>JAUFSE010000006.1:1200000-1800000 GCA_033030345.1 Verpa bohemica
ATCGAGAGACGATAGGCGTGGCCAGGATAACTCGGACATGCAAACACTCTTACAGCAACTTAAACCGATGACTACCAAGAGTAGTAACTCTAGTCAGGGTAGATTATGCATTAATCTATCGGCGGAGCATCTATAGGTTTTGACTAAGGGTTTACAGCGGATCTAGTAATAGCTCCGATGGTGGTACTGCAGATGAAAAACTCTTCAGAAGCGGGGCTATCGGGGGTTCTAGGGAACGCTGGGAAAGCTACTGCAACTTAGTATAGAACTCGAAGTGATGGTAGGGGAGTGCTACAACAGTATAATTACTGGCACCTCTACTGCCCGAGAACTTGATTCCAGCTCTCAAGCTTGAAGGATCCAGACTTAGTATTCGAAAGGAGAGCCCTTAAGATTATTGAGTTCTAGCGATAGAATCTTTACTCGCAACCTGACTCAATACTTTCTATTTGCAACGACAGCCATACTGTTACCCAGTACAATTCTTCTACCGAAGGCCCTCGTTACAGTATCATGTGAGCGAAGGCAAGCAAGTACCTACTACAGTAATTAGTTACCAGTAGTAAGAGTTAACTACTTCTCGTTCCTTAGTCAGTAGGAACTACCTAAAAAGGGGATGGTATTGACGAGTACCAGCCTGCATCAAATGTAGTGGGCTTACAATTAGCAGAGACAAATAGTAATGCACCGATCCTCAGTACTCTGTGCAGTTCCTAATCAGCAGAGACTGATAGGCAGTGGCCAGGATAAACTTGGACATGCAAACACTCTTACAGCAGCTTAAACTGATGACTACCTGTAACAGGGGCCTTCCTTAGAAGAACTGTAGATGAAGGTACAGTAGAGCTGCCGTTGCAAAGAAAATAAAAGTCAGGTTGCAATTAAGATTCTATTACTAGAACTCAATAATCTTAAGGGTTCTGCTTCGTTGATGCTACTGATTCTGAAGAGCTGGAATCAAGTCTTCAGGTGATAAGGGGGCAGTAATTATACTGGTTTCCCTCGGCTATCACTTCTCCGAATTCTTTTACTAAGTTCTATGACTTTCCCAGTGATTCCGAGAATCTCCGATAACCCCGCTCTAGTGAAGAGATTTCTCCTGCAGTACAACCATCGGAGCTATTACTAGATCCATGTAACGGGGGCCTTCCTTAGAAGAACTGTAGAGGATAATACAGTAAAGCTGCCGTTGCAAAGAAGATAAAAGTCAGGTTGCAATTAAGATTCTATCGCTAGAAACTCAATAATCTTAAGGGCTCTGTTTCCTCAATACTACTGATTCTGAAGAGCCGGAATCAAGTCTTCGGGCGATAGTGGGGCAGTAATTATACTGGTTTCCCTCGGCTATCACTTCTCCGAATTCTTTTACTAAGTTCTATGGTTTTTCCCAGTGATTCCTAGAATCTCCGATGACCCCGCTCTAGTGAAGAGATTTCACCTGCAGTACAACCATTGGGGCTATTACCAGATCCACTGTAAAAGCCTTAGTCAAAACCTATAGATGCTCCGCCGATAGATTAATACATAATCTACCCTGACTAGAGTTACTACTCTTGGTAGCCATCGGTTTAAGCTGCTGTAAGAGTGTTTGCATGTTCAAGTTTATCCTGGCCACTGCCTATCAGTCTCTGCTGATTTAGGAACTGCACAGAGTACTGAGGATTGGTGCATTACTATTAGTCTCTGCTAATTGTAAGCCCACTACCTTGATGCAGAATGGTACTCGTCAATACCATCCTCTTTAGGTAGTTCCTACTGACTAAGGAACGAGAAGTAGTTATCTCTTACTACTGGTAGCTAACCACTGTAGTAGGTACTTGCTTGCCTTCGCTCACATGATACTAGTAACAATCTCTTAAGCATGTAACTGCCTTGTAGGTCCGTTACACTACCTTGTGTAACGAGGGCCTTCGGTAGAAGAACTGTACTGGGTAACAGTATGGCTGTCGTTGCAAAATAGAAAGTATTGAGTCAGGTTGCAAGTAAAGATTCTATCGCTAGAACTCAATAATCTTAAGGGCTCTCCTTTTGAATACTAAGTCTGGATCCTAAAGCTTGAGAGCTGGAATCAAGTTCTCGGGCAGTAGAGGTGCCAGTAGTTATACTGTTGTAGCACTCCCCTACCATCACTTCGAGTTCTATACTAAGTTGCAGTGGCTTTCCCAGCGTTCCCTAGAACCCCCGATAGCCCCGCTTCTGTGAAGAGATTTCACCTGCAGTACAACCATCAGAGCTATTACTAGATCCACTGTAAACCCTTAGTCAAAACCTATAGATGCTCCGCCGATAAATTAATGCATAATCTATCCTGACTAGAGTTACTACTCTTGGTAGTCATTGGTTTAAGTTGCTGTAAGAGTGTTTGCATGTCCGAGTTATCCTGGCCACTGCCTATCAGTCTCTGCTGATTAGGAACTGCACAGAGTACTGAGGATCGGTGCCTTCCTATTAGTCTCTGCTAATAGTGAGCCCACTACCTTGATGCAGGCTGGTACTCGTCAGTACCATCCTCTTCAAGTAGTTCCTACTGACTAAGGAACGAGAAGTAGTTAACTCTTACTACTGGTAGCTAACCACTGTAGTAGGTACTTGCTTGCCTTCGCTCACGTGATACTAGGTAACAATCTCTTAAACATGTAACTGCCTTGTAGGTCCGTTACACCTTGTGCACCTTCCGCTTTGCACCCTTTATTGTGATACACTAGTTCCGCCTAGTATCTTTTCCTTCTCCATCTAGTAGTCCCGCCTACTATATCCTGTATCGTTACCTGCTGTTCCTTTTCAGGTATCAGGTTTATTACACTTTGTTGCGTTTTCCTATTCGCAGCACCTAACGATAATTCAAACTGGATCCATACTTGCCGTTTGATCTCGACAAAATATTCGGACCACCTCTTCAAGAAATAGCGGCACCTGCTAGTCCCATCACTCCAGACCCAGTATCACGACCAGATACTCCAGACTCACCACTAGACCTCAGAATGTCTATGTCAAGAACCCCAAATTCCCCTATGTTTTTCCCTAGGTTTTAACCCTAGTGCTCTATTACTATTTTCTTAGTTATCATTATTCTTGTAATGATAGTCTGCCTCGCAGAACGCGTCAGCTATCAGTGATTTATGTATTAAAGATGACGCGTACTTTGTCCACGTCATCCCTTCTCCTTAGTTTCATATTGTTTTATTACGCAAGTGCGTACGTATTAGTATACGTCATCAGGGCCCAGTGAAGAATATATAAGGGCCATGCTTTAGCTAGATAGTTAGTTCTTTACGCAACAACTTAGTATTGTTACCATACCTACTACAATGAAGCTTCCGTGCACCGTTCCCCTTTCGTGATACTTAAACTGTCTAGTATCTCGTTCCCCTATTATTTAGTAATTCCGTTTACTATTCTTGTATCGTTACCTGCTGTTCCTTTCCAGGTATCAGGTTTTTACAGGTCGCTTGACAAGGCACAAAATGTGCTATTTTGGTGAGTCTGTCTACTATTACCCATAGGGAATCGTAGCCTGCTGACAGGGGGAGACCTGTAATAAAGTCCATGGAAATGGATCGCCAGGGGCGATCGGGGGGTGATAGGGGTTTGAGTAACCCGAAAGGTGCATGTCTCACTGGTTTGATACGGGCGCACGTGTCGCAGTGATCGATGTACTTAGTAACGAATTTGCGCATGCCTGGGAAGTAGTAGTCCCGAGATAGAAGTTCCAGGGTTTTTTCACGGCCAGGGTGACCTGCCGTGGGGGACTCATGAATTCTTTTCATGATTAGGAGGCGGAGAGGAGTGTCGTCGGGAATCCAGATGAGTCCATCGTATGTCAGAAAGTTATCTTGCATGTTGCATAGGCCTAGTGCGACGTCGCGGGATCTGGTGACACCATTTTTGAGGTCCTTTATGACTTGTCGAGCCAGGGGATCGGACTGGAGTTGTTTTTGAATTTCTTGAACAATGGTATTGTCAGTGGTTGTTGACAAGGAAGTGGCAGCTAATTTGAAATTTTCGGGTTTCAAAAGTGTTTGGACGAGGTGTAGGTCCCCCTTCTGAGGCCGATCGCCTGATCTTCTAGTCAGGGCGTCAGGTTTTGTCCTTGATTGCCAGGTCGGTATGTGATGATAAAGTCAAAGTTTCCCAGGGTTTCTGCCCAGCAGGCTTGTCTTCGATTAAGTTCTTTTGTTGTCATGATGTATTCGAGATTTTTGGAATCGGTAAGCACTTTGATTTTATATATGCTTCCTTCGAGGTATTGTCTCCATTCGCGGAAGGCGGAGACAATGGCGAGAAGTTCTTTGTCGTGGATTTCGTAGTTGATTTGTGCTGAATCCATTTTCTTGGAATAATAGGCGATAGGGTGGAGTATTCCCTCGTCGTTAGGTTGGGAAATAACTGCTGCTACAACGTAGTCAGAGGCATCGGTTTTGACCGTAATTTCTTTGGTAGGGTCGAAGTGTTGGAGGATAGGTGCGGAGGTGAAGGCATTCTTTAGTGTTTCGAATGCTTCTTGAGCTTGGGGGTTAAGCTCGAGTTTGGCGTCCTTTTTCGGGAGTTGTGTGAGTAGTTTGCATATGTTGCTGTATTTGCTGATAAAACGTCGATAGAAGTTTGCGAAACTGAGGAAACATTGGACGTCGTGCACGGAGGCGAGAGTGGGCCAATCGAGAATGGCTTGGATTTTCTTGGGATCCATGACACTCCTTTAGGGGAAACTATGAACCCGAGGTATTCAATTTCCGTTTTGTGGAAGTGACATTTGGATGGCTTGAGGTGTAACGAGGGCCTTCGGTAGAAGAACTGTACTGAGTAACAGTATGGCAGTCATTGCAAAATAGAAAGTATTGAGTCAGGTTACAAGTAAAGATTCTATCGCTAGAACTCAATAATCTTAAGGGCTCTCCTTTTGAATACAAAGTCTGGATTTCCTCATTTTGAGCTGGAATCAAGTTCTCGGGCAGTAGAGGTGCCAGTAGTTATACTGTTGTAGCACTCCCCTACCATCACTTCGAGTTTTATACTAAGTTGCAGTGGCTTTCTCAGCGTTCCCTAGAACCCCCGATAGCCCCGCTTCTGTGAAGAGATTTCACCTGCAGTACAACCATTGGAGCTATTACTAGATCCACTGTAAACCCCTAGTCAAAACCTATAGATGCTCTGCCGATAGATTAATGCATAATCTACCCTGACTAGAGTTACTACTCTTGGTAGTCATCGGTTTAAGTTGCTGTTGTTATTTTTTCTGGGTTACTCAGTTTGTTATTTCCATTTACTCTTTTTTCGCTTCTCTTTACGGATAATTGATGGTTTATTGGATTACAATACTGATCGTATTTCTCGGTTACATTTTACTGTATTTTTACTTCTATTTTTACTTACGGGTTTTGGGCGCTAATTACTGCATGATACGAGTCACATATGTGTCATATATGCATGTATATGTTTACTCATACACACCTTTTCGCTAATATCACATTTGTTTACTATTCATGTATTTCTTATGTCTTGGAATATTTTCAGGGTCAAATGGCTTTCCCACCTCGTTTTCTCAGTCGGATCTTTGGGTTTTTACTTTGGTTACTTGTGTATAAATACTGGCCTGTTCTCCCTCCGGTTGGGAAATGGTTCTATATAGAAAGAGACAACAATAGACGCCTTATACAGTATTCTTATGCTCCTCGAAGTGTATTTCTTCTGTGTCTTCTGTTTAATTATTTATTATACCGAAGACATCCGCCTAAGATTATTTATCTGCATTATTCCCCGCAGGTGGTTTCATTAGATTTAATCTCACGATTAAAGCTGTCCTTCCCAGCCTCCACAAATCTTCTTGTCAAAGATTTTCAGGTTATGAGCCCGGCTGTCAATACAGCAATCTAACACCAATCTGGCGTCACCTATTTCTATTGCCTCCCTATTCGACTCTCGTCCTGTCTCTCCAGTAGACCTACTCAACTATCCTGACCTACCTCCCTCACCGAATCCAGACACCATGTCCTCATCAAAAGAAGCCGCTGCATCCTCTGAGAAGGTTCCAAATCTTTCCTCCTCCTTCTCCGCAAAGATCAAGGAAGACAAACCTATCTCCATCAGACTAGACAACATTCCTGTACTTAAAGGACAGGAAAACTACACGACATGGGCAGCTATGATGAAGGTCATCTTCAAAGGAATGAAGGTATGGGACATAGTAGACGAAGGACTAGAACCAACAGACGACATGAGCGAAAAGGAACAACAGGCATACGAATCTCTTTGCTATCAAGCGGCATCCATATTCCTACAGGTAGTGCAACCCGATATTCTAGAGAAAATAATCGAGTTAGAGCACCCTCACCTCATGTGGACACATCTCCGCTCCGAATTCTATCGCGATACACCCTATGCTATGGTCTCCCAGATCATGACTCTGGTAGAACTACCCAATAGCTATGACCCCTCCAAACCGATGTCCGAGTTCATCTCCCGGTTCGAAACAGAATGGTTACGTCTCAACAAACTAGCCAAAGGATCCTCAGACTCTTACCGACAACTTCTCTCCAGATTTCTGGACGAAGATAAGGCAAAAAGAGACTTCCTTCTCGGCTTTATAGTTAGACATCATCCAAACGTTGTGGACAATCTATCCACAAAGGATGACCTTACCTTCTCTGATATCAAGCTTCGGCTATTCGAACTGGATCACACCTCTCCTGCTTCTTCCTCAGATCAATCTGCTCTCGCTGCATATCAGCAAAAGCCAAAATCAAAGTCAACCTCTTCCACTTCCTCCTTCCCCAAGCCAAAGAATAACAACTCTGGCAAATCCAAGAAGCCCTTCTGTAACTGGTGCAACAAACACCGTTCAGATGCATCTCAGAAGGATAAGGAACATGACTGGCAAAAATGCAAGCATCTACGAGCGCACAACGAAGAGAAAAAGAAGAAAGAAGAATCGGCTCACGCCACGACAGACAAAAACACTGAAAACGTAAGAGGAAACCCCTTCTATTTTGACACTGGAGCAACCTCTCACATGTGCCCCCTTGCAGAACGGTTCGAAACTCTCTCGTTTTGTTCCGGAACTGTGAAGTCCTCTTCAAAGGCTTCCATGCAAATCAAAGGCAAAGGCACTGTGGTGATAGACTCTGTGTTAAAGGATGGGACCATTTCTTCTTTTCGTATTTCTGATGTTCTTTTTGTACCTGATCTTGAGCGACCGTTACTTTCTTGGAGAAAACTGGCAGACAAAGGTTATAAATCTACTATGGAAGGGAATTTCATTTCAGTTATTAAGGGCAATAAATTGGCATTTCAAGCGGTATCTGATGGTTCTCTATTCAAAATCCCTGAAGTTAGCGACAAAGCATTCCTATCATATGAATTCTGGCACTCTGCACTAGGACACCTGGCCCCATCTTCCATTCAGAAAGCAAAAGACCTATACACAGATGCGTCATTCATACCTATGGAACCAAACAACTTTCACTGTTCCTCTTGTTCCCTCGCTAAGTCAACACACAGCAAACCCAAGTCATCAAATTCACGAGCATCCTCTAAGTTGGAACTAATCCATTCCGATCTATGTGGACCCTTCCCTGAACCCAGCTACGGCAACTCACTCTACTATATCTCCTTTATCGATGACAAGACCCGTGTCTCATGGGTCCGCTTTCTCAAGAAAAAAGTCTGATGCTGTAAAAGCCATCGAAGACTTCGTCAGAGAAGTGGAACTCCAACACAATCTTCCCATCAAAAGATTTAGGACCGATAACGGAGGAGAGTATGTCAACAAACAACTTAAATTGTTCTTTGCCGACAAAGGGATCGTTCATGAACTGACTCCACCATATTCTCCGGAATCAAATGGTGTTGCTGAAAGACTTAACAGAACAATGGGTGAAACAGTTCGAGCAATGCTTCTCCCTCTTAACGATAAACGTCTATGGGCTGAAGCAGTCGCCACCTTCATCTATTTGAAAAACCGTCAACCTCACAGTGCTGTCAAAGATCAGACACCTTTTGAGGCATTTCACGATAAGAAACCTTCGATC
This sequence comes from Verpa bohemica, assembly GCA_033030345.1. Classification (NCBI taxonomy): domain Eukaryota; kingdom Fungi; phylum Ascomycota; class Pezizomycetes; order Pezizales; family Morchellaceae; genus Verpa; species Verpa bohemica. The sequence goes on from JAUFSE010000006.1 coordinate 1,208,025, forward strand.
TCCCACCTACAGCCCTTCGGATCTGAATGCTATGTGCATATCCCTGAGAATAAACGCTCAGCAGGAAGCAAGCTTTCTCCAAGAGCTCAGCTAGGTACCTTCACCGGATACACCAATGTTGACCACCACTATCGAGTATTCCTAAAGGAAGAAAAACGCTTCACTGTTTCTAGTGATGTTTTCTTTCCTCCCTTTAAGCCAGAAGGAGTGGTTTTCTCGTCAAACCACCGTACCCAACACGCTACCCCAACTGCCTCTACCTCTTCCTCTTCAGGAACAAGTCTTTCTTTCAGTCAAACTGAAGGCTTCCCAACTGACGAGATGTGGTATGACTGGATGGACAGAAATCCTGAGCATGCAAATAACTTATTTGGCTCTGGACATCCTAAAGTCACCAATCTCTTTCAGAAGGCATATGAGAAGGGCAAACGTGATGGCTTCCTAGGACCTCAATTCTGGACACTTTCAAGTCCATCTCCTTCAAGACAACAATCCTCTTCTAGCGATGACTCAAGTCTATATCGCGATCCAAATGCAGCACCAAATGACATTCCACCTTCACCTTCACAATCCGCCATGTTCAAGCAATCTCAAGAATCTTCACTTAGACTTTCTAGAGACAATCAAGATGACTCCATGCCTGATGCACCGTCACTTGAACATTCAATCAGAACACCTATGGACACTGAATCGGATCACCCAGAACAACCAAATCCACAATATCCAAGAGACGAATCACTCCCGTCATTTCATTCTTCCTTCAGACCTATCAGGACACGCTATGGAAGAGATATTAGAGCACCTAGAGAATGGTGGAAAGCTGTTGAAGCAGCTCCAATCCAACCAGACTCAATCTCAAATGCTATCTCTAAGTCCACTGCTCCTCCTAGGGATGACTTCGAAGCTGAAACCATCAATTCAAACGAATCAACTGTCCTACTAAGTATTCTTGAAGTCAACGAACCTAAAACCTATCGTCAGGCTATCCATTCAACGGACTCTGACAAATGGCAAAAGGCTATCGATGATGAACTTCAATCACTAAAAGACAATAATGTTTGGGATGTGGTTTCTCGTCCTCTTAAAAGGAAAATAGTGGAATCTAAGTGGGTATTCAAGGTTAAAGGCAACGCTGATGGAGAAGTTGAACGATACAAGGCAAGACTAGTCGCAAAAGGATTCTCACAAGAACAGGGTCTTGACTACGACGAAGTCTTCTCGCCAGTTGTTCGTTTCGACTCTCTCCGTCTTCTCCTTGCCATTGCCTCTATCAAAAACTGGAAGGTTAAACAATTGGATGTCAAAACTGCGTTTCTTTATGGGATGTTGAACGAGGAGATCTACATGCAACTACCTGAAGGCAGCAGGTTAGATGGTAAAGTTGCATTGCTCAAACGTTGTATCTACGGTTTAAAGCAAGCCCCAAGGATGTGGTACGGCAGGCTGGTTACCTACCTCCAACCTTTCGGTTTCGCTATATCTGCTTTCGACCCATGTGTCCTAATCCACAAGTCAGGTAATTTCTTCGTGGCTATTTATGTGGATGATATAACTCTCTTCGGACCCAATAGTGATCTAGCTGATCAAACCATTCGTCTCTTGAAATCCGAATTCAAGGTCAACGATATGGGACTGCTTCACTATCTCCTTGGTATCCAAATTGATTATACTAACGCCGGTATCACCTTGTCTCAAACAGCGTTCATTGACAAGATTCTATCTAGATTCTCGATGACTTCTTGCAACCCTGTCTCCACACCCATCGACTCAAACCACCGTCTGATGAAGAGTTCTGATGGAGATCCAAGGGCCGATGCAACTGTCTATCGCCAGATCATAGGATCTCTCATGTACCTTGTCACTGCAACAAGACCAGACCTAGCGTACACAATAACTCACCTATCACAATTCTGTTCCGATCCCTCCATTGAGCACCTAAACGCTGCCAAAAGAGTACTCCGCTATCTTCAAGGTTCCAAGGATGCAAAACTCCTATACCCTAAAGGCACCGATCTCTATCTATCAGCTTATTCCGACTCATCTCACGGCAACTGCTTAGACACACGAAGAAGTTTCTCTGGATATCTATTCCAACTAGGACTGTCTCCCATCTCATGGCGATCACGAAAACAACGTTCTGTTGCTACCTCAACTGCTGAAGCTGAGTACATGGCAATCGACCTCACAGCCAAACACTATCTATGGCTAATTCGTGCCATTCGGGAACTCCTAAAGACTGATATTCCACACACTATCTTATGTGACAATGCCGCCGCTGAAGACCTTTCACGGAACCCCAAGCTTAACGACAGATCAAAGCACATCGACCTCGCTTACCATCACATTCGGGAACTTCTCGAAAATGGTGAAGTGAATCTCATTCATGTTGCTTCAGCCGATAACTACGCGGACATATGTACCAAGGGACTCAACAAACAGATTCATGACCACTTGTGTAGTCGGATATTTAACCATACTACAAAGTGAGAAGGAGTGTTATTTTTTCGGGGTTACTCAGTTTGTTATTTCCATTTACTCTTTTTCTGCTTCTCTACACGGATAATTGATGGTTCTATTGGATTACAATACTGATCGTATTTCTCGGTTATATTTTTTACTTTACTGTATTTTACGTTTATATTTTACTTACGGGTTTTGGGCGCTAATTACTGCATGTTACGAGTCACATATGTGTCATATACGCATGTATATGTTTACTCATACACAACTTTTCGCTTCTATGTCACAATGTTTACTATTCATGTTTTCCCTATGTCTTGGCATATTTTCAGGGTCAAATGGCTTTCCCACCTCGTTTTCTCGGTCGGATATTTGGGTTTTTACTTTGGTTACTTTTGTATAAATACTGGCCTGTTTTCCCTCCGGTTGGGACTTTTGTTCTATATAGAAAGAGACTACAATAGACGCCTTATACAGTATTCTTATGCTCCTCGAAGTGTATTTCTTCTGTGTCTTCTGTTTAATTATCTATTATACCAAAGACATCCGCCTAAGATTATTCATCTGCATTATTCCCCGCAGGTGGTTTCATTAGACTTAATCTCACGATTAAAGCTGTCCTTCCCAGCCTCCGCAAATCTTCTTGTCAAAGATTTTCAACTGTTACCCAGTACAGTTCTTCTACCGAAGGCCCTCGTTACACCATGGGCTCTCTCCACATGATTCTTCACCTTCCAGGTGAGTATTGCTTTCAGTATAGGTCTCTGCCCATGTACTGGTTCTGGTGGCGGAGACTCTAATCTCCTGCGCTTGTTTGTAGGCTCCTGAGAGCGGGATCTGGGGTGTTTTCTTTCCATTGCTGCTAGCTTTTCGACAAAGTCTTGTGAGTCCCGCAATGTATGTATGATAGTGATGTGAAATGAAGTCAGAGGCTGGCAGATATCTTTGTTAAGTGTAGTCCTTTTTCTCACTTGTATCGGCCAGCGATTTCGGGTTTTAAACCCATCCTCAGCAAGTGTGCTTCTAAAGGAAATGACTTTTATTCTTGTGGTAAACCTTTACCCCCAAACTATAGAAAACTTGGTGAACCTTCACCAAAAAAAAAACCCGGTATCTTGTACCAAAATGAAATGCCTGGTGAACCTTCACCACATAAGAGATAAAAATTAAAAGAGAATATCCTGGTCAGTCTCATCCTGAGCTGCCATAACAAAAGAACTGTTTTCACCCTGAGCATCTGGCCCTACCGCTAGTACTGCCGCTACCTTGGTCTTCTTCTGTCCGTCAGGAGGGCCTGATGCCTCTCCTCCTCTGCCTCTTTTCTTGTATCTTACAGCCGCTACCCTGATGGTGATCGGCTCCTTAGTCCAACAGTCAAACCAATTGTGTTTCCCCTTGCCGCATTTAAGACAGAGGTTAGCTTTCTTTCTCTCAGACAGGATACTCTCTGGTATACCTTTGAGCTCAACAGTCTTATCCTTCCGCTCCTTCTCTGAGGAAGCGGTACCTGCAGGTTTGTTAACACCTGGGTTTGAAGGTTGTTGGCTTCTGCCTGTAGATGAGCGATTAGTTTTCTGCTTCTGGGAGACTGGGACTTTCTTCTTCCTGTTGTACTCTCATGAGTATGACCTAGCTCACTCAGAGCGGCAATTCTCTCCATGAGTGTACCAGGTTTGGGATTGAACAGGGCCCAACTAAGGCCTGGTCTTCGTTCAAAGCACCATTGATCTTGTCATCCACTGTACTTCCCTCATACCCTGTTTTCCACATCAACTGGATTATTTTATTTAGTAAGGAGTCTATTCCTTTCTCCAAGCTATGACCGAGAGCGTTCCACTGGGCTACTGCTTCATCCCTAGAGATAGATTCGCCAAAGGCTTGTCTAAACGAGAGGACAAAGACTCCCCACTGTTGGTACCTCTCATCTAGGACCACTTCTTGTCCTGCTATCCGGTTTGCGGCTTCTTGGTCAATGGAGTTGTGATAGGCCTCATACCATTTAGTGGGAGCTGTTCCTTCCATGAGATTGCCTGCGTAACGGATTTTTGTATCGTCCAGGTGGAAGGAAAGGGATTCAATCTGAAAAACGTTTTCACATTGCCTGATGAAGGACTCTACCTGTTCTGCTTTTCCAGTGAACTTGGTAGGTGCTGGCGCTTTTGGTTGTCTTTCCCTGGCCGGTGGGGGAGGTCTTTGATAGTTCCTTTCTCCAGCTTGTTTGTTAAGGAGTTCCACCCACTGTCTATTCTGCCGTTCCTGTTCTTTCCTGAAATACCTTCTCCATGATCTCGGATCATTTCCTTCTGGCTCGTCATCACTGCTGTAATCACTTGGAGGGTTTCCCCCAGCAGCGCCACCTGGTGGTTGGATAGGAGGGGGTCCTTGCCCTCCATTTCCTCTGGCAGGCGGTGGTGGCTGTCCTCTTGAGGATCCTGGTGATAGTGGTGCTTGCTCCTGTACTTCCTCCTGTTCCCTGAGGATCTCACTCAAAACTGGCGAGGGAGTTCTTCTTCGCCTTTCTCTCCTAGGTAGGAGGGGAGGATTTGCTAGAGCCGAGGGAGTGAACTGAGGTGTTTGAGGGTTTGTATAGGAAGCCATAGTGGCCCTTGATCCTAACCCGCCAAGCGCAAAAGCGCTTCCAAATGGTCCACTTCTCTTACTAGGAGGAAGCGGGGATGAGATGGAAGTTAATCCAGATATAGAAGCGGGTATTCTAGGTGAGGGTGATGACACTGGTCCGGTCACTGGCTTGTTTCTGATAGGAAAGGAGTTGAAGGGTGACTTCGAGATTCTTCTTCCTGCTCTTGAGGCTGTCCTGAAGATGGGAGTATCTGGTCGGTCTATGATCAGTTGACCATTGTCTATTGCCTTCTGAATCTCCTGAAGATAGTTTGGGGGCATCGCTGGGCTGGTCCATTCTATTTCCATTAGGTCTTCCTGTTGGAGATCGTCCTTGTCCTGCTGTTTGGAAAGGATGGTTGTTAGTTCTTGCTGAAGAGCAGAGACTTGCTGGCTTAGGAACTCGGTTGCTGCTTTGTGAACAGCATTCTCTGCGTCCCTTCGGTTCTCTACCAGTACCAAGGCTCCATGGGCCTTGTGGATCTCTGCCTGAACATAGTTCAGGATCTGTTCTTGTGCTGTGTTAAAGAATTCTGCTGCCGATACGACCGAAGAGTCTGTCCAGTTAGGCTCCGCTCCTGGGAAGTAATTTTGTAAGGCAGTCTTTGGGTTCTTGACTGTTAATGCTCTATCTGAGGAATCGCCGCCTTCGAGGAGGGGGACCTGGGTGTTATTTTTTCGGGGTTACTCAGTTTGTTATTTCCATTTACTCTTTTTCTGCTTCTCTACACGGATAATTGATGGTTCTATTGGATTACAATACTGATCGTATTTCTCGGTTACATTTTTTCATTTTACTGTATTTTACGTTTATATTTTACTTACGGGTTTTGGGCGCTAATTACTGCATGTTACGAGTCACATATGTGTCATATACGCATGTATATGTTTACTCATACACACCTTTTCGCTTCTATGTCACAATGTTTACTATTCATGTTTTCCCTATGTCTTGGCATATTTTCAGGGTCAAATGGCTTTCCCACCTCGTTTTCTCGGTCGGATATTTGGGTTTTTACTTTGGTTACTTTTGTATAAATACTGGCCTGTTTTCCCTCCGGTTGGGACTTTTGTTCTATATAGAAAGAGACTACAATAGAAGCCTTATACAGTATTCTTATGCTCCTCGAAGTGTATTTCTTCTGTGTCTTCTGTTTAATTATTTACTATACCGAAGACATCCGCCTAAGATTATTTATCTGCATTATTCCCCGCAGGTGGTTTCATTAGACTTAATCTCACGATTAAAGCTGTCCTTCCCAGCCTCCACAAATCTTCTTGACAAAGATTTTCACTGGGTCCATTGGATTCTGAGAGGGTCTGCTACTTCTGGCAGTGCTGCTAGCATCGCTGAGGTAGATGAGGATGCCATTTCGCTTAGAATAGGTGGGATAATCGCAAGGTGACTAGAGCTTAAGATTATACTGTAACGAGGGCCTTCGGTAGAAGAACTGTACTGGGTAACAGTATGGCTGTCGTTGCAAAATAGAAAATATTGAGTCAGGTTGCAAGTAGAGATTCTATCGCTAGAACTCAATAATCTTAAGGGCTCTCCTTTCGAATACTAAGTCTGGATCCTCCAAAGCTTGAGAGCTGGAATCAAGTTCTCGGGCAGTAGAGGTGCCAGTAATTATACTGTTGTAGCACTCCCCTACCATCACTTCGAGTTCTATACTAAGTTGCAGTAGCTTTCCCAGCGTTCCCTAGAACCCCCGATAGCCCCGCTTCTGTGAAGAGATTTCACCTGCAGTACAACCATCGGAGCTATTACTAGATCCCCTGTAAACCCTTAGTCAAAACCTATAGATGCTCCGCCGATAGATTAATGCATAATCTACCCTGACTAGAGTTACTACTCTTGGTAGTCATCGGTTTAAGTTGCTGTAAGAGTGTTTGCATGTCCGAGTTATCCTGGCCACTGCCTATCAGTCTCTGCTGATTAGGAACTGCACAGATCTTGAGGATCGGTGCCTTCCTATTAGTCTCTGCTAATAGTGAGCCCACTACCTTGATGCAGGCTGGTACTCGTCAGTACCATCCTCTTCAAGTAGTTCCTACTGACTAAGGAACGAGAAGTAGTTAACTCTTACTACTGGTAGCTAACCACTGTAGTAGGTACTTGCTTGCCTTCGCTCACATGATACTAGTAACAATCTCTTAAACATGTAACTGCCTTGTGGGTCCGTTACAGCTAGTTAGTTAGTTCTTCACGCAACAACTTATTGTTACTACCATACCTACCTTGTGCACCTTCCGCTCTGCACCCTTTATTGTGATACACTAGTTCCGCCTAGTATCTTTTCCTTCTCCATCTAGTAGTCCCGCCTACTATATCTTGTATCGTTACCTGCTGTTCCTTTTCAGGTATCAGGTTTATTACATTTGTAACGAGGGTCTTCGGTAGAAGAACTGTACTGGGTAACAGTATGGCTGTCGTTGCAAAATAGAAAGTATTGAGTCAGGTTGCAAGTAAAGATTCTATCGCTAGAACTCAATAATTTTAAGGGCTCTCCTTTTGAATACTAAGTCTGGATCCTCCAAAGCTTGAGAGCTGGAATCAAGTTCTCGGGCAGTAGAGGTGCCAGTAATTATACTGTTGTAGCACTCCCCTACCATCACTTCGAGTTCTATACTAAGTTGCAGTGGCTTTTCCAGCGTTCCCTAGAACCCCCGATAGCCCCGCTTCTGTGAAGAGATTTCACCTGCAGTACAAACATCGGAGCTATTACTAGATCCACTGTAAACCCTTAGTCAAAACCTATAGATGCTCCGCCGATAGAATAATGCATAATCTACCCTGACTAGAGTTACTACTCTTGGTAGTCATCGGTTTAAGTTGCTGTAAGAGTGTTTGCATGTCCGAGTTATCCTGGCCACTGCCTATCAGTCTCTGCTGATTAGGAACTGCACAGATGCGAGGATCGGTGCCTTCCTATTAGTCTCTGCTAATAGTGAGCCCACTACCTTGATGCAGGCTGGTACTCGTCAGTACCATCCTCTTCAAGTAGTTCCTACTGACTAAGGAACGAGAAGTAGTTAACTCTTACTACTGGTAGCTAACCACTGTAGTAGGTACTTGCTTGCCTTCGCTCACATGATACTAGTAACAATCTCTTAAACATGTAACTGCCTTGTAGGTCCGTTACATTCTTCTACCGAAGGCCCTCGTTACAAGAACTAACTATCTAGCTAAAGCATGGCCCTTATATATCCTTCACTGGGTCCAGATGACGTATACTAATACGTACGCACTTGCGTAATAAAACAATATGAAACTAAGGAGAAGGGATGACGTGGACAAGGTATGCGTCACCTTTAATACATAAATCACTGATAGTTGACGCGTCCTGCGAGGCAGACTATCCTTACAAGAATAATGATAACTAAGAAAATAGTAATAGAGCACTAGGGTTAAAACCTAGGAAAAACATAAGAAAGTTTAGGGTTCTTGACATTACTGCCCCACTACTGGCCGAAGACTTGATTCCAGCTCTTAAAAATCAGTAGCATCAATGAAGCAAAGCCTTTAAGATTATTGAGTTCTAGCAATAGAATTTTAATTGCAACCTGACTTTTATTTTCATTGCAACAGCAGCTTTACTGTATCATCTCCTACAGTTCCTCTAAGGAAGGCCCCCGTTACACTCCATTCCTGTAATGTTTCTCCGATCCTGGTACTATCCTGGTACAAATATTGTTCCGCTTCCGGCGGAGGTCCCTATTAATCCCAAAACAAAGTAAAGTAAACAGTAAACAAATTTTAAAGTGGTTAATGCCATAACCGTTCCAATAAAACAAATCATAATAAACAAAGTAACATAGCAGGAGCGGTTACAATTCAGACATCCAAGTTAGTTATCAATATATGCAATTGACTGGCTATTTTTAAAGTTCCCTGTAAAACTTTTTAATTTCCGCTCCCCTGAACGGAAATAGTTTTAGTTTAGTTTAGTTAGTCAATTTCTTTGAAATAGCTACTAGGCTTAGCCTGAACCCTCACCCCTACCGCAATTACATTATTAGTTTTGCACTAAGCTGTGCTTGTGCTTAACTAGTGTGTGATTGTGTTACACCTGGTACCAGTTTTGTATTGAGCGGCAAGAGGTTGTAAAACAAGCATTTCGGAAAGTAGGCCTTTCTTTGCCAATAGACGGAAGCGCAAACCATGAGTTAGACATTAAAGGGCTCGGTGATATTGATATCGGGGACTGGAGAAGAGCTATCGAGCCAAATATAGACTCAATTTTAAACACTCAATTTGCTGATATAAGCATAAAGGATGATAACCATGAGTCAGTAGAATTTATTGCATGGAGAATAGCAAATACTGTACATAGTGGACCTCCCAAACGTCGATAATTTCATTCTATTTTTAGTAAATATATCGATAAAGCTCGGCATTCTGCGCCAAGTATGCTGCCAAGCGCCTCCGGAGATACCAGTGCTGAACCCGGAGATAGCCAATTTATCGAGTAGATACGGTACACTTCTTAGCTACAAATAAAAGTAAAGGTTTTAGATACCAGATCCAGCACTTAGCTCCGCATTACTGAGCGCCGTAGAAGAAAAAATATATAGGGCTCAGGTATCATAAAAGGAACATCCCACCATAACGCCCTCTCAGCCTACTACCTGACTAGTGTAAAATTCAATAATCTTTCGACCACCGATACTTAGCTCGCGCCAACACCAAATGCTCCTTGCGCCATCGTCGCTGCCTCCGAAACTCTGCCACCCCCCATACTCCTCGCTCTCTCCCTTATTCTCCGTCCCTCCATCAAACCCCTTAACCCTCTCTTCTGCAGTCCAATAACACTACTGACCCCCCCTCTCCATGCTTCAGCGTTCTCTGAACTCTCACTGCTCATCATCACATCCACATTTTTCCGTGGTGCTGCAAGCCCCCCATATATCGCTGCCCCACCACCAGCTGCCATAGCCGCAGCGTTGAAGACAGCCGCAGCATTTTTCCCATCAAGAACCTGGTGTAAGCGTTCTACCACAGCCTCTAGAAGGCCTTCAACACGATACGGTCGTGCAATTTGTAGGAGCGAGCATAATATCTGAGGACTGCTCTGAGGGTGACTAGGTGGAGGGAGTGTAGAAGTGTATAGGAAGTGTACAAGAGTCAATAGAGTTTGCTGTGTATGTGGGAGGTACAAGGTCCTTGGCCGGTCCAATGGATTGAACTGTGCAGTGGTGGGTGGTTGGAGATCTTTAACTACTGACTGTTGGTTGATTGACATAGACATATGCATTCTGCTCTGATTTGCACCTCCAGGTGAAGGTGGAAGTTCCTTGTTGGATGCGTTAAGTAGTTCCAAAAAGTACGGTCCCCAGCGACGAGCGATGATCCTAGAGTTTACGGGAATTCGTTCACCATTGATAGCGAGGAATTCCATATCTGCCATTTCACGCATACCAAAGACCATGCGGCCGAGCTCTTGGGCGGAAGAGGAGAATGAACGTTGGAGTGCGGGGTGGGAGTGCATTCGGGGGTTTTCGTAGAGTCCAAATGCTTCTAACTCAACCATACAGACATGTGTAAAGTTGATACGACGGTGATTATAGTCTTCCACTAGAGAACGATTCTTGTTTCCCAAAATTAGGAAAGAATTCCGCTTGCTCCATAGAATACCTCTATTCCATGAACCTTGTGCAAATACCTGGCCAGCATCGATGCGAGACCATATAAGTGTTTTAAGATTCAGTGCCCAGAGAGCGTATTCTTGCTTGCTGCTTGTCAAGTAGGTTCCGCTCACAACAAAGTGATCATCTAAAACTCCTCCATTTGGAAAACGGAGGCCTGGAGGTGAGAACTGTCCATTCATAGGTTTCTCAGTCAAACTTCCATCAGGTAATCGAATCTGAAGCTCCAGCTTCACATCTAAGAAATTATAATTCGAGTATACAAGCATAGCATTCGTCTCGGTCGGTATGGGTGGTGCAGAATTGCCATTAGCATTAGACAGTAATGGATCCCCTTCAGTGGAGGCACCATTGGGGCTGGTTCTACCAGGACCTATTCCAGCACCGATCATAGATGTTGTCAACCCTCTCCCTAACGGTGCAACAACCGACCTGTAGGCCCCACAAGATCTATCAAGAACTCTAGTTGATACCCACTTTAGCGACCGTAGATTAAAGACGTTGATCTCCTCGATGTAGTGATTTGCAGAATCTTGCCCGCCAACAATCACCATTTCCGCGCCCCCTAGCCCGTCTAGTCCTAGTCCACCAACAACTGGAGCTGCTACACTATTTGTGGATGTAAACGTAGCACATGTGGGAAGTATAGTTGCGCAATGAGCGTATCGGCCTTCGGGTGGATCCTGCGCTGGTATAAAAGTCCACGATTGTGTTTGGATATCGAAGATGTGAATATCGCTCATAACCATAACCTCGTTCTGATTGTCTGCACCAGGCAACGCAGAACTGCCCCCGGGAGCGTTCATAGTCATACCCATACCACCACCCTGTTGACTAGTGGCCGGTGACATGCCGCCGAAACAAACAAGTTTTGTATCCCCTAGTGCACACATGCTGTGGAAATACCTAGGTCTTGGGATATCACCCTTTGTGTCTAGGCGAACCCATACCCTAGTTATTAGGTCAAGCGCATACATCTGGCATGTTAGCTGTGGTGTCGTCCGGGAGAGCAAACGCCCACCAAAGGCGTAAAGAGTATCCCCAATGACTGTAGTAGAGGAGCCTACAAGCGGGGGGGGTTCCCTGCCGCTAGTTTTTAGAATGGTTGAAACGAGTGAGGAGAAGTTTTGCGAGGTCTGCGGTTGTGTAGTGGTGGGGGTAGACGAGCGGGGGGTATTGCCGTTTGAGGGGGGTTGTTGGGCGGCCATGGGCTGATGGCGATGTTTGAAGGTTGAAGATTTGTAGAGGCTGTTAGATTATTAATGTTTAGAGGCTTGTAAAGATGCCCTTAGCCTTTGTAAGAGTACTGTATTTATGTCTGTGGAAAGTAGATCTGGAAGGGGGGAGAAACGACGTTGATTTGGTGTCCAGGGGCACCTTCACTAAATAATATATGGTGAGTGTTCGGTTGCTTGGCTTCGAGATGAGTTCAGGGGTTCCTCAGAAGAACCACATAATTAGGACTACTAAAGAAGATAGGGAAGAAATCTATTTTACCCATTATACTCCTTCGCCTCCTATCTTCTTTAAGACGTGGCACCCAGCACTCCTAACAGGATAAAAGAAAGCAAAAAAGCCTATACTGCTGTCAACCTTTTGCCTAGCACTATTATACGCAATTTTCTACCGTTAAAGCTATAAGTAACATGCCTCGAAAAACACCGTACATTGAACAGAGACCCCCCAGTACTCTATATCCAAAATTTTATATAGAAACACAGGTCAGGTACGCGCCTTGTGAGGTTATGTGTAAATGGTTCATTACCCCCACAGAAACAGACTTCCTGAACTAGAGTCACTTATTTTGAGGGTAATAGTTCTTTCTGCCTCGGAAGGCTACTCAAACCTAACCACCGATAGTTAATCCTCCGATTAAATCTACTATATGAGTAGAAAACATTACCCCAGCAGCGTATAACTATTCTCGACTAGCCTCGGTTCAGTTTTGCGCCCAATATATATAAATAGAACAAGGCCTACCCTTAGCGCTAGCACCTACTATAATATCACCCATTTTAAGTACTAGAGACATGAGGTAGAGAGTAGGTACGTATCCTTGATCAAGCAGTCACATATATTGTTTTCCCTTTAACCGGTATATGGCCTAGATTACCTATTTCAGAAAATTCAAAGTCTTGTCTTGGACTATTAAATCTATTACGTATGTACACTATGGAATAATAGGCCAAAACAGTAAACAGTACCCATCTCCTAGCCCGAACCTTTGGTTATTAACTCCCATACTGTTTATTGCTTTCCCCTTTTATTTAAATTTTAACCTGGGAATGCCCCTCTCCATCCTACTCCTTTGTTTGTTCAATCTACTTTGTTCAATTAACCTCGTAGAGTCTTATATATATTAATATATACAGAACAAAGATAAGATCGCAATAACCACCCCACCCCCCCCCCTACAGACGTTATTAAATATAAACTCTCTACCCTTTCTGATAAAGATTGCTTCACCAATACAACAAGCCGCTAATATTCTAAGCTAGTATTATTCATCATATATACTCCTTTTTGAGAGCGAATAAAGCCTAACTCCAATAGTTGCCGGACCCAATACTCCTCTAAGACTAAGGATATACTCTAAATGGGAACATGTAGAGTTTTTAAGAACGCACTAGAAAGGGAGAAGTAATTCTACCAAGTATATCAATTATGACAACATACTTTAATTAGGACTATATTGCGTGTTCTATAACTAAATACCACTTAAGATAAATAGATTCTGCTCCAATAAAAGTTCTAGTAAACTATATATACCGCAATTCTAGCAGTTAAGTTCAAATTATGTAGATAGCGATGGCGAAGCTGTAGAAGCATCCAACATAATTCGAAATTACAGCTCACGTCCACAGAGATTGATTCTATAAAATTTATACATTTATTATATCGCCGAGTTGGGCGACCCTCTGCAAAAAATACCTACATGTATCTACACTCGTACAATCTACAGATCACACTATACATGGTATCACCTAAAACAAATACACTCCTTAGCTACATGTACATACACTTAATTACTTGTCAAAAAATCAAGCTTGGCCTCTGGGTACAAGTTGCAACGGTGTCACGACACCAAATTTTTACGTACTCAGGCGCCAAACTTGATTTTTTATTAAGTACATGTATATATGCATCCAAGCTTGGCTATCAGTACATGTATTTATGTCCTTAATCCGGGTAACTCTCAAGGCTTCAGGGAAGTTCTATCTCCCATAACCTCTACCTAAGAGTAATGGCAAAAATTGACGATTTTCCCCAGCACAAGGTGCCCACCCTGAAGCCGAATTTAAATCGTACTCAATATTTAGATGGAATACCGCGTCCACTATCACCAAAGGAGCTACCGAGCAAATACAAGCCAACAGAGAGAAGGTATGAATCACCCTTGGGTCGTACGAAAGAGGCGAGATATCGTGAAATTGGAATAATTCTGTGAATTGGAGACTAATATATATGATTATAGGGTGAGGATAATTATTATTGCGTTGCCAGTTGCAATTGTTACCAGTTTCACGCTATGGAACCGACGTACGTCTTACTGGCCCACACCTTATAGAATTCGATACACTCGGAATACAACACTAGCGTATAAAGTAAAATGTGTTAACAGATCAGCGTAGTTATTAATGGTGAGGAAAGGAAAGTCCTTACTCATACCTCTCCTACCGCAGACGGAAATAGTACTAGACCTACAGCAGCGTGATTAACGGTACCGATGCATATATGGTCTATTAAATAACTAGAGAGGCAGTTAAGACTTTCATTATCACGAGAAACATCTTTCCTTAGTCCAAAATCAAGGACCTAATACCAAACTATGTATTGGTGTTAGACCTACATGAATAACCGTTAAAACACTACCAGTCACACTCAAAAGCATACAACCGGAGTTGATAAATTTGATAATCTAGGAAATAGATAAGTATATTTAACTTCAATGGCGAAAGAAACAGTAGTAAAAACCCCTCCAACCACCAAAGGAACACCCACCAGTAAAACTATAGTAAAATGAAAAATGAAAACAGAAATTCCAAACCCCCATACTCACAAAATCTTAGCCAACAATTCCTTACGAACACCAGAAATTTGCGTGTACATAGATATTGCAAACAATCCCTCAGGCCCACGAGGAACCATAGACTTCCCTCTTAAGAAAATGAAATGAAATAGAAACCAAAAAAACCAAAAGCCAGACAGTATGCCCAACAAACCTAGACTAATTAAAACTAGAGAAAAATAATCATGAAACTTCGTGCCTTTTCATAACTTCATCATTTCCAAAACATCATATTCCTTTCCAAGCATGCTCACAGAAAAACAAAGAAATGAAAAAAATCAAGATAGGTCATGCGCCAACTGCCGAGACACCATCGAACTCCTCGTCCTCCTCCTCAGAAACTCCAATAGCAATATCAACCCCGATACCACTATCAGCCCCAATGCCATCATATCTCCTACGCTTACTCTCCCGCCTTTTAACCCCTTCAATAACACTCGGCCCAATAACAACTGATGATGCTGGTGTCGGCGGCATACGATTAGCTCCTCCCTCTTCATCCTCTTGTTCTTCTCTAGCCCTCTTACGCCTATTCTTCAACCTCTCCCCCTGACGCAATCTATTCTCCCTCGCAAATTGATTTTTGACATCTCCAAACCTCGCCATGTACTTCATAGTTTCGTTGGTCAGATTCTGCACCGCCTCTGCACTTTTTCTCTGCTCCATTTCTAACATGTCCTCAAGCTTGGTTCCCTCTTCGTCGAGTTCGTCGATCGTCTCCTGGAGTTTTGACCTTTCATCCTGAAGGATGGAAACAGCGTTCTCGAGTTCCTGGACACGTTGTGATTTTTTCTCAACAAGAACTTTGAGGGCGGTGATATCACTCTCCATCTTTGTCTGGGTGATGTCGGATTTGCGCTTGAGTTCAGCCAGTTCTTTTAGAATAGCACTCTTCTCCGACATAAGAGACTCCTGGGCTTTGCTCGCCTCCTCCTGGAACAGCTGCGACTGACTCTCTGTAACTTTGAGGTGCTCATCTAATACTCTTTCGGAGTCTTCTGCCTCTTCGAGAAGTTCTTCAAGCTCTTCGATGCGGCTGGTGAGCCGGCTGATATTTTCGGCTTGAGAATGAATACGTGCGTGCAGTAATCTTTTTTCCTCGTCGGCAGTGCTCTTGATGGTCAGTAACTCAAGCTTAAGAGAGGCAATGATCTGCTGGTCGCCTTCTTGTTGGACCTCTGCATCCACTATGATCTTCTGGATCTTCTGTTCTAGAACAGCAGTCGCCTCTTGATTACTCTCCATCTCAAAGTTAAGTTGCTTAGTGATCTTGTCGCGTTGAGCTTCAGCTCTCTTCAAGGCTGATACCCGGTGCTTAACTTCCTCGGAGGAGGATCTTAACTTAGCTTCGAGTGCTAAGATATCGCTGCTACTCTTTTCTGCTTGCTCATGGAGCATTCGAGATACCTCAACCACTTGACCTCTACTCTGGGCAAGCGTACCCTCAAGCATTTCAATCGTCTGTTGGTAGGAAACTTTTCTTGCCTCTAGCTCCTTTGAAGTCTTATCAATTTCAGCCCGAGATGTATCAAGGGAATCTTGAAGATTCTTGACAACGAGCTCATTCTCCTGGCGCGCCTGAGTAAACATATGTTCGACTTTGGTTTTAGCCTCTCTCATATCATCCAGGCACTTCTGCATAGCATTAATGGCCTCGTCTTTCCGCTGCTCAATGTCTTTGATAGTATTGTTGTGGCTACGTTCCTTATCAGCTAGTTCCTCGAGGGTTGCTTCGAGTTTCTCAATGTCCTCATCTTTATGTTCGATGTCCTTAGAAAGCCCTTCCACCTTGATTAGAGCCTTTTTGAGGCGAGTAGTTGTCGTGCTGTGGGCGGCGATAGTGTCGATGATCTTCTTGTTAAGATCGGTTTCCCGTTGACCTGCGGAGTCGATATCCATTTCTAGGACCCTGATAGTGTTATCCTTACGGGTGACAGCTTCGTTTAGCTCCTCGGCTCTCTCCTCGGCAGCTTCAATCTGTTGTCTCAGCTTGGAAAGACGTAAAGTTACTAGATCTAAAGCCTGTGCTTTCTCGGGTAATAGTTGCCCTCCATCGCTAACAGCCATAGCAACATCCTCAAGGTAACCGCCGTAGAGTTTGACTTGGTTCTTCTCTTTCTCGTAGCTATCCTTTAAATCTTCCGCTCTAGTATGAGTAGATGTGACCTTCTCACACAAAACTTCAACCAATGACCCAAGCATAGTGAGCGCATCCTCGTTAGAACCAGTCCAAGCAAAATCTTCTAAGTTGTGTCCTCCGAATAGGGACCCTTGAGATTTCTCACGAAGGTATAACTCCTCCACACTACCGCGGACCTCCTTGAAGCGGTCTATCAGCTTCTCAATAATCTCTTCGGGATTGATCGATCCCGAGTCGTTCTCCACATCATCCTGTGCCAAAATTTTAATCTTATTCGATAGTTCAGTCCTGAGTCTTTCGTTCTCGTCGGCGCGATTTTTAGCCATAACAAGTTCCGTGAGCACCTCCTCAACTGCCATATCTAGCGACTGCTCGCTTTGGATATAAGGCCGGATTTTCTGATGAATGATATATTTCTGCTCGTCTGCAATCTCAGAAGCTTGCTTGAGGGTAGTAATCTCGGCTCGGAGGGTCTCAATATTATGCTCCAGGCAACGGTTCGTCTCGTAGCTACCCTTGAATTCTCCCTCAAGAGATACCACCTTTTCTTCTAGTTTGTGGATATCATGACGTAGATCATCCTTGTCTCGGTTAGCGGCATCGAGAAGATTGTTAAGTTTGTGGATTTCTGATTTGTAGTTTTCGATATCCTTCCTAGAGAGATTATTCTCGGCACGAGATGCATCCAACTCTTCCCCCAACTTGGTGAGCTGAGTATTCAAATCATTTACGATCTGCTGGAGTGACTCCTTCTGCAGCTCCACAACCTTGCCTGCCCTCTTGAGCGCCTCAACTTGGGCGTACAGATCAGTTATAGCACCCTCGAGCTGGCCCTTTTCTTGGTTGGCGGCCTCAATACATTGTTTGAAAGACTCAATTTGGGTGTGAAGTTCGTCAATATTGTCCTGAAGATCTTGGTTTTCGTCACCAGAGAGTTTGCGAGCATTTTCAAGAGATGAAACCTGGCCTTGGAGTGAAGCGATATCCCGTTCAAAGCTTTCTTTTTCGCTCCTCGAAACTTCTGCTGCCTTTTCGAAAGTTTTGATATGAGAGCGAAGTTCAGCGATATTCTGTTGAAATTGTACACTAGCTTTTTCTGCTAGTTTTGTGGCTTCTAGTTGGGTTTTTAGTTGGGAATCGAGGTTCGTGTAATCGGCCCCCAGAGCAGCATTGCCCTTTTTCAGGCCAGCAGCAGCATCCTCTAATCCCTCGATCTTCTCTTTCAAGCTTTCAACATCCTTCTCTAAACTATCCTTTTCTTGATTCAGGCTCTCGATGGTCCCTTCAAATCCCTTGCTTTTCTTCTCTAGATCCTTGACCTCCTCCTTCAGCTCCACATTCTCTTCACGCAACTCCTCAATCTCCCCCTCCAGCCGCTCCACTTGCCGGTTGAGTATTTCAATCTCCTGTTGCATTTCATTCCTCTCCTTCTCCAAGTCAGATGCCTCAGTTTGGAGGTCCAAGATCTCCCTCCCAAGAACGCGGATTTGTGACTCAGCGTTTTCCATTGCAGCCTCACTAGACTCAATAGTAGCTTCCAGCTCGGCAATTTCTGCATTCGCTGCAACAATCTTAGACTCGGCATCCATCTGTTCCATTTTGATAGCCTCTTCAAGGTTCTTAACTTGATTATCAAGATTTCTGATTTGAGCCTGGGCCTCTTTCCGTGCAGCTTCTGTGGACTCAATAACTCCTTGTAAATCTGCGATTTGGGTTTTAACCTTGTCATTCTCCTTGGTTGCGGTGGTTTCGATTTCACGGATCTGGTCAACTAGGCGAGTAATTTGAGTTTGGGCTTCGTTCTTTGCATCTTCCCCAGATTGAACAACCGCCTGCAAGTCTGCAATCCTAACTTCAGTCTCCTTCCTTTCCTCGGCTGTAATGGCTTCGAGGGCCTTGACCTGGGTCGTGAGGGCTTGAACTTGACTTTCGGCATTGATTCTTGCTGCTTTACTAGTACTTGCAGCCTCTTCCAAGATTGCAATCTGGGCATGAGCGACTTGCGCAGCATGTTCGATTTCTCTTTTCTCCTTAGATACGGTGTCTTGAATTTCGGCAATTTGCAATGTCAAACCAAGGATCTGAGCCTCGGCCTCAAGTTTTGCAGCTTCATCGGCCTCCGCAGCTAACTTTAAGGCAGAAATCTGTGCATCAGTGCCAGTGATTTTGACTTGAGCATCTCTCTTTTCCCCTGTGACCACCTTGATCATTTCCTGCAACTCCACAACCTGCTCAGTCAAACTATCCACCTCCACCTCCATCTCAACTTTCCCCTCGTACACTATGTCATCTGTCTGTACTAACATGTGCCCTACATTCTCTAGCCTCTCTCCTTCCATCTCCTCTAGTTCTGTAACTTTTCCCTCTAATTCTTTCTCCAACCTCCTCAACCTCTCGTTTTCCTTCTTTAGCTTGTCTTGGGCCCTCTTGCGCTCGGCCAAACTCATCCGAGTCTCTTCCAGATTTCCCTCCATCTCCTGGATTTGCTCGCCCAAAGTGCTGATGGTCTCCCGGAGCCGCTCGTTTTGGTTCTCAAGTTCCGCAACTCTCTGGTCCTGAAGATCCATCTCCATAGTCATCTGACTAGACGCCCCGATGCCACTGTCAACGCCAGAGGAATGAAAAGTTGCATACTCTGGGTGTTCTTCGCCATCCGTAACTTCGTCACCAGAATCCTCGGTAAGGGGGCCCATGTATACCTCCTCCTCTTGCTGAATTTCCTCTATGTCGTCATTGAATGAAACGTTCTTGCCTTTTAGTGCCGTGAGCTCTTCAATCTTCTCGGCCAGGGCGTGGTTTTCCTCGTGCATGATTTGTTCCTCTGCATCATGGAAAACTTCATCCTCTTGGGCACGAAGTTTCTCTTCCTCGGCACGGTGGGCTATGTCTTGTCGCAAAGCCTCTATCATAGCCTCGAGGTCTCTAATTTTCTGGTCACGATTTGATGAAGGAGTCTGTTCAACTCCCATAACATCATTATAATGCTCAGCCGAAAATGGTGACTGTCGAACAGGAGTAACAGGAGCATATGGCCCCGGACTACCAGAGGGGACATAACCCATATCATAGTCTTCGTCCTCTTCCTCCTCCTCGTTAATCTGAGCTAGCTCCTCCGGCTCTACAGAAGGTGCAAATCTTGCAGCAGCAAGTTCCCTCTCTAGCTCTCTAAGGCGCTCAGAGCTCTCAGCCAATTCAGCTCTAAGCTTAGCGAGCAGCTCACGGTTCTGTTTTTGACTAGCTCGCCTCTCAGCATCAATATCGTTCATTTCCTCACTGAGAGCATTGCGGCGGAGAGCACGACGAGTACGAGCTGAAAGGGTCTGCTTTAATGGGAAGAACTGAATTTCCCTAGAGATAGGCTCGACTGGTTCTGGGAAAGTGAACTGTTGCCGTGTAGGGGCAACGGCAAGGGTATGACGCCGATTGGTTCGAGATGGGACAATGTTACGGTGGCGACGCGGAGACGACGCCCCAGTCGAAATAGCAGAGACCACAGGGTCCTGGAAGGAGGAACCTAAGGATATTCGTTTCCGAGTGATTGTAGGGGTTGAAGAAGATGGAACTGCTTGTGAGAGGATCGGACCCGGGTCTGAGTACCGGACCTTCCTACGTCCCGTAGCTTGTTTGCGAATAGTGATGATATCGGCAGGTGCTGGACTAGTAGCCTCAACCCTGACAAGACTAGACTGATTTCTAGTTCGTGTCGCAGGCGTTCCTGATGGAGTAACACTCGGGATTTTATTGTTAGGAGAATTTTGGTTGTTATCCCGTTGTATGGGGGTTTTTACAGGAGTAGCATTGGCAGCAGAAAGACTAGTTCGAGCCCTCGTCCGCCCTGCGGGAGTTGATGATGATGCAACATTCCCACTACCTGAAATAGTAACAATCTCAGTCTTCTTGGCTATACTGGCAAATATCCTCCATTCATGATTCCGTTGGTTGACGTTGAAACGGACTTTTTCATCTGCTATGATCGTACGCAATCGTGGAGCTATTATATAGCTGCCGTTCTTCTCGATGAGCCAGTTCTCGGCAACAAGCTTGTCAAGTGTCTAGCAGGCGAGTGATAATTAGATAGAGTGCAACAACAAGGGTAGAAAGGTCCAGTTCGGATAAATACATACAATCTTAACGCGTTTCCTCCAGGTTGACGGTAAGAACAGGCGGTTCGCATTACAGTCATATTCATACCTTGAATCTAATGATAAAATATCTATCAGCAATGCAAAAGTGATAGTGGTAGGGGTATGGTGAGGTGTGCCAGAGGGCACATACCAATAGAACGTAGAGATATGGGAGTTGGTTTTGATGGATTGTAATGGGCGTCCAAAGCAGCGAGAACCCGCACCTTGTACGAGTACAAGACTGGCATTTTCAAGATAAATACTTCTTTTCACCGACTTGTCACGGTAGTATTGAGTATCGCGAAGGAGGGGTTATGGTGGTGAATATCTGTTTCTGGTACCTAGTGTCTAGCTAAAAGTTCTAGGGAGGAGATAAATGAAGTTAGCGATACCCGGGGTCTTTAAAGGTTAAAGGAAGTGTGGAAGAAAGGCATCAGCAATAGTCCGATCTAATCGTAAAATAGCCAGATCACTACAGCTGCAGCCTGACGCACGCCTATTGAATGCCCATAGGAGTGAAGTAGGTACATACGTTCTCTACTCTATCCACCTCTTCTACCTTACACTTTAAGATAGGCAGAATGTAGCGGTGATGAGCTGTAAAACCAGAAGCCTTGCTGCAGGACAATCAGGTTGGTGGAGAGGGTGAAGGATCTAGAGTTGAAACGTTGGTGGGCAGAACATCAGCGCGTTGTGCTGCTGGAGTGACTGTACATATGCCACTAATAAATCAAAACGGGGGTGGGGGGAGTTAAGTTCACTGCAAGGGGCCAACCGTAGCCTGTTGCCAGCAATGCGGGTGCTTGGCGTATTCCTTGTTTTTTCCCTTCCTCTTTTACCCTATCAATTTATTCAGATCCACAGATTCAACGAAACCCTGACGGCACCTTTTGCGGTAAATGACGGTGCCAGCACTTATCATAAACTCAGGTGCGGCTTTTGGAATGACCCACTTAGAACCCACCGAGAGATCTTGAGATTTGATTGGTTGAGTTAAGAGAAATGGTTCTCTACTACTTAAATGTGGAGTATAGGAGAAAGAAATGATGAAATATGATAAAGTATTAGATTCCTCGATCCGGAATTCTTACATGTACTAGTCCAGAACCGTTCGCTTGAAGCCGATGATGAACATCCACCAATGCAGGAACCAGAGCAGCCAGGGATACATGTGCTACATGTAATAAGTACTATCACGTGAGAGCGCGCTGGAACCCCGTTGTCGCGGCAACTTAAAAATTTGACCTTTTTATTGGTGAAGCGGGGCTACATCACATGCTTTAAACCCAACAGTTTAGGAATACATGTACCCTAACCATTCCCCTTCAAACCCGATACCAAAACCCCATATCACCACTAATGAAATCTGGGTGGGAACTTATGTTTATTGATATAGATATTATCTATCTAGTAATTGTCAACCTACAAAGAGCTTAACCTACGTATGTACATGTACTACTATCAACGAGTCTACCAGTAAGGTGAATTTACCACTACATACAGTACTTAATGTAATAAGTAGCATTTCCAAATACATGCCCATAGGTACATATAAGTACCACCAATACTAAGTCTATACTAAAATTTAAAAGAGCTTTTTAATTTTAAAACTTACATATATTCTCTCATCACTTATAGACAAACGATGCAATGTTACATGCACATTTGACCAATCAATCACCTCCGCCACCATATACGTCAACCCACAGCCCTGTGTATACCTACAGCTAACCATAACTCACTAATCGTCAGGCCCCTAGTGACTTCATCCTCGACTCCCTGGCCCTCCTCTCCTTCCCCCTCTTTAGATTCTTGACCTTCTTGTCCCTCCCGAAAAAATCCCGGCCTCTCGAGTGTGTACCCCGAATTCAGCTTAAATCAAACCATGATGAGATCAAAGCATCTCCTTGACCTCCCAAATGGTCTCCTTCAATTCACCCCTTCCCATATCTCCATACTAATCCTGTCTTCTAGAAATTTTGATCCTCATCCTGGAACTCCTTGATGGGCCTAGCCTTGGATGCTGTTTACAACTCTCCAAACGTTTCAACACAATTGCAAAGTCTGAGTCCATTTGGGCCAAACTCGTTTCTTCATTACGTCTAAGCTCTCCAGATCCCTATGGATCCTTCCAGGAGTTATACGCAGCGCTCCATGATCATCTCTGGCTCCATGGGAAAGTTTGGCACGGTGACCGCCGATTTACAGGATGTCTCTTTATCGCACGCTACAACCCTGTCCTTGGCGCAATCCAGATCTATAATCTTTTAGCGAATAATAGGTCCCTAGATGCTTCCATCCCTACATCAGATGTACAACCGGTTGTCCAGCTATGGGAGAAACCAATTTTCAGTCTCACGAAAGAAACGCCACCCAACTCACAGTTCGAGATCCAACCACCATCAAACAGCAAACGTGGCTCAATCGCATGCTCACTCTCCCGCGCCGTTGCGATACCTCCAGAGAGACAGGACCCCTCCATGTCACTCTGGCCGCCAATGAAGATCCCATCTAACGAGCGTGCACGAAACACTTCAGTATACGCTTTCAGAGGATTTGGGCACCAGCCAAAAGTGGCGAGTGATGCTGCAAAGAAATTGTTTCGATTTCGGAAGTGGATGGTGTTTGAAGGGTCCGGTCCGAGCGTTCCCCCAGACCGAATCATGCGAAATCTAGTGAAAGAAAACGTCGAGACTTTTGCGGCACTTGATAGCACTTTGTATACCCCTGACGAAATAC
Source organism: Verpa bohemica (assembly GCA_033030345.1). Lineage (NCBI taxonomy): Eukaryota > Fungi > Ascomycota > Pezizomycetes > Pezizales > Morchellaceae > Verpa > Verpa bohemica. The sequence goes on from JAUFSE010000006.1 coordinate 1,231,825, forward strand.
ACCCGTTTAGAGGATTGTGGGTTGGTGATTATGCTGCTCATGGCTGGGAGTTTATCCTTTTCCATCAGCCTAGTCCAAACAGAGTAGAAGGTATCAAAATCACGGGCGACATCAATGTTCCACGAGGAGAATATACCTTTATCATCGAGAACCTTGATGATATCATACGTACTGCCCATGATAGAGACTGCTCAGGAGCGAAGATTATAAATGGTAAAGGTCAAGTTGCAGCGAGTCAATTCATGGATCGTCAGTCATTCACTTCCTAAATCCATTATTATTTTATTCTCTAACAAATTCAATAGATAAATTCATCGATATTGAGGTAATTATCATCGGACCGGATGAAGTGGCCTTGCATTGGCGGTTGGCAGAAGATATCGATTTTATCAGTAAGCTAAAGAGATTGGATATCAATGAGTTTATCTATAGTAATAAGGCAATCATGTTTCATACTGAGGATGATCAGCTAGTATGAACGATGCTTTATCATACGGGGGGGGATGTTTCTACTATGAGCCAGGAAAGTAATAGGCCTTTTCTTCTTCATAATAGGTGCTCTTGTTTGTTTCACCTTGTGTATATGAAATTCATGGGTTCCTATTGCGGCAGCTTGTAGTCGATATTACTATGTGGGCTAATGTGAGTTGGTTCACATATATTTGAATTTGGCTCATTAATTACTAGATGGTAAAAGTATATTTTCCCGCGCGACACTAGATAGCTTCATGTAGGCATATTTTGGTTCCTGAAAAACAGATGGGATAATTCTAGACCAATTTTAAGGGAAGGTACATTCTCAGTTAGATACATTTAATTTACATGTAGTGGTGAAACCTACTAGATACATATATGTATGTATAACCTACACGTATGTATTTAATACCAGGAGATAATAGAAGCACTACATGTAGTCTACATGTATCCCATACGTCTAATATGACATGAAGGTGATTTATATTTAATCTATAAATATCTAAATACTTTATAAATATGGAAGCGCAAATCTATAGGGCTTCAAATCGGTCAAAACCTAAATCTACTACCGGTGGTAAATTAATGTACAAATAAACTCATTTTGAGCGCTAGTATACGCTCTTTTCACTTATTCTAGTACCCTATACTTAGATCATACACTCCTAATTCGCACTAGTTAATTTGCTTAGGTGGCAAAGTGACTAGGCCACCAAAAATATTAGAGATCAGCCACCCTGTCTTAGTAAATTAATTTTGACTTAAGTTCAGAGTATGCTAGATTCAGTGAAAATAGCACGTACATATGCTAGAATCCAGCGTTTTTGCACCTTGATTTACCGCCGCTGGGAAACTCGAGTTCATCTGTCCTGGAGGTTAGCGCTTGTGCGTGCAAATTGCACTGAGTTCAGCATACTAGAACTTAGATTTGCTACTAGTAGTCTAATTTTGTGAGAAAGAAAACATTTATTCGCCAAGAGTATTATATATTACCACCAGTAGTAAATTCAAGTTCTAGCACGCTGACCTCCAGGACAGATAAACTTGAGTTTCCCACCAGCGGTAAATTAAGTTTTGTCAGATTTGCGCCCCCGTATAAAACTTCTATAAAATCAATCCAAATATTATGCTTGCCAGGTTTAGGTTATAAATAATTGCAATTAAAAATGTTTAATTGTGTTAAATAAAGCTAGTAATTGTGTTTCACCAACTCAAGTACTACATAGATGTAGTACATAAGCTTAAGTAGATCTAGCCTTTCGACTATAACACTACCTTACTACCGTACCTACACTCTTATAAATATATACTTCATCTACAAAAGCTAAAAATACACATGTAACCATTCTTAGAGAAATCACAACCCATAATAATTATGGTGCGGTGAATGTGTCAAAACCCATTTTTACCACCAGTGGTACCAAAACTCACAAATTGAGAGGCCTATACCATCAGTGTTAAATTAAAAACCACCAGTGGTAAAATCAAAGTAATTTACCACCGGTGGTATAGGCCTCTAAATTTGAGAGTTCCCATACTTCTTAGGAGTACCAGCTAGTTACTAGCTACTACCTCTTATACTCCTTAGCCTCGTACCTAGCCCTAGATAAGCCTTCTACATGCAGCAAGAAAACCTAGGGATGGGGTATTTGGGCTGACCAACTTTTTATATACTAAAACTCAGGGTTCAATATATACCACAGGTAATTTAGGAGCCACCAGTGGTAAATTACTTTGATTTTGACACATTTGCCGCTCCATATAACAATAATTTTACTATGATCTTACTTCAATTTTACCGTTTCCACTTCTATCTCTTCTCTCAGTCCGTAAATTAAATTTATTCTACGGCCTATATGTGTATCTCGCTCGTACTTGGCTTCCCACGGCTATATAGCAGTTTTTATATGCTATCGGGTGTCTTTTCTTTTGCCAGTGTCAAGTGTCCATTGCCATTAGGCACCATAAGAGTATATGTTTGACACTCTGGATCTTTGCTCTGTATTCATACTGTGGGGTTTTCAGTTTCATGGTCGGGTACAGAGATGGCGGCTGTGTTGAGGTCCTGAACTATATGTTGTACCTGATTTAGAGCAGCTGATCTAATTATAATCCCCTAGTCGGAACATCTTGATTTTTCGACATTTTACGGGTTAAGAAGGCTGGTAGATTTGTCTCCGATTTCGAGAACTGATACTAGTTTACTAAATATTGAATTATATTAGGCGAGTCTTAATTTATTATATACGGTACGAAAAAATGGGCAAAAAGTCTACAGTATTACTGTAGCATTGAAGGGGGAATACTGTATATATTAAACCAGAATTTAGAAAAGAATGTTGTAATACTCTCGTATTGATCTATACTGTTGCTACGAGTTTTTTTTTGTATCTGGAAAAAATAGTGTACTTAATCCATGCGCTGCGTTTTTACTATACCTACATATAGTGTAAGAGACAGTTAGCATCTATATGTATTGGCTTATTACCAAATTACCTAGTTTTGGTAGCCATAGAACGTAGTATTGTGATAAAAACCCATACTACTCTTCCTAATCAACCCAGTCAAAGCTATAGATAACTTCTGATTCGCCCATCTTTATTGTTGAAAACGCCGCCAAATAAAATCACATATCTTCGTTTTCATCAAGCTCATCCATTTTGCTATTTGCTCCTCCAGCCGTTCTCTCTATTATTAGTTCCGGGACCCAACCGTTCGGCCTTTCACTTCCTCTCACAATGAATCCGCAAACCACCGTCTCAACCTTCTCAACGCACGTCTTCATAACACTCATCTTCTTAGCAAGTTCCTTCCCTAATAGTCCACCACTACCACCTATAGAGGTGTCCAATGCTTCAAACTGCATCCTCAACTCTCGCATATCCCGTAGTAGCTTCCGAATGTCACCACGCATAGCGATCATTGTAATCCCAAAGCGCATAATCTCGCCAACAAGGTCAAAGATGCCAAGGATGTAGTCAGCTGGTGCAATTATTATGAGGTTGCGGACAGTGTCCCGTACTGAAAGAAGAGGGATAAGAGTTCCTGTGAGGAGGTAATGATGGAAGGAGAGAGCTTCAATATATTCTTGAATACCACCCGAGATCTGCCTAGCGTAGCGGTAGGCGTTGAGATCCTGGAGGTCAGGTGCAATTGAGGAGAATAGAACCTGGATCTGGGCGTGACGGGTCTGGTATTCCTTATTCAGGGATGCTGGGAGTGGGGTTAATGGCCCCCGGGTACTACATGATCCAGAGCATGATTCAGCGAGTCTAGCGGGGTCATAGCGGGGTTGGCGAAGAATGAGAACGGGGATAGTACCGTTGGAGGGTAAAGATCCTGCGAGAATAGTGTTAATTTTTTCTTTTCTTCCCTTCTTTCCTTCTAAATAGACTCATTGGTACATTTTCTTACTGAGGGCTGTAATATCGCGTGAGGCTTTGATTATTCGTTCACGACGGTCATGATGCTCGTCAAGCTCATCACGAAAATAGTTGAACATATCGAGATTCGGGTTTCTGTGACCCGTAGTTGGTAGACCATTCCCACGGTGATGTTGAATGTTTACAGTTGTCATTATTTTCTCCCTTTCTCCCTTTCTCCTTTCTATATTGAGGACTGTAGATCGAATAAATCAAATGGGTTGTTACTATCAACAGTTGAGGGCTGCTGTATGAGTGGTTGGATATTGTAGTGTAAAATGTCTCCACGGACCTCTGTCTTAATGTCATGACGATACCAAGAGCTTCCCGTTGCTAGTGGGGTGGCCAGAACATGAGGTGCGTTGTTATGAGTACTCCCAATACCCCACCTCCATGCACGTCTTCATTCCCCATAAAATCTCAAAGGACAGATATGTGCATATGCAGAGTACATGTACGTACTACCCATGCTTACCGGTGTAATTGCATGTACTTTTACTACTTTATATTGTCAAATGTAGTATTACACGAGCCCACCACTATTACTGGTGTTTGTGTCAGGTAAGGCTATTGATGTTCGATTTGATGAGTAGTGTTAATTGAAACGGAAGTTTCTAGCTGGCTCAGTATGGGTTGAGCAGTGAAACATCATCAGCCGAGTACCTAATTTACCAGACCCCTTTCCGATCCCCTGTAACCTGGTCCCTTTCGTAGGTCTGGCCACTGTGGTGCGGCCAGCGTGTGGCTTCTCGCTCATGCACCTCCGGAAATATCGTGCATCGCCACGAGTTCAGTCAAGACAGTAAAAGCACTTAGAAGGCTGAAGCAAGCTCACCACACGCGTTCAGAGCGGAAAAAGTCAAGAGCAGTAATATCACATCTTAACCTTAGTAGAGTAGAGGGCTGCATGCACATCCCATTCCATCGTGTTTCCTCCCCCGCCAATATAAACATCGCGTCTGTTGCTATTTCAATCCTTTGCAGCCCCGCAGCCCCCTGTGCATGCTCACTCAATAAATGTACTTTGCTTAAGAGTTAATTGGGGTCCATCCTGGCCTGCCTTTCTTACCCTCGGCCTCGTTCGTATTCCACACTCTCCTATATTCTCCACGATACCTCCCATCTACTTTAAGTCCTCCCACATACCTTTCTTCCCCTTTATCCCAAAACTTCACTCCCTGTCACCTAAGCAACTTCTGATCCCCGAGGAACCTTGATCAATCCTCTCATTAATTAATTACTCTTCCTCATCCTCATCGGTTCGCGCGTTACACTACTCCTGAAACTCCCAACTCGTGGCTACCCTACCGGGCCAACGTCGCAGCCATAGTTATTGCCCAATCCCGGCAGCGGGGTGGTGGTGGAGCTGCTGCCACTATTTTCCCTCCACAAACCTAAAAACCTCTGTACCTTTCCGACCCGCAGTCCTTGAGAACACGCAGTAAACACCAAAAACATCAACAGAGCAACGCTATAACCCCTCTCCTCGCCTTGTCTCTATACACCACATCACACATCCATCTACCTGTTTATTTATCCACTACCAACTATTTATCCGTTCTTGTCGAAACAAAGGCCCACAGCAAGAAAGGCCATTTTTCTATAGCTACCCCCTTTATCCAACGCAGTCAATAAAATACTCCAGCAAACAATCACAGCTACTAAAGGGAAAAAACATATTCTTCTCTCCTACCAACCGGACGGGGTAACAAGCAGATAAAAGCACTCGAATAGCCAGCATAAATTAGGACGCTATCTGAACATAAAGGAAGAAACATGGCTTCTCCAGAATCGAACCGCACTGGGGGCCCTCGCCCATCTGGTGCTGGCGGTGTTAAGGGTCTACTCGCAATGTTCGAAAAATCGACTTCATCTGGCCCAGGCTCTCCTGCTCCAGGGAATGTTACCACTACCAATCCTGCTTCTCGTGATCAGAGTCCTGCTCCTAGACCTCTTGGTAGGGTTAGAACTTCTTTTGTTGCTGTTACAGGGAACAGTGGGGGGATGCTTGGGCTTCAAAAAGTGCCAGTTAGTCCTTCAATGACAAGCCCTACAATATCTTTTCCTGAGGGTCAAAAACTATCTGGGGAGGCTTTAGAAGCCCTGGGAAAGGAGCAGGCTGCAATTGACAAGATGGATGAAACGGCAGAAGCGATTGATCGGATGAAGCTACCTGATGAGTTAAGTGTCAAGAAAGACTTTGGAAGCACAAATGGACATGGTATACCACAAAAAGAAGAGCCTGCTATACCGACAGAATTGCTTCCTGCTTTTGAGAAGGCCCCAATAAAGAAGGAAGAAACCACCACAGAGACATCACCCGAACCGGTACCTGTGCCAAAGGAGCAGCAGGAGGAACAGGCAAAGCCTGTCAAAGAAGACTTGAAGCCGAAGACTGCAACTGTCAGATCTGCGCCGCCAAGGTCTCCCACAAAATCGACATTCTCCTCCAGCAAAGTCACCAAAGCAACAACTACCAATAAGTCAGGAAAAAATCTCTCTCTTCCACCATCAAAGTCTAATACGACATCTCCATTGCCCTCGCCAGCATTCCCTCCCAAGAGTCCAGTGCGTAGCGCCACATCAGTTTCAAGTTCTACATCCCGGACAAAACCTACTACATCTCCTACAAGCACCACTACTACATCGACAAGGACCCGTATAGGTGCATCCGCCTCCGTAGCTGCTGTCACACCAGCATTAACACCAAAACCCCGCCCAGCCACGACTACAGCCAAGGCAAAAGCGCCCACTACCCAAAAGTCGGAAGTACCTAAGCCAGCCCGTGAACCTACCAAACCTCCTACTATCCGTAGTTCTGCGTTCGCCCCTACGGCAGCCTCCGCGGCAAAGCTTGCGGCAGATCAAAAAGCAGCAGCAGCCCGTAGCAGGCCTCCTTCATCTGCTTCTGTTCGGAATAGGTCACCACCTGACGGCTCCGTTGCAATGCGGCGAGGAAATTCTGGAACAGGTTCTTCTAGATCAGGAAGAAAAGAACAGAGATCGCCTCAGAGGCCACAAACCTCAGCCGCAGTAAGGAACACGAACAGATCTAGTGTTGGGTCTTTGGCAAGCATTGCCCCTGGTGGAGCAGGAAGTGATTTTTTATCACGTATGATGAGACCAACAACCGCCAGCGCAGGCAAAGTTTCAGATAAGAAGCCGCCAGTAGGTGTACCATCAAAACGCTCGGCATCCGTAGCCAGTACCAGTCGGAGACGAGAGCCATCTTTACCACCATCAATAGTCAGGCTTCAAAAACAAAAGACTGGTGAAAAGAAACTAGATGCTGTGACTGCTAACGAAATCGTCCCTGAATTGAAGGAACCAGAAGCTATCACGGAGGCTACACAAGAGCCAAAAGTCGAGGGGATACCTAAGGAATCTACAGAAGATTCTGTTGAGCAAACTCCCATTGTTGAAGCGACAATCACAAAGGAGAATGAGGTTGGGATTGAAGAGGAGGATGAAGGACAATCACCCACAACTACTACCTCATCAACCACTCTCGTCCATGAGAGCGAGGGCAAAGACGATGAAGAACCGATGCCTTTATCTAAGGAATAGTTGGAAGAACAGCGGTGATGGGAATTGGAAACAGCGTAATAGCTTGCTATATGCGCTCTAGATATCTGAATGTGACAATGGGTCATTGTTTTTTTCTCTTCTTCCTTTACCCGAGTTCTCCTGTTTATTTATTTCTGCGTTTTCTTGTCTGAAATTTCCCTTAATATTTTTTAAAAGAAGCGTTGCATAGGTGTTTTTATTTGGTTTGCTGGAGCCAGGAGGGGATCAGAGATGTTATGGATGGGGACTTTATCTTTTTTTTGTCTTTTTTTTACCTAAGAATGTCTTAAGTTTCATCTGTATCTTTTTCACTTTCTTTTATCTAAAGCAGAAGGCATATATATCAGATCTGGGGGCTTTGTTTTATGAAGTATGCGATAGTTTTTTATTCTTGATATCTTATGTCGCCGGAGCAGAGCGTAGAGGGAAGGGGACATTTGCCGGGACGAAGTATTCGGATTTTCATCCCTTATTTCTATTCATTAGGGCCTGGTTTTTATCACAGTATCTAATTGTAATTGTTTTTTTGTTTTTGTTTTTTTAGGCTCCATATTGCTCACGACGTCCCAGCCACAAATTTTCTTTGTCATTTACTTAACAGCAGCAGTGGTACATCATATCTATTGAATTGTACTTGTTTTTCATATATATCAAGGTGTGATTTGGGACTTTCATAGGTTTTCTTTACATGTGTTCTTATAATTACAGACTTGCAGGAGAGACCTGTTTCTAGTTTAAATCAGTATGTAAAGTATATATTCCCCCTCTAAATCTTGACCGGTGCAACGCGCACGCTTTGGTCCTTTAGTGCAGAAGGGCGCGTATATTGATTATCAAGTCCTCTTCTATGACCAATATATATATTATTAGTGACGTGTGTATTAGCGGAGTTGGTGTTGTCACATCCCCTAAAGCGGTTAGGTTCTGGCATCGGAAGTCATTCGTTACGGCTTTAGAGTACATGGGATGGGATGCCCTTGTCGCCAAGAGTTCTTGGAGTCAAAACAAACACAACAACAAAGACACGGAGGGCTCTTTGTCAAAGATCCTCTCTCCAGGTAGATAGGGAGTTTATCCAACCGCATCTCTAATCTGTCCTCCCTCTAGGCAATCTTAACCATCTCACTATTCTACTATCCACTGCTTCCCTAATTTTTCACTAGTCACATCCATCAAAGAGGGAGAAAGGGTTGCTTCTCACTGTAATGTCCGAGTAAAATTGTTATTCCCAGCAACATTACCTCTTAGTCTTACCAATCTTGTGGTCACGATACAACGCGACCTCTTGACGTGATCAGATATCCTGCTAGCAGTCACATCAACATCAACATCAACATCAACATCAACACCAATAGAATAGAATAACAAATAGCAACAGCCGTGATGGCATATTTTGACGACACAGACTATCCCTCGGCTGCTCATGCATCAATCATGTCCGACACTCATAACCCCGACAGTGACCGTCTCCGACTAGGACGTGAACTCGCGCATGATTTCCGGTCCGGATCTTTCTCCTCCACATCCTCACGTGTTAGTGGCCGTCATAATAGCAATAACGACGATAGTGGTACTCTTGATTCTTTCGATATATCAAACGACGCTCAGGGGATGTCGACACGTAAAATTGATATGCTTCAACACACACCCACAATCAATACCCAACTCTTAGACCAGTTTCATGACTTTTCTATGGCTGGACGCGACATGGCCGAAGACAGCATAGAAATTGGGCGCGGTGGTAATAACAAAAACAAAAACAAGGGTGGAGCGTTAGACGATAGCCTTCGATCAATCGAATTCTCGTCCCAGCACCCCTTCTCAGTTGGTGGAAGTACTCGAAAACCAGACCGGAGACTCTTCTCTGGGGTGTCTAATGCTACCGTGGAGCGAAAACCAAGCTTCTCGAGTACACACTCAGATCCCTCAGAGCTTTTCCAGGCCTCATCCCGCAGAACCGCCGGTAACAAGGACAAAGAGGCACGGGCCGGGACAGTCATGAGTGGACAGAGATCGGGAAGTATTATTAATTTCGACTTGTCACAAATCGAGATCTCAACACCCAAGAATAACCGAGGGAGAACCGGAGGAACAAAGATTACAGACTTTGTATCTAATAGTAGTGGTGGTTCTCGGTCACGTTTTGCCGATATCCAGCGAGGTCTCGAACTTGACGATCAAGGATCTGACTCCGACGCTGGTAGCACCTCCATCCGACGTCGTAGTGGCTTTGGAAGCACCCGCTTCGGAGGTTCCCAAAAACCCAAGCAAGCAGGTGTGACTACTAGAGGAAAAAATGTCTCTCGTGTACTGGAAACAAAGGGAAATGATCTCACAGATGATCTTCCTGCAATTGTTGCCAAATCACGAAAACAACCAGTCGCACGGGTACCTCAGAACTTTAAATCCACGGATGCATTCCTGCATGAGCTTGGGCTTGACGGTACTACAACAACCATGGATATGAAGACCAAACTCCAGCAACTTAAGGATATTGACCCAGGCAAAAGTTCCGATAATACAACGGTGGGGATCACACAGCAATCATTCATGCTCCCTCCGATGTCCGACTTGTCAGAACTCATATCTGGATACCCCGATGATGCAACTAGAACGTCACTCAAGAGGGGGCCATTTAATAACACTAAAGGTCACAGAGCCATTGGATCTATTCCAGTGCCTCACGATGAGCGTGCAGTTTTGATGGCTATGCGACTTCTCCAGGACAAAGTCGCCGATCTTGAAGGGTCCAAAGCAGAGGTTGAGCATCGTTGTATGAGGCTTGAGGCAGAGCTCCGCAAGAGCGAGACACGTATTCAGTTAGAACGACAAAGGTCAAAAGTAGCTGGGGAAGGTCTTGAGCGGAAGCAGAATGGTGATAGTGCGTTTGGTGGTAGTGATGATGGCGATTCGCAGGAGAGGATTAAGGAAAAAATCAAGTTGGAACTCCAGATGGGGAAATTGAGTATGTATATCATTCCTCTTGGTACTATATAAGTCAAAACAAGTTACTAATAAAAATTTTCCTTGCCGCAGAACTAGAAAGTATCGTGAGCAGTCTCCATTCTCAGCTCGATAAATCAAGCCGTGACCTCGAGACTGCTAAAATAGCACTGAAACACATGCAAGAGGAACGCAACTCCGCTGTTAACTCTGTTGCAATAGCAATCGCGAATAACGAGGACCTTAAAGCTGCTATGGAGGGTCTTAAGAACGAAATAGAGAGACTGCGGCTGGATAACTACGAGCAAGGCAAGCTTCTTGGACTAGAGCGGGAAGAGTGGAAAGAACGCGAGGACCGTCTAAAACTGAAAACCAAGGAAGCCGCAATAACGGCACAGGCTGTAATGAAAGAAACCGTAAAACGTGTTGCTACCACTGCAGCGAAAACACAGAAGGAAGAAATGAAAATGGAGAGAAGAGAACAACGTGCTAGGGAGAAGGAGGCACTGAGAGAATCTGAAAGGGAGCAAGAGCGGGCTGCGATGGAGGCAAAGGTGAGAAGGCAGAAGGAGGAGGATGAAAACAGGGAACAGGAACGGGTTCTTGAGCAACAAAAGAAACTTGACAACTTGATTAAGCAGCAGCTCATGGAACTCCGTCCAGATCTTCCTATTGACTCAGTGAGAGTTAACCAAGCATTCGTTCAATCTACAAAACCAAGGGTGCGCAAAGCACGGGCTATTTCTTCACTGAAAAGGTCGAAGAAACACGTAACGATTGATAATGCAGAGGACGAAATAATTATCCGCGACTCTAACTCTGGAGAAGAGGAAGAAAATTTTAGGAAGGAAACCCAAATCCAGCAGCTCTCCCCGGATGATACCATTATGTCTATTTCTGTATGTTCGCTATGATAAGCTCGAATCATTGTGTGGGTCCAACTAACGTTTGAGAATAATAGCCCGAGGATATTAAAAGAATCGCAAAGGATATCAACGAGGAGAGAAGAAAGAGAAAGGCTGCAGCTGTCAATTCAACCGCTCTTGAAGCTGTGGTTATAGAGAGCACCAGGCCGAAAGAGCAACTGAGGCGGCCCAAGTCGAGAGCATCTACAAAGTCGACTATAGCGAAACCATTGACCGAGGTTGAGTCTGGATCCACAAAGCCTTATGAGCCTAAGCTCCCAAAGACAGCTAAGACCGAAAAATTAAACAAGGTCAAGGATATCGAGGTGCCTGTTCCTTCACCTAGCTCTGAAACATATAAGGTATTGCCATCGGATGCCGTACTACAGATCCAACCTCAGAAACCGGCCAAGAAAACTAGACTCGTCAAGAAGGTTGTTTACTACTACAATGAGGACTTAACCATGAACATCCCAGTTGAAGAAGAATTCGAAGAGGAGTATGAGGATGAAGGGGCTTGGGGCGATGAAAATATGCGGCAAGGCACAGACGAGGATATTGGCTCTGGGGATCTGACGGCAGAGCTTAGAGAGAGTTTAGCCGACGGTCACGGCCGTACTATTATACCCCCACCGGTCCCAGCGAAGATACCACTTGATACCCCCGAAATAGCTATCGAAGATTTTACGACACTCCCAGAGCGTGTTCAGAGTGTCGTTAACCATCTGGCCGCTCATGACCCAAGCCAATGCACTGTCTGCCACCGTGAGAAAAAACTCCGAACTAAAGAGGAGGAGCAACGAAACGCAAACCCCCTTGCCGATATTGATAACTCTATGGCTATCCCCGCACCATCACTTGAACCAGCTTCAAGGAAAAAGGCGCCTATTAGGATGATCAATGGGTATGAAGAAGAACCAACACCGAGACCTTCGCAACCCCCCCGGAGACAACTTTCAAAGGTTGTCAGGCAGTTGCAAGATGAGTTTGCACATTTGAAACTGTAAATATTCCCTCTCTTCCTTACTTGTGTATTTCTATGATACTAATAAATCTCGCAGAAGTTATCAAACAAAAGCAGACGAGTTCATGAGTCTTGATCCAACCGTTGGCAAGAAGCGCAGAAAGACTCTTACTAATGAGATGAATGAGCTTGTTGCCGAGATGGACTACAAATGCGACCAGATCTATGCACTCTATGATGTCAATGAAGAATTTACCAAAGGATCTGATAGCGAGGAAGAAGCTGAAGCTGAATCCAGGAATCATGACGAGAATCATGAATCAGAGAGAGGCAGAGTGGATGGGGATGATGATGATGATGATCTAACGGGGTTTACAATCCCAGAGATGTCAATACTCGATGAGTCAACTGAAGCTGAGGATAGTGATGAGGAGGATAGGGGTCGCCGATGAGATAATGCTTTTGTTGTGTAAGCGTGTTCAATATCATTTGGAGTTGTTTTGGAAGGACTCGGTTTTGGGTTTCGGGAGTCGTTTATTAGCTTGTTCCATCCTTTCTCATCCTTTCCTTCCACTGTAACTTTTATCTCGATTTTTAGCGTATTCTATTTTCTTTCCACCTCCTTTTATCGGAAATTCCTTGGATTTTTTCTCTCATCCTTGGCGTATTTTCTTTAACTACCAAACAATTGGACCCATGAAATAGATAGATCCAATTATCTTTCTTTGTCCCTGATCACTAGTAAATAATTTTTAGGAGTATAAGAATTATTTACACTATGATTACATTTTAACGTGAAGTAACTGAAAGCGTGCTACGTTCTAGTTGGCATACAGCTGAACTCATTTCGGCCCGTAAATGAGGTGGCTAGAGCCTTATTAACTATAGAAAAAGGCTATCCCATGGTCTATAGCAACGCGATTTCGCACGAAAATCCGTGCGAATTCTCATTGCAACCAACACAATTTCTAGCCAATAATGCAACACCCCCCTATGGTCCTGCAACTGTGTCCTTAACATCGTGTCGCTTAGATGACCTATAATCTATTTTTTGGGTTTAATTTTTTCGATTTTTTTTGACTATAAAAACTACTTGTGAAGTTGGGGTAAAATAGACCTCCTCCATCACAATCATCTACCACAACCACTTCTTTATATATACACGTTTTCCACCAGTTTTGCTCCGATTCCTTCGAGTAAGGACTTATTTTAATCTCCTGCTTCTCTTCTTTCATTCTGTCTACTGTACGATATATAGAACCCAGTACCCATTGCATAATCGCTGCCTCGATTATTGGCATCAAAATTTCGCCCACTCTTTCTAAATTACATCTAGCATCTCCAATATGGCAGCTAGAGCCTTGCGCCCACGCCTAGAAAATATCTCACATCCCATTCTATGAGATCCCAGAAGTGTAATAAACCTAATACCTGGAAGGGAACAGCAGGTAACGATACAGAATATAGTAGGCGGAACTACTATATGGAAAAGGAAAAGATACTAGACGGAACTAGTATATCACAATAAAAGGTGCAGAGCGGAAGGTGCACAAGGTAGTTATGGTAGTAACAGTAAGTTGTTGCGTGAAAAACTAACTAACTAGCTAAAACATGGCCCTTATATATCCTTCGCTGGGCCCTGATGACGTATATCAATACGTGGACAATTCGTAATGAAACAATATGAAACTAGAAGATCCTGATGACATAGCAAGGTACACGTCATCTCAATACATGAAACAATGATAGCTGACGTGTCCTGCGAGGCAGACTATCTATAAGGTAAAAGTAATAGGAAAAAAGATACAAGTATAAAGATATAACTAGAATTAGGGTTAAGACCTAGGAAAAACGTTAGGAGAATTAGAGTTCTTGACAAGAAGCTTGCAATTATCCAATGCTATCAGGCCTTTCAATAAGCTTAGGAAAAGGAAAAATCGCTCGATCACAGAAAATCACTCACCCCCACCCCCACCACATATCCCCACTTTCCTGGAAGCTAGGCTTCCCAAAGTCCCTGATTTCACACCTATGGAAGAGGAGTACCCTATACACTCAGCGTATAACCGATTACTGCCTGCAATGCATGGTTTAAAAAACATTGCCCCCTCTGCTGTATTCAAATTCTACTTTACAGATTCCCTCTTTAGAACCATAGCTACCAACACCAATGCTTATTCTAAATCAAAATGAGGAGACTCTGCAATAGCTGGTAGACCATGGGTGGACGTTAACCCACTAGAGTTTAAGTTATGGATTGGGGTTTGCATATATATAGGAATATTTTCAGCACCTGCAGTAGAGGATTATTGGAAGCATGATGGGCTCCAGCCTACCCATCTCTTTACTAAATATATTACCCTCAATCGATTCCAGCAGATCAAGCGTGTCAAGAACCCTAAATTTTCTTACGTTTTCCCTAGGTTTTAAACCTAGTACTCTATTACTATTTTCTTAGTTATCATTGTTCTTGTAACGATAGTCTGCCTCGCAGGACGCGTCAGCTATCAGTGGTTTATGTATTAAGATGACGCGTACTTCGTCCACGTTACCTCTTCTCCTTAGTTTCATATTGTTTCATTACGCAAGTACGTACGTATTAGTATACGTCATCAGGGCCCAGTGAAGGATATATAAGGGCCATGCTTTAGCTAGTTAGTTAGTTCCTTACGCAACAATTTATTGTTATTTACCATACCTACCTTTACACCTTCCGCGCTGCATTCCTTTTCTTGTGATACTAGTTCCACCTAGTTCTTCACAACTCCTTCCATTAGTGATTCCGTTCACTTTTCTTGTATCATTACCTGCTGTTCCTTTTCAGGTATCAGGTTTTTACAAAGCGCTACCTCCATATCTCAACTATAGATATACCTAAGCACACTCCAGAAGGTCACCGTTTATGGCATGGGAAATTAGATTCTTTATTAAATCAATTGCGCCACTCCTGCCAGTCTCTCAGGATACCTTCCTCCAATATTAGTATTGATGAAGCCATGATTCGCTGCACTGGCCGCTCTCTAGATACCTACAAAATGCCCAGTAAACCAATTGAAATAGGGTTCAAGTTCCACTGTATTGCAGACCATGGCTATATATGGGATTTCCACCCTACTTCTAATCAAGTTGGGCCTGATCCAGTACCTGCAATCAAGAGCTTTACTTCTACTGGTAAAGTAGTATGCTATTTAGCTAATAAGCTACCCAAACAAAAAACCTGGCACTTGTATTTAGATAATTACTATACAAGTCTTCCTCTTCTCATCTATCTAAGAGATTGCCTACACATAGGAGTATCTGGTACAGCTAAAACAAGCTCTCGAGATTTCCCTACTGCCCTTGCAATCCCTAAAAAGGATGTTGGAAAACTCCCATATTATTTTAAAGCGGGCATGATAATAAATGGAGCAGGAATTTGTAATAAATCTAATACCTGGGACGAGGTACAG
Organism: Verpa bohemica; assembly: GCA_033030345.1. Lineage (NCBI taxonomy): Eukaryota > Fungi > Ascomycota > Pezizomycetes > Pezizales > Morchellaceae > Verpa > Verpa bohemica. The sequence goes on from JAUFSE010000006.1 coordinate 1,247,549, forward strand.
CAGGTAACGATACAAGAATAGTGAACGGAATCACTAAAGGAAGTAATTGTAAAGAACTAGGTGGAACTAGTATCACAAGAAAAGAAATGCAGCGCGGAAAGTGCAAAGGTAGGTATGGTAGTAACAATAAGTTGTTGCGTGAAGAACTAACTAACTAGCTAAAGTATGGCCCTTATATATTTTTCGCTGGGCCCTGATGACGTATACTAATACGTAAACAATTGCGTAATAAAACAATATGAAACTAGAAGGTCCTGATGACGTGCTAGTAGGCACGTCATCCTAATGCATGAAACAATGATAGCTGACGCGTCCTGCGAGACAGACTATCTACAAGGCCAATGATAATAGAAAGGTAAAACAGAGATGAAACACTGTAATAAACCGATCACCTATTGGTCGAACAGCAGGCAATAATTGTAAGGTCGGGGATAGTATTAGGAGACTACGGGCTCAAGCACAGAACAAGAAGAGCGGACAGCTCAGTGCACAAGGTAGGTATGGTTAACAATATAAATTGTTGCGTGAAGAACTAACTAACTGTAACGGGGGCCTTTCTTTAGAAGAACTGTAGAGGATAGTACAGTAATGCTGCTGTTGCAAAGAAGATAAAAGTCAAGTTGCAATTAAGATTCTATCGCTAGAACTCAATAATTTTAAGGGCTCTGTGTCAAGAACCCCAAATTCTCCTATGTTTTTCCTAGGTTTTAACCCTAGTGCTCTATCTACTATTTCATTAGTTATCATGTTTCTTGTTGTGATAGTCTGCCTCGCAGGACGCGTCAGCTATCAGTGTTTTATGTATTAAAGATGACGCGTACTTTGTCCACGTCATCCCTTCTGCTTAGTTTCATATTGTTTTATTACGCAAGTGCGTACGTATTAGTATACGTCATCAGGGCCCAGCGAAGGATATATAAGGGCCATACTTTAGCTAGATAGTTAGCTCTTCACGCAACAACTTAGTATTGTTACCATACCTACTATAACGAAGCTTCCGTGCACCGTTTTCCCTTCGGGATACTTAAACTGTCTAGTATCTCGTTCCACTATTATTTAGTAATTCCGTTTACTATTCTCGTATCGTTACCTGCTGTTCCCTTCCAGGTATCAAGCTTTTACACTCTGCTTCGCTGATACCACTGGTTTCTTTTTAAGAGCCGGAATCAAGTCTTTGGATGATAGTGGGGCAGTAATTATACTGGTTTCCCTCGGCTATCACTTCTCCGAATTCCTTTTACTAAGTTCTATGGTTTTCCCAGTGATTCCTAGAATCTCTAATAACCCCGCTCTAGTGAAGAGATTTCACCAGCAGTACAACCATCGGGGCTATTACCAGATCCACTGTAAACCCTTAGTCAAAACCTATAGATGCTCCGCCGATAGATTAATGCATAATCTGTCCTGACTAGAGTTACTACTCTTGGTAGCCATTGGTTTAAGCTGCTGTAAGAGTGTTTGCATGTTCAAGTTTATCCTGGCCACTGCCTATCAGTCTCTGCTGATTAGGAACTGCACAGAGTACTGAGGATCGGTGCATTACTATTAGTCTCTGCTAATTATAAGCCCACTACCTTGATGCAGGGTGGTACTCGTCAATACCATCCTCTTTAGGTAGTTCCTACTGACTAAGGAACGAGAAGTAGTTAACTCTTACTACTGGTAGCTAACCACTGTAGTAGGTACTTGCTTGCCTTCGCTCACATGATACTAGTAACAATCTCTTAGGCATGTAACTGCCTTGTAGGTCCGTTACACTAACTGACGAAGATGCGTCCCTTTTATACCCTTTCTGGAGGGACGCTGAGATCAACAGTGAGACAATATGAAACTGAAGAAGCGACCTCCTTCTACATGAAACTATAGACGTCTCGTCCTGCGAGGCGTACTTCTTACATGACCAATGATAATAGCAATCCTACAATACATGAAACAATACATGAAACAAGGGGACAGACAAGGTAGACTAGGAAATGGGTGTTCTTGACAAACACGTGAACATAGAAATATAAACTAGGGTTACAACCTAGGAAAAACATAAGGGAAAAATAGGGTTCTTGACAGAATTCTACTCTGGTTTGATAATGCTCCTGTGACTATGATGACTACTATTCATTAGTTAAAGGGAGAAGAAGCCGAGATTTTAAAGGAGAGAAACTGCCCTGGTGCAAAGAGCAAAAACCACAAGAGGGCTAGAGAAGAGTTTGGAGAAGAACATAAGAAGAAAATCAAAATCCTTATTGTCATTAATGACTATAACCACCACATGGAAGGAGTAGATATTGCTGATCAGTATCGTACCTATTATGATACACAGCTTACTACATTTAGAACTTGGTTCCCTATTTTTTTTGGTGCCTTAATACTGTAACGGACCTACAAGGCAGTTACATGTTTAAGAGATTGTTACTAGTATCATGTGAGCGAAGGCAAGCAAGTACCTACTACAGTGGTTAGCTACCAGTAGTAAGAGTTAACTACTTCTCGTTCCTTAGTCAGTAGGAACTACTTGAAGAGGATGGTACTGACGAGTACCAGCCTGCATCAAGGTAGTGGGCTCGCTATTAGCAGAGACTAATAGGAAGGCACCGATCCTCGCATCTGTGCAGTTCCTAATCAGCAGAGACTGATAGGCAGTGGCCAGGATAACTCGGACATGCAAACACTCTTACAGCAGCTTAAACCGATGACTACCAAGAGTAGTAACTCTAGTCAGGGTAGATTATGCATTAATCTATCGGCGGAGCATCTATAGGTTTTGACTAAGGGTTTACAGTGGATCTAGTAATAGCTCCGATGGTTGTACTGCAGGTGAAATCTCTTCACAGAAGCGGGGCTATCGGGGGTTCTAGGAAACGCTGGGAAAGCCACTGCAACTTAGTATAGAACTCAAAGTGATGGTAGGGGAGTGCTACAACAGTATAATTACTGGCACCTCTACTGCCCGAGAACTTGATTCCAGCTCTCAAGGAAAAAAAGAAGAAGGATCGAGACTTAGTATTCAAAAGGAGAGCCCTTAAGATTATTGAGTTCTAGCGATAGAATCTCTACTTGCAACCTGACTCAATATTTTCTATTTTGCAACGACAGCCATACTGTTACCCAGTACAGTTCTTCTACCGAAGGCCCTCGTTACAAATACAGCTCTTATCAATTCTTTTATTATTTTTAATGATATTGATACCACCATTAAAAATATTCCACATAAAGAATTCCGGCTACAAGTTGCTTGGGATTTGATTTCAGAGGGGGCACAAGAGGTGGAAGTGGAAAGAACACGAGAGGTGGAGGTGGTTGCTGTAGGGAACAAAAAGCGCAAGTCAATCATTGACGCTACAAAGCACCTTATTAAAAAAACCAAGTACATGACCAAAACAACAGATCTCCCTGCATACCGTAGCAACACCGAGCACCTTCCTGAAGCCTATAAGGGGCGGGCAGAGGAATGTTGGTTGTGTAGATTTAAAATTAAGGAAGCTACAAAGACTAACTCCTCTGAGGGTGGGTTCTTTCCAGGAGGAAGAGGGTATAAAACACAGTGGAAGTGCTCTACATGTGAATTACCTCTATGTGTTAATTCCTCACGCAATTGTTTTACAGAATTTCATAGACTCTAGATCTCATTTGTAGTTAATTAATTTATAAGACTTATTTTGTTGCTATTTCGCTGTGTTGCCATGGGCCTAAATTCGCACGGTTTTTCGTGCAAATCTATCACGGTCGGCGGTGTCGGTGTTCGGTAACAGTACGATGAAGTAACCAAGGTTCACAACCCGAGGTCAGTTCCTTAGTAGGATCCTACTATCCGCAGGAATACCAACTACTAAGTAAAAAACCAAAGAGAAGTCTCACAATGGAACGGGGACGGTAACAGTATGGGTAAAGAATCAATAAAAAAGTTGCGTGGAGAACTAACTACCACGGGCGGAACTATCTACTTATATACTAATTCTCCACGCAATAGCCAAGCCCCTTTTTCGAATACAGTCTAACCCGATATCCTATCTTCCTATGAGTCAACCCCTTGACTCATCCATAATAACCGCGTTCCTCGCTATCTATGAGTCAACCCTGTGATTCATACTTAACCCGATTTCCCGATCCGATCCTTACTAATGGCTGACACATCCAGTCATGCCGTGACAGAATCGCGTTACAGACCATGGGATAGTAGACTATTAAGGTTACTTCTATTAAACAAGTCATGTGTGTGCTATGTTTTATGTTATAATAACGACCCTTCACAAGTCGAAGGACTAGTTCATAATATCTTGCCTCTAAAAATTAGTCTCCTTAGTGTATTATATGCCAATGATATAAGTGCACCGGGCCTGGCGAAGTTCTATTTGTTTAACTATCACTTTACTCCTTTTACATTCTAATCGCTGGAAGATTTGGTAGTTGGAATTCCTTATGTAACGAGGGCCTTCCGTAGAAGAACTGTAGAAGAAGGTACAGTAAAGCTGCCGTTGCAAAGAAGATAAAAGTCAGGTTGCAATTCAGATTCTATTGCTAGAACTCAATAATTTCAAAGGCTCTGCTTCGTTGATGCTACTGATTCTGAAGAGCTGGAATCAAGTCTTCGGGTGATGGGGGGCCAGTAATTATACTGGTTTCCCTCGGCTATCACTTTTCCGAATTCTTTTACTACGTTCTATGGTTTTCCCAGTGATTCCTAGAATCTCCAATGACCCCGCTCTAGTGAAGAGATTTCACCTGCAGTACAACCATCGAAGCTATTACTAGATCCGTGTAATAGTACCTAGTACCTGCTAGTAGTGAACAACAGGTGATGCCATATGGAAACGTTTTTGGATAGGAATCACAGGAACTGAAGGGAAGACAGAGGGTACTAAACAGGCAGTCTAGTATTGAATGCAAGTTGAAGCGTGAGGAACTAAACTAAACTATGGAAAAAAGCTTTGTACTTATAGTACAAGCCAAGACAAGATGCAGAATGGAACGCGTAAGCGTTCCAACATGAAACAGATATGAAACTAAAGAAGATATGGTGACATGGACATAGTATGCGTCATACTAATACATAAAACAAGGCTGAAACGTAACTCCAGGCTCCTGATGACGTGGCCTGCCATGTCATCCTCTCCATATGAAACCAACGTGAAACAAGGGGTGTTGGTAAGGCAGACTGATAGTCGAGTGACTGTTTGATGATTGAGTGATAATTGGTGATTGGTAATTTGGGGTTCTTGACAATCCGCTGTAAACCTTTAGTCAAAACCTATAGATACTCCGCCAATAGATTAGTGCATAATCTATCCTGACTAGAGTTACTACTCTTGATAGTCATTGGTTTAAGCTGCTGTAAGAGTGTTTGCATGTTCTAGTTTATCCTGGCCACTGTTTATCAGTCTCTGCTGATTAGGAACTGCACAGAGTACTGAGGATCGGTGCATTACTATTAGTCTCTGCTAATTGTAAGCCCACTACCATGATGCAGGCTGGTACTCGTCAATACCATCCTCTTTAGGTAGTTCCTACTGACTAAGGAACGAGAAGTAGTTATCTCTTACTACTGGTAGCTAACCACTGTAGTAGGTACTTGCTTGCCTTCGCTCACGTGATACTAGTAACAATCTCTTAAGCATGTAACTGCCTTGTAGGTCCGTTACACCTTATTCTTCTTATTGGGTACATTCCCAGCGCCTAAGGAACAACCCGAGAACTCCAGCCTATAACAAGCTCGAGTGATTGTTAAGGTTTTGAGCAGCCTCTCCTATATGTAAGTTCTACCATTATAGTATATCCACCATATATCACTCGTTTGGTGAGTCAGCACGGGATCATCACTTAGCAACACGCTCACCATTGAACTGGGGCAAGACGCGTTTCAACCACAGCCACAACTTCCCGTCCCTGCCAGTCAACAAATTCAAATGGCCTCGTCACGTATGTCTACCTTAATTTCTCTATCTCCTTTTTAACCTCTCGCCCCCTTCTCTAACACGCTAACCTAATCCCTATTCCCTAGAAAACCACAGACAGCAAGAGCGACTCGCGAGACAAAGGGGTGCTGGGTGAGTTTTAAGATCTCTTTAGTTTTGTCGTTAAGTATTTTTAATTATACAAAATCGTAACGAAATTCTAATAAATGCTCAGGACCCATAAGATCGTAAATGTAGGCTTCTCAATACAACCCCTCGGGGGTCACTTCATAGCTCCGGTAGTACCCCCACCCCCGAAAGCTGCGACACCAACCTTAGAGCTCTCAACGCGAATATCAAGTCCAAATTTATCTCAGGAGAGTGCATTAGTACCCGAGTCATTAGCTCAGGGAACCCCTCACCCTCTACTCTATGAGGAAAATCATCCTCTCGGTGAAGATGTAGCGCACAGAAAATTACACAGCAAGAAACAAATCGCAGATGAGCTTGCGCCCAATATGTCTTCTAGTACTTCGACTACTTCTGCAGAGTCTAGTACCTCGGGGTTATTGACCACCACAGTAGCGACATTTATTACACGGGAGAAAAAGACGAGACAGCTGAGTCCGGATAAGCTTCTTACTGCACCTAGAGCAGTAGGAGTCACTAGACAGCTGTTAGGAAGACGGAAAAATGTGGCTGCTGATCAGAGGCAGAAAGAGAAACTTGCTGTGAGACAGAGGGGTGCTGGGTGAGTTTTATTTATTAAATCTAGGGTTTGGAGGTTTAGGGGAGGGGGTTGCTAAATAGAAACAGAACACATAAGGTTGCGGATATAGGGTTTTCGATTCAGTCAATACCTGGTGTTCAGCTAGCTACGAGATCACCGGTGGAGCGGGAAGAGAGGAATGTTATGGTAGAGGCTGACAAGATAAAGGTGAGGAAAGTGGGTGTAGAAATGCTGGAACAGGTGCAGCAGGAAGTACAGTTGGAACTGGGCGAGGAGGAGGAACAAGAGGATGAAGAGGATGGGGATGGAGAACAAGTAGAAGGGGAGGTCTGTGAGCAGATAGTTGAGGGGATTGAAATCCAGGATGAGGAACCTATGGAAGAGTTAGAAGTGGTTGAATCAACGACACAACAAGTGGCCCAAGAGGTTGAGGGAGAAGCTGAGGATTTTATTCCAGCTATCCCCATTAAAAGTCCAGAGAATTGGAATAAGCGGAGAAAGGTCATTCTTGGATACCGAAAAGAGGAAGTACCCGAGAAAATTGAAGAACAAACGAGCGAGCTCACCCAGGCTGAGAAAGGGATAACCACAGAAAGGGTACTAGATATTTTGAGACAAGGGCGTAAAAGGCAGTTGGTCGATAAGAGGCCTTTATCTCCACACATTTCTATTGAAGATGATGAAATGATTGAACAAGAAGCGGAACAAGGAAGAGAGGAGAGGGAGAAAGAGCCTACAGAAAAGACCTTTGAGCAGCAAGTTCTAGAAGAAAAAGACGACTTAGATGCACTATCTCACCTAAAACCCCGAAAGAGACCCTCAACTCAGCCCGAAAAACAGTCTAAGTCTAAACCTCGTCGCCGCCGTGCCCTCAACGAAGATGGCTCTTCTCTCACCTTCCCTGTTCTCGTCCATCGCCTCTCTAAATCTGCTACGCATACACTTCCCCCTGGGTCCAATCGAAGTGGCGTAAATCCAATCGATGTAATCAACCAGGTCTCTATCGAAATAGTGGATAAATATTGGACAAAAGTTAAGAGTAGTCATGAAAGAAAGGCTGTTGAGGCGTTTAAGGAGGAGTTAGGCTACAGGTTTTTAGAACTGACCGATGTAGTAGAGAGTAACATCATTCTTGCTACGAGGGCAAGACAAGCACAAAAACGGAAGGTACAGCTTATGATAGAATTGCTGGAGGTTAAAAAGAAGAGAGAGAGGGTCGCTGTAAAAATGGATGATGTTAGAAAGGTCCATGAGATGGCTGCAAGAAGCACTGAGGTATAAACCTCCCCCCCCCCTTCCTTCTACTATATGCTGATTTGTTGTAAATAGAACCAAAACACTATTTCAAAAACATTTTCGGACATAACCCACACTTTAGAGCGTGGAAAGGCCCGCCAGCCTGAAGAAGGATTAGGGGGCTTGGGGGGCTTGGAAGCTTTGGTGAGGAAGGTTTCGGGTGCTGTGACAGGGGGTGGAAGTGAGGGGACAGGATTGTTGGCAAATGTAGTTGAGTTTAATAGATTTTTGGAGAGGGCTGAAGCGGTCTTGAGAGATAAGAGGTATTAATGGCGGGTAGTTTTTTTTTAAAAAAATTGTGGAGTTGGGTTGGTGAAGGAGTTTAGGGGTGGGGATTTTATGTTATTATTTGGAAATTACATCAAACAAAAACATAGTCTAGTGAGCAAAAATGCTGAATCCCCTGTTTTTTTTTTGACTAGTTTAAAGTATGGGTCCTAGTTTAGTCAGTGGTATTGTTCTATAAGCATGATTTTAAAGGAGAAAATCTTTTGCATACCATGTTTCCCCGTGAATTACTTTAAAATACCATCCATATCCCACAACAGATCACCAACAGAGAAAACCTTTTCCATGGTCTCCCGTGGATTACTTTTGGATACGATAGAGAGGCGAGACATACCATCAAGACATTGAAGCTTAGGACTAATTAGTATGCCCCACAGCCACAAGGCCTCAATCTTGTGAAGAACTATGGTTGGGGGTGTCTTATTTTCGCACTGTTTACATTTTTACATTTTACCTCATAAAATCCTTAAAGGGGGACCTAAATACGTGGTAGTGCTTTGGTAGTTATGGTGTTCTTGTTGGTAGGTACTATACTCTACAGTAGCCATGAATTTTTCGTATTGTTTACTTTAGGATCTGAACTATTAGCGTGAATAAGCTCCCTTAGTGAGATTCTCTTCCGTCAGTACGAATTATATATAGAGTATAATTAAGTAGAAGAGTCCTTGGCGCCTAGTTGTTTACTGCTGAGGGGTCGTTATTGGGATACTTATATTTGGCTTAACACACGGCTAGGAGGTCGCTTACTCCTTTTCTCTTGGGGGAGATGAAGATTAGGGATCCGATAGATTTATGTAGGGGCCCCAGTCCTGTTGACCATCAAGGTTTCCTTGTTTCGAGTGATGGGACAGATTATGGCAGCGCTAAGATTTTAATGGTAATCTCTAAATGGTAGTGGTTTTATGATTCTATGGGGCTATGGGGCTATAGCCTTCCTACAAGTACCACCAATATCTTATATCTACCTGTAGTACAAGATAAGATATGTATTTAATTGGATAAAATTAACCTCAAAAAGCATTAAATACGTAGCTAAGAGTCAAAAATGCCAGGCTCCGTACCAGAAAGAGGGAGATAGGGGGTTAATTCAATACGTAGAACAGAAGATAAAATAAGGGGAATTTTGGTATATTCATTAGAAAAATCAGTCGACTCTACATATACCCTCACCATCCCATCTCTCACTACCAACACACGGCTTACACATGAACACATCAGTGGGGTCCCACCTCGCTTTAATTCTAAATAGTCTTGGGTAGTTATCTCCCCAAAAAACCTGTTGCCACCCTTCTTCATTCTTATCTGCTTCATTGACATAAGCGCCCATATCTGGCTCAAGGGCTTTAAGGATAGGCATTTCGACCTCAGTAAGATTTCTCATGATATCTTCACGTGAAGAGAAGGGTGTGGTGTTCTCCCAACCACGAGTGAGGACAAGATGGATCATAGCCTTCCTCCACGCTGGATTGAGAGCCGAGTCGATAATGCTTTCTCCATGACCATTCCGAGCAACCTGCCCGCCGGCGACGAGATGCCCAAGGAAGGTTGTGGTTTGGTTAGGTGTAAGTTTACGTAGTGCTTGCACAAGCTGATCAGGTCCTGTTTCTGACTCTAGGAACTTGCGTGAGATAAGGCGGGATCCGAGGATTGTGTTGGTAGCAACTGTGTCCGAGCCGGAAAGAAATGAGTTCATCAAAAAGGCTGAGCTCTCTACCGGCATAGATTCGTATGCTAGTAATGAAGTGTTCGATTTAAGCGCACCCTGTAGGGGGGCATATAAACTATCGATTTCGGTAACGTTTGTATGATTAAGGAAAAAGTTGATTAAGACAAAAGCTGGTTGCGGGGGGCCAGTGAAGATGAAGTGATATCCTGACCCACCAGCATCACTTATAGAGGGGAGTAGTGCATGGAAATCTGTTATAAAGTCCCAGTATTCTTCTGTGGGTGCTGTAAAGTTGTAAAGAGTCATAACCATAGGAACATCCGGAAAGGTTCTTAATGTAACACTAGTTACGACTCCAAAGGTTCCGCCGCCACCACCTCGAAGAGCCCAAAAGAGATCAGAGTTTTTGTACTCGTTTGCTATAATATGAGACCCCTGTGAGAAAAGTAGCCGTAGTTAGTAATCAATAATAAAATACCTAAGATTCTCTCAAGGTACTTGAGGTTATTAGATTGTTACATACATCTGCTGTAACAACCTGAAATTGAAGGGCATTGTCTGAAGCCATGCCCTTCCATGGGCCAAATGCGGAATGCCCACCACCCTGAACGTACCCCCCAGCCGCACCAACAGTATTTGCAAACCCCGCAACTAAGGTTCTTCCGTGTGCTAATGCAGCGGTATAAAGTTCCTTCAACTGCACGCCCGCACCAATTGTGACCGCTGACTCCCCTCCCTTATTCTCACCAGAGCCTTCAGGGCGAAAATCACCTGAAAACTCTATATGCTGCATTTTGTGGGTCCAGATCTGTAAGGATCCTCTAGCTGTTGAGCGGCCGAGATAGTCATGGCCAGTATTCTTAATTACAATCCGGAGATTATGAGTACGCCCAAAATTTACACCTTTCTGAATATCTTGGGGAGAGGTAGCCGCAACAGCATAGACAGGTAAATTGCCTTGACCACAGGTAACAGGGCGTGGGGTATCGATATAGCATGTTTCGTTTGGTGTAACTTCAAAATTGATTTGGTCAAGAGCACCTAAAAGTACTTGTGAGTGACTCCTGTTTGAGAGACTTGAGAGACTTTAGATATCAATTTGCACTTCAATAACATACCTGGTTGGTCGCTCCGCCATTTTGAGGAAGTGTAGTTTGCCTTCACATTCTCGCAGGCCGCTTCGCTAAAAGACGGATCGTGGCATACAAACCCAACAGGCCTAACTGCCAGAAGCTTTCCGGAGAGAGAGCTGTTGAAGGCATCCCATTGGTCGAATTTCGGCCAGCAGGGATCAGATGGGAGACAGCGGCATTGGCGCCGCTGTCCTGTATCGGAGGCCACGCCTATCTGGAATAGAAGCGTGAAAAAACCCAAGGTCACGAAGACTGGATGCATTGTGTATAGAACTTAAAGATCAGGCTTGGGACTGTGTTTTTAGGTATAAAAACTCACAAAGTACATGTAGTTATCCCATGGAGACCCCGGGTTCATTGCAGGACCTGATACTTATATAGAAGTTCGGCTGAAATACACCCGGATATGTCTTTCCTAGGCAGTCCCCAAAACTCGCAAAGCCATGCAGTACATGTTGATCATCGTGAAAAAAAAGCAATAAAGTTCCCGAGTAAAAGCCGAGAAAGCCTTATGACGTGCAAACCATATAACTAGAGTCGTTCATGATGTATACTGCTCGCAGGGCTATGTCTAGAAGAATTGCGAGATTAAAACAAAATTTATCTAGCTTTGCACAGTGTCCTGCACACTGATAACTCATCTCATCTGTTGGTAGCTGCCTAGAGCCCATGCTGGTGCTCTTAATTGTTGCCACCATAGCCCACGAGCAGCATACCCCTGTGAGGTTTCTCTAATACGAGACCCGATCAACCAGGCTGTAGGATAATTGTGTTGTACAAATACGGGCCATCATCATCATCATACACGTCTCCGCCCTACTGTGTCTCGTATTGAGTTGACGTCACTTGTCGAATCATCTGCAATAATGGCCCCGGTATATGTATATATTGGTGAAAGCTTCTCTCCGAGGCAGACCGGTCAAACCCTCACGGACGCGTGCGCATGGAGGCTATCCTTGTATGCACATAACAGGGCCCGAGGAGGAAACATGCCGTTTTCTTTGTAGTTAACTAGACTCTGCACGAAGCTTATTTGAGTACTGTATTATATTAGTTTTTATTTTTCTTACTCTAAAGAGTTCATTAATTATAGCGCTTATAAATATATATAGTGAGTTTTGCGACATTTACTGAGCCTTGGGTAGAAGCTTTGTAGAGAAAGATTACACTAGGGAGGGTTTGTTAAACATGCATGGCCTTTATACAACTTTGAGGGAATTTTTTATGTAGCTCATTCCGTGCTAGCACGTACCCACACCTTATTCTCTAGCACATCACAACTCCTCTAAGATCTACTGTAGATTCTAAGAGGGATTTTTTGCATAAGCATTGCAAAACTGCTAGGAATTGACTATTCTTATGATACTTGGAGTATAAAAGGGTTTATAAGGTTAATGAAGTAAACAAAGCAAAATTATTCACGGAAAATCACTCGCTATAATTCTATATCAGGGTATTAGGGTCTTGAGTAAGAAGGTACTAGGGTAGGGGTAGGGGTATGATATCTCCAGTCTATGGGGTCACCATAGAAAAACTGTGGGACCCATTCCATCTTCACACCCCTACCCCTAGTGCCGACAACCCTTGTAATCATGGGGTGTTTTCACTACTGCACCGGTAGGAAATACGGATTTAAGTTAGAAGTGCTACCGAGTTGACCAAAAGGTTCTGTACCACAGCCGGCTTAATCTAGCATTCTCCAGAATACCGCATCAATGCCATACCAAAAACACCCAGCTTTCCTGTACTGTACTAAAAGCATTGCGGTTTAGGGTCATATAGGCCTACGTAAGGCGCATAAATAGCAAGTTCAGAAAAAAAAATCACTATAACCTAAAGTCATACGCTTTGGGGAGAAAATAATAAACGGAACTCGGAATATTTACTAGTAATAACACTTTAAACAAGTTCGCCCCCCCCCCAAAAAAAAAACTAGTATATATAGTTACGAATCACTCTAGGACCATCTATTCTTTAGCCAGCACATTTAGATCTATCAAATATTGAGAGCCTTAAATATAGTCAAGTGCGTTATCTATACCACCCAGCTATAAGGAAAGCTGCTTCAAGAGCCTGTTTATTGTTAAGCCTGGGATCACAATAGGTGGTGTAATTTAGTGACAGGTCTTCATCTGTGAGGCCCTCGGAACCACCAACGCATTCAGTAACAGCGTCCTAAATACAAAAATGTCAATAACGAGCCTTGTGGAAAGTAGGGTCAGTATAATCTTACTCCAGTTAGTTCGAGATGTACACCACCAAGATGAGTGCCATGCTCCTTATGGATAGCATGAGCTGCAGAGAGCTCTTCCATAATGGACGAGAATTGTCGAGTTTTTACACCCCCAGCCGACGAGCGAGTATTTCTGATAGAATTTTCAGGTTAGTACGAAGTAGGTGAACCACTTGGGATGGGGTTCATACCCATGCATAGGATCACATTGCCTACAAATAATCAGTAAATTAATCTTAAAAGCAACGGGATGATAGGGAAGTACCAAACAACAACATGTCCAGAGTTTTGGACACCCTTGATATGCCCTGGTAAGAGGCTATGAATTTTATCCTTGCCATATCTAGTGATCAAAGTCACCTTGCCAATTTCTTTATTTGGGTTGACAATGTTAAGTAACGCAATCAACTCTGCATTTTCCATTGATGGCCCGACCTTGATTCCGATAGGATTTTCAATACCACGAAAGTACTCAACATGAGAGCCATCAAGTTGTCTAGTACGATCTCCAATCCAGATGAAATGAGCAGATGTATTGAACCATTTACGTTTGCCATCCTTGGGATCTCTGAGGAATCGTGTCAGGCTCTGCTCATACTCAAGGTGAAGTCCTTCATGTGAGGTGTATAAGTCGACGGTTCCAAGACTGTGTGCCCTGTCCGCTCCAATAGTGGTCATGAATCGTATAGTCTCAGTGATTGAGTTTACGATTGCCTGGTATTCCTGTTTAGTTTGATCATTCTGGACATGGTTAAGAGTCCACTCGAAAGGACGGTGGAGATCAGCGAAACCTGAAGATAGTTGTGCGCGAACATAATTTAGAGTAGCTGCAGAATGAAAATAAGCACTATTTTGTGATTAGTGTTATTCTTTCTTTCTTTAGATAATAGAATGATTTACATACGTAACGAGGCGATCTGGATCAGGGGTTCTATTCGCTAGATCAAACCCGTTGATGTTATCACCGCGAAAGGAGGGCATTTCTTTCCCGTCAACAATCTCGGTCATGCTGGATCTTGGTCTATTCAAAGTAGCCAATATAAGCAACATAAAGTAATAGACAAGTAACCTGACTTACTTGGCGAATTGGCCAGCCATTCTAGCAATGCGTACCACAGGTATGTTACCGCCTAGAAGGGTCAGATATCTTAAACGTGTATTTAGTCCAGCAGACAAACCCCAAATCAAAACAAGACTCATTTGTAAAAGAAGCTTGATCTTTGCATCGATAGGCTCCTAAGTGATATAAGTCTATTGTAAGATACAAGCTAGGTAATGAAGAAAACCTACGTCTGAGCAGTAGTCAAACAACTCGGCACAATCACCTATAAAATATTTAGTAACTAGCATGGAATCTCATTACATGGGTGGTCTACCCCCTTGTAAAAGAAATGCTTTGCCGAGTGCAACTTCCTTCAAGGAAGCGCGTAGCTTCACTATCTAGTAAAGGGGGTTTTTAGTATACTGTAATTTAATGGGAATCTCTCTAAATTACCTCTGTTGGTGTGACAAGTGGTGGTAGTGACTCCAGTTTCTGGAGGGCCTTCTCAACAGCTTTTTGATTATCATATATGACACTCTGCTTCATTGGCTTTGATTGCCATGCTATATAGAGAAGAGAATTCTGTTAGCAGCGGTTTTTGACATCTTGTCTAGACGGCCAACTCACAGGACGGACTCCAGACATTGTCGTTATTTAGAAGTTCACTATTAGTACTAACGTCGATATTAGCAGATCTTAAGGCAGCAGCACTCTTAGCAGCCTGACTTAGAGGCAGTTCAACAGGGGGGCTAGTCATTCTAATCTCTTATAGGGAGTTTAAGACCTGCTGTAGTATACCGGAACGACGTTGGTGCGGGGATGGTCCTGCAGAGTGAAAAGTTTGCTTATCGCAAGAGGTGAGGCGTTTAGCTTATGCAGGTCCCACCACAAATCTAACAGTGACCCCGCTACTAGATGTAGAAATTCTTAACCTCACTTGAGTTTTCTTGAGCGCGCAAACGAAACCGCCAAACAACCTCAACACCAACACCCCAGCAATTACTGTAAAACACAACTTCCTTTAATAATCTACTCAATGGCTGAACCCGAAGAGCGCGTTATCCCTTCTAATGCTGAGGACGCAGCCCGCTTTAAGGCGATGGAGGCGATGGAAAGCACAACGGATGATGCTGCAGTAAACAACGAATCGGCCGAAGCACTCGGAAAAGCTATGCAAGATCTTAGTGTTACGAAAGTCGGTAACGCAAAAACTGGCCCTGTAGCCTCAACAAAAGTAAATGCTGCAGACGTAGCTCTAATTGTGGAGGAAATGGAGGTAAGTCTCATAATCAGAATTAATTCTAATATCCTTACTACCTACGGGATTGTTTCTCGAAAATTGCTTATTCTCTTAATTAGGTGTCCAAGGCAAAGGCAACTGATGCTTTGCGATCTTGTGGGGGGAATGTTGTGGAGGCACTGCGTACTTTCGTCTACGCAACTTAAGGTTATGGTGTAAACAGAAATTTCATCAATTTATTACCTGCATATATAAGCATTTCCTTTTTCTAGACCTCTAAATATAGAAAAATAAATTTCCAAATTGGTATTAAACCCCCTATCATCCTCAACCAGCTTAAAAGAAATAGGTTACTAGTCCTACAACCTTTTTACCCATCACAAGCACTCTATTGCTCGAACAATTGATTTCATAGCATCCTCTCCAACACCACCCCCCTTTAATATCCAAGCCAAATCACTTTGTAGCCCTAAAGGAATGTAGGTTCCAGTGCGGGCTGCGTCCAGGCTATCCTTCAAGCGTGATGTGTGCTCAAAATTCTTTGCAGCTTCTTCCGCTCTGTCAATGATACGTTTATTGATACCACACATGGCTGCGCAGTGCTAGGTAAGTAGAAAAGGTTAGTCGTGGGCAGATAGCTGGGGACGCAATGAAACCAACCATTCCAAAAGACCCCTCAGCAACACCTTTCTCCAACTTATATAAGAAAGTAATATTCCTATTCTCTTCATCTACGTGAATCTGCATGCGCCTAGGCTCGATCTCAGGATGATGAGAGAATTCCGATGCAAGTGAATGGTAATGCGTTGCAAAGTACCCGACACAACCTATATGAGTTGCAACGTGGTGAAGTACAGCTTGTGCAACAGCAACACCATCATATGATGATGTCCCACGTCCAAGTTCATCTAAAATGACCAAAGAGCGTGACGTAGCTTCCGAAAGAATTTTTTTCGTTTCTGCCAGCTCGACAAAAAACGTGCTCTGGGCTGCAAAAATATTGTCGTTGGCTCCAAGGCGACTCATGATCCGATCCACAGGGGTTAGCTGCGCAGATTTACAAGGAACATAGCATCCAATCTGGGCCATAATAACGCCTATACAGGTCTACACAGAACTATTAGTATTTATTAAATGACATACATATAGACCCGTTCATACCATTCTGAGCACCGTAGACTTCCCAGCTGCATTTGCTCCGGTCAAGAGGGTAATATTAGGGTTGTCCCCACCGATCTGAATATCATTGGGGATGAAATCTGTGACGCTATATGTTTGTTAGTGAGACCCTAAGACAATCCAACATTAAACCATACCTAGAAACCATTGTAGGATGGCGAAGCTCTTCAAAATCTAAAACACTTCGCTTACTGTCCACAAAGGTAGGCCTACAGCTTGTGTCTCCAAGATCAGCGGACGATTTAGCAAGGCTGATCAAACAATCTAAGTTTGCGACAATTTTCACAGCGTTGAGCCACTTCGCATAATCAATGTCAAATCTTGCAAAAAAGCGGCCAGTAACCCCTTCGACAATTTGACTATGGGTTTCTTGAGCTTCTCGTAACGAACGAACAAGCTTCCTAACCTCAGGTGTGTAAAAACGTTTGATTTTTTGGGTTCCGGACATTTGGGTCCAATTCTTAGGGACGTTTTTTGAGTACTTTGTAGGTATCTCAATCAGGTAAATCTCCTTGCCAATATCGGTAAACTTAATTTCTTTGCATCTGTAAATGGGTTAGCAAGAATGTAATTAAGATATCGCAAATATACGTACTTCAATTGAGCACTATACTCTTTGAGTATCGCATTTAGTTCGCCAATAGCATTCTCAACAGTATCTTGGGATTCATCAAAATCGAGCTCTACTCCTCGTTCAGGCACGAGAATGCCTGCAGACTTGACCTTCTCACGATCGAAAGCCGACTCCCATGGTTTCAAACACTCTGTTAGATTGGGCATACTTGTGGTTAGTGTGCCAATTAGACCCTCGCCCTCACCATGTGCCCGAATCTCTTCCATAGCATCACGGATTTGTTCAAATCCTTCGAGAACCCGAAGGAAATCAATCGCTTTACTGGTTCCAGCGTGGACCCTAGATATCAGTCGCTCAAGATCGGGTAATTTGCTTAGGCCCGAGACAAAGGAATTTCGAAAACCGGTATCAGCGTTTAGAGCATCGACGGCATCAAGTCTTGCATTAATTTTTTTGGCATCAGCAAGTGGATGGCAAAGCCATTGTTTAAACATTCGCTTTCCAAAAGGGGTTATGCATCTATTCAACAATGAAAACAAAGTTCCTTGGGAACCTCCATCATATGAATTTGCAAAAATCTTTTATACAATTAGCTTAGGACGTAAAAAATAATAGAGAACATACCTCGAGGTTTAGAAGCGTTTGTCCATCTAGAACTAAAGATGTGGCTTTCCTAATAGGATCGTACCAGCGGAAATTTCCAATACTAACAAGCTCTTGGTCGATTTGGAGCTACTCACAAAAGTTAGAAAAATTAAGATAAGATAAACATACTTGTGTGCAATACTTTTTGCAGGTAACATAATAGCGCACCAAACGCAGACATCAAAAGCTCCTTATTTTTGGAATCGCGAAGAGCCTTGGGCCATTTTTCCATTTCATCATCTGATTTACTTGGGAAGTAATTTTTACTCATGATTTCACGAACTGTTGTATCCACCTCCCAGAACTCCTTATTCGGTTTGAGCTTATTCCAGATAGTTGTCAAAGGGGTATTACTCTTCAGAATGCGTACGGCTTGAGTAGAGATAAATCCCTGAAAGAGTGTCAGTTGATGCATAAAAATCATACCAATGTATGTCTAACCTTTTCAAGGATTAGTTCCTTTGGGCGGATTTGTGCAACCAAGGTTTCAAATTTAGTCAGTTCCAAATCATCTTCGAATTCAGTGATCGAGAACTCGCCAGTCGAGGTGTCAACAAAGGAAATTCCGAAGCACGGTTTTCCATTTTCGATAGACTCCTATTTGGATAACAGTACGGTTAGCTCATAAATATATATATAGAGGAATGCCCACATTGCCTACCTTTATAGCGACACAATAAGTTGCCATTTCATCCTGCAGCATTGACCCGTCTACAAGGGTTCCTCCGGTTAAAACGCAGGCAAGTTCACGTTTGATGATTTTTTCTTCTTTTCCAGGCTTGGTTCCCTTCTCGCGCATCTCCTTACCCAAAGCCGTCTCCTTCTGGTCAACACGTGCGACTTTATAACCCTTTGCAATGAATTGTGAAGCCCAATAATCGAATGAAGTGACTGGGACCCCAACCATAGTCATATTGATACGCTCAGTCATCTTCAAATCAAACTGCTGGTGTCCGATAGTAGCATCATCTTCGAATAATTCAAAGAATTTCCCTTTCTTGAAGAATACTACAGTATCATAAAGTTTGCATTTTATTTCCCAATACTGCTTTTCAAATGCAGTGAATTGTTCCCATGCGTATTCGGGTATGTAGAGGGTTCTTGGGTCATAATCCGGGTGATCGGCTGAGTTTTTATTAATATTTCTGTAGCGTAATATATATAATACTAATTTAGATAGATGTAACTTACGCTTATTCATATCAGCATCCATGATATCAACCAACCACTTATACCGGCCTTCTTCCTTTTTCCCTGGGGCTGCCGGATTCCCTGTGTTTTTAGGAGTTTTTGGCTTTGAAGGAGCTTGGGTAGACGTAGAACTGCCGTTACTAGGGATGAATGCAAATCTAGATGTGCTTGTAGATATCTTCGGGGTCGATTCAGCTGGTGACTTCTTCAACTTCTTTGCACTCTTTCGCGCTAAAGGAAGCTCTAGGTCACTCTCTACCGCATTTGATTAGGACCCCTACAGATAGAAAATAAAGAGCTATGCATAGGCAATACCATCATCGTCAACCACAAAACCATCCTCCTCATAGTCATCTTTAACAGCTCGTCGACCTCGTTTTGTTCCTTGATAAATTAGAAAGTTTCCTTGGAAATTTTTTGTACCTCTTACCTCTTCTTGGAAGCTCCTCCTCCTCTTCTTCGTCGCTAGGTTCTTTATCACTACTAGGCTCATGAATAGCCTACCAAATATGAGTTTTAATTAGGTTTATTGTGCACGGGGAAACGTACAACTTCTGTATTTGTATTTGAACGGCTATTCTTGAAACTAGCTAAGATATAAAGTCAGCAATATATCATAATTGGCAATTAGTTGAGCTTACTATTTTGCTTCTTGGGAGCGTCGACAATTTCCCTAATATCTAGGGAAGCTAGAGTGAGAGGACCTTCTTTTAGGATGATATCCTCTGCACTTACTTCAACCTTCCCATTAGATGGTTGACGTTCGCTTTTAGGGGTAGACGGATCTGCTTTGGGGGTAAAAAACGATAACAGGGTACGCTGCTTGCTGGAAGTGGGTGGTGCCTTTTTAACACTGTTGGTGGCGAACCGAGAATTATCTCCCTTCTTAGGAGTCTTGCTTTCTGTATTAGCCTTCGGCATTTTCTCGTGCTTCTGAGAATTGAAAAAGGTAAAAGTAAAGTAAATGGGGATGTAGGGGTGTAGTTTGTTATCCAGTACCACGGGTCTGGGAACAGCACCAGAAAGCGCGTCGCGTGGTGACCCACATAACCTTAACTAGCATTACATAATCTATCAAGGATTAGTATTGCACTGTCCCATTCTAGAGTAATTTAACCTGTGTCGAATTCCAATAAATCCCGCACTGAAAAATTTAACCTACCAGTCTTCCCCCAATAATACAGTGGATTATATCCGCTGTACCGAATAACCTGGAATTTCTATGATATCCGCGTTTGGTAGAACGTTTGGTAGTCTCGTTCTCATCCCTAGTTTTGCTTTTCTGCGCGCATAGAACCGTAAGTGGAGAGGGGCTGTATGTACATGTATAAGTAACAAACCAAAGATACTCAAGGAGTATCCAGAAATACAAGGTTCTTATGGGGGCCCGACAGCCCCAGTAATTGAAGTCTATCCGCAGCTGCTAAGATACTTTATGCCTGCCTTAAGTACCTGTGCTACATGTAGTTTCGTTGTCTCGAGCCTACTCTCTATTTTTGTAGTTACATAAATACATGTACCCTTGAAGTATATTTAAGTACATGTAGGGGCTGACTTAACATATATAGTTAAAATTCATAAGCAACAAAAATCCCCTAGCAAAACCAATAAGCTATGCCACTGTCCCACAAGTTCATTATGACGGCTAACTTACCATATTAGGCCAATTTAGAGAATTTCTGGCCTTGTGATACATTTCTTGGCGCAGTTATCATGTTACCATCCTCAGGGTAAACAGCCATGCGTAATAGTGGTCATGCAATTCTAGTAACCATACAGCCTAAAATCAACATGCGTTACATTGCTATTTGCGTTACGGTTGGTTAGAAGGTAGGGCGCTTTGATTGGGGAATTCTAGCTTGTTCCCCGCTTAAATACCCCGGGGTGTGGCCCTAGGAAAAAAGTCGATCACCTTTGCACCTTCTGGTGTATATATAGAATCCTTCTTGGGCCTGCCTTTCGCCCTGGTTTAGTCCTAGAGTACCGCTACGGTTACTCAAGACTGGCCTAGTCATTTTCCGAAGTGCTTTCCTCAGTTGCTTGATCTTGGTTATCACTAGTCTTTACCAATTTGGTTTGTGGGCTGCCAAACACGTGCGTTTCAGTGGTTCAATTGCGTTGGAAAATCCAGGTTCCATTATTACATAAACCGCCTTCTTTACGGGGGGAGATATTCTGGTAATCACGGGCACTGAAACACAACCAACACCAAAGCTTTAAAAATAACAGAGCATCTAGCAATGTGTCGGTCTAACCTCAACCCGCGAACTAAATTATAGCATGGATTTCCCATCTTTCATTTACTGACAATCCCTTAGATGTCAACGCCATCCTTTTGCCTTCCCTCGGAAAGACGACTGTCATAAATGATAGCGGGAAACCAGTATGGCTACCTGTTTTCCATTAGGAATTTCTGCCATGTTTTATATCTTCATACTAAGACTAATCTTTAAAGATTCATTTCGTAGCACTGATAGAAACTTCTCATGACAACCGATACAAAAACCACGGCTGGACTGTACAGCTTTGGTACAGCACTGGTGTAGAGTGGAAGACTGCAGAATTCACCCCTAACAATGATCCTTCACTGGTACATTCTAATCTCCCAACTCGATAATTTATTCGTTGACTAACGCCTTCATAGGTCCTAGGATTTCATAAGACATCCGACCTTAAACAGATGATTTACACCTTGGACTTGGACTATGAAAAGAACCAACCACTACAATTTACGCTTAGATTCAAGCCTGAAGGGAGCAGTCCATGGATATGGAGTAAAGAACAATCAGGGACTGCTGATGGTCGCCTCATTACCAAAAGAAGTTCTATTATGTCTGGAGATACGTTCCACTTTGATCATCTTTTTGACAAACCTGATTGTGCACTCACAATTAAGCCGACATCAAGTGAAGTCTCCGGTGTCGACTTATTTGAAATCTTAGGATCTGTCCTACCTGGAATTGGTAGTGCAATTCTAGGAACGCCTTTGTTATTAGAAAATTTTTACGCATTGGTGGGATTATATCTAGTACATATACCTACTACAAATGGCTAAGCTAATTAGGTCAAATTGAGTTCTCCATGGATGGGGCCACGCCAAGGCAACTCTGCTTTCACAGTTGACCATGATGCTCTTATGGCTGGATACGTACGCTCTGATGGTCGGCATGTTGTTGTTCTTGGAATTTCTGGTATCGACGATTGCATGACCTATATCCAGTCCTCTAACGGGAGAATCATCCTAAAGACTAGAAATGATGGTTCAATTGATGAATATCACCGAGCGATTGTAGCGACTGGCTTGGAATATCAAAGAACGGTCGACGCTGCATTTTATAAGGCTAGAGAAATGGTTAGGGTGCTTGAAGTTGTGCAGGACGATCAAAGTATAGAGGGGGAAGTTGAAGATGGATCAGCTCCATTACCCGCTTGGTATGAGACTTGGTAAGTGCCTCTTATATTTTGTCTTACTTTTATACCCTGTATTAAGGTATTTAATCTTATTAGGTATGATGGGCTTGCGTATTGTACTTGGAATGGATTAGGCCGTGAGCTCACGGAAGACAAAATCTTCTCTGCTCTTCAAGACTTATCTGATAATGGAATACATGGTTAGTGCCCTTGCAAGTACTTATCTAGGATTTTCATTCATAAGATTTGTGTAGTTTCAACTCTGATCATCGACGATAATTGGCAGTCCTTGGTAAGTAAGCTCTGATTAAGTTTCATAAGAACAAAACTGACCTCATGCCCGTTGTAGGATAATGACCGTCGTTGGGACAAGTTCGAGGCAAATGCAAATTTTCCCAATGGATTAGCACACACAACTTCAGAGATTAGGAAGCGTTTCAAGAATATCAAACACATCGCAGTTTGGCATGCTTTGGTAATCGCATTGTTTTCTAGAATTTTGAGGAGCACATTCATTAATTAATGACTAGCTTGGGTACTGGGAAGGAATTTCTCCGGGAGGATGGATTGATACTAATTATAAGTGCACCACTGTAAAATGGCATGGAGGCTGGGATGTCCGTGTTGTTGATGAACTGGATGTGGGTCGAATGTACAATGACTTCTACAAGTAAGAGTGCCGCCCCCAAATCGAAAGTACTTTGGATGCCTAATTTCTCTAAGGTTTCTTGTAGGTGCTGGAATAGATTCGGTAAAGTGTGACGTTGAAGCTGCCATTGATGAATTTGATGATGGTACTGTCCGTCAACGCCTAGGTCGCGCATATCAAAATGCGTTTAAACTTTATAGCCTAAAATGGTTCTCACGAAGGGTCATTTACTGTCAGCTACCATTTAATATACCCAATATGAGTCCACAGGTGACTAATAATTCTAGGCATGGCGCATATTCCTTATATATTCTTCCGTGCATTATTACCGCATGATGGCCCTCGGGTCCTGTTTAGGAACTCTGATGGTAAGATTATTTTAACATTAAGAGAGATTAGCTAGTAGTGCTAATAATGAATTAGATTTCTTTCCAGATATCCCGAGCTCCCATGCGTGGCATATTTTTGCAAACGCCATGAATAACATATTCACCTCTCATCTAAACGGCTTACCAGACTGGGATATGTTTCAATCGGCTCTCCCTGAATATGGTGGCCTTCACGGAGCTGCTAGATGCATCTCCGGTGGGCCTATTTATATCACAGATACCCCGGGCCAACATGATATAGGTCTCATCAAACAAATGAGTGCCTTGTCTCCCCAGGGCCACACAATCATACTCCGTCCCAGCCGTGTCGCTCTTCCTATCGATCCATTTGTTATTTACAACAATAACCAACTTTTGAAAGTCGGAAACTTTTGTGGTAGCGCTGGTGGGAGCTCTCTTGTAGCTGTTTTCAATATTTCAGAAATGGAAAACTCTGAGTTGATCTCAATCGACGAGTTTCCTGGAATAGTGCTAAATACAAAATATGTTGTCCGATCCCACAGAACTGGAAGAGTGAGTGGGAGTCATATTAAAGGCGAAGGCAACCTTATCCCAACAACCCTTCCCCAAAGAGGATGGGAATTTTACACCGCTATTCCCATTCATGAACTTGTACACACGGATTCTGAGAATTCATTCTTTTTTGGTGTACTTGGATTGATATCTTCAATATCTGGTGCAGTAGCCATTGCTAATCAGTCCGTCAATACCGAGACTGGACGTGCTGTAGTTTCAATCACTTTAAAGGCGCTAGGAACTCTAGGTAACTTAGAGAGCTCTACCTTATAGAAAACACATACTGACGCGTTCCAAAACCCCCATAGGTTTTTATATTTCCGATCTTATGTCACGAGACACCTCAAATCTTCTTATCACAATCTCAGGAAATGTTATCCCATTCGGTACCGTTACAAAAAGTACGCAGAGTGATAGTGTACTTGAAGTCGATGTTGCAGCTGCATGGCAACAGTTGGGGCTGTCATCTGGTTGGTCAAACGAGGCTACAGTGATTCTTTACATCCAATAGGTTACGTGTTAGTAGCTTTATATAAAGTAGATGAATATATAGAGCGATGGACCTTGTTTAGTCTGAATTCAATGGGTTTTCTTACTTTTTCTTTCGATTTCCGGGAGCATTGATCTCGAAGTTTTATTAATCTCAAGGTTATATTTACTGGTGATAGTTTTAGTATAGAAACTACCTTGACCATAAGCGTGTACCCTAGCTACGTATATAAATGTGTAAATTCGCAATATATATATGGGGCTTAATTTCAACCTATAATAAATCCCTTCCCCCCTACCTCCTGTAATATTGTGATAAATCCTCAGGCGTTTATTAATATTCATAGTGAGATTGTAGCCGTGGCCGACCGATTTATAGCTATAGCGTTACAACGGAGCGAGAGATAATATTTAATTTTACCCTAAGTGGCTGGGAATAACAAAGAGCCGGTTGACCTTAGGTAGGGGGCTGATATTTTTGTAATTTATACGCTGCGCAAGCTCAGAAGGACTCGGGGAGTATTCCAAAAATAACAAGAAAACGATTGATTATCACTAACCTTGGTAGTATTGGTATATATATATATATATATTTGGAACTTCAAATATCTCGGCTAGTATATAAAACTCCTGCAATAGATGGCCAACAATTGTCCCTCCTACAGTTCGAGCCTCACAAAATAAGAGACATTCTTTGCTTGCTTGCTTGCTGTCTGCGACCGGTTATCGCTTCGGCACCCCCCCCCCCCCCCATTTGGGGACTTCTTCTGGTCTCTTTTGGCCATGTATATTGAGTGCAATGCTATCATCTGCTCTGGAAGGGGATGTGCGGTTGGTGGCGGACCATAGTCACTATAATGGTGTTGTTTAACTCAGGGGGACGCTTATGTGGTATAGGGGATAGGTTTTTTTTAAGGCCATAGTTTCATACTGCGTGCCATATTCTTGTAACCTAGAAAACAATGCAAACATTGATTATAAAAAAAAAAAGACGGCCAACAATTGTTCTACTGGCAGACAAATCTGGTATCTTAACAAAAGTTCCTAGAGTCAAGCTGGGCACGTGAAACTCAGCATACAACGTGAGCCCCGTGACCTGTCCGAGAAAGGAAATTTTAAGTGAGGCTATGTATCAGTATTGCGGGAGCTGGTTAGTGGGTAACTTTCCCTGTACGGTTCCCCACATTATGTTCTAGCCGAATGAAGCTAGACCCAGGGGCACACCCATATCTGTCCTCTACGGCCACCTCTTGTAGTAGATAAGAGGCGTTCAGTTCTCAACTTAGTCGAACATCCAAGAGCCTCGATACCTCTGCATCATTCTCAAAATGCTTGTCTCATCGGTTATATCACTTTTCATTTCCGTGCTTGTCGCCACCGCTGCTGCGGATGAACTCCAGATCATTAAGCTTAAGGAAGTTGACTGTGACAGAAAGACAAAGGTCCGAATCCTAGCTTTTACTCCTTGAAGCCTCTAAAGAACAGGAAAGCTAATGTTTGCGTATTATAGTCTGGTGATACGATCTCAGTCCACTATCGTGGTACCCTTGAGAGCGATGGTACGCAGTTCGATGCTTCCTACGATCGCAATCAACCCTTTAGCTTCAAACTTGGTGTTGGTAGAGTCATCAAGGGATGGGATGAGGGGTTATTGGACATGTGTATCGGAGAGGAGAGGAAGTTGATCATTCCATATCAACTTGCTTATGGTGAACGTGGAATGCCACCTGTTATCCCACCAAAATCCACCCTAGGTAAATCTCCCTATAGCTATTATTTGAAATTTATTTGGTACTAACGCCGACCAGTTTTCGAAACAGCTTTATTAGGGATCTCTGGCTATGAACCGGAAAAGGCCGAATTGTAGTTTTACTGCATTGATATAGACAGCGGGTGTAAACTAGTGTATTTGCTTTCGGAAAAATGAGAAAGTATAGGGGTTCGGGTTTCATGAGTCAGAATATCATATGGAAAGGCAATTTTGTAAAGACCAAAAAACATGCGAGCACCTGACATTGCCCAAACACCAAAATACAGAGTTGTGTCTCTATGCTAAACCTTACTTTACTACAGCATCAAAAGCCAGGATCATACTCGAGACGGAGGAAGTGTCACTACCACTAAGGATATGGGCTGAACAAGTGCAATCAGCAACTAAAGACGAAATTTACCTTACTATTTAATTTAGAAGTATTAACCCATAAAATTAATTAGGGTTCTGGATATGACTAGTAAAAGATTATGTGCCTAGTTTTTCCTTCAACTCATCATGTATACGCGCCTTCAGCTATAATACTATGTATCTATATGCCCAGCTAAGACTGATACCAAGAAGGCGTTTAAGTATGGTTAATTAGGCAATAGTCGAAATTTAGTAGTAAACTTAACTCCGTTACCTTCTAGTATTCTACGTCCTTATTTACTAGCGACAATAAACCTTAGGTCATTCCCCGTTTTCTATAGCTATATACATTAGATTGTCTTATATTCTTAGAATTAATAGGAACAGGAGCTAATCTCTAATATTCGCTTTATGCCATCCTAAAACCTAGTACTTCTCTTTGTAAGCATCAGTGTGGGGAGTAAGTTAAATGGCGATAGTGGCCGACAATAGGCTGCACAAGGAAATAGCAAGTACTAGGAACCCTACATAACTTTACTATATTTAGGCTGACGTGAGGTAAGTCCAGATGA
Organism: Verpa bohemica; assembly: GCA_033030345.1. Taxonomy (NCBI): domain Eukaryota; kingdom Fungi; phylum Ascomycota; class Pezizomycetes; order Pezizales; family Morchellaceae; genus Verpa; species Verpa bohemica. Next base: position 1,274,799 of record JAUFSE010000006.1, read on the forward strand.
AGTTATGAAGATAACGATAAAGAGCGCCCTATATGCTACCAAAAAGCACTTTTTCTATGTGGTGAGGTACTCTATCATCCTTCATACTCTAGAAGCTTAGAGGCTACATGCAGTATGTTCATAGTTCAGGGACGCATTTTTCCAACTTTGGTAATAGACGCAAGTGTGCTAATAGCGGTTACGGATACATGTAGTTTCCGAGCTCCACCACTTTTTTAGTATATAGCAAATTAAACGGAACGGAAAGCAATCTCTGCAGTAGTAACTACATGTATATATCCTTCTAAAAACTCCTAGTCTTTTGAGCAATACTACTATATTAAACTTGCAGTCGTAAAGGTCTGCCATAGATATACATATATATCATGACCGCCGAATTGAATTCTTCCCTAGCTAGACAACCAACCCATATCTAATTCGTTAACCGACATGTAGGATATATACATGTAGGGTAACGCCAAAGTTAGAGCGAAATCTTCAGACTTCCTTCTTAGGCCCTGCAAAGAAACCAAGTTTAGAGCAATCAAAATGTCTGACAATAGCGGCCACCTAGACCTACAGTGATGGATACCCAGAGGAGTATGGAGACGAGCCTCGAGTCTCAAAATCACAGCATTAAGTTTGGCAGCTCAGACTGCAAACTTTTGAAACAGTCGGATACCGATCTGCTCCGTTTTAAGCCATACGTTTTTTTATGTTTTTTTAAAGTATTAGGCAAGCTCTTCTCAGGGGGGTATTTTGGAATGGTGTTTTCCTAGTTTGAGCTCTAACACCAGTGTTGATTCTTGATATGGACTCTTTTCGCGACGCTACTCCGCCAAGGTCCCAAAATCATTGCTTAATCTATAATTAGGATACCTCACTAGGCAAAAGAGTGGTCGGAACAGTTAAGCGCCATATATAACGAAGGCCTAGTTTATGGGTACCCAAATCTCCAGGACCCATCTCGAATTTTCTTTTGGTGTTAGTTTTAGCAATGAATCTTCGAGTGCTGACTGTAATTTTGTCCTTCTTTCTACTGTCGCTACTAGACTTCTTCGCTGAAGCACAATAGCTTGAAAATCCTAATGTTGCACTTCAAGAAAGGCATGGGTAAATGTGTTCTGGTGTGGAAAAGCTTTAATTTGCCGGATGACTTCCCAACAAAGTAGGCAAAAACCTTCATTCTATAGAGCTAACAACTGTCCTTTGGATTTCTCAAAACCTTTTATATCAAAGGTTTAGTAGTATATATATGTATGTACATATGTTTGTGGTGGCGGTGGTAGCTAACCTTATAACGACATGTAATTTTAGGTGCAATTGCTGAAGGTACATTATACGTTATGGGGTAATGTGATATATGGGACAAACGATACGTCAAATAATTACTTCTCACAGGTTATAACGCCTAGTCAGTGTAACAGACCTTCAATCCCTTTTATCCTTAACTGTTCCTTTTCGATACTAACAAGATTCGGCTGTAGACATATATCTACGAACTATTGATCTTACGTAGGACTTCAACCTATCCAACGAAACTATGCACACACGGCACTACGATATCCTTGCAGACGTCCCAGAAGTAGCAGAAGGAAGTTTGTGGGTATATGCCGAGAGATTAATTCTAGTAGGGGGGGGGGTGATAGAAAACGCTAATATAATATACCCAAACTACACACCCCTTCTACCAGCTACGATGTTTGGAGTTATGACTTTTCAAATGGATGAGATCGAGACAGAGTATGGAAGACTCTCTTAATAGGGGGGTGATAGAGTTATGCGAGCCTTTAGTTAGGCAAGTACCTATGTTGCGCATTTACGGAATTAAGGGTTACATGTTGGGTGAAATCGAAGCGGTGGCACATGATTCACAGGCAATTATCCCGTCAGCTGTGGGACAGACCGATATCAGTGGTCTTTTGGTTTAGGATAGAGCAGAAGAAACCTGGAAAAACATCTCAACGCCATGGCCGAGGCGTCATCCGGTAGGATCTTTTTACATACCAATGGGGAACAAGGGGTTTTAGTTATTTTCGGCGGATTCATAGAGAAAATACATGTATAAACCTTAGAATACAATGGCAATACGGTAATTTTTTTAGAGACTACCCCATAGCCTTAGCTAAACATTAAATACTGAACATAGGCATTTTAAAGTTTCCAATGACTAAAACTGATACCTAGACATGACATCGCTCAAAATAAGTGGTATTCGCAGACAACATCTGGTGAGGCATCATCTCATCGGCCAAAATTCTACAGTCGTGTTGTTTTTGCCCTAGACAATTTGAGTCACAATATATATATATTAGGTGGGTTAAGAGGCACGCCAGGAATTAACCGGCCAAAGTTATAAGTTAACACTCTACTCACTAGCGACATTTATATACTAACACTTCCGACCTTCGAATGGTAAGTAGCCTGGGATCGAAACCTCTCAGTAAAATCAGACGTCAGGGCACCACGTGCAAGAGAGCATGATACCTGTACTTTAGTCTCTGAGGGTACGTTATGCTATATAGCTATGATTATATGATTATATAAATATAGAGGGAAGATTTCCGTATTTCCCCAACAAGATTCGACAAGGGCAGTATTTATCTCTTTGATCTGAGTGACTAGAGTTGGAGACAAGAGTACTCTTCTGCTATGAAAGAATATGTGTTCCACAGGAGATATGGTCCGCAGTCGGTAGAAAGTAAGAATGCCTCATCCGTTCTCGATCCTCCTGTGATAAGTCAAAATAGTGGAACCGGTAGCGCTACCAAATCTCGGCTAAATCTTGACTTTGATGATAATACTCTTGCAGTGCTCATGAGAAACCCCATGGTTGGGACTAAAGAGACCTTCGTACCGTGCCCGCATCCAGTGCACCTACACTCACGCCGACACTGATATTCACACTCTCAAAATCCACTTCCACAAATTCCTCAATCATCTGGATTGGTGCCACGGCAACCAAATACCTGGTTGATAATAGGCGGTATCACTATAGAACTACTCGCTGTTGTGGCATTGGCTAGGCGTTTTTTTTGGTATCGTCGACGATGCCAGTTGAAGGTCCCTGAAAAAGTCTGTCTTGCTGAGCTACATAGCGGATCGGTAGCATGCGAGAGGTCTCACTGTAAGTACAACCCCTGCATATCTAACCTAGTATTTATTATACTTACGAAAGTTTCTACCTACAACTGATAATGAACCTGTAGAGCTACCAGCCATGAGATTTTCTAGTATACACTCACCATATGAAACCAATCCACATAGTTCGTTTGAGATACTTGCACCTCATATAATAAAGCCTAGAAAGGTGCCTCTGCCTCCTCGTCCCGACATACCTCGATAGGGCAAGATTTAACGCGTAGAACTACATGTAGGTAATTTTAATTACTAACTGTACTTACTACTTAGTACTGCCAAACAAACAGAGATTTTTTATACACATTGATTTCCTGTGAATTTCATACTTGTGATTTTTTTTTCATATATAGTATATAGATTGATCAGTCGTGACTTAATTTGATAATAACGCGCACTAGCCATTTGATTATAGACACAATAATATAAGTCATTATGATTAAATTCAACCTAATCATATGAAGCATTAGCTACATCTATCAACTTTGATTACAAATATGCCTTTAATTCATTCTTTTACGTTGTCAATATATTGCGCTAGGATGATATTAGAGAACTACATGTACATGTAGGTTTTATTTCGTATATACATATGATATATATATGCACTTCTAATAATATAGTAATACAGTACGAAGAAACGAGGTGGGATTACTACAATATTACATGTACTAAGTACATGTAGCTATATAGCTACAGCTCTCATTAGACACAAACCGGAATTTATTATATTGCTTCTTAGCCCCATGTGTATATCTTATCGTCCTAGATAATTCTAGACACTGACCTTTTATGTATCCTGAGGCCTACTTATACAGTTATTTCAATATCCACATGTACATACATGTAGCTAAGGCTTGTTAGACGTTTACTGACCTGGCCGGGGCTAGTAATAAGGAATTCACTAATAAAATCTATACGCTGTTTCCCCAAGGTACCAACCTTTCCTTTTAGAGTTAGACAAATTTTTTTGATACTACATGTATGTTCTGTGTATAACTTGTCAAAATTACATGTACTGTATATAACGGGTGGAGGATAACAAGGATTAGGGTTTGCATGTATACAGCCATTCATTACCTCTAAAAGGTAGATATATAGGTTTAACACAACACCAAGGAGTTCCGTGCCCAAGTTTTAGAAGCCGAAACTATCGTACCAGAGATATTGCGCCCCGCGGAGCCGCCTCTTCGGGGGAACTGATCTGACTATTGGGACAGACAACAGTTCTTTTGAACCCAAGTTGATCTTTACCGAGATCTCAGTAAAAATCAATTAACTATAGTAGTGCCTGCCCGGTGGGTCAAAATTAGCTAGATGACCCCGTGTGATCGAGGGTTTTCGCCTCCCTTTTTCCCGGTCGTTCTGTGTGCCAACAGCACTCACTCCAGGGCAGCCCCATTCTTCCCTGGCAGGCAGGCAGGCAGGCAGAGGCAGGCGGTAGGTACATACATGTACCTTTCCGCACTCGCACTCGCACTCAGTCAGCATACATACACCCCCCCATCTTACCTCCTACATTGTTGTTGTCTGGCGTGGGCTCTGTTTCTCTACTGCTTTTTACGCATATCCGCTCATTTTCTTTTCTTTTCTTACTCCCCTCCCTCTTCCGTCCCTTCAATACCCCCCCACCTGCATTATTTTCCCGCGGTGAGTGGATCTGCACACTGTCTGGCCAGGCAGCTAGTCAAGTCCTGGCAGCTTCTTGACGGCCAACGGCTTCGCTACCCTGCTGCTTCTCTGTCTGTTCGTTTTGTGTCGGTTGTCATCAAAACCACCTTGAAGACAACAACTGCACCCACCGCAACCGGAATACAAGAATAGAATGAATCTCAATGTTTGATGCCCTGTTTGAAATATCCTCCTTTTAGTTTATTTCTTCTTCTTGTTCAATTTTATTCAACATTCAGTGAAGTAAGAATAAATAAAAGAAAGGGGAAGAAAAAAAATCAGACCAGAAAGAAAAAAAAAAGATAAAAGGTTCAACCCTTGAAAACATAAAATATGCTGACTTCGGAGTTGGGGGAGGCAAAGAGAAGGATCGAAACAAACAACATGATCACGACGTCACTCTTCCCCCAACCTGTACACTCCCTGCCGTCTCCGTCTCCGTCAGTAGCATGTAATTCAGCTACCTGCTCTATCACGAACATCGATGACCTTACCCTTTCCCACCTCCAAATACCCATCGAGCAGCCAGACACTCTTTCACCCCCCGAATCCCTTACTGCTGCCGAAGATCCTAGAGAAGATTCAACAGGGGATGAGCTACATGTGGGAAGATCAAATCTCGGTATGGATTTCATCGATCAGCCGATAGAATCGGATGAAACCGTTATGATGAAGCCGAAACGTCGGCTACCAAAGAAAACGTACTCAAGAAAAGACAACAAGGGAAAGAGACGAGCGGTGGTTGATGATGATAGTTATGATTCAAAAAGCGACGCGAGCTCTTACCTCCCACCAGCCAAACGAGTAAAAGTGGTTGGCCTGAAGAACCTTGGGAATACATGCTACAATAATGCCGTAATCCAAGCACTCAGTCATACGAAACCGCTACGTGATTATTTTCTGCAGCGACAGACCCAAACACCGGAAAAGAAAACCTCAGAGGGTTGTGGACGGAAGGAAGATGCAGCGATTCAGGTGCAAATGCATATGGCAAGGCCAAGGACTCGAAGGGCTGCTCAGTTAGAGGAACAAATTACCGTCCCGGTAGACGTGTATGCCTTCTATCCGATGTTATGCCGAGCAATCTTACTAATTCCTACCTAGAAATCTTTGTGATGAATTTTCTCGTTTGCTGAAACTTATGTGGAGTGATGAACCTCGATGCGATCCTCTCTTATCATCAAAACCACGTCGGATATCTAAATCATCCTCGGTTGTTTCCCCGCATGCGTTTGCAACAGCTGTAGCAGCTGTTTTACCACTTTTTCAAGAGCGTTACGAGCAACATGATGCTCAAGAGTTTTTAAGGGTACTGTCTTTCCATAGTATGCTCTCGGGATTTTTCTCTTTTTCTTGCTGAATCTAAAGCAGTGTGCATTGGAGCGGATGCAAAACGAACTCATCACAGAAAAAACTGAGAAGTTTGATGAGTTAAATCAAACCCGCATTGAAAATACCATCGTTCAACTGGTATTTGGTGGTATTCTGTGGAATAAGGTAATATTTCTTTCTTTTGTTCATGCTTTTAGAGAGAAACCTCTGTCCCCTTTAAACACATAGTTAACTAGAAGCATAGATCATATGTTTATCGTGCGAGGATTACACTATTAAGCCAGATCCATTCTTGGACCTGAGTCTTGTGATTCCTGATCTGTCTCTCCTTCAAGCAGCTTCAAAATCAGCTGAGCTCCAAAAGGTGGTCACGATAGAAGATTGCTTGGACTTATTCTCTTCTGCCGAAGAACTCGAGGGCTCACCATCCCCGCCTATCTCTGTTGCATCATCTGCAAACGGAACTGGCCGCTCATGTTTGTCATGTGGCTCAGATACAGGTTTCTCAAAGGCATTCAAGTTTGGTGAATTGCCACAGATACTTTGCATTCACCTAAAGCGGTTTCGCTGGAGAAGAAATACAGTCCGTGGAAGTAAGCAGAAGATCGATGCACATGTGAAATTTCCTCTGGAAGGATTAGACATGGGACGTTGGACGGACGATACCGATGAGGAAGAACGCTTGAAAGTGTTATATGACCTTTATGCGGTCGTTGTCCACCAAGGATCCGGGTATGGACGAAGCCCCTGGCCCCTGCTTTTGTGCTAAAACTTATTTGGAGTATAGGGCAAGCTCTGGCCATTATTATGCCTATGTCAAATATCAAAATGAATGGTGGAGTCTCAACGATGACCGTGCGCATAAAGTCGCGCCAGAAATCGTGAGTAAAGCGAAAGCCTATCTCCTTTTTTACCGGCGACAGGAAACTAGGGACTCTATAGAAACCTCTAGACACAATACTCCAACAGCCGAGTTGGTTTCTTAGTACTATGGTCTCTGGAGTTTATTGTAAAAAGTGTATAGCGGGAGGTTTGCGGTGATATCTTGTTCCTTTTTTTCCAGTTACTTTATTGCGCTCAAGAGCGGTATACAATGATTGTACAGATGCGTTTTTTTCTTTCTTTTCGGGTGATATCCTTTCTTTCGGTCAATACCTACAAAAAATGTGTAAATTGGGATGGGGTTTCACGGTTTTGGGAGTAACGGTGCGTTGTCTACGTCTTTACCCTTATTTACTTGCTCTTAACTTCCTGCATATTTCTTTTATATTTTATTTGGGGGCGGGTCTGGCAAATCCATATTGCTTCTCGGTGTTTTGGCATAGAAAAAAGATACGTTTGTTTAGATGTTTTTTCTTTTCTCTTTCTCTTTTCTTTCCTTGTGTTCCTGGAGGTATCTAGATGTTTCGGATGAGATGCATGCATGATTTCTACCTATTATAAAAGTACATAGAAGCAAGGATCAAGTATATATATCACTTATGACTTCTAATCAAGCTCCATGATACCAACTAGTAATCCTCCTCAGTCCTCAGAGCCGGCTTTGTCTAGTTCATTCACTGCATTTTTCAATTCCCGGATTCGCTGTTCAACTCTCCTCTTAACCTCATTACCCTGTTCAGTTGGCGATGACGAAATAGTATCCCTGAAGAGCGTCTCCAGCTTTCCAAGCTCTCTATGCACCGTAGCGCGGTCTTCGGCAGCATATATAGATCCTTTCTCCGTTTCCTCGACTATGTGGCATCTGCGTTAGCTTCATACAAGTATAACGTGAGGGGGGGGGGCAGTGTTTACCAGCGATCTCTAACTATTAAGTTCAATTGCAACCTTAGTGTTACCACTCCAAGTTATTTCAAAGGAATTTATTTCTACTAGCTCAAGGCAGAATTATAGATATTCCTGGCTTTCATACCTCATCTCTGACTATTGCATACCTGACAGGTGTAAATTAAAGTACAGGAAAGATCTCAGATTTATACAATATTTAGAGCTTACTTACTGCTCAGAAATAGCATCTACCTTTTCATCTATTGGATTCTTTCCAAAAGACGATGCCAATGATCTGCTGGAGGTGGAAACCCATGATAAAGGTAAAGTTTGAGTGAGTTTAACTTGTGTCTTAGGATATGAGAAGAGTGATCGAGGCGCTGATTTAAAGAGATACATGACCTAGGTGCTTTATTTCCCTTGATTCTTCTGGACTTATTTATCTGGGTAGTGCCGTAGAGTGGAATGCAGACATTTAAATTTGTCCGTGATACATTTCTTGTTGTGTGGTGACGTCACTTGAGCCCCATTGCCTGATATAGCATTTGGTCGCTTTGGCAACTGCGGTTGAGTGCATAAGAAGTAAGTGCCCTTAAGTGCCCTAAAGTGAAGCAAGTTTTCTAGAATCACAGAGGCCGTCAAGCAGTCACGTAACGGGGAGAAGACATGGATCATATGGTGTCACTCGCCTGCTCTAAGAGTGCAACCGAGGCTCTTTACTTACCCCCACTAATTTTCACTTATGTAATAGCTGACTCGTACACCTCTACTAAGGAGCCCAGGGCCGTCACATGTATATTACTCTTGGCAGAGATACACGGGTAGCTGCCTTATAATCCCTTGCATGATCTGGTTGGTGGATTGATAACAAGAGATATCAAAGACACCATTATTTATACTCAAATGTAGAATTATAATTACCGAGAAAGGAACAGATCTTTGGTTCCTAGATACAAGTAATATAAACTAGTTTGATATTGAAAATAATGTTATAAATACGTAGGTGGACACTACTAAAGATGGCATAGGTTAATTACGAGGTTACGGTATTTATTATTTTAGATCTCTAAAATTGTATCTATTAGAAACTAGGTATTGAGGCAGAGTTCTATATTATTTAAAGAAGTAAGCAGCATACTTAGATATCATTGATTTGATATATTCTATCCCTAGAACAATGAAGGAAAATTGAATTAATAAGTAACTTCTTAATAGTTTATATAGAAATATCTTAAAGGTTCCAAAAAACGCTATGGTTCAATATCATCAAAGCCTGAGGGCGTATTCGATAGTAATTAGTGTAAGCTGTCATGTACTACCACCACTTCTATTCTGTCCAATGAGTCCCGCCATCTCTAGTAATGCCTATGGAAAGTAAGCCTAGTTACCATACCCAGCAAAATCATCCTCAAGCCAAAAAATTTACTTACTCTGTCCGCCTCCACATCCTTGCCTAGATTAATCTGTCTTCTCAGCAACGCTTCTCGCTCCTCCCACGCCCAAGCCTTTCTCTGTGCTTCGGCCTCACTATCCCCTCCGCACCCCCAAACCTCGATCTCCTCGATCTCAAATACATCCTGCCACTCATTGTCGCAGGTACCACTTGTGTGAAATGCACCACCGTTTCCAATATGCTGGAATACGCCAAATTCTAGCGAGGGATCGAAAGTTAGGGATACGGGGCCGAGATTAAGATATGGACTTCGCTGGCTTGATTTCATCTTTTGTACTGGTGAGCCAAAGCCGATCCCATCGTCTTTGTTGAAATAAGCGTAGTCAGTTGATGCAGTTGAGGCATGGAAGATTTGGTGGGTTGGTTCGAGCTGAAAAAGGATACTTTGTGAGTCGCCAAAACAGTCTGGAATGAAGTCAGTTACTGAAAAAAATGTGTTGGAGAAGAATGGTTTAGCAAACCTCGATGAGAAACCCTCCATGGAGTACCTAGATATATCCCATATACAACATGACCATCTACATCACCACCAGGCGGGTATTTTCTTGGGGGTAGTGTATCACAAAAGGTTCTCTGGCGATGTGTTTCCGGGACTCTCGGTATCCGTGTGCCAGAGACCAATAAAATAGTTGGAGCAGTCCACTTTACAACCTTTGTCTCAAATGATCCCATACTAAAGCCTGCTTTAGACCCAGCGTATAGTAACCGAAGCCTCCGCCATAACTGGTCACCTTTGATGAAGAAGGATATCTGGCTAAGTAAATCTATATCCATAATCTTTCCAAGATCGGTAAGTAACGGCTCGACATCTTTTTGTGGCTCAGTAGTCATAGCGGACATATCGACTTTTTTACTGAATAAGAGGTGCTCAAAGACTGGAGAGAGCCCATCGAAGAGAAAAGGCTTGAAAGAAGGAACGAGGCAAAAGATAAGCAAAATCCAAGAATCTATAATAAACATTTGGGGCTCTTACCAGTGATCTCTTTACGGTGTTTTTAAAGTCTTTAAATAAAATACCATTCCCATCTCTACTCCTGAAAGACCTAACAATGCACTCTGCGCTCTGCTGCAATCCTCGCAGAGCCTCAGGGGTAGAAAACCTATCCGTGAATACCGCAATGGATTGATTCGGTTCTAGCGGTGCTGCCACCAACAAAAACGCCACGAGATTCTTCAAGCTTTCTAACGGTATACGCGCACGGCTAATATTTGACCGTTCTGCCTGTCCAAAGACCTCGATTGCATCTAGCGCATCCAAAGCCGCAAGCGATAGGTCGTCGTCATCATCATCCTCATAGTATTCAAACTCAGCCTTAGAGAAGTCATCCATTTTCTTTCCACTATTGTCTATTGTATCTCCAGTAGAAGATGTGGTCTCTATATCCTTTTGACGATCATAAACAGCGAGCGAGCGGAACAAGAGCTTAATCGGATCTGGATGTCGCTTGAGAACCTTCTTATATCTCCCGGTAAAAATAGTTACGACTTTCACTAGCGCTTCAAAATTTAGAATAGCAGGTGAAAGGCTCGGAAAAGGGAAGGCTCCTAGATATGACGCAGACTGAAATATCACCGAGCCAACCTCTAGGCAATCCGGGATTGAGAGGAACCGTATGAGTGTGTCTTCATTCCAATACAGAAAACCGCCCTCGGAATTAGTGCTATCGGCGAGGCTACGAAAGTTATCTTTGAAAGAGTAAAGTTCAACGCCGTTAAAACATTTCTGAGCGAACTTCTCGGCGAGCTTCAAAGAAAGTTCCTCTGGTAAACTTCCGGTGGTTAGCTATAGTATATACATGTATGCGGAGGTACGGATACACCTAACTAACCTGCTGTCGCCTTGTGAACTTCACCGGATTGACTTTGACCCATTATTAGGTATTTTTTTTGATTAGTTTTCCTTGTAGTAGGAAATAAAAATGTGGGAAAGAATGATGTCTGTTTGAAGCTTTGTGGTGGTGTGAGATGAGATCACTCTTGGGGCTCTAGCAACGGTAAATAGCTCCTGCACAGCCCTAACCCTCGGTTAATAGAGGCATACTAGTATGGTCAATTAGGTAATAATCTGCTTTTTGACTCATTCTCGTATTTAGAAAATTACAACGGATCCGATTTTTCTAGTGGATGAACAGCCATATAGCTAGAGGGGGCAGTATTTGGAGAAAGTATTTTGGGTTACCTTTGATCCCCAGCATGATTATCAAGGTTTTAACATGCATGCATAGTAGTAACGTATGATCTGTGCATGTTTACCTTAATATATATAGTGATGGTTTCTGATTATCCCTTTCGACTTGTGTACTGGCTAGCTACATGTAGTATAGTGCTCAATATATACATGTATGATATAATTATAATTAATAATATAAATCAAGACTTTATGATCTCTACGTGAACTATTAATTATAAAGATATATACGTAGATCAAGGTGTCGCGATATATATAAGTTTCGACTTTAAAATATGAAGTGTCTCAAGGAATGTTATAACTATGGGCTGATTTTAGTAGTAAAATTGCTCCGTGTTATGCACCAGTCTAGCTATAAATTCAAAGCTACAGTACGAAAGAGGGATGGATTGGGTAGAATACAAGAGTATTACAGTATTCTTGTCCAAATTCCGGTTTAATACGGCATTCCCCTTACAATGCTACAGCAATACAGTAGTGATTTCACCCCGTTTTTTCGTACTGTATATATATATATATTTTTTTTTTCCATATGTATAACCCCCCCCCCTCTTTTTTTTTAGCCATAACTTGATCATCTCTTCTACTTAATTTCATTAGCTACACCCACTGATATATTTGCTAATTTTGTTCACAAAACTTAGCCCTACTGTAAGTTTCTATCTCTGCTTATACGGCCATACGTGTTTGTACCTAGCTACATGTAGCTTTGTTATATCTTATCTCCGCCTATATACATCTTCAAATGATTTTTCCGCTACTAACCAGTTAATTGTCAATCTCAACAGAACAGAATCAGCCTTTAATTTATCCGTCCAAAAACATAAGTTTCGTATAATATGAACTTAAAATAATAGTCTCGGGGGTATATCTCATGAAAATAAGTAATATATCGTTTCGAGTGATCCTCCATGAGCTCTATAGCTATAGAAGAGCGCTGAAGAATTAATATTAATGGGAAACTAACCTTTACATAAAAAGTTACAGAGGCGATTATACCTCACCCTAGGTTAATTTTTTATTTTCATGATTTATTGGTAATTGTGTGCCCCTGAATCGGGGGACGATCTGGCCAGTTAATTGCGCTATCTAGCTAGGCGTAGTACATGTACTTATTGGTGCGAGGTACATGCATGTAGCGAGATAAAATCCGGGGGTTCAGGATTCAAAGCTGAAGCATGTATATAGGATATTCAGATGTTTTTCTTTCACTTCTAATAACTTGAGGAATCTTATATGCTATTGGATTTATGATACCAGCTAGAGTGGTGACTAATATAATGGATTTTGAGGTTAGTTTTTGCGGTTTTAATTTGGGGGTGGTTATTAAAAGGGAATAGGATACATGCAGATACGGAGCTACATGTAGGGGTAGGAACGAGACTACATGTAATATTATATACATGTATGTTTAACTAAAGTAATTCATACACGACCTTTTTTTTTTGTTCTGTTATTTTTGATCTTTTACCTTATAATTATAATAATGGCTTTAGTGTTATAAACTCTCGTAGCACTCCATGATATGTGGGAATAATACATGCATGAGCTGAGGTTGATTAAGACCGAGGGAAAAAGTAAAAATAAACAGATACATTAAGCAGAGGGTAAACAGGACGAGATCAATTGCTTATTTTGTCGGTGAATGCGCTATAATTCGGATCAAGATCGCTCTGCCCTTGTGACCGATAATGAGGGGGTTTCCCTACCCCGCGATTACTGACCCATTAAGTGAGCGGGGGGGTGGAATTCCCAATCAAATCACTTTATGTGGAGTGGTTGTCATGTAGCGCGATACCTGGCCGGGAACCTTGAGACTAAAACACCATCGCTGTGGCATCAGTCGCAGCGATTCTAACCCGCTCGGTCGTCATTCCGCTCGCTTCGGCATAGGGCATTTGGGGGGGTCATTACAGGGTGAAGGGGCTCAAGCAGACCATTCGAGAGCTCTAGCTCTTGCACGGAGGAGGGGAGCAGGAAGAAGGGGGGGTACTCTGCATAGAGTTACCTGCATACAGCTAGACTCCTGCTGGAAGGGAGTTGAGTGACCACGAGAGCTTGGTTTGAGGGCGTTCTGCTGTTCTGCTGTTCTTGACGACGACGACATCGTGGGCACTTTCCGCACACCTACGACCTATCTACTAGTACATTCATACGGACTCCCCCCCCCCCCCCTGACCCTTCCTCTCAACCTGCCTAGACGATTATCACTAAGAACACAGTGACAACAAACATCATCACAATCACTATTATCACCAACTACATACTTAACACATACTGCATACAATACCACATACCACATACCACATACCACATACCACATACCACATACCGCCTACCACATACTACGTAGTACGTACACACACACTACCTGAAGACTACTCAGTACTGTATCAAGTTATCAACTACCTCAGCTACCTCAGCTAGTCACCACAACAACCACAACTCCATAGTCACTAAACCTCAACAAAAACAACAACAACAATAGTTCATCCATCACGGGCTATGCCATCTACGCAATGAAAGTTCCTGTGATGACAATTACAGCATCAACAACAACTACAACAACGGCCGCCTCAAATTCTACAACCAACTCTACAATGTCATCCTCAGCTGATCCCAAGTTACGGAGAAGGCCTTCTACCATGTCATCTACAAATAAGACTACTCCTGCTAAAGCTCCCCTTCCTCCACCTACAACCCCTACATACCCTCGTGTGGCCCAGCGTCCTACTGTCTCACTCCCAAGCAATACCGTCTCCAACCCTTCACTCCACCCGAATGTCACTACTCGTTCACCTAGGTCAACCAGAAAACCCAGAGCAGACACTGTTTCCTCCGGTATATCCCAATTACACATCCCTTCTCGACCTCCTTCCGTGACAGATGTCCAAAGACCAGCGAGTGCTACCGGGTCTCGAGTTTCGGTGAGGTCGGAAAAGTCAGAAAGACCTGAGTCTCGCCAGTCACAATATGGGTCTGAATATCGTCAGCCGCAGTATGGAGCTATTAGCCCTAGCCCACGATTCTTTCACGCAAGTGATGCGCGAAGTACGAAGCCGACACCAAAAGCGCCCCCTATAAGACATGAACCTAACCAAGGGAAGTTTTTCTTTGCGAACAGCATACAAACATCCTCACGAAACTCGTCTCCAACTCCTCCACCATTACATTCACCCCGGGTTCCAGGTATTTCTCCAGTGGGTGTACTGGGTGAACCCCCTAGCCTTTCACCGTCGCTTCCGATTTTGGCACGTTCGGAATCTCGTAATGGTTCTGCTGCCGGCGCACGGTCTCGTCCGTCATCTATGGTGTCGCAAGGACCGTCGTTATTTCCAGAAACACGAAACCATGTTAAATTCGTTTACGCAAATGGGACAGAAGAAGTGCTGGAGCCCAGAGGTTCGGAGATGGGCAGGGGTTCGGAAATTGGCAGGTCAGAACTTGGGAGGGGATCTTCAGAATTTGGCAGGGGTTCCGAAGTTGGAAGGAACTCAGAAAATGGATCTGTTTTGCATTCCCCACAAATCCCTGGGTCACCGAATGCGACTTACTTTCCATTCGCATCTCCAACAAAACCACTTTCCCCTGCAGCATCACCAAATCCTAACATTACTCCACACTCACCATTTCAGAAGCCATCGCCCCCAGGTCACTCACGGCGGACGAGTCTAGAAGGAATAGTGGCAAGACATGGTCGAACACTCTCTATTAGCTCTATTATCGATATGGCGGATTTGTTGGAAGAGAAAGCTGCTAAAGTTCCAGAAACACCAGCTGAAAGGTATGCCCGGCGGTCATCTTCTCCTCCGGCAATAGCCCCCGCTGCTCCAGTAATGTCCGCAAAAGAAAGGATTGCAGCTATGGAAGAGGCTTCTGCAAGGGCTCGTAGGGAAAGAAAGGTACACAAAACACATCCTAACTGCACATATCATAAGTAGTTCCTGTAGCGCTAATTTCTATTTTTAGGTTCTTGACTTAGAAATTTCCAACGCTTCTTTACTAGCAATAAACAAGACACTTGAGCGGCAATTGAAGAAACAGACAGCAGAGCTTCGGCGATACCGACGATTGTCACGCTCTGGGAGACTTCCAGTCTTGCCTCCTAAGAAAGTGAAGAGATCTTCGATTGCTGACCCGGAGGATAGCGAAGGGTATAATGTGAAGGGGGGTAGTGAGCTCGACGTAGAAGATGACGATGAAGAGGAAGGAGAAGAGGGGGATGATGATGATGAGGAGGATTCTGATACGACCGGGGAAGATGGGAGCCATGGGAAAGAGAGTGGTACGGATGAAAAGAGATTAAAATTGGACCTTTCGAAACATCAGGAGCTGTTGGACAATTCGGCTAAGATGAATGCTTCGTTGAAAGGATGCCAGTCAATTGTTGATCAACTTATCACCGACGCAAAGAAAGCGCTTGAATACAAGATTCGGGCATCTGATGTGCACCTCGGGGGGAGAATTTTGGATTACGATGCCGAAGAAACGGAGGTAGAGACGGAAGCGGAGACGGATGATGATCATGACGATGACCAAACCGAAACCGAAGATGGTGAAGATTATGATGATGATGAGGATGATGAGGATAGTGAGGAAGATGAGGATTTAGAAGAAATGGAAGAGATACATTTGCCGGATGCGAATGGAATAGGCAAACCAATCTATCTACCGACCCCGCTAGTGCAAACAGTTGATGGGTATGTATAAGATATGTGGAAGGTTATGGTTGTAATGGGGGGGGGGGGGGGGTTGGAGCCTGAATAATAAAGGGAACGAAGCATTATTTTGAGGTTCTTTGCAAAGAAAAAAAAGATTCATACTAGTTGGTAGGAACTGTGTGGGTATTTTGATATTAAATTAGCGGGTGTTGTCCAAGGGAAGGGTTGTTTTATTGATCTAACTGTGGGATTTTATGCACGCCTGTTTTTGCTTCATGTTGATTTCGTTTCCTTCTTATCATTGACGACCGTTGTTTTGTTCTACATATGTTCTATTGGTTGCATTCATGTTCCATTTTAGTTCCTCTAGTTTCCCCCTTGACTTCCAACTCTATGCATACCTTCATGAGTTATGACTCGTACGTATCACCCTTCTTAGAAACCAGCATCTTTTTACATTTTAAATTTCTTGTATTATACATCCCGGAGTGGACTTATTTTGTTTTCTATTGGAATTGGATTACAGCTGAGGTGTCTACGTTATTATCATTTCCTATTGGGTTTTACGATGACGAAATTAAACACTTGGTTTGTGTGTACTGCAGTGTGCTTGCACATAAGCAAGTAAAAATAAAATAAATACAGCTTTCATTCATGAGTGGTTTGCTACATATATACAATTCTAGTTCTATCCTCGCTGCTTTTGGTAACTCATAGCACACAGGTCTTTCCTTATCACTGCTTATCCCTGGGTTTCCCTGCTTCCTGAGCTGCAATCGCAGCCCTGGCCTCCCTTTTACGCTCAGCGTATCGTTTTGCTCTTGCTGCTTGCTGTCGGGTAGAGATTTGTTAGTCGAGGTGTGCGTGTGGGTGTATAGGTTGGTCATAGAAAGATCCAATTCACTAACAAAAGGGTATAATATACCTCCTGATCCTCTTGATCCCTAATTTCTAGCTCCCTGATCCATGCGGCCTGTTTCTCCTTCGTCTTCCTCTCAGCGATGGCAATATCAACCTGCTTCTCCTCGTCGCGCTCCTTCTTGTAGTAGACTGAGCCACCGAGCATGGCGGCAAGGGTAAACCCTTGGGCGTAGATTCGTGCACGAAACCAACGGTTAGTTTTGGCTTTGTCGCCGGAGCGGATGGAGCGGGTAGCTTGGAGTAGTGCGAGGCAGGTTAATGCAGCGCCTATGGAAGGTTAGCCAGCTGGTCGTCACTAACAGTTGGTTGAGACTGATAATCTACCGAAAGGGATCAATGGTTCCTCCTTGAAACGGCGACTAAACTTTGTCCAGCGGCTTTCTTCAAAGAAGTCCCTGTTCATGGGGTTATTGTTAGTCCACCGGCCATCGAGGACAAATTTTCAGCTAGAGGTAGACAAACGGGGTTTTATCGAAAGACGATGGGAGAGGACGAGATGACATTTTAGGAAGGGGGAGGTTGATGTTCAATTCAGTCAAGAATTCAACTATTGGTCATGGGTGGGTTGGTGTGAGGTTGAGGGCATGGTGTTACATTATCCACATATCTAGAGTACGCCCACCATATCTATGTAGATAGAGCCTCATGAGCAAAAGACTGACGTCACATGGGATAAATGGGAGATTGGCTGATTACTGATGAAACTATCAATATTTTATGTGTAGGTATAAAAGTCCCCGTGTTTGCTGATGATTTTTCTATCTACAGAGTTAAGCTGGGACTTTCTCGCCCACTCCGGCCATTGACCAAATATATATATATATCCCTAGATTTACAGCAGCCAAGGGAGACCCGGAAATTCACCTTGCAACCCGTAATGCGATGCCTTTCGGCTATATGGGC
Source organism: Verpa bohemica (assembly GCA_033030345.1). Classification (NCBI taxonomy): domain Eukaryota; kingdom Fungi; phylum Ascomycota; class Pezizomycetes; order Pezizales; family Morchellaceae; genus Verpa; species Verpa bohemica. The sequence goes on from JAUFSE010000006.1 coordinate 1,292,812, forward strand.
TATTGGAGTGAGGAACCATATTCTAGGGATCTGGACTACTCTACGGGTAGTAAGATACCAGGGCCTAAGTCATTCAAAAAGAGGGAGTAGGGGGGGGTAAAGAATTTTCCGGAGAGCTTTGGTGGGGTAGCTCCTATCCACTCAACCCCGCCATTTCCCCCCTTTCTCCCTTTATCGGGACAACATATACCTACCTTTCGCAGTTTGCGCGTGCGTAAACGAACTCAAAAATGGATCCCAAAGTCGATGGTCTCACGGAATATAGCTCTACTATCCCGGAAGAAATAAAAAGGGACCCTGTTGAGCGGGCTTCAATACCAGCTAGCTTCAGACACGGTGATGGCGCTCCAGACGTAAGCTACCACAAAAACACTCGCCCCGTGGGATTAACCTTACTAATATAAGTACACAGTATTTGAGACTTATTCTCACATCGCGGGTCTACGATGTTATTGAAGAAACAGCCGTCACACCTGCGGTCAATCTTTCGAGTCGCCTAGGCTATAAAATACTACTGAAGCGCGAGGACCTCCAGCCAGTGTTTAGCTTCAAGGTGCGTGGTGCGTATAATAAGATAGCACATATGCCGGCAGAGGATCGTTGGAAAGGTGTCATTGCTTGTTCAGCAGGTAAATTCCCGATCACTCTTTTCGGGGGTTAATCCCCTGGGGTATGAAATACTAACATTGCCTGGGAAACTTTAGGGAACCACGCGCAGGGAGTGGCATTCTCTGCTAAACATCTAGGTATCCCTGCAACAATTGTCATGCCTCTCGCGACCCCCAGCATTAAAACTGCAAATGTTAGCAGGCTCGGTTCTAAGATTGTGTTATATGGGAATGATTTCGATGCTGCAAAGGAGGAGTGCAAACGACTTGAACAGAAGCACGGGCTCACCAATATCCCACCATTTGATGACCCGTATGTTATTGCTGGACAGGGTACCATCGCTATGGAGATTGTGCGGCAGTGCAACTTTGCCGATCTAAAGGCTATATTTTGCTGTATAGGCGGAGGAGGACTTATTGCCGGTATCGGCGTCTATATCAAACGCATCGCACCTCATATCAAGATCATTGGTGTAGAAACATACGATGCAAATGCCATGGTAGAGTCCCTCAAAGCCGGCGAGCGAGTCACTTTAAAGGAGGTAGGCCTATTTGCGGATGGCGCAGCAGTAAAGGTGGTGGGTGAAGAGACTTTCCGTCTCTGCAAAGAATACGTAGACGAGGTTATTGAAGTCTCCACAGACGAGATATGCGCAGCCATCAAAGACGTCTTCCAAGATACTCGCTCCATCGTCGAACCAGCTGGCGCTCTCGCAGTCGCCGGAATGAAGAAATATGCTGCTACGAACCCCCAAGAATCTCCAAACGAGTCCCTCTGTGCGATCCTTTCAGGGGCCAACATGGATTTTGATAGGCTCCGCTTCGTGGCGGAGCGTGCACGCCTTGGTGAAGGTCGTGAAGTCCTCCTCTCTGTGATCGTGCCAGATAAGCCAAAAGTTTTTTACGAGATGATGCAATGCATTATCCCGCGACCAGTAACAGAGTTCTCGTACCGCTTTGGTGATGGCAATCGTGCAAGCATATTTATGTCTATCTTAGTGCAAGATCGAGATAAGGAGATTCCGCAGATCTTGGAGTGCTTCGAGAAGAAGGGTTTTGAAGGGGTGGATATTAGTGAAAATGAGTTTGCGAAGAGTCATGCAAGGTACTTGATTGGTGGGAGGATCCCGAGTGGAACGGCTGAGGAAGAGAGAGTATATCGTTTTGGTGGGTCTTTTCTAAGGAGGGGTTCTGCTATAGTCAATGATTACCGGAACGCACGCTAACAGAGGCTGGGTACTAGAATTCCCTGAGCGGCCAGGTGCCCTGTCAAAATTCCTGGAATTGCTCAGGCCTGAATTCAACATCTCACTCTTCCACTATAGGAACTATGGCGGAGGTAATTTTATATCTCTTACTCAGACTTTGTATTTTTTTTTTACTAACTTTAGATATAGACGTTGGCAAAGTTCTTGCTGGAATTCAAGTTCCGCCTGGGAAGCGTGAAGCCTTGGAAAATTTCTTAGTGCAGCTACAATATCCGTTCGTTGATGAGACGGAGAATCCGGTGTACAAGAAGTTCATGACTGCAGAGGGGAGGCCTACTGTGTAGTTTTAGGGATATGATTAGTTAAAGTATAAAGTTGACTTCCCTTATTAACTAGTTTTAAATTTTATCACTTGTGTTTTCCATTCTAAAGTTTGGGTATGGTGTATAGTGTTTCAGAGGGATGGTGTACATGTAGTCCGTTATAGGTGCCTTAACATCTCGGAAATAATTACCTTCGAGTATATATATACCAAATATTACTAATTCTTTTTAGCGCTATATATAGCCCTTGGCTACCCATGAGGTACAAATCTCGTAAAGAACTGTATATTTCGTTGAAGGAAATTTTCTAAGTACACGTAGACAGGGTGGCAGGTATCACAGCTCTATCTATATATATAGTTTTAGAGAGTATTACAATGGCGGAAATGGGGGTGTTTTCACTACCGCATCGGTAGGAAATACCGATTTAAGTTAGAAGCACTGCCGAGTTGACCAAAAGGTTCTGTACTACAGCCAACTTAATCTACAGTGCCGTGCCATATTTGATCGTCCGACAACCAAAACCAAGTCCCAAATTCGCTAGGGTAGCCCACACCACAATAGCTATCTGATTTTTTTGAAACTTTTAAAAATAAAACTCCCTAATATGAAGTCTCTATACCAACTTTCAGTGTCCCAAAAAATTAGCTATTGTGTGGATGGGGGTAGGAGTAGTCTAGTGCACTATTAAGACACCAAATTCCTCAATTTCCAACCAACACCCCTCTTAGTAGAAGTAAATTAGACCCTCAGGATTTATGTTAATTATAGATCATGGTATGATCTACTAACTCTAAGAATTTTGGGATATTTGATTGTAATTTGGTTGTGGGGTAGGCATGCAAAAGGATCAACTTTTAGTGCATTTGGCTGTCAGATCATGAGAAACACCACAAAATCATCCTTTTTGCACAGGTCTCCTCACCACAATTTGTATTAGAAAATTCTAAGAACTGTAATAGTAGTAGATTAAGGTATAAACTCCGACCTATCTAAACCCTAAGAGTCTAACTCACTTATTCTAAAAGAAATAGTGGTTTGGAGTTGAGAAATTTGGTGTCTTAAAGTGCACTAGACTACACCTACCCACACCCACACCCACACAATAGCCAGTTTTTTGGGACACTGAAAATTGGTATAGAGACCTCATATTAGGGAGTTTTATTTTTAAAAATTCCAAAAAGATCGGATAACTATTGTGGTTTGGGCTACTCAGTGAAAAGCAGCGATTTTGGTATGTGGTTGTAGTTGTTGGACAATCAAATATGGCACGGCACTGTAGCATTCTCCAGAATACCACATCAATGCCATACCAAAAACACTCAACTTTCCCATACTGTAGCCCTAAAGGTTCTGGGGTGTTCTTAGGAAGCTTGGCAGAGAAATTTTCTAGGATACATGTATATATGTACCTAATATATATATACACCACCGTATTTAACTAATTCCTAAAGATATCGCCCTTAAGATAACGCAACGAGCCATCCCAAGAAAATCTCTCATTGTAATCAAAGGGGTTTTTCTTTGTTTCCTTTTCTGATGGCAATACTACAGTTGGAAAGGAAGGGTACGGTATTAGAGTGATTATGCACACATGTACATACTCATGAGGTGGTAATTGCATGTAAGATCTCAGATAACTCAACCACGACGTAAACATTACATGTAACCTACATACATGCACCTCATCTTACCAGTTACCCCAAAATATAAATAATACATATTAAAGACAGAGCATCAACCCTAGAAATATTTTAGCGTGTGAACTGAGCTACTATGGTTGGTGAGTTCTGGTGTTGCTTTCTTTGTTAACTTGTTATTCTACCATATATCCGAGATTTTAATTACCGCCTTGGTATATTCGCAAATATATAATTCAAGGGCGCCAAATTGCAAAGTTGTGCAATTTCATCATCTAAATCTTCTCTTGCCTTAAGCTTTAAAAAAACACAGTACAGTGGAGACAAATCTAGAGTCACCATTACTATTGGTGCTGCATTTAGCACTTTTGTACGTGGTAAGGGTACATGTAGGCTATAATAAAAATACATGTATTCATCATACTATAAGTACATGTATGCCTAATAATACTCCCGTGCTGTGTCTAGCTACATGTAGTGTCATTCACCCCCACTCTTCGCCAAAATCATGAAGGAGATATCTCCCCCGGAATCTTGGGGCCTCTGCGACATCATCCCGAAGCCCAGCCATCATATCCTGTAAGAAGTTTTGCGCTTTAATCAACTTGAAGCGTGAATTATCAAAATTTGTAAGTGTCGCTGAGCCATCATCAATCCTCTCTCCATCATCGTTTCGAGGGCCAAATTTCATGCCCTCTAGCCAAAGCAATGCAATGTCGGCAAACAAACGGTTGAGAGAATCTTGAATACGTAACTTTTCAGCATCTCTTTCCAGATTTCTACTCTCAATCAAGCCTTCATCCTCGTTTATCTCAGCATCATTCTGCGTTTCATCATCATATACTCCTACGACATGGGCAGCAGCTATTTCAGCCAGAGTTCGATTCTCGATACAGTCTATGTATCTATCAAGAATTTCCGAGGTGTAACCACTGAGGGTATAATCCGGATCTCGTGTGAGCGGAGGTGTTTCAGTCAACTCGTCCACTCTATGTGAATCCTGGCGAATCTTACCACTTTCCAGGCATTGCCAAATACCAAATCTAAACCCGATATAAGCGGAACCAGGAGCTTTAATAGGAATCTCGACTTGTTTGAGTGCCGGCCGATACATTAAAAGACGAACTCGAGGTATCAATCTAGATATTTTAACTGGATATTTCTGGGGTCTTACTTTGAGGTATTTAGGTACTTTCATATATACAATATGAGAACAAAGAAGTGAGACTACCTACCTTGACAAAGAAACTCTAGAGGAAACTATTTTAGATAATTTTTATAGTTTCCCCTCATTTGGTTATCATTCAATCAATAGGGTCCTGATTAATCGCTTGTTCTATGTAGCTACCGAAACCCTCAGGTGCCGATTCGATTCCAAACCCTGTATTCTAACCCTTTGTCTCCTCACACCCATGTCATGTAAGGGCTTTATTAGAATTTCACTTCATTGCTATTTCTCTAATCCAATATGCTTAATATATATATAGGTTTTAATAGGATATTTTGATAGAACAATGATGTACTTACAGGTGATGGCGTTCTAGTAATCTGGGATGAGATACTACCTGAGATCGAGATTCTCTATAAATACGGTTAGGGTAGACACAGAACGCTAAGAAGGACTATTAATTTCTTCGAATCCTTCTGTTCAGTGTTCATTAGAGAAAAGTACCTAAATATCCGAATACTAGGGCCTTTTGGTTCTGATCAGAAAGAATGAGGGGCCAAATTCAAATGAAGGGCTATTAAGCTCATAAAGGGGGAGCTTGGTCATGAAGAACAAAGCTGATAAGTAGCCCCGTTGAAGCTAGCAGTGGTATATGGTGTAGTAATCTTGGACGAAGTTCTAAGACTACACCATGACAATGGAAGCTGTCAGTCTAGCACATACGCCACATCTTAAAACTGCATGTCTCAGTTTCCTATAGTTGATAGAAGCATTTTATTTATTTATAATAAATATATATAATATAGAAGGTAATGATTTCCTGAATAAAAATAGGAGGTGCCTTTATTGTACCCGTGCTAATAGGATTATAAAAAATAACCAAGAGGTGCCTACGGCTACATGTATTAGCTAATATCTTGAGTTCAGTGAGGGCCTTCATGAAAAAACTATTCTACTTTGCCGATTGTACTTTCTATTTGATGATATATTTAGTCTTGGTTAGCGGATTGCCTGAAGCTATAGATTCATGTACATATAACCTAACTTCAGTGGTATTCTATGACTAGAAAAAAAAAAATTATATACATGTACTTACTAAAAAGGTCCATATCGGGGGTTTGAGTGTTGTATCGGGACTAGAACCAGCGGTATTGAATACTGTGGCTAAGGTCTGGAGGAAATATGATGGAAAGTCCGCCCCTCCCCCGGTAACGGAGCTTCCTATAGGCAGCATATTATATTGTACGTACCAGAAACATCCCTAGACAGCTACATGTAATCCTCCACTATCGGATCATAGCCTTCCGCGAGTCTTCATGCCACTAGGTAGCTGGCCCTTATCCCTTCGCTCGTAGCAATGGGTTTTCGAGGGCTTTAAAGCCCTCGTGTAGCATTTGACTACTTGTCAACACCCACTACACATTGGTTTTGTGACTTGTTAAATTAACATTTCATTCTTTAAATTCGCCTAGGAATTGCTTTTATGCATATCATCAGTATCTCTAGACTTGCATGATATTTTTTGGCTTTTATAGATAGATGCCTGAGGGTTGTCATGGGCCAAATCTGGCCAACAAATCAACTACGAGCGAAGGGATATGCATGTAGTACATTACTTAAGTACATGTACATGTAGGCTCTCCATAATGGCCTGGGATGATGGACATTGCAGTCAATGATTCTTTTGTTTTGTAGAGGTACCTAGACAGCTAATTTTATACCAAATAATATCAATTATAGATTAGACTCTACTTGCGATTAGTTATCTCTTATCATCAAGACGGTACTTACATATGTATATACATCCCAGCTTAGTGCAACTACATGCAAACCAAAGACAAATAAGCTTGGCGGTGAATCATTCAACATCTCACTCCACGCGACACGCGAACCACTTAAAACGCGTCTCCCTACGGCGCGCTCTCTTTCATACTTATCCTCTCGTTCTAATCACATCATTCTCTCTGTTTTTTTTTGCTCTGTATATGTCTAAATATACTCCAATATGGCATCCACTAGCGTAAATCTTGAGGAGGAGCCAGCTCACACATCGCTCCGTCATTCACTACTCGGCCCATCACTTCTTAAAGCCGGTCAAGACCGAGTAAACCAGCAGAAGGTCGGTGAGATTATCTATAACGCTTCGAAAGGATCGAAATTCTTTAAAAATGAAGAGAGGCGTGATGAACAAGTATGTTTACATTGTAAGACGAGGAGTTTACCTAGTGTTACTTTTTTTCTCCCTCCTTCCTGTCCTACAAAAAAAATAGAATAATAACATCCCGCAAAAATACACAGCTCACAAAGCGGATCGAAATCATTCTAAAAAAAAAGAAGGAGCTTGAATCTCTGGATCTATCAGTATATCTGAAGAGGGTTGACGAACAGGTGCGCAATATGTCTCAAAGGATTCCATGTCTCATAAAAGTCAACGGGGCCTAACCGTCTCTGTTACCTAGATTGCTGCTCTTGAAGTAAGTCGAGATTTATCTCAAACAATTATTCATGTCGACTGTGATGCCTTTTATGCATCTGTCGAGGAATTGGACCGACCTGAGCTTAAAGAAGTACCAATGGCTGTTGGAGGGGGTGTCTTGACGACGTGTAATTATAAAGCTCGAGAATTTGGCGTTAGAAGTGGAATGGCTGGTTATATTGCTAAACGTATATTCCTCATACTGTAGCGATGCGAATGATAACTAACAACTTAGAACTCTGTCCGCAACTCGTATTTCTTCCTCTGAATTTCGACAAATATATGAAGAAAGCAGAGGAGATACGGGAAGTTTTGGCTCGGTATGATCCAAGATTCGAAGCGGGGAGCTGCGATGAGGCGTTCCTTAACATTACTAAGGTATGTCACAATATTAACCCTTACATAAAAGGAATCTAACAGCGGATTTAGTATCTGGAAGAGCATCCAGAAATGACTCCAGATCAGGCTACAGAACAAATACGAGCTGAAGTATTCGAAAGATCTAAACTCACAGTTTCAGCAGGAATCGCACCAAATGCAAGGGTATACTCCCCTTAGTATCATTAACTTAAAATTAACCCCTCTAAAACAAATAAAATACAGCTAGCAAAGATTGCGTCTAATCAGAATAAACCAAATGGCCAATTTGTATGACCCATAATTCCTCAAATCCTATTACCCACACTCACACATCTAGCGAATCCACAACACCCTCTCCGCGGTCCGAGAATTCATGGCTCCCCTCCCAGTCCGCAAAGTCAACGGCGTCGGCCGTGTGTTCGAACGCGAGCTACAAGCTATCGGCATCTCAACCTGGGGTGATGTCTACCCACTCCGTCATCTTCTCCGCCCTCTCTTTAGCGATAAACTCGCATCTTTTCTCCTCAATTGTCATCTAGGTCTAGGTCGAACACGGATCCAACCTGTTGAAGAATACGAACGGAAGAGCATTGGCACTGAATCTACATTTAAAGATTTACATGGCAGTGAAGGCCTAAGAGAGAAATTGAGAAGTACAGCTGTAGAATTGGAGAGAGAGTTAAGGGGGTTGTGTTTGATGGGACGTACGGTGAATCTGAAGGTTAAGTTGCATAGCTATGAAGTATATACCAGGCAGAAGGCGTTAGGAAGACCGATCCATACAGCAGAAGATCTCTATAACATTGCGTTACCTCTATTACAGGCGTTAGAAGTAGAGTTCAAGCCATTGCGGCTACGGTTAATGGGACTACGGATGACACAGCTGGTTAATACAAAGAGAGATCCAAGCAAAGCACAGGAATTCTTTAGGAATGCAGGTATAGGAAAACGAAAAAGAGAATCGGATGAAGGCGAGTGGGAGGTATGGCCTGAGGAGGAGTTCGCTCATATGAAGGCTGCATCCGGGGAGAAGGAGGAGGATATATTACTACTGTCTCAGCGCGAAGTAGTAGAGGAAGAGGAAGAGGAAGACGAGGAAGAGATCGATAATCAAAAAAATGCCACGACCGCAACCAAAAAGTCTCTAGAAGAGCCCCAAGAACTTCCTGGGGAGAAATGGCCTTGTCCTATCTGTAACCGCTCACTTCCAGCAGATGATGCGCTATTTAACGAACATGTCGACTTCTGTCTTTCGCGGGAGACGATAAAAGAAGCCGTCAAGGGGGCTTCTCCGGATCCATTAAATGAAGAAAAAACCCCACAGCTACAGCGTTCCCACAACCAGGAAGGCAGTAAAGTGGGAAGACCAAGTGATAAGAAGAGGAGAAGTAATCCAGGGAGGGGGAAAAGTGACCCTACCAATAATGAGGGGACAATGAGGCAGTATTTTATTAGAATGAATGAGATGTAGAATATATTGGAGTGGTTTGGGGAAACTTTGGCTAGTTTCTAGTTACATCTTTTTTTTAGTCTTTTTTTGTCGCTTCTCTTTTTATACCCTAAGTTAGTACTTTAAAACGCTACTCAAATTCATAAAATTTTCAAAAGATTGATATTGTCTTCATAGGTAGAAGGTAGGTAAACTGCGTTGATCAATGCGTACATGTTTCTTCTGTTATATTAAACGTATACATTCTTATCACAGGAAACCGATTTATCAAAACATACCGACCCTACCTACTACATTATGAAAAATAAAGTAGAAAAAAAACCACCATGCGCCAATAAATCTAGTAGAGAGTAAACTCAAAGCCAAAATCAAAACACAGTCAAAGACGATATCGCCCGGTTCTTCAACACCTCAAAAATAAATCCCGGAAAGCCAAACAACTCTGTATTCCCAAACGTAGCCTCTGGCCCTGTCCCGCCTGCCAGTGTATTTGTCTTATCTCCGTTATCACCGTCTTCCCATCCACCTAGCAACTCACAGCTGCTACTCGGAGAATCACTCCCCCGGTTCAACAACATTGGTCTTTGTCCCTCTCCAAACCTCTCCCGTAGCTTCGGTAGTGCTTCGTCAAATATCATCTCGCTATGCAACTTTAACTCGTTTTTCTTCTCTAATTTCAGTAGTTCAACTGCCCACCGACTACGACGGTACCGCTGGAACTCAAAAGACCCAGGGACGTTGCCGTGGAGGATAATTTTAGCTGCTACTGGGTGTGACGAGGAACGGGATGACGAGATGAAGATGTCGATGCCGTGGTGGAAGTAGTTGAAGAAATAGTCGCTATTACTCGTTACGGAGACATCCGATACATCTTCTTCATCGTCAGACTGGGCATCATCAGGTTCAGTGTCATCGGTATCGTCTTGCATCCCTCGGCCGGACATTGAACGTGTCCGATGGATAGATAGACGGTGGTCATTCTTGCGGTAAATGGCACTGGGGGGGCCTAACTCTGCAATGAGCTCTTGTGGTGTAGTCAAATGGAGAGTTATCCAGAATGGAGAGTTATGTCGTCGAACGAGTTCGACCTTGTTTTCATCGTGAAGACGCACAAGTTCGATTTCGTCGTTGGCAGAGGACAGTCGAGCACTTGCACCATTTATCCCAGGGGACCTTGGAGCTGTTACTACCTTTGTAAAAAGGTCATCCCGAGCTTCTGACCATGAGGGACCATTGTAAATGGCCATGCTGCTGGCGGTGTGTGCATTCGACCCCATGAGTAAGGTCACAAAGTCATCTGGCTTACTGGCTTGTTTATCCACTGGAAACGAGAATGCAACACCCGGATATGATAACACATATACCCCCTGATCCTCCATATACTCCCCCGGATATGTAGGCCCAAAGAGTTTATTGTAGATGTTTCTAAAGGTAGGACCACCAGAACCAGTCCCTGCTTTAGCTAGCTCCCCACCGTTGTAGGCCAGCCGGGACTTTTGAAAATCTAGCACCTCAATAAGACGTAGACGTTGGTCCTGTCCATCAAAGCGGAGACGAAGGCCGTTATCATCAAGAAGAAGAACCACGGGGGTAGATAGTGGGGTAGTCGAATCGTAGATAACTGAGATAGAGGGGAAGACCCGGGAGTGGAGGCGAAGACGAGTGAGGACGTCATAGAGGGAGGAGCCGAGACCTAGATGCGGTTAGATAAGAGGATAGCTGTAGCTGAGGGGGGGATGGAAATAAGTACATACTCAAGAAGCCTAGAGCTTTGCTGGGATGGACCTGAGCAGTTCCACCGGCAGAAGTAGCCATGGTGATTGAGGGCAGAACACAGTGCTATTTGTAGAGAGAAAGGGCTATAAGAATAAAGAAGCTTTGAAGGTATGTGAAAGGGAGAAGGGAGAAGGTAGTATTGATGTTGTTATGGGTATTTAGGAATAGGGTAGTGAGTAGTAGGCCATTCACTCATCACGGACAGGGCTAGGTAGCTACCTACTATAGGCAGACACTCATGCTGGTTGGTTGGCTGCTGGATAGAGAGATGCCAGGGACCATGCGATAAGCGAAGCCCCCTGCCTAACATTCTGCCCTGATCTGGTGAATATACTGCTCTTTTCAGTGCAGTTTCTTCAAATGCGGCAAGCCTTTCTCATGGACTACAGCCACTCACAACAACAACCGTTCCAGCCAGTTCTGTTGCACTTTGCTGGCAAGTGACCATTTGCAGCAATCACCTCACCCTCTCTGTCCTCACTCCCTCTCCCACCCGTCACGCGTGTCCACAAGTCCTCGTCACCTACACGAAACAACTGAATAAGCTCCCCCCATCTAATCGGCTCAACCACAAAAGAATTATCTCCCGTGACTGTAAAGAAAACTCTGATAGAGAAAACAAGTCAAATATACATAAAACATCTCGAGTGTGCACAGAAAAAGGATCAACCCTATACACGCAATCAACCGCTACTAGCGAAGTCACTGCACCGCCACTACTACAAGTCCCCAACGCCCTGTTCCAGTTCTCTCCCCCCATCAATCAACCATTATCTACACTTAATCACCACACATCCGCCCCCCACAACTAACAACTCTAACAAACCGGTCTAATACTTCAGTTTTCTCACGATTTTATCTCATTCACTCATTCACTACTTTCAGGCTCTTTGTCTAGCTTCTACCTAACCTTTACATCCGAACTTCGCCATGGCTCACCCCCGTGCATCTACCCAGTCCCAACGTTTTGCCCAGTTCAAACTTGTCCTGCTTGGTATGCTGGAACCTTTACTAATTTTTCTTGATCTATCTTTCTGCTCTTAAAAGTTATTGCTAACTTCTTGCTTCATTCCACCCTATTTAGGCGAATCTGCTGTTGGAAAGGTGTGTCCTCTTCTGCTGCGGTGGTCTCCTGTCTTGTCGGCTTCTTGCTTATCTAACCTTTAATTCCCACAGAGTTCTTTGGTACTCCGTTTCGTGAAAGTCAGTTCGAATCCATTCTATCCGACGCTTGCTACTCCGAGTAGCCTTTCTTTTTCCCCACTGACGGGGTTGTGTGCAATAGGATCAATTTGATGATTACCGGGAATCTACAATTGGTGCTGCCTTCTTGACACAGACCATCGCTCTTGATGAGACTACTACTATCAAGTTTGAAATTTGGTGAGTACCCTCACCATAGTCCTCGGCCTTTTAGGATTTCTCGCCCCCGATACCGCATATATCTAACTCGTCTATTCGAATCATAGGGACACCGCTGGTCAAGAGCGTTACAAATCTCTGGCGCCAATGTACTACCGCAACGCCAACTGCGCCGTAGTAGTATACGATATCACTCAAGCTGTCCGTCCCCGTGCCCCCTAAGGAATCCCCCATTAGCGAAATCAAACTAATCAATATCCACCCCCCTCCAGTCCTCGCTAGATAAAGCCAAAGCTTGGGTTAAGGAGCTCCAGCGGCAAGCAAACGAGAATATTGTGATCGCCCTTGCTGGCAACAAGCTCGACCTTGCATCACCCACATTAAACCCCTCAAAACGAGCCGTCGATACTGCTGAAGCTGAAGCCTACGCACGGGAAGCAGGACTCCTATTCTTTGAAACTTCAGCAAAGACTGCAGAGAATGTGAAGGAACTCTTCACAGCTATCGCGAAGAAACTACCACTTGATCAACAAGGCCCTAGAGGCGGCCGAGCTGGTGGTGCAGGTGGGCGGGGGGTCGACTTGAAGGGCGGGGCAGCGACTCAGCAGCCAGGTTGTAACTGTTAAGTGTTGGCGCTGAGAGAACGGGGTAGACAATTTATGTGTAAATGGACAAATCGGAACGGATGGGGAATCAAGGTGTTCTTTTTTTGTGTGGCCGAGCCCATATTTGTTAGTGTCTTTCCTCATATTTCATTAACTTCTTTGCTTTCTTTTTCGGTCGAAACTTGGTTCTTTTTTTTCTTTCTCTTTCTTTCCTCTTCTCTTTTTTCTTATTACACTCTCATGCGACAAAGCCGAAATTTGAGCGAACGAAAGGTTACAAGATAATGTCACGATGAATGCAGTGGCTAGATCGGGGGGTGGCAGGGGTGGGAAGAATATTACGTTTAATGGTGATGTCTCTTCTACTACTTACTTCGTTTCTCCGTCTTCATCTTTGCCAAGGTACATACACGTAACGGCTGTGCTGTAGAAAGAAAATTATGCATACTATATGAATCCGATACGGAGGATTTGATTTTTAGTTGCGCTATCATTCCTTTTGCTTTCGGAGTATATAAACAGATCCTCAACCGTCCTTATTTGTTCATCCCTATGAAGAATAATTTGTAACCCAGATATGAGGCCCGAGAATTCATGAGCAAGGGTTGGACGAAAGACCTTCAATTAAACTAATAATAGGTCGCAGGTCAAAAGTCAAGCATTTTTCCCTGGAATATCTTCGATGCTGTCATAAGCACATCGTTGCACCTTTCTATTGCGTCACCTTTCCGCCAGTAGAACAAAAGGACTCCATCAAGAAAAACACCCACTATACTCGCGCGTTAATTAATAACCCAGAATTTCTACAACGACATTGCAACACCAAATGCCATCAAAACCCCCTTAGCGAATAGGCCCCAAATGTGATAAAGGCTAATTAATATTTACTTGAAGTACCAACTATAATCCTATAGGGCTCTCAATAGTTTTCTCATTGCTACTTTTCTACCTGTACACCTTTGGTCGTTATAGCCCTACCCAGAGTACGTTGTTAATTAATACACGAATAAAGAGACCCTATAATTCGTTACCCTATTATAAACCCTTAGCAAGTGCCAGCAACACTACGCTCTCCGTTGTCTTGGCAGTACCTCTAGCATAGGATACTGACAACATTTACACGCTTTAGACACGAACATAAGTATATATAGCGGTAGAGTTTACCAATTGTTACTAAAAGAACTTAAAGTAAGAGTATTTAATAAGCCTCATATTCTATTTTTGAGACTTTAGCTAGTATTACTAACTACATTTATTGCTATGGAGTATAGAGTTAGAATACATGTATGTCTTAGAATAAGAGCAGATACTTGTATGTATGAATTCTTTAGATTACCCTAGAACTACATGTAATACAAAAGCCCTATTTAAAGGCCTTAGTTACTCCCGCGTTGATCAGTAACTAGTTACATGTAGGTAAGCCTTATCTAGCCTACTCTCTTATGGGACTTAGAATGCAGCAGTTGGATGTACGTATACATGTAATTCTAGCACCTGTAATATGTATCACTGATATCTAAATGATCTAACCCAGCTTCGAGCTATATTTTAGTTAACATAATTTATCTAATCAATTCTACCTTGTCTACTAACGCCCTAGGCATCCTATTCCCATCTTCTTGGTTTCTCGTTACGTGTAACTTTTTCATGTGTATTACCCAATTCTTACTCTTAATAGCACCTACGGATAGTATTTTAAGATTATATTTATATTATATTACCGTATACCTTCCTTCCAAGCTAGGCGCGCTCGAAGAACATGGACTTCGAATTCCATCTCTGGATACAGCCTATAAGCAGAAAACTACCCTTTACCAGATGCAACATCCTACCTTTATATATTTACTAGAGTGATTTCCCTATCAATATCGATTTTTAAATATGAATATTACAGGTGACCCTAGCTTTCCCCAATACGCTTAGGGCTAGAGTTTAATATTCCCAATGAGTGAACATCCTTATAGATACCAGAAGAATATAGTCGCATTAATATATTTGAGACTGAGCATACATTTGCGTATTCTTATAGAGACAATATACTTCTTACATTCAAGCTTGCCCCTTAGCATTTAGCTATAACCGATTCAATTAAGTTTGTGAATCTACTAGAGCTGGTGGAGGAAAAACAGTCTAATTGATATATTTATGCATTACAGACTTTTCCCCGATAGTTTATAAAGAGGTATGAGTCGTAGAAACCAGTTTCTTGCCTCCCCGATCTTGTTGGTTTTCCTGTATAAAGAGCTGCTTTAGGGCTTTGATGCTAGGTACTAACACTTGATACAAAATAATTCCTGTTACAAGGTGAGTTTTTTTATATTATATTGTAAGTTGCAATCAATAAATCATAAATATTATACGGTATACTCGGTTATATAAGAGTATGCATATAGCTAGGGGCCACAAATACTCCTACAAGGAAAAATATATTCTTATAGAGAATTCTAAACGTACATAAGCTGTTCTGGTCCTGTTACTTGCATTCCTATAGCCAGATCTCCACTTATTAGCCGATGGGCAGTTTCCTGATGTTTGCTCAGTGGTAATCCTCGATCTCAACGAGATAATGTAGGATAAATGATAGCACCATTAGGGCTATACAAATGACAGCAGGGGTGAGGCATAGCGGAAGAGAATCTAGGGGATGCTATTAATTTCGAGGTTATCAGTAATAAGATTCTAAGGAATTTGTAGTTATTCGTGCAATCGTTGGCGAGGGAGTGAATGAAGCAGGTCTGCACTGCCAAGGAAATGGAGGCGTTACTGTTTTTGGGATCAGCGAGCAGCGTAGAATACTTTTTTGACACCCGCGGCAATAGTGGGCAAGTCCCGCAATCTTCCAGTCGTTCAATCGTCACACTTCTACCACCCCACAAGGCCCGTTATCTCACACCTAACCCCCTCCACTCAACTCTCCCCCTCCCAACCCGCCATAATCGCCCCTCCTCTGAGAAGGTCGGCTCGCAATGTTGCGCCTCTCCTCCGCTGCTCCCGCTAGGGCAATTGGATATATTCTACGGATTCAGTATCCGCTGAAGCAACAGCAGGTTCGTTTTTATCCACTATCCATCATTCCATCTCTATAAGGAGGGGGAGATATCTTTTTCGGCATTTTTAAACACGAGGGATTGCGTTGAGAGCCAATACTCAAATCATTGAAAAACTGGGCTGACCAGAATTGAATTTTTCCTGTTCTTTCTTCCCCACACAGCGATTCCTGGCCGATATCAAAGTCCCCCGTCCAGGCTCCACACCTGGAAAATCCGGTGAGGTCAAAACACCTGGAAACCTCCCCGGCTCAAAACAAGCACCTGATACCCAACCCGTGAAAAAGTCTGCAAGCCCTGCAACACCTGCGAGTGCATCACCGACTTCGCCTACGCAGGTACCGTTGACTCCGGTGGGACCAAAAACACAGACTGCACCGCCAATCGCAATACCACCTTCTCCGGCTGTGAAGCCGGCTGCTATTGCTGCCACTTCGCCGCTGTCTCCTCCACCACCACCACCACCACCACCACCACCACCACCACCACCACCACCACCACCACCGGCCACCGCGGCTTCGGGAACTGTCCCCCCGCCGGCTAATAAGACACCAAAGAAGAAGCATAGATTTCGGAATTTCGTGGTTACACTTACATTCCTGGCTGGTCTTTCATTTGGGGGTGGAGTGTTCTACTCGCTCAAGTCGGATAACTTTCATGATTTCTTTACTGAATATATTCCCTTTGGAGAAGACGTAGTTCTTTACTTTGAGGAGCGTGAGTTCCGCCGACGCTTCCCGAATGCACTGAGCCGTTTTATTCCCGTAAAGGAGGACCTGCCCCAGGTGATGATCCCTCGCTCATCAGGTGCTACATGGAAGCTCCATGATCCGGAGGAGGGAAAGTCAAAGACTACGGATGTAGGGAAACATGGCCCACATATCTCCGCAAAGGGAACCAAAGAACAGGAGAAGGAACGGGCGGGGTTGACTAGTACACAAGGAATGGATCTAGCTGGGGGGAAAACAACTGAGGCAACAGTTATTGATATAAGGCCGGGGTCAGGGAGCAAGGATACGGCGAAGGTTGATGCTATTTCTAAACCCGACAATACCTATGCCATTAGTCCTGTGGAGATAGGGAGCGTCAATGATCCTGTCGTGCAGGATCTCGTCAAAGTGGTCAATTCCATCATTTCCCTTGTCAATCATAGTGGAACTGCCAAGTCATTCGAGGGTGTCATCTCTTCTGCGAAGTCGGAGCTATCACACTTGAATGATCAGATTGCAGCCATCAAGGGGGATATGGAAAAGACAACTGAGGAAAAACTCAAGCATAAAGACCTTGAATTTACTACAGCTGCCCAAGGCCTTCTTACAAAGGTTAACAACGAAGTAGTAGACCTAGAACACAAGTGGAAAGAAGAATTCGAGCAAGAGCGCGAGAGGATCATCCAATCATATCGCGAACGCCTCGCCAATGAACTAGAACGCTCCCACAAAATCGCTGAACAGCGCCTCCGTAACGAACTTCTTGAGCAAGCCATTGAGATGAAGAGGAAATTCATCGGCGAGATTGAACAGCGTGTTGAAAACGAACGTAATGGTAGACTTGGGAAGCTTCAGGAGCTGAGTGATAGCGTCGAAGAATTGAGTAAACTCTCGACTTCATGGAACGCTATTATCGATACGAACTTAAGGACACAACAAATTCACGTTGCTCTTGAGGCCGTCCGCGCAGCGTACGAGTCTCCTGAGCAGCCGAAACCATTCCTACGTGAGCTTGCGGCTTTGAAAGAGGTTTCTGATGATGATGAGGTCGTTCGTGCTGCCATTGCGTCCATCAATCCTCGTGCGTATCAGGAGGGCGTATCAACACAAATTCAATTGATAGATCGATTCCGCCGTGTTGCAGAAGAGGTTCGAAAAGCTGCTCTTCTTCCAGAGGATGCGGGTTTTTCAGGGCATGCTGCAAGTTGGGCATTGAGTAAAGTGCTATTCAGAAAACAGGGGCTCGCACAGGGAGATGATGTGGAAAGTATATTGACACGCACGGAAACGTTCTTAGAGGAAGGCGATATCGATAGTGCAGCAAGGGAGATGAATCAGTTGAGCGGGTGGTCGAGGAAATTAGCGAAGGACTGGCTGAAGGAGGCGAGGTTGCTGTTAGAGGTGCAGCAGGCTGTTGACGTGAGTTTTTTCTTCTGATAATTTTTACCAAGTGATAGAGTACTAATTAAGATTTGAATGATAGATTATTGCGGCAGAGGCAAGACTACAAAGCTTAAGGGTTCAAGGGCAGCATTGAGCAATGGATTTTGCTGATGCCGGTAGATAATTTCTAGAGTTTCAAATCTTTTTTTCTAGCAAGTAATTTCTATACTTCCATTTTGGAATTACATAAAAGCGATTTGTGGTTTTCTTTCTTTCCCCCCTTCTTTCCTTCCCAGGGTGACAAGCTTGCTAGGTGATTGAGTGGATAGGATTGTTTGTAGGTATTTAAGTGCCAAGTAGGATACTTATTTAGAGATCTAGGGAGGACGCGTGATTTGTAGAATATCCTATCTATAAAACTAGTCTTCACTTCTATCTATCTTTCAAGCTGCTAAAAAGGTGGCATTTCAGAGTTACTAAATAGAGATAGCTTATCTACCGCATAAGCTGGCAAGACCGAGAATCACACCAAGACGACCAAAAAAAGTGTGGCTAGAAGACCCTGCTGAGAAGGGTTTAATAGAAGTGGTCTTTACGTCGAAATAGAGATTTCTCTCGCTTTTATTTGCTTGGTTAGGGATAGAGGCTTCCTTTACGAGTTAGTTGCTTTGCCACTTCTTATTTCAACATCCTAGCGCGATTCTCGGTCTCGCCAGATTATGCGGTAGTTACTAAAAATTCCTTTAAATACTAAAGCGGGTATTCGAATAATTGGGTATAACTCTCTAAAGGAGCCGAGCCTATTGTCTACTACCAAGTGAAAGAGGAAGATACTACATGCAGATATACAATTCTGTAGTTTAAGACCGACACTAGAGGCTATATACTTTGTCACCTCTATTTAATTTCCTAAAACTGTAGTATATACTTATTATATAAATATTAGTTTTAGTCCTAATAGAATAAAACTGAAAAGACTAAATACACTCAATTCACCAATAAAAAAATACTATATCGAGTGATGTCTCATGAGCGCAGGTCACGAAGGTTGCCGCTGAGTCAGCCCCCAGTAACCTAATCACTAATTAGACCACCGGTATACATTTATTTTGCCTTATCAGTAGCCAAAATATACGAGACCTACATCACCTCTGTTACATCACCTCTCGTAAAGCTATACTACATAGTAGTGAGTCATAGATTGTGACAGTCACTCAGGGGCCGTGACATCTATCCTACTTCAAAAATAGCAATACGATTAACAGTTCGTACTTTTATAAAGATTACGAGGGACGCACCCGAGGTCAACTCCCAAATTTAACAAGCTTCGGGCTGACTCAAAAATTTATGCAGTCTTACTGCTACGGCAACTGGTCTGATGAACTGAACGATAGTCTTTACCTATTGAACCTAGGTCCTCGCTTTTCGAGTTCTGGATTTAGTTATGATGTGTATGATTAACTTGTTGCCGTAAACTGAGACCGAGTTTTGCGTAACGCGTAGTAACAAAGATGTACCATAGAGAGCTACCTTGGAAAGGTGTGAAATTTTCAACCTCGCTGATTATCGGGGTGATGTTACATGTAGTTGACACCTTGGCAGTGCACACTCGTCCACGAAATAAATAAATAATTAAACATAAATCAGATACTTTTGGACAGTTTTTTTTTCTGTTTTAGGGAAAGATATAGTATATATCGACAGAGGTTTGAATTTTTTTTAGTGAGGGTCTAGGCCCCTAGAGTTTCTAGGGTGTAGGCCAAGCAAGACTTTATGCACCCCACCCATAGACATTAGATTACATCAGCTAGAACTCATTCAGGTTAATTATACTTAGGAGGGGAGGAAGTACATGTACCCACCATACCCATCAATTCTGCAAAAAGACCTTATGCTCCTCATACTTATCATAAACAGGGGAACTCCTCCCTCCAAATAACCACAAAGACATCTGGGAGAGGTATGAAGACACATTAATCTGTGAGACGCCCCGGGAGCGGGCTATAAGTGCCAATTTCTACCACCAGACACGTCGTGTTTGGCGACTGGCATAGGTACTGTAAACACAGCTGGTTACTATATGCCAGTAAAGGACACCTGATGGTGTTCTAAAGATAATTTTCTGATACGCGGCAACGGTAGATTCGACAACAGATGAGGGGAGGACTTTGATTCAGTTTGGATACCTATAGAGGAAGTTTTCACGCCCCCGATGATAGGGCGATCGCTGTTAAGCTGCTAGTTAACTGGGCCTGTGCTCCGGTCGCTGCCCAGCATCGGACCGATTGCATTCATAACCCCATAGAAAAATACTACCGTACATATAGTTTCGCCAATAGTTTTAGAGAACTACAAAAAATCAACTGTAGAATATCAGGAACTATAAAAAGACCTAGAATAGTATTAGATCTCGATTTGATTTACTCCCGAGTGATGGTATGTGTGTAGACGCTAAGAATGCTGACTAAGTCAAACCCTGATTCAGCCTCCTTCCCACCCCCAAAACAACAGGAGGTGAAGCCAGATGTTCACCGAAGGATACTGGTACTCTCACAGCATCAGAATTCCTATCCTTCTTCTCTAAAACTCTAGGGTTATACCTACTTTCCGTTCCATTTTTAAAACTGACAGACCAGCAAACACCAAATCTTCACAAAACCCCTCTCTTGAGCATTCCAACCTCAATGGCATCCGTCAACCCGTTCCGGGACATTAACGTTACTGCCTCAGCCTCGCACTATACTTTCCGGTCTCCATCATCCCCCAATGCCCCCGCTTTGGTCATAGACCGTCCCTCCGGGGACATGCGGCTGACCGAGTCGCCAACAGCTGGTGGAAAGCGAGTAACCAGTATTGCTGGAATACTAGGCATGATTCGTTTACGCCTTGGTGGGTAGCTCTTCGCTCCCACCTAACACCTCCGTAGTAGAGGAAGTTCATCTAGGTTTTACCTAAGCTAACCATCTTACTATAGACAAATATATAATCATTATTACAAAAGTCTTACTTGTCGGGCGTATTCGAGGTCACTCTGTGTACAAAATTCAGGCCGTGGAATTTCTACCATTGCAAGATAGGCCATTACATGTGTGTCTCAATTTTAGTCCTATTCTTCGAATAATAATATCCAGATTTTACCCCCCCCCAAAATTTGGTAGCTATGCGCGGAAGGTGATTTTTAATTTTTAATTTTAGGATCCCGATGAGGATACATACCTCTCACTGTTACGTACCCACCTACGGACCGGGCCGATGTATCTATCGTATTCCTTCGATCTGACGAATTCGTTTCAGCGTCAATCTATGGCAGATAATTCTCTTCCACTTTGGCAAAGGGTATGGCTGATAACTGCCGAAAAATATCTTTCTAAGCCGAAAATTTATTCGAGTCGCTAACTCATATATTGTCTGGTTAGGCGGACGAGCGCTTCTTCTGGAATAGGCATGTCCAATCAGATCTCATTGACCTGAGGAGCTCCAATCATGCTGTAAGACAAATTTTATTACGCTATTCTTTTTATCCCACTATGAGTTTTTGAAGTGTTTTACCGAATGATTCTTGGTTTAAATCCTTTGCTAGACTAAGCCCGAATATACACATGGACACAACCATGCTAACCTGAGCAGGTGGACCCTTACATTCTTCCAGTGTTCTTCGGTTACCTTAATGTTAGCACAGTTGCTATCAAATCGACCAGCATGACTTTTGTCCTCATCACCAGAAAATCCCGCCATCGTGCCGGCACACGATACTTCACACGTGGGGTAGATGAATCTGGGAATGTAGCAAATTTTAATGAAACAGAACAGATCGTTATTCTGGGGGACGCTACCGGTGGTCTTGGTGGGTATGACCAGAGTTCTATGGCCGGCAAGCAAGGCACCCAGAACGTTCAGGTCCTTAGTTATGTTCAAACCAGGGGAAGTGTTCCGGTCTATTGGGGTGAAGTGAACAATCTCAAGTACACCCCAAAACTACATGTGAAGAGTTTAGACTTGGCTACAAACCCCGCAAGAAGACATTTTGATGAGCAGATCCAGTTATATGGGGATAACTATATGGTCAATTTGGTAAATCAGAAAGGGCGGGAAGAGCGAGTCAAAGCAGCTTACGAGAATATCGTTAAAATGCTCATCACTTCCTCGACAGAGAGTAAGGAGAGCTCCTCAAAGACTTCGGAGAGATTCCGGGAAATTGAGCCGATGGGGAAGGCTAAGATGCTCGATCGTTTGCATTACATCTATTTCGATTTCCACCACGAATGTAGAGGTATGAAATGGCACAGAGCGCAACTGCTGCTTGATAAACTGGGCGATGGTTTGCACGAGCAGCAATACTTCCATTCTTTGGAAGGTGGGGCTACAAGTACTGTACAAAATCGGCAGAAAAATGTTGTAAGGACAAACTGCATGGACTGTTTGGATAGAACAAATGTCGTACAAAGTATGTTGGCTAGATGGACATTGAACCGCCAGATGATCGATCTTGGGGTGCTTGAGAAGGGGGAGAACACCGCTACATTTGAGAATTTTGAGGTAATGTTTAGGAATGGTAAGCCTCATGTTTCTTATATTCGTGGGTGGCGCATTCGAGATCACATGACTACTGGGTTTGTGGCTGATTGGATTTTTGCTGACATTTAATCTCTAGCATGGGCTGATAACGCTGATGTTGTGAGCCGAGCTTACTCCGGTACTGGGGCACTAAAGACGGATTTCACCCGAACAGGTGTGCGAACAAAAGCCGGTGCACTTGCAGACTTGTCAAACTCTATAACTCGGTACTTCCGCAATAATTTCGCCGATGGACCTAGACAAGATGCCTACGACCTTTTCTTGGGGGTTTATCTTCCATCAACAAACAATAATATCTCCTCGTCCCTTCTTTTTGTTGACCGCCGCCCAATCCTAATTCAAAGCGTCCCTTATATTCTTTACGGTGCTATCTTCCTTGTATTTTCAGCCTTTGTATTGCCCCGTCCCAGTGGCAGTGGTTTGGTCAGCATTAGGATCTTTGCACTTTTCTGGCTCCTCGTTGGATTGTGGGCTGCCAACTTTATTTGGATGCATGGTATGCTTTATGTGAATTGGCCTAAATTGAACGTGCCGGGATTTGCGGTAGATGGATACAACGAGGCGTTAAGCAAGGTCAAGAAGGACAAAGTCGTGGGGAAGTGGGTAGAGAGGGGTAGTTTTAGTGGTCGCGAACGTGGCTCTAGCATTAGCGGCGGACACATCAGACTTATTCACTTGGAGGAGGGGAAAAAGAGGATCGAATAGGCCATACGGCTTCGGCTGTGAATCATCTAGTGTGTGGCTTGGCACGTTACACTTAGTACGTATTACATCGTGTAACTCTCACACAGTGGTAAGATGGTGATGCAAGCCTTGGCATAGTCTTACTAAACGTGCTGTTGCCTAACCAGGTTTTGGTCACCCTACCATGTTTTTCTTTTCTTTTCCCTCGTACCTAGCAGACTTGAATAGCCACCTAGCCTTTGGAAATCTCTTTGTGTTTATTATAGAGTTCTTTTATTTGTCCTTTATAACAGTTTTTGTTTTATTTTAAGATTTCTTTGTTTACCCAGCAATCTACTTTTTTCCTTTCCACATGCCTATTATACTAGTTTTACTACTCTGGATCTTTTCCAAATTTTATTCCACAACTATGCAAATCATCACTTCTTTTTGTAGCGATATCTCTATATTAATACGTAAATTGGCTGTCTGTAACTGATTGCATGGCTGCCATGTGTGCCATGTGTGCTATGTCTTTCACCTTATATATTGGGCACAGCCTATAGGGTTAGATAAATTCTCTTAGAGGATATAACGAAAGCTATAGTAATCCCCACAAGGCCTTCATTACATGTTAATCACAAATATGTGATTGATTACCACCACAGCAGCTATACTGCGCCTCTCGCACATTGCTAGTCTATCCCTAAAAATAAGAGGGGAGTTATACTTTATGCCTTCACTGTCCTAATACATAATACCAATTTGTCTATGCCTACTTACATGCAGGTACATAGTAGAAAGCCTTGTACCTCGTGCAGTAAAGCGATCAAGGGGAGACAGAAACTCGGCTGCAGGATATAAACCTATCTTGCCCTAGCTTGCGTGCTGCCCAAGAAAAACGCCTGACCAGCGGCTAACACGGACCGAGTGATATTATATGATCCCGGATTTCCCCTACATGAACGAGTGGTACACTTGATAAAGTAAACCAGGGGGTGGGATCCGGGTATCCAAGCACCGAAATCACATCTGATATGTATAAAGATAACGTGCTGCATTTACATTGTGCTGTACCTGATTTGAATGAGGCTGTGGCGTACGCATCCTTGTCTTTAACACCCCTGTAGCTTTTTTCTTCTAAAGATGCTTTTGGTGGTCGCTTGGCAGTAAATCGAGATAGAAACTTGTTTGCTTGAAGTAATTACTTTTTTCGTTATGGATTGTTCTTTGATATATTTGCTTTCTACCTATCTATGATAAAAATTTAAGGATTTTGGATACTATAGAGATACCTATATTAAAATCGCCTAGAAAGAAATACTAAAAACATAAAATAGGACCTAATAGAAGGGGCCAAAAATACACGCTTGTGAATAAAATTCTAGTTAAGGCCAAATACAAAACAAACGAACTAAATAGAGAATGGGAAACTACAAAACTATGATACCTCTGAAAAAGCCAAAGAAATCTAATAGGTAAAGTCTTCCAAGGTGAGGGGAAAAAAAAAAAAAAAACACCTTTGAATTAAGCAGTTGGTAGCCTCTTTAGAGCCTTCCATCGACTTTCCACCTTAGGCCAGTCCTCTCGGGTTCGAGATAACTTGTTTTTAGTCTCTTTGCTCCAGCATTCCTAGAACAGCCTCCATTCCGTCCTAATATCACAACTATAAGTTTTAGAAGCCTCATAAATAAATGTCTCAACCCCGATTTTCGGAGGGGCTTACCTTTACGATCAGCCTATACAACCACATTCCTTCACCTTCCACAACCCTCCCTCCATGTCCTCTTCGACTAGTGGAATAGAACGGAGGTCTCAGGCGTTGTGCCAATGCATCATATACAGTAATCATCGCTGTTTGTATATGACTCGGCAGGCTCATAACGTAACTATCTTGAATATGGACTTCTTGTAGTCCGCTCTCATCACCGATATTCGACCAACGTCCATCAACATCATGCCCGTATCGTGATTCAGCTGACCACAGCTCTATAACAATCGCTGTAGCATCTGAGTGCCGCTCCTCATTGGTGCGGAAAGAATTGAAAGATACCATGGACAAGACATGATCAGCTACTCTCTCTGCTACATATGCCTTCCTTTCAAGGCTCTCTAGATACGCTTCAACCCTACTGAATATCTCTGGATCGCAAAGAATATCATGAAGGTCTTGCGGTCGTGTGATGTAGGTTTCTTGAGGATACCTAGGACTCCCACCTCGTCGTCTGAAGAATGTTGGTGGTGCCCATATCCTCATAAGGAGATCAACATGGCTGATTCTAGCTAGACGAGAACGCAGAGCACGAGTTCTGTAGTCTCGAGTAGACATAGAAAGAGAACGGCTTGCATAGGAAAGAGGGTCTAAATTATCTAGGTAAGACAAAATATTGAGGAGAAGCTCTGCGGGTATATCGTTGAGCATGATGAAATTCGTAATATTGCCTAGGAATGAATTGAAATAAATTTGGTTGATCTGAATCAAAACTCGGAATCTCTTAAATCGTTTGATGTAAAACTGTTATGTGGTATTGAACAGAGATGGGACACCTAAGAAGGTATTTATGCTTAAGGGATAGCTAAAAAGCTATTAGTACTATATTGCCATAGATTCCAAAGCATAATGTGCGGCGCTCCGCCGGCTCCCCCGATATTGAGCAAACAAACGTTTCAAGCCCCAAGGCAAGCTTGTAATGATGGAAGTCGTGTCACACGCAATAGGCTAATCGATGAAAGAATTGAGGCCAGGTCCTGAGGAAGAACGTTGACTCGTCTGAGGATGACTAGACCGTTCGAGGTTGAGTCTAATTTAGAGCAGTAAACAGGAGAAGGAGAAGTGCGGTGTGAGACCAGATGATGTCTTGGAGGGGGGAGGGGGTGAAAAAGAGCTACAGTTTATTGTACAGCTGCCGAGAACTTGTAACCAAAGACATTGTTCATCTATTTGTGTATACCGATTCTCGCCTAGACTCCATCCCATGTTACGGTTTATATGGAGCTGCATATGGTGTCCGAATTATTCAAGCGAACGAACCAAGAAATTTTTGTGCCTTGCGAGTGTCATTCGCTGACGCAGGCACAGGTGGGTCCGAAAAAAGGAGACCAATAATTTTGGGGCTGTCTAGAACTGTGACAATATTGGGATGAAGGTGCGTAAAAATCCCCTGTGTTATCCGGGGCGGATTATAGCAGAGGATACGATACGGCTGTGTCCGTATACAGAAAACTTTTTCTCATTTAATACCAACTAATACTAAGCTAAACTAAACCCGAGTCTAGAATTTACCGAAGAGTCTAGACTTACTAGATAAGTTGAAACCTCCCGAAAGGAAGGGAGAGAAAGAGTAATATTCAGCATTGCATATTGAAAGAAGTATGGGAGGTAAGATTTGTGTATAGGTCAGAGAATCGAGGGCAATGCTAGAAAACCAAGTAACATATTAGCAGAGGTTAGTGAGAGCGGAGAAGAAAAAGGTGAAAGAAGACCCGAGAGAAAGGTACAGCGTAAAGTGAACCGTGGACATGATGGTACTAAGCAAAGACAGACTCGACTCCGCCTCCTTTGGGATTATTGCTCGCCCTGACTATTGGTCAGAACAGGAATAGATGCATGTAATGGGTCTGGTACGGGTGACATGGGGGTTGCAACGCGTGCTATCACCAGCTTGAGTCAGAAGATACTGTGGAAGACGCGTTTGGTCTGTAGATGGTCATGGTAGTGATAACCCATGGTGGTGGAGCAGCGATGGTAGGTGAGTTTGAGGAAGATGACGATACATGAACCCAATGAGTGTCATTCCAAAACATCGGAAGAGAAAGCTTGACGTTGAGATATCAGGAACGTTCACGTGATAGTGGGCTGGAGATCCGTTTGGTTGCTACGGGGCCTTTACCATCGCAACCTCTAATTTTTCACCTTTTGGCTAGAACCTCATCATAGACAGATACTATCAGATATCCTTTGATATTCCACCCTAGGATTGGCCACTCTACCATGCCTCTGTTCACTCCTAGAGCTCCTCTTGCTCGTCTTTCGCTCCTCCTCTGCTCCTCCAAATCATTGTCCATTCAGACCTCTCCGACTACAATAAGTACCCTACCTCGGATCATCTCCAACAGGCAATTCTCTTTCATTTCCCCCACACCGTTTCTGACTCTGCAGTCCTTGGCTCCAAGAGCATCATGGAATGTCATTCAACAGCAGCAGCGAGGGATGAAAGTGAGGTCATCGGTTAAGAAGTTGTGCGAGGGTTGCAAGGTACATTACTTTCCGCCCTATTTCCCCCTGCAATCTTGTACATTGCGGTGTTTTCCTCTTTGCTTTCAGTTTCGAGGACTTGTCTTTTCCTGGGTTGTGAGGTAAACATTTGCCTGACACTGCCTTGCCAAACTGCCTCACAGTCCGTCCGCCGAAAAGGCAGAGTCTACATTATTTGCGACAAAAACCCTAAACACAAGCAACGTCAGGGTTAGGTCCAGGACACCTCTTTAGGCTTAAGGATGGGTCACAATCGGAACCTGAGTCATGCCAATGAGTTGACTTTTTTCTTTTGGTGGAGGAAGACAAAATATTATACCTTTACTAGGGAGGAGTTTATTGTATATGGAGATATCGAATGAGTGGTTTACACTCCCTAAAAGACACTAGGCTGTTAGATACGAAGGCACTAGTTTTTGTGTATTTTTTTTGTATGTTTATACTGTGTAAATCCTAGAGTTCCACGAGTGCTCTTAGGGCAATCCCGTATCATAGATTATCATTTCAGTACTAGTACTGGCCTGAAACTCCATACACTGGAAATTTATGGGCCTCAAGGGCCCGGCCTTGGTGGGGGAATGGCTAGATGCAAGCCACCATCTCAGCGCCTAGTTTCCCAACATTCCAGTGTCTCCGCATTGTATCACCATCGAGGTGTTGTGTCCCTCCTTGTACTACCTTTAGGCCAGGCATCAGTCTTGGTTAACCTGGTAAGAAGGCTATGGCATTCACGCAGGTTCTGAAACGCCATGAATTTTCGATAAGGGGTTGTGGCTCTTGGTGCCCTAAAAATATATGTTCTCTACGATACTTCACCTCACGAGATCTGGGTATTGACTGAATTATTAACGGTTTATTGCTAATTACAAAATATCTAAGACGCATAACCCGCCGTCACAAGGATCTTCGTTTGTGTTTTAATTTCCGGGTGCTACATATGTACACTACGCACAGTATTAGAATAGGTGCTCCTCCCAAAACAAAGCCTAGTACATTACATGTATTTTATGCCTTGTTAGCTGCCCCAATTTGATTCCCATAAGAGTGCGCAAATACACCATCATACTACATGAGAATAAATATTAAGAACTACAAACAGCTCCAGGCTCTATGTACACTTTTTTCAAGAGTCATATTACAAGGAAGGTACAACCCATCTTGAATCCCTTGTCACAGATGCAATTTTCTCAAAAACCCCATCTTTATTAGCTATTTTCACTATTAATAGATCCTCGGGTATACACATTTCATCTCTAAAGATCTCACTACTTGATAATAGTCCACCTCTATTCGATCAGTCTCAGACTACTCCCGGAGGAGTTTTCCGACTTATTTTTAAGTAAATCAGTTCAGCAGAGTAGAAACACTGGTGTGAGACTAGTGATGTTACGCGGGCCGGGCCGATAGAAGAGACTTAAGCAGACGTCACTATCCTCGTGACTACATGTATATATCCCTTAAATCAAGTCATCAGAAAAGCACATCTAGCCTATGCTGACTATATACAAGGAGGCCTAACCTCTGATATCATAAATTAACTATTGAATACGTATTTTCATATATTCACTATAAATTTAACACAACTTTAACCCAAGTTATAACCCAAACCGCAAAATAAATTTGAGGCATGACTGACATGAAACAATTATGCACATAAGCTCGTATTTTAGATACCTACTGACGTATATTATTTACCGAAATATTCTGATATAAGTCATGGTGCATGTTTAGTGCAAAGTTGGGGAAAATATACAATATAGAAATCCCAATACTTTGGCTAGTTTATGAAAATACTCGCAGAAAAAGACCCCTATTAACCCCATGTACATACCTGAGCCTACACAAGTTCGAACGTTCAATATTTACAACGCACTTCTTTATATACGGGTACTAAATAAATCTACGATAATTCTCTAAGTTGCTAACCAGTTTACATATACTGCCGGGGGTGCAAATATTGACAAGCGAGTTAAGGGGAGAGAGAAGGCTCGGGGGGGGGGGGGGGCTAGAACCACATCTAAGTTAGTACCATACATGGTTATTTGCGCACATTTTTAAACAAAACTATTAGATACAGCCGAAAATCACAATTACGAATTGTAGGGCAAAAGCTACAGAACAAGCACTTTACTAGCTACAGTAGATAGCCCGGTGCCCTGGGGCGATATCAGATATCTTTGATATTTAATGATGGTATCAGATATTATTGGCCATGATACTAGCTAGATTCTTACGTACCTTTCCGGTTGTATCCTTAATTTTGCGCCTCTACATGTAATTTAAGGCTGGAACTAGAAACTAGAGGGTGACTCGTTTGCCAATCCTCGCGACAAGAGAGGCCATCTAAATACATAAACTACATGTAGGCTTTTCTAGGGGTTCAGACGCTTACACAGCCCAGCGCTCGGGGGTTGGGCTATAAGAATATAATCACATTTAGGTGAGTCCTAGTATAATTATTCCTACTTAGGACACCTAGTATGCTTGTGTTTGTACTGACTCCTACTTTAGTGAATATCCTATCCAACTACATCTAACTACATATATATATGTATACATGTGCGTATATAGCTCACTACACCAAAACTTAACATATATACCTATCGAAATCTACATGTATATATATAACTTAAACCCCTCGAAAAGAAAGAAGGTGAGTATGAGGTGCTCTAAATTACCCACCATTCCATCTATCTACTAACACTAGGGGTGCATGTAGTCTCCCTTAAGTTTATACACAAAACCAACATTTTGCTTTTCTTAGTTAGGTCTATAGGTTTTATTTGTTCGAGTCTAATATTTACATATTCCCACCTTTATTCCCATATACATGTAGTACACTCGCTATCGGAAACCCTCATGTTGATAGGAAAACCTACCAGGTTTATGTTACCTCAAAACAAGTGATAGAATGACATTGAGGGCCAAGTCAAATTACTACGAGTAAGCAGTTTAATCAAGTTATATAGCTAGAACCTATTCATATAATTTATCTTTCTTATCCAACCGTTATTTAGCGAGCTAGAACAACCCTGGCCCCTGAAAGTACAATCGCTCGAAATTGATTTAAGACCAATAAGCCAAAGGAAAAAGCCCACTACTATATATATATATATATATATAACCTCTTCGTACGATTATAATGAATATTGGAGGGTTAATTTAATATTAGAAACCTATGGCTATAATAAACACATGTAGACCTGTTTTAATTCGGGTACTTCAAAGCCTTAGCTATAGTTAGGGCAACTCATTAGGGCGGAGCCAGGATACTTAGTGCGGCTCCTCCCGACATCACCCCTCGAGTCAAACCATCAGCAACAAAGTACTCAAACCCTCATACGCTCAATGTCTCGGATAGCCTCCCAGAGTCTATTTTCTACAGGAGCGGCGAGAAATCCAGTGCCGAGTTTAAAACACGTTCGTTAACCAGTTACCAGTTACCAGTTACCAGCTAAAACAAGAACTTACTGACACTAAATATATCGATTACATACATGTAGTTTATCCAGAAAGTCCAAGTGCTATCATTATGGCGAGATATACTACGAGTGTTAAGACGTAAGGGGCTCCAGGATATCATCAGTCTGATGAGTGAATAGCACTTATAAGACAAAAGGTGTCAAAGACCCAACAACAAAATTAGAGCTACATAAATACGCGCGAGAGGAGATCAAAAGAAACAAGAACGTCGAGGACATAGTTAGTGTATTACTTTCAATTGATCTATAGTAAGAGGCTAAATATCCTTTCTACTGACTAGGCTCATATACGATATTTGATATCAGTAGGTCAATCTCGTCCCACACTATTACTATAATCTTTTCTCATTTAGTATAATGCAGATAGGAAGAAAGGAACTCGAAAACATGGAAAAATACTCTTTCCATTAGTACCAACAAGATAATATACATGCCTGAACTATAAATATATCTAAAGTACACGCGAGATCACATGAGGAATATAATTTCCACAGCAGCCCCATTCCAACTCCTTTAGTCGCTATCCTAGCGATTATGCAACTCAGCTAAACAGTAAAGTTTCAACAGAGAATGCTAAGGCAAGATCTCGCTAGTTAAGTTTGAAGCACATAAGAAAAAAGGAGCCATGATTTTTTGAAGTGGACTGGATGCCTGAAAACACCTGAACATCTCTGATGCCACCCCTATCCTAGCATAACAAAGCCCATACGTTGGGAAGAACAGAAAAGGCCTTGAAAATATAAGCATAAATAGA
This sequence comes from Verpa bohemica, assembly GCA_033030345.1. Classification (NCBI taxonomy): domain Eukaryota; kingdom Fungi; phylum Ascomycota; class Pezizomycetes; order Pezizales; family Morchellaceae; genus Verpa; species Verpa bohemica. The sequence goes on from JAUFSE010000006.1 coordinate 1,324,657, forward strand.
AAAGAAATCTATGAACCGTAAATTATTTCCTTCTGAATCTGAATTTCAATTCATCCTCGCTCTCATCCTCACTCCCACTTTCGTCCTTCAAGACCAGAGTCTTTTGCTTCTTCCCACCTCCTATCCTACCCATCTGAGGGGTAGGTGCCCCCCTCTTTGTACCTCGAGAATTTGTATCAGCAGAAGTTGCTTGGTTTCTCATTCCAGAACTTGAGGCTTGTGTCTGGGTTTGGTTTTGGGCAGCCGATCGTACTAGCTGGTTATATGCAGGCCGAAGCGGAGTGCCATCTTGCTCCGACCCGCTATCATCGGCGGCTACAACTGGTACCATCTTCTGGGACCTCTTTCTCGGAGATTTATTACCATCATCATGACCTATCCAGTAGCCTATAGGCAGTTGCTGTTAGAAATTTTTCAGAACCGCTGAAGAAATATAGAAATAACATACTGTCACTGATACCATAATCCCTCCCCTTATGTTCCACCAAATTCACCATAACGCTACCTCTCATTGTCCTCATACCTCCTCCCCTCCCCTGCCTTCTAAATTTCTTGAAATTCTTCCTTCCATTCCACTTGTCGTCCCACCTAGCTCCTTCATCACCATACTCACCCCGAACCGGTTTATCTGACCTTGGTCTAATTTCCATCACCTCTACAATAGCTAAGTTCCTCATCTTCTCAATTTCAAGGCCATCCATTGCTGCTAATTCCTCTTCCTTTGCCACTCTAGCTTCCTCTTCCTCTCTCTCTTTGATTTCACGAGTTCTCGCCACATAAGGGTCCTCGACCTTCACCTTCACCCTTTCCTTCACCTTTATTACCCTTTTATCCTTGACTTTTAAGGATGTATTCTCCAAATTTTCAACAACCTTCATCGGTTCAGGAGCTAGTATTGATGTAGACTCTTGTGGCGGCCCCCCTATTGCTATTTCCCCCCGCCGAATACGTTCTTCTTCCTCTACGACTTTCCGACGCTTCACTGCTTTAGCTCCAGGGAGCATATCCATAATGTCGAAAGATTCACTCGCGCGATCATCTTCAGGCCGAATAGAGCGTTTCCGACTAACACCAAGGGGGGGGGCATGAATATCAAATAACCCGACACCTGATTCTTGATCTAGGGTAGATTTTTGTTCATCGGTTCCTATTTGTATACTAAAGGATTTCTGGCTTTGTCGTGTATTATGTTGCACTGAACTCTGAGTAACAAGCTCTTCATCCAATAAAGAGACTTGATTATGGGAGGCAGTAGAAGTTAAGCTGGCTGTATAACCCGGTAATGCTGACATTTGACTTATAATGCTTGACGGTCCTTGGGTTGGAGGTGGTTTAAATTCGGACGGATCAATTGCGAATGGATCGAATGCCCGTATACGAGTCCGAGCCTAGACAATGATTACAGATCAATTACTGATGTAGAATAGAGGGGTTATATAATTGAACGCATACCCTTCCCCGCCCACGGGTAGAAACTTGTGTTTGTTGCACTGGCTTCTGAGGAGCAATAGTCTCCAGAATTCTTACATCAGATACTATTGGCGCAGGTGCAGGTTTAAATGGTGGGCTATCCGGAATACGAGATGAACCTGATAAATTACATTAACATTAGTGATTCTTCGTTAGTAGATAAAATCTTTGAGGAAACCAACTCTGGACGGAAGGAAGCACAACAGGGGTTGACTGCTCCTGAAGAGGCACTCTTAAACTATTCTTATCACACATCACAATGATATCTAAAAATTCATTCTGTTCTATCATACGGAAACCCAGCCTAAAAAAACACATTAGTCACAATAGTTGACTCAGAAAGACAAACATTATCAGTCATAAATTCAGAAATTTTAGGGCATACATCTCTTGTACTTCTGTGGAAAGTTGATTTTCCCATTCTGGATCCTTCTTGCCAAGGAACCTCACTATAACCACTTGCGACCCTTGCTCTCGCTTTTTTACAAATTGCACCAAATCTTTAGCTGTTGTTTTCCGAGGTTCTAAATCATATTTCTCAAGCTTCCCATGTGCATTTGTAATAGGACCCAAAAAGTTTTCATACTGAGCCCTTTCGCACACTATAAAATTGTAACCTTCGAATAGGGATTGTCGCTTTGCATTCGGTCTAAACCTCCAAGCCTCTCGATCTTTAGGCTCATTAGTGTATGGCGGAAGATAATCTTCTGAGTTTGGCCAATTCCCTTCAAAGTCTGTTTCCAGACGTGATCGAACCACCTCTTCTCCATTCTCACTTAGGGGAATAGTAGCAGCTTCAACAATGGCATCGAGGTATGAAGGTGTGACTATGTACCTGCCGTTTACTAGAGCTTGTAATCCTGCTGCAGTATTGCGTTTTGTAGCAACCACATGAGTGGTCTCGGATACAAATGCGCCGATAGTTTTGATATCTAAAGCCTCAACCTTCTTTTGATAGGGGCTCATTGCTTTCTTGTCTTTACGTTCTTTAGATGAAAGAGAGACAGAAATAACGACAGGGTTCCAAAACAGCCTAAAAATTCTTGTTAGTCAAGAATCTGACAAAGTCAAAGATATGTATTCCTAAACAAACTTAAAGCCAGGTTCATATTTCCCAAGGTGAAAAAAGTGTTCGTCCCCATCTAGAGACTTAGTCTCGTTCCGCATTTCTTCACCATCAAGTCTAGTTCCATGTTTCGTCCTGCAGTCTTGGACAGTTATGGCAGAGCGATGATGCAGTTTGAGCTATGAGGAATATCTAGTTAACATAGTCCTGATGTTGGGAATGAGATGTAAAACCTACCCCATCGCCTTCTGCAACACCCCCAACATCAATCACTAAATGAACTCTAGATATCGACTTTTGCGAAGGCATTGGTAAATTTACTGGTCCCAAAAAAATCAATAATATGCTTCCCCAGATATTCAAAAGCACACATACCTTCAGGAGATGATACTCTACCCATAACATACCTGTTGCCAGGCTTCAACCATAGCTTCTTACCACCGAGAACCTCTCCCTCACACTCGAGGAGCCACATTTCTAGATAGTAAAATGGGTATCAGTTTGTGTGATGACCACTTTGCGGAGATGCAAAGATGTGATGTACGCGAATGAGTCGATTAACCGTTGACTCCCACGGGTTTACGCGACAATACACGACAGGGATAGGTGCCACAAATTACATCACGTGATTGATTGAGATTCACATTCACCGTACTTTATTTAATTCCATCTCATCACGAACTCTTCTCGGAACCGGAGATAATGCGAGGTCCTAGGTCCAGTTCTAAAACGGAAGTGATCGCTGGAATATTACCTGCTACGGTGAGTGACGCAGCCTGGCACGCCAGGCCAGATCATGCATGGTGTCCCCCGCAAACAGGCGAGTGAAGAGTGAGGGGCCCAGCAAAACCACAAGAATTGCGAACCAGCTTCAATAAACAACCCACGATCACCCCACCCCAACATATAAAGTACCCATTTCATCACCTTTCATCTACCTCTAGTCCCGAATATTCATCCCATTCCCATACCTTCAATATCAACAATCATGTCCGAAGATACCCCCGCATCTCCCGATACTACCCCCATTTCTCCCATAAAAGAGCGTAAGAACTCTCTAGAACAGGGTATGGAAAGCTTTCAAGTGCATTGTATCCTTTCAAGAGTAACGCCTTAGCTAATATCAAACAGCCCTTAAAGCTCGTCCAGATGAGAAAGAGCTCAAGGAACGCTATATCCTTCACACTGGAGCCCCTGCTATCCAGCAAGTTCAGCATGGTAATCTTCTAGCTTCCAAACCAATTACCATCTAAATTTCCTTTATTGATCCATCTCTATAACCTACAGACCTTGAGACTGCCATGGCCAAAGATGCATTAAAGAAGCACCTATCAAGAAGACCAGAGAAAGAAGATCTCGTACAGCGTATGCGCTAACCCCATAACATAACCAGTAACCTAGGGAGAATCCACTTATTTATCTCCTGAACATATTAGGCAATATTCTTCCCGTAAACGCCAGTACTGTCGCACCAGGTATAGTCGCACATCAAAAGGAATTGGAGAGAAATATGTTGGAAGACAATCTCAAGGTTCGTACTCGTACCTTGAATTTATAAAGTGATATATACATGGGTGTCTGCCTGCTGCTATACAAAGTGCCAAATCGCTTTTGACCCAAGTATCCAAGCTCAGCCTCAATATATCCTAATTTGCTCCTTGACCGTTATTAACGCTCCCATAGGAAAAGCTTGCTCATCGCCCGGATCCCAAGGAGGTCATAGAACAGGGTATCTTACTGCGTAAATATACCTTCTCCAGTATCTATTTTGGACTTGAGGCTATTTACTAACTCTCACTAAACTCACAGCTGAGGAAGATCCAACTAAGCCTAAGGAATAAATATGCGCTTCCTAGCTTCGCATTTCCCCCCCCAGACCGATACCTGTCCACGTCCTCAAAATTTCATTTACCTTTTGAGATGGGAGTGCGTTAGTGGCATTGTCTTTGTCTTTGTCTTTGCCTTTCTCTTTGGAATTTAGAGTTTATGCCATACAACACGGATATCCTAGTTTTGTATTTGATAGGACTGGGGTTGGTTAATTGAGCAAAAAATGGCACTTTATGCTTGAATTATACTATTTCTTAGGCCTAGTGGTATATATGCTTAATACTTCGAGGCTCTGCTATATATTGTTTCAAGTTCGGTAAGTTCCCCGCTTTTTTTAAAAGCTAGGGGACCTTGGGCCGGAGGGTTACGACATTTAGTTTACCAGTTTAGGTAATTTACTGTTCACGACTTAATTTATTATGGCAATTCAAAGGCTTGGCAGGTGTTACTGCCTAAAGTGGTAACTATAATCATTACTAAGCCAATAAAATCATCATCTTAGGGAATAATCTGGGCAATATATACTAACCCATACCAAAACACCAATCCCTCAAAACTCAACTACTCACCACCACAAAAGATAAAATCAATTGGGCTGTATATAAATATACAGAAGAATCATTAGAAGTATCTTATAGGGAAATATAACTCTATGACAAAAGGAACCTCGATAATTCACTCAAAACTCTAGCCCATACCTTATATTGAGCGCAACTTTCCTCCAATTAGGGATTAGTATCGGAAACCCCCGGACTACTGAAAAACTCTGATTACAATGCTGCTCGTGACTCATAACCACTTCCACCATTATCTAAGGCATTAATCTATAAAGGCTGACTCTAGAGTAAATCCCCTTGGGAATTCAGCCTTTGACAACTTTTCACCCCTGATTCAAAAAAAGAAAGGACACAGCAATAATGGTAAAGATTGAGCCATTTGCAGTTGAGCAAGTAAGACCCCAGTCTAACTTAGATATCGAGCTTCATAACTAAAGATATATGACTATAGTGGATGGACAAATATGAAACTATCGCAACTCATAACATTGCAGAAACTTGTTGCGATTCAATATCCCTAGGAGACCTTTCTGCACTTTCTACAAGTGAAGATGAAACCCAGAACTCTTTTAAGACCCTCTTCAAGAAGAAATTGGGCTACGGGAGTATTCGCGGCTCCCCTGAGTTCCGTGAAAATGCTGCGGAACTCTACTCTTCGCTGTCAACATTAGGGAAGCTTCCTGCTGAAAACATCCTGATCACACCTGGGGCAATATCAGCAAATTTCCTATTACTATATACCCTCATAAGCCCTGGTGACCATGTTATCTGCATGTATCCAACCTACCAACAGCTTTACCAAGTACCAGAATCCTTCGGCGCGGAGGTCGAGCTATGGAAGTTAAGTGAGAAAAATAGCTTTATACCTGATATTGAAGAGTTGAGAAGGATGATTCGTCCAAAAAAAGAGGATGGAACTGGTGGGACCAAGCTCATCATTATCAAGTATGCCCACCAGCTTCAACCCTCTCACAAGGGTGGCCTTCACTTCACTATTAACATACTCAATACAGTAACCCTAATAACCCAACTGGTATCACACTCTCTACAGAGACACTTCACCAAATAGTTAATCTCGCTAAAAACACTGGCAACATCCCAATTCTCTCTGATGAAGTTTATCGTCCCCTTTTTCATTCCCTAGATACTTCAACCCACCCGCTTTCCATTGTGGATATTTATAAATACGGCATTTCCACAGGTTCCATGTCGAAAGCATTTTCACTTGCTGGTTTACGTGTAGGGTGGATCGCCGCCCGCCAGAACCAGGTAATTGAGTCCTGTGCCGTTGCACGAGACTACAACATTATCTCTGTATCACAGATTGACGACGGAATGGCGGCATACGCACTCTCACCCAACGTTGCCTCCAAAATCCTAGAACGTAATATAGCATTATGCAATACGAACCTAAATATCCTTAACGAATTCATTACGCAAGTACCCAAGATTAGTGGTGGAAGATTTAGTGCTTCCTATGTTAAGCCTACAGCGGGGACAACAGCGTTTGTGAAGTTTGAAGGAAAGGATGGGAAACCAGTAAATGATAAAATATTCTGTGAGAAGCTCATAGAAAGAAAAGGAGTTATGTTTATGCCAGGTGGAATGTGTTTTGGGCATGGAAAGGAGTTCATGGGATACTTTAGGATTGGATACGCCTGTGGGACCCAAGTATTGAAGGATGGGTTGAAGGGACTGGGGGAATTTTTGAAGGAGGATTTTTAGGTAATGTAGTTAAATACTGTCTACTTTAAGTTTTACTTTTATTAGCATCACAACTGCCTATCTGATATATTTTAAATTTCCTCAAAGAATCATTGATCTGATATCCTAGAATAAGTGAAAAATATATGAGGAGAAGCCAAAGACGATAGTGATATAGTCAATTTCTCCCATCAATGAACTCAGCTATGACCTTTCAATCCCCCCATAGTGAGAGAGGATAGATAATTACAAGGTATTTACTCCCATTTCTCGGCTCTACACTAATTAGTCCCGTAATCTTATCACTACCCACCGGATCTTGCAACTTATCCTTGTTGGCTACTACTAGGGGTAACAAAATCTAACAGGCTACCATACTCGCACGTTAATTAATAACTCAGGATAATATCTACTTAAAGTACCAAACATAATACTATGGAATTCTTACTAGTTTTCTCATTTCTATTTTACTACCTATACACCTTTTGGTCGTTGTAGCCCCATTCCGATCGAGTTGTTAATTAACATGTGAGTACATCATAATATAAATTCCTTAGATACCTCCGTAACACAAACTACAATAACCCTTACACTTAAGCTTCGTTCAACTTTGGCAACAATGTTCGTTTGCTTCACTAAGCTCTAGACTACGGGACCTAATATGGGGGATTGAGCCGCATAGAGACTAAACAACGTAGGCCGTGCCTCTGACGCCCTGAACGAAGTGAACCCAAGGGAAGGTGATAATAGGACCAGCGGCCTACCTTAACACGATGAAAACATAAAAAACATACGTGAAGCTGATAATAAAATGAACACAAGCACTACTCGTAAAATATATGACCAAGCAGTCACTAGTGTGGCCCATATTTAACTTACATACACCACATGACTTTCTTATTTGAGATTAGGAGCCCGTAGTTTTTTATATATACTTATCTATAAATAAATAAAGCCTGTCTTAGCACCCAGTGTTAAACAGCTATTATATAGAGAATACTTCACATAGGAAAAAAAAAAAAAAAACATACAATGCTATAATTTATTTGAAAATTCTCCGAAAAATGAGTCCCTCCGGTTTATAAAACTCCCAGTGAAGCAGAAGAAAAAAGGAAAACGAAACTAAAAGTGATGCGCCCACCACCGCTGCCGGTGAATTACAAACATGCCAATACTCTATCACCGCACTACAAACTCAATCCTGAAAATACAAAGAAGCAACCACCCCAACCAACAGTCCGTCTACATACTTCCTAAAGCCTAGATCTTATTTACCTAACCCATATCCAGAATTATGGGTGCGGCATTTTAACTTCCTCCCAGGATTCATCAGATCCTGCATTCTTCGATTTACTAGGACTACCCTTCGCGGCGTTCTTCTTAACCTCGGCCTCCTTTGCCTTGCCTTTCTTATCCTTCTTGTCATTTTCCTTCTTGGCGGCATCAGCGACAAGTTGCTCAAAAACACCTTCAGGGAATTCTTCGTCAGGATCACGTTCAGCCTGTAGAATAAGTCAATAATCTCTAGGAGAAGACGAGATGGGGATACGTACGTTTTTGAAAATAGTCCCAATCATGATCAATGCATGCGCTCTCTCGACTCTTTTTTCCAAACGCACTGCCTTATCGTTCAGAACCCTATCGCAGACATCTCTTAAAACACTCTGGATCTCAGACTTGCTCCCTCTCCATGCAGCCGCTAAGATCTTTCCAGTGACCTTCCTCTCATACTCAGCCTTCTTCTCGTCTGTCCAGTCCTCACCTCCCTTTTCTTCAAGTTTAGCCATCTCCTCCATTGTCATCTGGGCATCGATCGCTGTAGAGATAGTACCCCAGGTATCTTTCACAATATTGCCCTTATCTTTTAACCTACTAAAAAACCCACTAATTCCTAAGAACTTTTGAGACTTAATGAAAGATGCGCCCTTTGATATGTAAGTATATCCAATGGCTATAAATGATACAAGTATCAAGTTAAATTCTACTTTCCCAAAGATTTATGAAGTTCTAGTTGCGTTTACTCACCATGCAGAATCTCAATCCCAAAACTCTCCATTTTCAAGTTCTCAACTTCAAATTTAGTTTTCTCATTGAAGGAGTGTGTTACCTCCTCGGTCTTGTCCGTCTCGGTCCAGACGCAGATTCGATCGATCAGTTTCTTGGTCAACATATCAACCCTCTTATTCCTTGTCTCCCTCTGTTCTGCCTGAAGTGCAGCAAAGGCTTCTCGTTGCTTTTTAGTCATCCCAGCCCTCTTCTTGTCTTTACGCTTCAGCTCCCTCTCTTCCTCCGTTAGACCATCAGCAGCCATCCGATCTTCGTCGGATTTTTCCGTTATCATCGCCCTCGCCGGAATACCTTTTGGACGTGGGGTGCTAGACCTAGAAGCAGTAGGGCTAGTCTTCGTAGAGGGTATTGGTAGCTCGGTACCAGAGGTAGCAGTCCCATGGGGTACTGATGAACTTCCATTCTCTGCTGTATGTGGAGTACCCCCGTCGGAGGAAGAAGCGCCCGTAGATTTATGCTCGCTAGTATTTCCGGGGGATGAAGAGCCTAATTTAACTTCGGAATCCTTAGCTTTACCTTCTTCGTCGCTCGCACCCTCCTCCTCTTCCATTTCCTTCATAGTAATTTCCATGGTTCTAGTGAGGTCCTTCATCAAGGAGAGCTCGCCGATCCTTTTACATATCGAGGTCAGCCAAACATGCACAACCATTCACTATATCAACCCACGAAGGAAAAAAAGGTCAAAGTACCAATCATCAAATGCATCACCACCAAAGATCATACTAAAGAATTCAGACGGATCCTCTATAGACAGTTTTTATATTAGCAAAGTCGCTCCCCAATAAGCAGCACTTAAATATATAGAAACGCATGGTCAAGAGGAATTCCGTACCAAATCCACTGTCTGGCACAGCCCTCTCTTTCCCATATTTGTCATACTGCTTTCTGAGTTCTTCATTACTGAGTACTTGGTACGCTTCACTAATCTTCAATAACAGTCAGCTTCCAGTATTCTTCCAAGGCAACTTGAGGGCGTTTCTATAATGTATTAGGGAGACTCACTGCTTGAAACTTAGCAGGCGCTGTCGGGTCATCGAGGTTCTTGTCTGGGTGTAACTTTATCGCAAGTTTCCGGTACGCTTTCTTGATCTCCAGCTCGGACGCCGTAGGTGTCACCCCGAGAGTATCATAGTACTCTGTTTCTTTAACCATGGTAAACTATTAAGCGTGAGAGTATTTTCTATTATTTCTAGTAAAGTATCACCGTATGTTTTGTTTATGGTTGAAAATTTGAGGGTGGATGGTAGAAGGGAGAGAAAGTAAATAGAATCTTGGAAGGTGGACGAAGCAGTGGAGTGGGGCTATGGCTAACGTAGTGACGTTGCGCTAGACCCAACCTGCTGTGGTCCGGTGACTCAGCATGTGCCTTTTTTTCTCGGGAAGTCCCGCTGTTTTGTATCCATCAATCCTATTATCCCCTTACATACTATAACTACTATAAAATTTCTTGCCAAAACAAAAGACTTCCCATAATGTGCCCAAGTATAAATCCCATATGTGCAAATATAGACAACAACCCTCATAAGTCATGATACCAAGAAAAATCATCCCCTCCATGTGTTCATCCGTTGTGGCATATCCAGTAGTTTTACCAAAAACATTTTTCAGGACCCAAGCCCTTAAGTACTCCCGTTTTGTGCCATACGAATAAAACACTGTTTATACGCCTCATGAATCTCCGGAACTATAAAACCGTACTCATTGAGTTTGTTCACTAATTTTGAAGTATCAAGCATACAGTTGGATCTACCCGCTTTGATGACCTTGCTTTGCTCCTCGACTGTAAAGTTCTTCCATTCGAAATCTGGGCGAACATACTTCTTGAAAAGGCTTAGTACTTCATTGTGTGATATGGCACCAGGATTTGTCTATGGGAACAAAACTCGTTAGTAACGCGAAACGTGCAGATAAAAAGACAACTGACAAAGTTATAAACCCCCATCTCCGAATTCTCTGCTAAAATAATTGATGCGGGAAGAAGGTCGGTAAGTATCGTATTTGACTAAGGGGTTGCTAGTCAGATTTTTTCCTAAAGAAACCCCGGAGCGGATAGCTGAGACTTACATTGGGAATATCGACAACCCTATCGTACTGAGAGATCTTGGTCACAAAGTTCCGGGGGTGTAAATCATCAGATACCGGCATACGGAGCCTCAAGATCAGGACATTTGGGTAGTTCTTCATGATCTAGATCCCAAATAGGCGTTAGCATAACACAGCTTCCCACCAGAGAGAATGACGCCACCTCTTCAACCCTTGACTTAGTTGCTGAATAAAAAGATCCGCCAAAGTTTGCTTCCTCCTCTTCTTTAAACCCTTCCCCTCCGATCTGGTGCTCCCCATCATACTCATATATGCACCCCGTCGCGAAAACAGTGCAATGTATTCCCCTCAAGTAACAACAATCCGTAAGGTTTAGAGACCCAATAACATTGGACCGAATAGTAGCTTCCTTATTATCCTCACACCAGTCGACGTTAGGTCTTCCAGTGCAACCAGCAGCGTTAAGCACATGGGTCGGCTTGAGCTCATCGAGGGTTCTAGGGTGGCTAATTAGCCCCCGAAAATTTAACTCCGCCCAGGGGAAGATTACTTCAGAACAGCCTCACGGTCCTCCATACGGACCGTGGTCGTAACAACATCCTTACCTTGTTTCTCAAGAATTATTTTGAGATGACTAGCAACCCATCCATTTCCTAAAGTCAATCGCGTCAGTTCCGACCCCAATAACCAAGATAGAGAAGATACATACCACCCCAGATCAGAAACTTGTTCCTAGGTAAGAGAAGAACCATTTTTGTAGAATGCAAAAATATGGGGAAGCTGTTTTATATCTTGCAGCCCTATGAACTAAAACACTGGGACCCGTGATCTTCAGTTGTAAGGTTAAGTGCTTAGAAGAAGGGAGGGGTCTTTAATATATCATTTGCGGGGAACCAAGATCGAACCTCGAAAAAACCAAGATGAAAGAGGAGAGCAACAAAGAAGTTCGCGTGGAGAAACCGTGTCCTAAATCTGCTTAGACGGTCCGGCCCGCCTCAACCCTCCAAAGAAGTTCTTCGAGTTAGCAGAGAGTTGCAGGAAATTCAATGATGGTCCCAGAGTCCCGGCATTGAACCCGGGAAAGCGACAGGGGTTCAATATACCCCTTCCCGGCGATCATGGGGTATCAATCTAGGCTAGTTTTAAATCAAACCAGGCCTAATTCTTCGCTTGGCAAAAACAAATTGAATGGATGTTCCTTTACTGCTTGTGTTTCTTATACCTCAATGCTCCAGACGTGTCGGAAACTTCAAGCTCGATCCTGAGACCAAAAATTACCACTGATCACTCCTTTACCAAGCTAGAACACCAGTAAAAGTACGTAGTACAGTACTAAACTAATTGATTTATCATAGTAACCAAAGGGCGGGCTAAGCCCTCATATTTATACCACACATACTTATGACCGCATACCAACACCCTTTCGAAACCCCGCATCGCATCTCATCAAGATTCACCTATCGGCCATACTCTATTATCTCTACGCTGAGATTATACTCGGGGAAAGAATTTACACGTCAACAATAAAAATGATAGTCAGTTAAACTACTTTATTCAACCTACAATAAGGCAGTCTGTAATACTTCCCCGCTTTCTCAAATTTTATAAAGAACGTATCTTTCTTCCTTCCTTACTTCACAGAAACAATACCCTTTCCACTATATTTCTAAAAATCGGATCCATCTACAATCCCGACTTCAAGAACCTCACCAAGAATGGCACTTCCACTATTTAAAGAACTCACTGCTCCCAATGGCAAAAAGATCCATCAGCCACTAGGCAAGTACCCCATCCTATAGGACCCGGAAATTGCTTACCCGGTTCAGGACTTTTTATCAATAATGAATTCGTTAAATCGCAGTCCGGCGAGACCCTTGTTACCACCAATCCAACGTAATCATACCTCTAAAGTTTATTATTCATCTACTAATTGACTCTAGTGATGAATCTGAGATAACCGATGTTTATGCAGCGGATGCTGCAGATGTAGATATTGCTGTGAAAGCTGCCCGTGCAGCCTTTCTTGACCCCACTTGGTGCGATATAGCACCCGCTGAGCGTGGTCAGCTTCTCTATAATCTTGCAGAGTTGGTTCAGAAGCATGATGAACAGCTAGCTACGTTAGAGACTTGGGATATGGGGAAACCATACTCTATTGCTAAGTCAGAAGATGTTGTTGGCACTGTTGAGGTATTCAAGTAGGTTTCCTCTAAAACAAGAAAATATTAACCATTAACAATACCAATTGGGTAGGTACTACGCTGGTTGGGCTGATAAGATCGAAGGCCGCACTATCGATGTTGGTCCGAATAAACTTGCATATACTATACACCACCCGATCGGGGTCTGGTATGTACTATTAAATTCTCACACAGAATGGGAACTGATTTATGAACCAAAACTTTTAGTGGCCAAAGTAAGACCCTTAATATTCTTCATTAAAAAGCTATGCTAACGAAGAAGTCATTCCCTGGAACTATCCTTTGATGGTAAACCAAACAATTCTATATTTGACCCCCCATTCCGCCGCCAGAATAATTTCGGGCGTTTACCCCTAATACCAATGCTAAAGAATTTTCCCAGATGGCGGCCTGGAAATTAGCACCAGCGCTTGCATGCGGTAATACAGTTATTCTCAAATCAGCCGAACAAACCCCACTCTCAGCTCTCTACCTTGCACAGCTTGTAAAGGAAGCTGGGTTTCCTCCAGGTGTTGTCAACATCCTCTCTGGATACGGTAAAACAGCTGGTGCAGCGATCGCTAGCCATTATGATATTGATAAAATTGCCTTCACTGGTTCAACAGCTACTGCTAAGCATATTATGAAGGCTGCTAGTGTGAATCTGAAGAATATGTTTGTCTTCCACCCATCCATGATAAATCATCCCAATGAATAAGTTCAATAGCCACCGAAGAGTTTGGATGCTTCGTGCGATCAACACTACAAATTCATAATATTCTAGGACCACAGCTATTTTTTCTTGAACTAACATAACTAACATCACTTAGTACCTTGGAGACTGGCGGGAAAAGCCCCTTGATTGTCTTTGAGGATGCAGATCTAGAACAAGCCGTTAAGTGGGGACATGTTGGTATCATGTCTAACATGGGCCAGGTTTGCACTGCTACCTCTAGAATTCTCGTGCATGAGAGTATCTACGACAAAGTAAAGTTATCTCCTAGCTATATGGATGGTTTAACCCTGACTATTAGTATAGTTTGTCGAGCAAATAAAAAAGGAAACTGCAAAAGTTTCTATTGTTGGGGATCCGTTTGCCGAGAACACTTTCCAAGGCCCACAAGTTTCCAAACAACAACACGAACGCATTCTGTCTTACATCGAACATGGGAAGGCCGAGGGTGCTACCCTCATTTCTGGAGGAACTATTCATGGAGAAAAGGGATTCTTCATGAGCCCGACCATCTTTGCTGATGTGAAAGATCACTATAAAATTAACCAAGAAGAAGTATTTGGTCCATTCGTCGTGATTGACAAATTCAAGACTCAAGAAGAAGCCATTACGAGAGCGAACTGTACACCATATGGCTTGGGGGCAGCAGTTTTTACAAAGGATATTACGAGAGCACACAAGGTCGCTGCAAAGCTTGACAGTGGAATGGTTTGGATCAATAGGTGATTCTGTACTAAGACTTGCGGTATTCGTGAAACACTAACAAGTCTCTACAGTTCCAACGACCACCATCAGGCTGTACCGTTTGGGTAAGTGTTTATCAATTTCGTGTTTTCTTTTTCTTCACACATCGGGACATTTGCCGTTAGAATTGCCTCTCATTATTGGATGGGTGACTGGCGTCTCCCGATAACTCGGTTTTGCGTCTCAGCCACCACCGCCATGCGGTATGTCCGATTGGGTCTACCGATTTATTTGGACCATATTCGCAGAGGTGGGGAAAAAGTAAAGTATAGTTAAGGACTGCGGATACTCCCGCGCCGCTTTTCGTTGCGCCATCTGCACCACAAGCGACAGATTGCCAAATCCCGGGGTTGTTGAACTTGCGCCTGCCTGTATCAGCACTTTATTTGGATCATCATGTCGCACTGTGTTACCGTAAGCGAATCGTGCTGACTGACGTTGGGATATAGAGGCGTCAAGCAATCTGGTATTGGTAGAGAACTCGGACAGTACGCTCTAACAGCTTACACGAATGCCAAAGCGGTGCATGGTGAGTTGTATTCCAATCTCCGGTGGAGGTTCTCCGCGGCGATTTTCCAATACTGATCCACAATAGTGAATCTGGGAACCGTGCTCTAGAGGAAGTCTTATATTTCATCCGGTATGACACAGACTTTGCACAATTCGCCTCTTGCCGTTCTACTGGGTTTGTGGGGGTCACGACCGTGGGATGGGAGTTTGGGACTTTCAGTTCAATTGTTTGTCACTTCTTCATGGATATAAAAATCTTACATAAAAATATAAGAAGGCTAAAGGCTTTTTTTTGTTTTGCTACCCCTGCTTTCGTATCTCTCCAAGATCTACCATGGGGGGTGTGTATTTAGTAGGTAACAAGTAAGTTCACGATGTATGATTGAATTTTCCCTTCATTAAGTTGGTAATAAAGTGGGACATGAGAGCTTATGATGCATACTATATCCATCGCCCAAATACACATCAGTAGTTAATGGACTGGTGTCCGCTTACATGCTTTTGGCAGGCTCTTTCTGGGTATTGTACAATTTAGTAGTAGTTTAGTGTGCATGAGATAATTCTAGTTTAGGTTTGGGCAGGTCCCTCCTTTTTAGTTAGTAACTACATGTACTCGCTATGATCTCATTCGTGTCTTACCGGTAGTGTTGATAATAACAGCGGTGAGATTTTGTGAACAGCTGAATTAGCCAAGTGTACGTTGTGTCACCAAGGACCTGCTTGGACTTGGCATACAACACTGCTGTACCGTATGATGAGAAAACCCGATCACTGAACGGGAGAAAGATCCACGCGGATGGGTACTTAGATCCCGTATTATACAGTACAGCGCAGGATACATCGGCAACACATATAGGCGGTACAGGCGGTGTAGGCGTAGAACACCGGTGTCCCGGTGTCGTGCTAGGCTACATTTTTTCTTTTTTCCAGAAGTCATTAATGCAGACGGGATGGGGGGTCTTTATGGGAACGAGCTCTGCAAGGATCCTATTACCCCGCCTGTTCGTTTGTTCTGTCTGCCTGATTCCGAATCTTTGATATGAGATTCGAGCACAGTGCGCACATGGCATCCTGCCCCAACTTTCTTTCTTTTTCTTTTGCTGCCTACTTTACTTGGCTGGGATGGGTATCGCTTTAGCTTCATCCCGCATCTCCTTGCCAGGTTCCGCCTATTAGCTAGCTGGCCCACGGGCAACAGAATTTTTTGTCTCGGGAGTATTACTACAATCATTGTGGTGAGGCCCTTGGTGCTTTGACAGTTAAGTAGTTTAGTTGGTCCCCAGACCTTCATGTGTTGAATTAATCATTTTCCTTTCTTTTTGGGGCGACCGGCGGGAAATAGGCATGGGCGGTCCGTCGTCCAACAAGTTTTGCCAGATCCTTGAACGCTGTAGAATAAGCCTCAAAGACGAGGGATATTATGCTTACTCTTCGGCGAGAGCGGCAGTGGCAGCAACTAGCGGTTCGATTGGAACTCCCATTCAGGCACGAAACGGTGTGGAGCTGAAAGGTGGACGTGGGGTGAAAATGGAGGTAGATGCAATTGTGAGTAGAAGGCCCACTTATAAATTATAACTCGTAGAAACCCGGCTTATGCAGTGTACAACGCTGAGCTCCTAGTGCATAAATGAGATGCAGGTCTCAGACAGGGTGTATTTATTGGGGGCGACAGCCTCTACACTAGGAGTGCACCTATCGATTGGTAGGAATGGGATCTGTTATTTGTGGGCTTCTCCGAGCTATGGTTTATTTTTCTACGCTGTGTACATGTAGTTAAGATATTTGTATCTGCATGTATAAGTACAGATGTAGTAGTAGATTGATTATATTCAATGGTAATGCAGAAGATGTAGTTCACTCTCTAGGGATTGTAAACATTTAAATATCCCCTTGATTTTCCTTCTAATTTCATATTAAAAAATTATCCTTATATTTGTCACATACATGTATGTGTGTGTGTGTGTGTGTGTGTGTGTGCGGATGTGTGTGTGGATGTGTGAGCCCGTAGAACTGACGATACATATGTCAATGTTGCGTGTGATCATGGTCTTAGTTGTAATATTGCGATCCACATGCCCATACGCCTATCATATGTCTCTAGTTTATCGGAACTAAGGGTATCTCGAGATTCCTCTGTTCCGCTCTCCCGTTCTTGCGTTCTGGTTTACATCTTGCATCTCACCTAATCTCGGCACATTGTTCTCAAGGTCCGGTTCCAGTCCCAAGGGTTAGGGTTGAAAGTAAAGCCGCAAGCTTTTATTGCAACTGCCATAATAGTGTACACACGTAGTTCAGGCAATAGAACGTTATCCCCTCGTTCCCTCACTCTGAAGCTTAAACTCCATTCCTGGCTACCGGCCCGAGAAACCGAAGCGCGTTTCCTATTTGCGCCACTTTGCCGCAACGCGGGGTTACATTTTTCCTTGACTGCTTTCCGTCATTTCGTGTCAACAACTATCCGAAGAACTCAAACGAGTCTACTAGGTTGTATTTTGCAAGCACAGGCATACTACATATAGCTTTTGCCTATAAAAGACTTACGCTAGGTTTTTCTACTCTTGGGGACATTTTTTATAAATCAGCGGTTCCTCCAAGGTACTCAAGTGAGAGACATTGCCGTGTCAGTTTGAACCCTCCCCCTCTATAATAACCAACAGCAAGTTTTACCAAAAATGACTGGAATTGAGACCTATAAGATCCCGGAGGTAAGTAAAATGATAAATCTAAATCTAGTCGTTCATTTGCAGTCGTTCAGAAAGTGCACGCTCTAATGAGGGAAACATGAGGGATCACATTAGCCCTATCTCCATACCGAATGTTCATTAGGGGAGGGCCCATACTACGAGGAGTCTACCGGCGAGCTGCGCTTTGTCGATATTATCAAGAAGGAAATACATTCTGTCAATATTACAAAAGGGCCAACCTCCCACAAAGTGGTAAAGTTGGACTATTCAGTTGGGTATGTGCGGGGATTAAATCATTCTTCTACACTTTATATCGGTGGGTGTGTGGGTCGGGCAAATGAGATCCACTAACTGCGTGGGGGGTTTTTATAGTATAACTGCAGATATCGAAGGCCACGAAGGGGAGTATGTAGTTGCTGCAAAATTGGGGTTTGCCATCTTCAATAAGTCAACCGGCCAGCTGCGATATATCAAGAAGGTTTATGATGATCCAGCGACAGCTGAAAGGTTCGCTTCCGCAGCCCTTCGTAGCGAAATTACTGTCACACACATGACCTAGATTTGTTGACGGTTGACGCTATAGAATGAGGTTCGAATCTCCGGTCGTTTGACGTATAACGGTCTTGCTAAGCTGGATGGAAACTTATTGCACGTGAGCAGGTTTAACGACGGGAATGTTGATTCAAAAGGTCGTTTCTGGGCAGGGACTATGTATGAGTGAGTAATGAGACAATCATACTCGTCTTTTGCCGAATTCGACTGACTCCTCCGAACTTGCCGCGTAGTTTCCACTCTGGAGAACCACAACCAGAAGGTAGTCCGCGGTTCATCTCATCCCCTTATAAGAACTGCCGAACGGCATGGTGATCAAGACAAAATGATAGGATGTGTGTTTCGCCTGGATCCCGATTTGACGTTACACCGAATGATTGAAAATGTTTGCATTCCAAACGGCATGGGTTGTAAGATCACCTAATTATACACCAATATAAAAAGAGATAGACACTAAGTAATGGGCAGGGAGTCCTGATGATCAAACGTTCTACTTTACGGACTCACCGTCGAAAAGCATTGTCGCTTACGACTTCGATGCTGAGAGCGGCAATATCTCTAATAAACGTGTCTTCTTTACTCTAGACGATGGAGACGCCGTCCCCGACGGTTGTACCATAGATTCGGAAGGTTACCTTTGGGTAGCGATTCACGAAGGTAGCCGCGTTATACGCGTTTCTCCAGAGGGTAAACAGGTTGCTGAGGTTATGATGGATGCTTGGAAGATAACTTGCCCGATTTTTGGGGGTCCTAACAATGATGAGCTTTTTATCACATCGGCTGGTGTAGGCCCCGATGACCCAAAGCCCGAGGGTTGTAAGGACAACGGGGCTGTATTTCGCTTCAAGACATCCACAACAGGGCTGCCGGCAAACAAATTTGTTTTGTCCGCAAAGCCATAGATGGAATTTCAATGGTATGCCCGGATATATTGTTTCCTATGTTCTACGCTAGCGATGGTTTAGTGTGTTCGTAAATGAGATGTATCATACGAAATAGAAATACCTATGTAGACCAAAAAATAACATGTACCACACAGGAGAAGTGGAGAATTTATCTTGTGGATAAGAGGTTGAGTGGAGGTTGGTTGTTAACGGTCGATCGGAACGACTTGCTCCTTTAATGGGGGTTGTTATGCGCGTACCAGCGACATTCCATAACCCAACGTCCAGTTTCCAACGACGGACCAATTGGTATTGAGAGTTACATCTCGATTCCCGACAACACCACACATTGCCGTCTTGATCGGGTTTTTGTACACCCAACACTCTGATTCACCGCAAATGGCAGCAGTTGGAACGGGGCTCTAAGAAGGAGATTCAAAGCAAGCTAGACGGTACGCAGCTCATTTCGGATAAAGGTTGCTGAGCCCTCATTCTGATCTGCGTTGAAATTAGGCAAACCGATCTTTCCGTGCTTCCAGAAACGGCTCTCCGGAACTTGTTGTCTTCGTGACTTTCCAGAAGCGTACGTGCTCTCACGGAGAACCAGCGTCCGGCTCGTTGCTGGTTGGAGAGCTTTGGTATCTTCCTCTACAAATGATACTCTTATTCCTCCTTGGTTACTTACGCTATGACTGTTATGCAACTATGATGTTTTCTTAGTGACCCGCGGCCACACCGCACCCAGTCCAACGGATCATCGTCCGAGATACAGGCCTGTGGAAAGACTGAAACTTTGGAACGCTTGCGAATTGGGTTTAGGCTCATGTTCTCTTTCCTTGTTTTTGGGGCTCGTGGGGGTTTGGTGCGATTCCGTTTCTGGGAATTCTGAAGTGGATTGCTCAGGCCTCTTGGAGTGTGGTGGGTTTAATCTATCCGTGGTTTTGGTTTCCCGCTAGGAGCAGGGGTTCGTAAACCTATTACGATGACAGCGGGAGCAGTGGGCCAGCCTGAGTAACCTAGTCGGAGATTTTCTCGGTTTCTCTCTAGGCTCTACAGGCGTGAACATAATATCTCATCTGAGGGATCTTTCTGATAGAGGTGATCGGATACATCATACTGTCGACATCGTGCAAATGTAAGATAGCTCTACCCCCATTCATGTATGGTGTGTATGATGGACTTACTGACGGATGGATGGATGGATATGTTGTGGTTGTTTCTTCTGCATGCCGCAGGATAATAAGCGAGGGCCATATGGGCCATCCTGACCATTCAGCGGGTCGAACCTGATATCATGTGAGCGAGTTTACATGCATGCAGGTAGACACTCGACAGCGGTAACTATTTTTTGCAGGTGACTGACTTCGCTGGACGAAAAGTAGACACGAGGCTTCTCCACACCAACGTCCCGGCAGAAAGAACGGCACCAACCACAATAATAATAACAAAAACAACACCACCACCATCACCATCGTCATCGTCATCGCTCATGTTATCGTAATCTCCAGCATCTCATCTAAACTTCTGAGCAGGATGCCAGTTGGTTCGCCCCTTCAAATCTCCTGGGTGTAATTATTTCCGGTATTATTTTTTGCAAATTTCATTAGCCCGTAGAAGATCCATATACGGCATAGCCCCCACTGCTTCATGAGCATGGGGGCATTAGTGGTGCACACCGCCTCATCCCACGATACTGGCTTTTGCCCGGGATGTATAGCGGGATAGTACCTGCGGCTGCTTTCGCTTCATCTAGTGCCCGGGATCCTGGACCCTTGGCCACACGAGTCAATTTGGCGTTCCTTAGGTCGATGGTCTGTGTGCTACACCAGCTCCCTTTGGTTGAGTTTCATGAGGCTGCTGCAACTTTTGTTTTTATGGGCGTTTCTTGGGTAAATTTTGGTCTTCTCTGGGTGGGTTCACTTTTTCCTAAAGTTTGGTTGGCGGTTGCACCGTTCGCTTACTCTATATATTTCGTTCATTCTGTTGGATTAAGTCCCCCCTGTACCCTGGGAGACGCCATAATTCGCCCACAGGGCTCTTGTACTCTGCTTACCGGAGTACTCAATCGTCGGAACTATTTTGATCTTCCAGCACGGTCACGCAATTCAATTTCAAATTTCCAGCCTAATCAAACGCCCTCCTCATGCTCAATCATAGGCGGAGGGGTCATCGTCCCCATACACCATTATCTCATGCCCAACATCTTGTCTACGCAACGCAGCAGGTAGTATTAGGTATTAGGTATGTAGGCTGCCGCTAGTAGCTCTGGCCAGTGGAGAGCGGGCATGGCTGCTGGGGAGGCTAGTAAGGAAAAAAGGAAAAGCACAGACAACGACGTAGTGATAGTTCGGCAGTTGACGAATTTTGGAAGTTGTTTTTTAGCCCACAGCGGCCAGAAGAACGGTGATGTCCCTAGGCCATATCTAATACTCTTGGGGCTTGCCCAAGACTCCCTACTCCTCACTAGGTACATAGTAATGAGTGCGGGTGTGTGAGTGAGGAAACTAGGACCATCTTTAGGGACGGGCTGTACAGGGGGGAGAAAAAAGAGAGGAATAAGAAGAGGAATAAGAAGGAAACGGGAACAGAAGGGATGGGTGGGCACGATGTGTCGCACCAGCAGCTTTTTTGGAATGTACTCCACCAGCTGCTAAGTTCGAGAAGTACATAACCACTACCATATTCATGTGGGAGGATCCCTGGTAGGTAGACTCACGTCCTGTAGTTCCAGTTCAGTCCACCTGTTGTTCATCCTCTTTCTCAATCTGGGGCCCCTGGCGCCCCGAGTTTCTTTTGCGTGGCATCCCAACCACCCAAATCCCGAGTCTCATATCTACCCACTTCATACATATTATCCCATATGTACTAGTTAGATTCGCACCCCTACCCCGGACCTTACCCATAACGACAAGACAGTAGTATCCCATTCCCCATACAACTCACACATACATACCATACATATCTACATTTAGACATCCATTTCTCGATTGCTCCCATCCAACACAGCAGCACAGTTAGCGGAGCACCAGCCAGCAGCACCAGCACCAGCCAGCAAACCGTCAGACCCCATCCACGTCCTAGCGCCCTAGTGTGCTCGGGCAGGCTTAAGCAGGCTCATCCAAGCAAGCAGCTGTCTATTCACCCTACAAGCAAGAACCAGGTCCACGTTTCTAGCTTCAGCCCGGCCCGTTTCCGCGCCATCTCACATCTGTGGCCTGCACAGCTTGCTTGGATAGGTCCTCTGACGCCAGTGCTCTGCATGCTCTCCACCATTTCAGTTTCGCTACCACCTCCTCAGTCGTCTTAACTCACCCATCCCATCCACTCCACTTCCCCTCGTCCGTTCTTACACACTTCTTCTTCCCTCTCTTCTTCATTCACCCTCCCACCCTTTCTTCCTCTATCGTTCCTCCCACACCATACACAACCTTCCTCTCCACCCCAAGCTTGTGGCCTCCCACTTCTCGTCACACCAGTAGCACAACTTGTGGACCGAAGTATGCAGGATTGTTTGCCTTGCAGCAGGGGGATTTGTTAAACACCAATTGCTTGCTCGAATTTCCAAACTAAAGATTATCCATTATCCATCTCCATTACTTGCAACAAATCTATCGAAGGAGAGAAAGAAATAAAACCCTAAATCCTAAATAAAGACTACACAAGAGAGGGACAACAAACTCTCGTATACATATATACATACAAGCAACAATAAGGTCTTCAATATCTTCCTTGAACACGGGAAATTTCTGCTATTATTTGAGTTCCCTGTGAGGTCTATCTAATACTTCACGTCAACTCTTATTTCCCCGAGGCACCTACAAGTCGGAACGTTGGCGTTGGTAGCTCCCTTCGTTCATCCCCCTCTTCTCTTACAGTCGCCGGACTTTCTTGTTGGGCGTCGGGAGGAAGGGGAAAACCGTCGATGTACTGTCTTTGGGCAGTTTCAGAGTTCTCGGAGGAAAGACTCCATGTCGCGGGCCTTCTCAACATCAAGGTCCTCAACTTCTTCAGACGACTCTGAAAGGGAGTTTCGAGGGTTGGACCATTTCTCTTCTCAAACGTCTGACGGATCTATACCTATACCAGCCGTGGCTATCTCAACCACCCAATTTACATCTCAGGCCTCAGAGCCTTCGGTAGCGTCGACGGTTACTAGTCCCGAACAACGTCCCTCTCGGCTTCTGGATGTCAGCAATATCTTAAACCCCACTCCGCAAAGGTCAGCCCAACATTCCAGGGCAACAAGTCTTGCACATTTTGGATCCCCAAGGGCATCTACACCAATAATTCATCATGGAGCCCAGAGATCTTTGCCACCATCTCCTATAGATTTGTCACATTCTGGAGATGCGTCACGGGGGGGTAGCACTTACCCTCGCCGGATAGCCCCTGCAGGTCCACCATCAGCACACCATAGACACTCCACACGGCATAGCCTATCTGGAATAATAAGTGCTCAGGATAATCCGTTCCCGTTAGGAACCCCCCGGAGACCCGTAGGGTATGGTTCCGATGCCCACCCAGCAGCAGCAGCACCTCCACCACCACATTTACCAGCACCTCCACCTGGTCACCAATCCCCTGCTTTTCCTTTTCCGAGTGTTCCCAACTCTATGCAATATGCACCAAGTTCTTTCTCTACACCTATGTCTTCAGCGAGTGCTAGCCCGAATACGTCTTATTCATCGTACGTACAATCTACACAATCACCACTTCCTCCATCAACACCAACCTTTAATCATCCGGGTTATTCTTTGGGACACCCGAGTACTCCTATCAATAACCCTTACCCCTTATCACTGTCAACGCACGGACCCCATGGTGGGTATCCAATGATGTCCCTGAACACGGCTCATGGGGCTATTCAAATACCTATAGATACAACAGCGGCGTCAAAAAGCGCCGATGAAAAGAGGAAACGAAATGCCGGTGCTTCTGCACGTTTTCGTCAACGGAGAAAGGAACGGGAACGTGAAATGTCGACTAGAATTAGTGATTTAGAGCAGCGTGTCAAGAAAGTAGAGGAGGAGCGGGATTACTATCGGGATCTAGCATTGAGGTTGCAGCGGGGTGGACGGCCACAACAGGGGCCAACGCAATCATTATCACCCCGCGGAATTGGAATGGCGATGGGCCCCGGAGATAGTGGCTTCGGTGGTTTTAGGCCGAGCGAGGTTACTCGCCCAAGTTCCAGCATGCGGGATTTTGGATCGGCAATGACCGGGATAGAGGGGGGGGACCATGGCCAAAGCAGTGGTAGAAGTGGCCACCAAGGACATCCAGGGACTCCAAGGATGAGGCAATCAATGGAGGGTAATACCGGCAGCGCACTGAAACGAGAGACAGAAATGTATGATCGAGAACATCACGGGGCTGGGGGTAGTGATCAGCGACATCATTAACCGCGGTACAACAATTTCCTTTGTCATTTCTTATGTGCTTCCTGATTTTATCCGGCGTGGGGAGGTTATTCGTGGGTGGCCATTGTCGATTTTATTTCCTTTTGCAGTTTTTCTAGAAGTGGGTCATTACTCGTGCGTTTTTGGATTTTTGCTTTGCATTTTAGTTACTATCTCCTTTGTTCAGATCTATTTTTTTTGGTTGTTTTTGTTCATTGCATTTATTTTCTTTTGTTTGCTATCTACTTTCATTCCATCCAATCTTTTTAGCGGGGGGACACTATTTGTAAATTATCATGTTCCTGCTTCTGCGGGAGGGGCGTTGGTTTTCTAGAGCATTTTACTCGTCTATTCTTATACGTTCATTTACTCTCTTATATCTTATTTTTTAGTGTTTATTATTGGACTATCACGGAATATCGTTTCGTTTGTTTCGTTTGAAACATGACCCACATCACCTCATGCGCATATCCCCTGTAGTAGTAGTAGTAGTAGTAGTAGTAGTAGTTTCTATTTGTATTTGTAGCTCCGGTAAAGCTGGTTGTCGGGAAACGCGCGCACAAATATATGAGTATTTAGAGTTGAAGGTTCTCTTGTGCTATTGAGTTCTGGAATATATCTCTCGTTAGGACGCGAATATAATATTTTCCATATTTGACCCATAGGCTAGATGAATAGGTGGATAGGTAGATTAGTGAATTACATTCTATGGACACAAACACAAGTTGGGTTACTAGGGTATAGAGAGGAAAATGTTACTAGTAGAATTAAGAGAAATTAGGAGAAATGTCGAGATTGAGAGCATTGAAGGTCTCACAAACTCTCGCTTCATATCGATTTTTCAAGGGAAATAATAAAATCCCAGCAGTCTTTTGGGACAGGTGATACGCTCAGACGGCCCATCTTGAGCAGCGGCATCTCTGACAGCTCACCCTTTGTGTATGTCTTCAGCTCGGCAAGACCAATCTGCCGGTCTAGTTTGCGCCTGAACTCCACGTGCACCCGGAACCACTTCGGGTTACCCCTCGACGATTTAGGGTCATAGTATGGCTCCGAGGAGTCGAAAGCAGTTTCTAGTAAGATCGTGATAGGTTAGGAATCAATCAACTCCCGATTCGGGTGAATCGAGGTGGCAAGAGCTGAGGTCTGGAAATTACCGTCCGGTGTGGCTTCTTTTACTATCTCCATTATTCCAACGATGCCAGGCTCCTTACAGTTGCTGTATTTTTATTTACGCATGAATTTCAATCAGTTTTTCCCTTTTGTCCGATAATTGGTGGAGTTGGAACGGTAGCAGTGACCAACCTGTGGTAGAAGAACGCCAAATCCCCCTGTCTCATTGCTTTCAGGTTATTTCTCGCGCTGTAGTTCCTCACTGCATATGGAATTAGAATAAAGCGATGATCAGCTGATTGCCTTCATGAAAGGCTAGGCGAATAATAGCTTGAGCTTACCTCCGTCCCAACCCTCAGGTTCTTTGCAAGCTTCCAAGTCGTCGATTGAGAACTTCATGTCTTTACCTTTTTCCATTCTAGTCTCTGGCTCCGCCTTCATCAGCCAATAAGATGGTCTCTGTTCAGACTCAGCTTTAACTTCACTTTGGGAAACATTGCCCTTTTTTGTTTCGGGTTTCTCTCCTTTCGTAGTTGACCCCTTTTTGGGCACCCGTTTCGTTGCTGTGGTTTTTACCTTCTCCCTTTTAGACTCAGCCTGTGAGCGAAGAGCTCTTTTGGGGGCCGGCTCTTCTGATGCAGTTTCTGTGACGCGGGTGCGTTTGGGCGGCATGAGTCCTAGTGTTATATTGAGGTGTTGTTGGATAGGTGGAAAAATAGCATGTTGAGTGAGCTTTTGTTTGTTTGGACGTCTGTAATCCCGTGACCGAGCAATGTCTTGGCATCGTGCACGTATGGCATTGCATGTGCTTATGCCGATCTCTTGCACGGCATAATTTTTGATGCAGAGCCCATACTTTATGATGGTTCCTTTTTTTTGTCTTTGATGGTGAAATGCGATGCGAGAGGGGATCCACTCGAGCTTCATAGGTTATGTTGCAGTTGAGTGCTTAATTGTGGTGGCTTGAGGCTTTTTAGTAGGGCGGAATCCGACGGTCTGGTTCGGTGAAACTTTAATCCAACCTCTGATGCGGCTCTTTTCTGTGCCGCGGATTCGTTAATCTTAACGACGCCCAATCTGCAGCCACGACGATACTCTAGTTGCGGGCGTATGTACGGTACACTGAGTTGTTGCGTAAACTGAGTGATGATGTATCCGTACGGGACGTGAAGCTGCAGCTATCCGTGTATATCATCTCATTTTTTATTTTTTAAATCTGTTTATTTTCCCTCGCGCTCCCTGGTCAGTGGGTTGCCAGTTGCCAATGTATCATATTTGTGTTCTTTCCCGTCCTCCCAGTGTGTGGTCCGCATTTACGGGGGGTTTTCCATAAACGTTTTTACGGTCGAGATTTAAATTGTTGGTGCATACTCCAGCGTGCGTTTTGAGATTACCCGGTTTGACAGGCAGGGTTGGTATTTGCTGTAGCCCTAATTTGAATCATATGGGAGGCGAGTATGATGATGGTGGGGGAGGGGGTGAGGCTTGTGAGTGATAGTCTATGAATCAAATTATTACTCTGTAATGTAGGTTACTTAAGTATAATACATGTAGTTACATAGTTATAGTTGCAGAAAAAATATTCCTATAAATATTTGTGGATTTCTCAATAATAGTATGTAGAACTACATGTAATTATGACTATTAATATAATGAGGTTATTTTATTCTAGAGGACATGTACTAGGCAAGAGAAAGGATATACTCTTCAAGGGGGGGGGGTAGATTGGCTACGTTTTTTCAAATATCTTAACTACATATATAGGCATTCTCATTCTAAATTCCAGTCTAATACTGTATTATTATTCTTTCGGCCCCGTAGTATTATTGTAGTTGTTTCGGATTCACCCGTACGTACTGTATGTTACGTAGTTTAGGAGATTGATTTTATAGTTTGATATTCGATTGCCATATACCCACATACGTATACATATATAGTTCAAAGAATAATAGAATAACTATTAGTGATAAGTTTAACCTTGAAATAGCTATAGATTTTTAGTTGAATTTTTAGGCATATAATTATATGTAAGTAAAGGAGGCGCCTGGAAATAACTTAGAAAAAGTGGAGTGGTAGAGAAAATCAATAAATTGCAATGCTATAAAAAATAGAAAACACAAAATCACACCCTTGATTACTCCCACGCCTCGTTCTCCAAAAAGCTACATTTTTCATTATCCCAAGGATCTCTTTTGATCTGAACTTCCGTAGAGCTGATTTCCAGAGCATCTGAATCAGACCCATAAGCTGTGAAGCAGGGGCTCGTTCCCGCGCATCCTGGCTCTCCGTAGACAGTGTAATCGGTCATATACTCCTGATGCACAGCAGCTGTCCAGTTGCCTGATTCTGTACCAGAGGCATCCTTGACCGGATTATAAAAAGTGTAGATAATATCTTGACCGTGCCATGCGGGGGGTACATTGAAGATATAGCGGTAAGCATCGTCTTTGAAGGCTCGAGCTAAGGAAGCTGCATTGCAGTTGAAAATAACATCACCGAAGAGACCAGTAACCCTATACCATTCCTCTACTTGGTCATTGCCTTTCGGGTATAGTTCGTTGAGTCTTTGGACTACGGACTCGGACGCATTCGGGAAGAAGTTTGCCACGAGGCCGTCGAAGGTTTCAGCAGTCACATTGTCGGGTGAAGGGAAATAGCCGCCCGCCTATTGTGTTTCATTGTTAGTTCGGCAAAACCGCATAGAAAGTTCGTTGACTGACCTCGAATTCGTTGTTTGCTGAGATGATGCTTTTTATATTATGAAACTTTCCTTGCGCTAATAGTCTCACAGGCAAGTCGGGGACATAGTCTCCGTCCACAACTGGTGTAAACATTCCAAGCCCACCTTCATTCTGTTTGATGATTATATCATTATTTGCAGCAATAAGTACTTCAGTAGGTGCTTCTCTAAGGCATTCTAAATCGGTACAGTTGGCAGCCGACTCAAAGTAATTGTAAATTTTGGTACGTAGCCCGAGACTGTCCTTTTCTGGGAGAAAGCCGGGGGATTGTAAGATTGCCTGTGTTTTTCAAGATTAGTTATCTCTACTCTAACCCTTAGAAAATAGGACCCCAATTCCAACATCTAGCTGGGGGGGGGGGGGGGGGGGCTAGGAAATAAAGGGGGAAAGATCTCGGTAGGGTTAAGTACACACCTGTTGAAAAGGTGGAGGAGATTTCTCGCCCCCATAAGCAGTAATTGTGTGCATTATCACTCCACCTCCGGCACTCTCTCCGGCTACGGTGACTCTATCGCTGTCTCCACCAAACTCGGAGATATAGTCTCTGATCCAATCCATTGCAGCACGGGTATCGTGAAGGCCAACATTTGTATCAATATCTTGTTCAGGATCTGCTAACCACCCAAAAGCACCGAGTCTTTAGATTTATGTTAGGAATGGGTCCCCATTTTTTTATTTAAAAGAAAGACAAGAATATTAACCTATAGTTTGATGCGACGTATATAATAGGTTCATCAGATGAAAGAATCAATCCTGATGGATCCCCCCAAAGATCTTTGCTTCCCATTATATAGGCGCCACCATAGAACCAGGCAAGAACTGGGACACAGTCCGTCGGCTTAACAGATTTTGGCACATAAACATCCAGGAACTTTGAGTGATGTTAGTCATCATCGGCTGAAAAGCAAAATATTATTTTGAGGGAGGGTACTTACCAAGCAGTCCTCTCTACCGAAGCTAAGGTCCATCATACCTACCATGTCTATTACGGAAGGTGGTATTGTTTGGGCACAAGCAGTATCTTCGATATTCCCATCCTGAATCTCTGTCTCTTGGAGTGGAGGCTCAGGCTTGCGGAATCTCAGATCTCCTAGAGGCGGTGCCGCGAAACGAATGTTCTTGAAGATGTACCAATCGTTGGTTTCGTTATAGGTAGTAGCTCTTTGTTTAACATAGCCAAGGTCTATCACGGGAAGAGATGTCTCTGGAGTAGGGGCACAATATGTAATCCCAGTCCAGAGGACTAGGAGAGCGACGGCGTTTCTCAACAGGGCTGAAGACATTTGATGTCTCGAGGAAGTGTACTCGTCTGAGGTTTGTGTCTGTCTTAATACTCTGGTGACTCGGAGGTGTATTGATACAGAAGTAAGTCTGGGGAAGAGCACATCATATATAGATAACCTCGGGAGTATTCTGATTCATTTCCCGACTTCCGTCAGGCTTGGTTCTGCAGGTCTTCGTTGCCCAGTCGTCATTAAGCTCGTATTCAATTTTGTCGTACATTACATACATCATGCATTTCTAGACCCGGCTAACTGATCAAAACCAAGTACATGTACCATGATCTGCATGTTGTGCTGGTTTAGGGGACACAGCCTTTGACGCGACCCTTTTCCGCTATCGACCGAAAGTGCAATTTTTTGGAGGAGAAAGAATATCGATTGTAGTAAGTAGAGTATACCTATTGATTGCTGAGAGTCCACCTGTATTTTTGGACATTTGTTTCCTGTAAGGAGAGGGAGCCCTGTGAGGAGAGCATTTGAAACCCTGTCGGCGATCCCACCGTATAGAGGTAGAGAGAGCACTGCCATCCCGTAAGGCAGAAAACTAGGAAGTTGCAATTGAGCTTTAGGCGACGGACGCCAAGCCCGAGGGTCAACCGCCGATCACTGCGCTGCCGTGTTGAATACAACTAAGCTTAAGGAGATGTCTTGGTAAAAGTAACCCCACATTTTCCGAGATCGATCGATGGTATGGTAGTATAAATAATAGTTTATATTGGATATGTTTCGAGTGATATACAATGACGAGTTAGAATGGCTGAGTAGGCAATGAATATGACGTGGCTTAGCTAGAGCGGGGATACGTATACGAGTTAAGGGTGAGCCTCCCACGAGCCACTCTTAGAATTGTTATAGCAAATTGGAGTGAATCTGCTTAGCCCTGTTAAGGTTTTAGTTTAAATAAAGTTGGTTTGGGGTGAGCTATATATAAATATTCCTCGTGTGTGTGTGGATCAGTTTAAGCAGTCCCTTGTAGCGTTATAGATGTACTTTAACTACATGTAATCTTTGGCTAGAGATCTAGTAAAAATTGTGACAAGGCCTACTACATCTATGTAGTTATGATATAGTTACTCTATATATTACATGTTTGATCTTAAGACTTATGAAGCACAAATCTTTGAAACATTAAGTCACGCTGCTAAGGAATGGTGTCTGTTAGTAGAAAATAGGATTCTTATTAGTAGGATAAGTACGTACATGTAATCAATTAAATCTCAGCCCTAGTCTAGGCTTTGTATACAATACACATACCAGCGCCAGTGTTTGGTGGTGGTGACGGGGTCATACCGGATATAACGTCATATATACACTATGCGCCTTGTATCTCAGATGCTATCGACATAGCAATAGGGTGCCGTGTTCGTCAATCCTCTCAGGCTCCTGAGTGCACAATAATAAATTTAGCTGAGACCCTCAAAGGACACGCGGCACTACATGTAATAATTTGAGTAGCTACATGAGTAATCTTGTTCTTTTTTTTCGCTTGGGAACCACTGTATTTGTATTAGTGACGTTGCTTTCTAAGAATGCAGTTAAGGATAAGTACTCGTTCTCCTGGGTTGATAGGTTTTTTTTTGTTTCATGCATGTATAGGTGTCGATGCCAAAGGTTACTTGGCTCCTCCGATATACTTTTACACGTTTCATAGTGATCCAGATATATCTGGTAAGGCTTCTGAACCTTACACGATTTATAGAATACTTGTATCTATAAGACAAGGGTCTTCTGACCTTCGATTGTGATTTTACTTCCACCTTGTAGCTGTCAACTACAAAGATGTTCAACTAACATTAACGATAACAGGTCACCCCCCCCCCCCTTCATTGCTCCTCTAGTGTCAAATATAAGAGGTGGATAATCTAAATAAATATAATCATGGATATAAGGCTAAAAAGATAGATCGAGTTTTTGAACTTGCGGCTGAGTTGTATTTAATCTTTAACTACGGTAATACTTAGAGGCTATATATATAGGCTTACGGAAGAACAATTAAGATAGGGTTATAATTTAGGCTAATTAGACGTCGCCTTTGAAAGGGGGGCAGGTTTTGTAAGCACTTAAGGACGGACGGACGAACGAATCATTGGCCCTCACCAAGTTTCTGGGGGGCACGAGGTGATAAAGGATAAACACAAATTTAGTTTACTGAGGGCTTTATTCGTTCCCTCGTTATAGTTGTCCAAGTAATTGGTAAGTTGCATAGAGAATTAATCATATATATAGCCACCTTGTGGTTTCTTATGATTATTAGCCTAGATATATATCGCTTTGGGATAAACACTGATTAAGGTCCGACCTGTGTCCTGAGGCTAGAAATGCACGTACTTATATCAGGTAACTACCCTATCTAAAAATTTTCTACTTTAATGTAATTCAGTAATTCATTTGTGAGAGATAGATATTCGAGTGATACATTATGATCGGTAATATCTATACATATATGGAAATTTTTGTAAGAATAGATTTCGGCTAGCTAAGTAGTCTTACATGAGTGTTATTATTGAAAATTAGGTAAATTTTCTATACATTTATCTCCTAAGACGATTCATGAGGCTGATTACATGTAGGTAAGTGATAAGGGGCTTGTAAGACCTCTATGATGCTCACTTTGCTCGATCCCGGCGGGAATACGAGAACTTGTTTTTTTTTCCTGCTAGTCTAGGCTACACTGTTTGAGGAGATACAAGTATTACTCACATCTGTTTACTGCTATCCTCGGGTGAGCATGAGGGATATCTTTCTTAGGTGTCGACTAGAATATTCCTTTTAGATATTTATCGTGGGTAATTTATGTTTATTGTACTTTGTGAGCTCTGCTGTAGGTATCCGAGGAAAATACATGTATTTATGTACCACCCAATCTACTTAAAATTATACTTATTTGTGAGAAACAAAAGGTATCACTTGCTTGGGCTCGTCCACGTA
This sequence comes from Verpa bohemica, assembly GCA_033030345.1. Classification (NCBI taxonomy): domain Eukaryota; kingdom Fungi; phylum Ascomycota; class Pezizomycetes; order Pezizales; family Morchellaceae; genus Verpa; species Verpa bohemica. The sequence goes on from JAUFSE010000006.1 coordinate 1,357,145, forward strand.
GCAATGGAATTAGAATCTCCCGGCAGTTCTCCTAATGTTCTGATAGATTAAAGTCTCGGTCAATGGTAGTTAGGATGTTCTAGACAGCTCTTGACCATCGATCCTGGTGACACATTTTATCTCTCAGCAAGTAAAAAGACGACGTATACGTATACATAAGGGATAATCCGCCTTGTTTTGTACAGCCTTGTCTCGTGTGTTACAATACCATAGCGGCTAGAGAGCCAGTATATACATGAACCAATTATTTAAGAAGAGATATGTAATGAGGGATCGGGCCGTTTTAATCAAGTCTGGTATGAGTCGCTCTGAGCTTGATGCGTATGGGGTCAAGGTCTCCGCTGCCAAGATAAGGGTCATAGTAGAAAATTAGGTGCAAATTCAGGCAGCCAGCCTTTTCTTAGGGCTCACCACACAACTATCATCAACAACTCTGTGTGTGCTACATAAATACGTATGCATATCATGTTATAAGGCGGTCTTATGGATCAATTGATCTTCGAGAGAAAGTACATATGCATCAAGTTTAGCGATTTATGGGCACATGATCACATCTTTTGGGCCTATTGACGGGCCTGTTCAAATATTAATAGTAGTATTAATAGTAATATTAGTAGGAGTAGATTTTCTAATGTCTCATGTAGTATCACAATGGATAAGATAGAGGCGGTTGCCTGAAAACATCTAGGTTTATGTAGTTGTGTGTCAATACTTCACCCTAAGAGTCTAACTGCAAAAACGTGCCGAATATTCTTCAGGGAACACAATCAAGTAGATAAGCTCAAAAGGAGAGAGAGAGGGGGGGGGGGGGAGTTAATTTAGGGTTTACCAGTGGTGCAAGTATCATGACTTGGTTTTCTCTAGTTTGATTTTAGTTTGACATCAAAATACTTGTAGAGTATATATTACAATCAAAAGAGCATTATAGAGAAAACCATAGATCATAAGAGCCTAATAAATAACTAACACCTAATTTTCTAGAAAAAAAACAACAAAAATATCTATGCGAGGCTCTGTTTAACGCACATTGTGTGTGGTAGCTATATATTGGTTACACGGAATTAATCTCGTGCCTTGTTGACTGATACGTGTATACATAGTAGCCGCATGGGGATGGGGACGGGGCAACACTAAATTACCCCGCTGTCGTTGGTTGATCCGAGTTGATGTTGCCCGCCTTAATTCTGCATAAACAAACGTCATGAACGTCTATCAGCATTTTCAAAAGGTCTTTATTATGCAGTAGATTTTCTCCTAATTAGAAATTAGCTTTAGAACCTCACTGAACTATTTAGGTGAGCAAACCGTGTTTTTTTCCATGTATTCTTCGATGAATCTAATAGAAAGCTGTAACTAGCTAGAACCCCTTACCTTACATATTCAAATACTTCTACTACAAAATCCAATATCCATAAGCTCTCTGATTTCGTAGTCAGTTAGTCCCTAAAATGGATATCTTCATTCGAGGCATCCCATTCCATGCTACTCAAAAAGACCTAAGCGGTGCTCTCGAACTTCACCTTAAGGATATTGGTGCGCTGGTATTTTACGTACGGATATTCACTGCAACAGCAAACAAGAGTAAAAAAGGGGGACTCGGAAACCTGACGCTTCCAACCGAGGAGGCTGGACTGAGGTTCCTCGAGTTTTTTGGACAGAGACCAGGAAATCGTCCTCCACGTATACAGCTCTTGGTCTTATCTCGCAAGATATCTTGCGTACGCAGCGACAAGCCCGTAGATAAGCACTTGGTAAAGAGTCTTCTTAAAGGACAACGCGAAAAAGACCTAAAGAGCTCCCAAAATACCCAACCCAATACTCCCACGAACCTGAAGAAGTCTTACGTCATTGACTTGGTTGAATGCGGAATTTGGTCCCCAGATGCAAGGAGTGTGCCAATGTACGAGGCGTACTACTCGAAAGCTGTCAAAGGAAAGCTACTATTCAGAGCCAAAGGTGCCTCAATTGAGTTCCAAGATGATCAATTGGATACTTTCGACCCCCAAACGCTAGAACCACTCATACAACGCAAAGCAGGAGTAGTACGAGCTAATAAGACGATTTCAATACTTTATCAGAATATATCCTCCATCATCAGTTCAGATTCGGAGACTGGAGAGATTATATTCACACTTCAAAGAGCACCTAGGGTATATCGCCAAGTTGTTTCGGATAATGTAGGTGGTATGGATCTGGAGGATCTTTTCAATGCTCTCCACATTCAAAGGACAAAAAAGTATGAGGAGGAGCCACTCCCAGTCGAAAGGACATCTAGTTTGGATATGGAACACGCCTGCTACGCTCCATTTGCCTTTGTCTATAGATTTCGCCTCAAGGAAATCAGAGATGTCGGTATGCTCCAGCGTCTTTCCGGCAAGAAAGGTTTTCCGAAAATAGTACTGCAGCGAACGACCTTACGTCCTGATAGGGGCTTGTTCTTAAAGTCTTTTACCGAACTCTCCGCAAAGATACAGACCGACTTTGAATTTCCCGTCGCATTTCAACTGAATGCATTGTTTGCAAACGGTGCCCTTCCGCCATACGCCATCCTACAATTGCTTCCATACATATCTGAGTTGGTCGTGAGGTTTGGCCCCAACAAAACCGCCATCATCATGCAAGACTTTGTGGGTACGCTGTGCCAAGCCGATCCATTAGGTGAAATTGATGCTCTATCACACAATTCTCTCTTTGAAATTTTGCAGGAGTGCGTTGCCGATTTTGAGCGTCTTCGTCAGCACGTCTTAGGCGCAGATGAAGCACGTGAAGAAGCCGGTATGACCTACATATATCATGCAACTATTACACCCGTCGGATGCTACTTCTATGGGCCCAAGCTAGAGATGCAGAATCGAGTGCTTCGGAAATACCCACTCCACCATAAGCACTTTTTACGAGTACTTTTCGGGGACGAAGATGGTGATCAGATCATGTTCGAGCCTAAAGTTACCCAGCGTCTGATCTACGATGGTCAATTTCGGAGCTATCTCTCACCCAACGGGAATGGTATCGTTATTGCTGGAAGGTCTTTCCAGTTTCTGGGGTTCTCGAGTTCTTCTTTGAGGACTAACAGCTGCTGGTTTATGACGCCATTCAGGCTCAACGGCGAGCAGTTAGATGCTGCGAGAATCATCGAAAACTTAGGTGACTTCTCTAGCATTACTTGCCCTGGTAGATGTGCAGCTCGTATTGGACAAGCATTTAGTGATACCGTTGGATCTATCGATGTGCCTCTAGATTCAGAGTACCTGATTCCAGATATTGAACGGGATGGTCGTTGCTTCAGTGATGGTGTTGGTACAATTTCCCAAGACATGCTGGAGTTCATCTGGGCTGGATCTGAAAAACTTTTCAAGAATCAATCTACGGTATTCCAAATTCGGTTCGCTGGTGCCAAAGGCGTAGTGTCGCTTGATACACGCCTCGAAGGGAGTCAACTGTGTCTTCGTCCGTCAATGATCAAATTCCGTGGCTCGACCGATCGCAACATAGAGATATGTTCTACACCCGGTTGGCTTCAGATGGTTCTCAATAGGCCGTTGATAAAGCTTCTAGAGGACCTCGGGGTTAAAAGGGAGACTTTTATGGACCTGCAGGGAGATGCTATCGAGCTACTTCGAGAGTCCACCAAATCCCCACTGTTTGCAGCGAATTTCCTAAAACGCCAAGGTATTATTTCGGGGAATATCAAATTACCGTGGATAATCGAAACCCTCAGTCTGACTCTAGGTCTGGACTTCAGAGACGATTCATTCCTAGGACGTGCTTTCGAGCTTGCAATCTTAACTGCCTTGAGGGATCTTAAGCATCGTGCGAGGATTCCGGTTCCAAATGGGATGACACTCATAGGCATCGTCGACGAAACGGGGTTTCTCATGGAAGGGGAAATCTACTGTCCTTATAGATCAGATGATGGCCAAGAAGGTGCGGTATGTGGGCATGTTCTGATTACTAGGTCGCCAGTTCATCATCCTGGTGATGCCCAGATGGCCGTGGCAATAAATGAAAACATTCTACCTGAGAATTCTCCTCTTAGAGCACTCAGAAACGTTGTTGTATTTTCCCAACATGGTAGTCGAGATCTCCCTAGCATGCTGTCAGGTGGAGATCTCGATGGAGGTAAATATTTTAATATTTCAATCCTATATATATAAACTAACATGCGCAAGATCTTTATAACATCATATACGATCCAAGATTCTCCCTCGAACGGGTCTACAGACCAGCCGAGTACCCTCGACTCCCACCCCAAGAGCTTGGCCGCCCAGTTGCTTTAAATGATATAGTGGACTTCTTGATCGACTTTATGCAAAACAATCTCCTTGGTCTAATTAGTACCCGACATCTTATTATCGCCGACAAGGAAGAAGAGGGTGTGACCCACAAGGATTGTCTAAAGTTGGCAGAAATGGCCTCTACAGCGGTCGATTTCCCTAAAACTGGTATAAAGGTTGACAAAAGTCAACTTCCCCACTGCACCCCCATTCGACCTGACTTTATGGCACCAGGACCCCGGATGTTCGTCAAAAAGGAACGTGCGATAATTGAGATGGAAGATGAAAGCGATGAGGATGGCGAGGATGATGTCGAAACTAAATATTACGAGTCAGACAAGGTTCTTGGGCATCTCTACCGTGCTATCGACGAGAAGAAGTTCCTCCGGGAGATGAAAGAGGAGGTGGCAAGTTCGCAAAAGGAAAGAAAGGTGGTAAGTGTAATCGACAGTGTTTGGGACTATTTGGAGGGCCAGATACCACTGGGTTATGACTGGATGGAACGATTAAGTGAGGCAAAGGATATAAAAGATAGGTAAGAATTATCATTTCGGTGTTAACTCTAAGAAACACTACCTAATATGACAACAACAACACAACAGCTATGAGAAGGGAATGCAAGACATGATGCAAAGCTATGCCGATACACCCTGGAGCAAGGGTATCAGTGAAGTCGAGGTCTTCATCGGCTCGATTGTTGGTCGCGAAAGGCAGACTAAACGTCAGAAAGATAGTTCAATTGCAATGAAAGAGGATTTTGCATGGCATGCAGAGTCAGTCATGGAGTCAATCAATGGAGAAACTCGAGCAGATACGTTTACTGTAGGGATGGCTTGTTTGTTCTTGTGCAAGATGGATAGAGATACCAAGGGACCGCAGGGTGGGCTACAGAGTTTTGCATGGGTTGCAGCGAGTGCATTATTGACTGAGGTGGACAAACTCCAAAAGGAGGAGAAGCGTTCAAGAAGGAAATTTCGTTAAAAGGTTTTAGATTTCTATAGTTATGGACATGGATTAACATTTACTTCGGGGTTTTAGTAGGGTTTTTATTTTCCCACTTTTGTTTTCATTTTTTTCTTTAAAACTTTTATTCGTGTTTCTACTGATCATAACCTGGGGGAAGGGGAGAAGGTTCGCAAGCGGTTGACGTTTTTTATTATTATTCTATCTATCTAATGAAACATAACGATTTTACTTTTTTATTTACCTCATACCATTAAAGACAGCTATTAGTCTCTTACTAGTAGTTTAGTTTTCCTCCCACATAGACTACATGTAAATTATGGGCCTGGATATCATTAGAATGCCGCTTTTAGGTGTACCTACGTATATGTAATCATTTAGGCTTCCCAAAATTGATCACTTCCTAGCACACGCCAATTTATAGACTATATGAAGGTCTAATAAATTCTGCTAGATTATACTGTATTGGGACACTACTCAAATAGGCATAATGCACGTCAAAGTATGCAGGTTTGATTCTTTAGTAAGCAATGGGGGGGGGGGTGACTTTGCTGGGGCTAAGTTTTAGGGCATAGGGCGCGTCTTGGGTTAATGAATATACATATATGGAGGTTTTGGTAAAGATACTGCTTTGGCTTGGTATAATGGTTCTGCAACTATCTTCTGATATTAAACTTAAATATTTTGTCGAGTGATGAGATATGATTATTCTTACCATTGTTTGGGATGTAAAGTACTTGTAGCAGGCGTAAAGAACCTAAATCCAAATGAAAGTACTACATGTATATTTAGGGGGTTTATTGCCAGCAAAGCTTCTAGTAGATAAGATGTATCAATCAACTTATAGAAACAATACTTGCATATACAGGTTCTTTATGCCTGTTGTGGGTATATTCCTCCGAGTGACGAATACCACAGGCGTTTAAGCCACAGTTTATATTCCCTCCATGCAACCCCTCCAATTATCCATCACGTTGGAACCACGCACACGCACACCCTCCATATCCCTTCAGTGTCACCATCACGACAACGACGGCTCCAGGTCCAAAATCAGCCCATATATACACCACGATCTCGATTCGATAGGGCTGCATCCTAGTCCCGGAACTACTCTACTTCATGAATGCAGTTGGCAGTACATGCATATGTTTATAAGCTACGTACCTATATATCGGTAACCTAATAAATCTCTATCTTTGGGGGTGATCTATACGCCAGCGACATCCCCCCACCGGGTCTTTAGTGGGATTCACTACTGGAAAGGGGAAAACCAGCAACTGCCGGATATAAGTATTGTTGGTGGCACTTTTCGGGACACGTCGGCATCAAATGCAGGGACATAATTTAAGTCTAGCCCCCACCCACCCTTCTGCTGCATTACACATAACTAAATTAAATACCCCAGAACAACATTATACATATCACCGGTATTAGAAAAGTAGTCTACTTTAGCTATATCTAAACTCAAAAAAAAAAGGATTTAAACAAGATACAGTTAGAGATTCGTAATAAGGCTACATCTAGAATTATCAAAGTAGCAACTATAACGCACATGATCACTTCAGACACCTTACACGCGCTCCTTGTTACTACCATTAGGTCTAACGTCGAAATATTTACTAAAGCAGAATTAGCAGAATTATAAACAATTAACTCCGTGACAAAATTAGATAAGCGGTATAGAATATGACTGGGATGCCATGCCGTGTCCTTATAAGGATTAAATTTAACACTTCTGTCCACAATAATATGAATAGGGAACTATGGCGAATTTCTATAAGAGGTCTATTCTTATAGGGGAGGGGGGGTAAGCGCACAAAAAGGGCACGTATCCCAGTTCTACTTACAACCTAAGTCCTTATAAGGCGAGTGTACTATAACATTATCCTATTCAGTTGCTTTAGTAGAAATTTCCCAAGCGAGATCGGCTACTCCGGAAATATTCCTCCTCTCGACAGAAACCTTTTTTGGCAAATATCAAATATAGCAACTATGTTTTAAGTTTTGGCGAGGAGCAACCTAGGCACTGAAGACTTTACAAGCAATTTAAATTAAACTATACCTAGAAATAGTAAATAAGTATGAATTGCAGCGTACCAGTTGACAATCAACTACTCTAAAAGTTCCAACATTCTACTTGACCATCCTTCATCACACTCATCCGTTGAGAGCTACTAATGATATGCGTGGCAGTAGCTGTTCCGTGGCATCAGCTTTATGGGATGCTACTAAAGCCAAGTTTGTGATATTAGGAAAACTCTCAAACCTATAGGCGTATTAAAACCATTGATAGGTCAAAATCTACTAGTATACCGAATTAACTAGAGCTGGGTGTTAACAGCATTCTATAGACTGTAGCTCTCTAGAATCCGGTAGAGTTTCTCTAAATTATGGTCTTTAAGGGTAGAGTGTCTATATGTTATAGCCCCGCCTAGTAAAATGCTTATTATGCGGAGATTGTGAATGGCTGGGATAAAAGGCCGGTGAAAAGGTGAGCTGTGGGTATTTGGCCAAAGGCGATAGGATAGAGTAGGCCGAGGCCTAGACACGGCCTAAAAAAAAGAAAAAACCAAGCCTCACCAGCACTCACCCCTAGATCCGGATATCCACTTCTCTAGTATTACCTTACTAACTAGCGTTACTGTGCATACTGTAAATATAGGCTAATTCGTTCAAACTTCAGGTCTTGTCTTTTGGTGCTTCGGCGGTAAAATGCATTGCATGTGCGTGTGCGTGTGCGTGTGCGTGTGCGTGTGCCTTTGAATTCAATACTCATGAATCTCGGGGTGCAACCTAGAAGTCTTACAGGGAGTAGAAAGAATAGTATTGTAGGACTAAATCTTAGCTAGAAACTGAGTAGCTACATTATAACACCTATTAAGAGAATAGGAAAGGGTTATGGATGTTCATACTCTCTAATAAAGGGGTAGGTCTGGTTAGTGATACACTGATGCTGTGGAGATTCTAGGTGAGAACTACTTCTGGTTTTGCTGAGAAAAAAAAGATGCCTAAAAACTGCCATCGACCACCCTATGGATGATTTATCTGTATTATTCGAGCAATATATAAATAGCACAACCACACCCTACCTTTACAAGTAGAGGCGAATTATAAGGGAGGTGGAAAAGAGCAATGATATCAAGAAACAGAACGCCGAGACCCCAGGACCAGTCAGCCACCTCCTCCCAAGATTTTTATGCTACAAAGAGAAAAAAAGACCCCTCCATTACTACTATTTTACGTATTTGGTGGATAGATAGGCTCAGTGTCATAAACCGCCGCCAACCAACCCCCTTGCCCGCCCCCACCCCCTTCTGACAAATAATGAAACGGGGCGAAAAGAATACAAAGACGGGATTTAGAAGGTACTAAAATCAGAAAAGGAAAGAAACAGAATAGTTAACGCCAGAACCAGAAGGGAAAAAAAGCCAGCAAAATATCTTATACCAAAATAATTTTTATAAGTCCCACTTTTCCAGAAAGGTATCATACCCAAGAAAAAAAAAGAGAAACCAAATATATCAATCAGATAATAAACTCCCCATACCAGAACTTTCTAAAGCCCATTTTGTTTCCGCCACAAAAAAGAAAATTTCGTGCTGGTCGAATCCCGTGTTATCAGATTAAATAACCCAAGTTCTAATCCACCGTATCTAATGCTGATCCCGAGTCACCGTTGGTGCTAGCCGTGGCTTCTTCCTCGGACACAAAGATACCGATCAGACACTCTGCTAACATGCCTTCTATGTTGACCCATGGATGTGTCGCGTTGAAGAGTTTTGTGCTGTCCTTTCCTGCACCCCTGAGAAGATCCTTTTCGCCGCCAGGGTGGAAAGGGAGGTAGGCGGTGATGTTGTAGACTCGTCCATTCAATGCAGTCCAGATATCTTCTGGGGCTTTCGAGTGCTTGGCAAGAAGAGAAGGCGAGACCTTGATGAGGTTCGAATGAGGGAGACCCTAATGCAGATCCTGTTAGTCCAATACTAGTGATTGAACATCTCCAATGAGAGGTCAAGACATACCCTCAAATCAATACCAGATCTCTGCAACCTTGCCCAATCCAAGGGAGAGTGTCCTGGTTCAAGAATGACCTTCTTCCTACTTTTTGAAGTTGATGTCTGCCCTCTTGAGTTTGGCAAACTCAGTCCACTACCAGCAGCAACACCAGATGCACCAACTCCCATTGCAACTAATCTCGAGCGTGCGGCAACGTTAGGATTCTGTCGGAGAACTGATGCAGTGGATTGAGGTGATGTTGGAGTAGCGTAACGAATATTCGCTTTTGGATTACGACCGCGAATTGGGATGGGTGGTGGAGGCATAGAGATAGTAGGGGGCTTTGCAATAGGGTTAGGGCCAGTTGATGTTAGGGAAGTGATACCACCAGATGCTCGCTGAGCTGAATTTAAGGATGGGAACGAGGGAACGTAGTCTTCTTCATCCTCGACATTGAATGAGAAACTGGGAGCAGATAGACATAATTGCGGGACCGCATCGGTGTGGATTGTTGGTATTGCGGGGGTTGCCTTTGGGGTTGTATCCGGCGACGCAGCTGCAGGAGCAGAAGCAGGGGCAGCAACAACGACAGCCAGAGGTTTTGCAGACTGCTGAATGAAAGAACGCTTGGCTGTACTAGAAGGGCCTATAGTTGTGGAAGATGGCTGAGGGGAGGATTGCTGTAGAAGTGTTGACAAGAACGGCCACATCGGAATGACCTGCGAGCTACTCCTGGGCGTGCCAGTGTTGGTGTTGCTACTGGCCTCTGAGGATAGCAGTAAGTGGCGGTAAATAAGATATGAAATGGCCGCAATGATGAGCGACAGGCCGAGGATCATCGGGGACTAGCAGAAGGACTGGGGTGGGGAGGGCCTGCAGTGGGACGAGTTAATGGAGGGGCAAGGCCAGAGTGAAAAGTGGAGTGAGGAAGCTATGGAATCGTACGATTTAATTTTTCTCCTTCTATTTGTGCAGCAAGATGGTAGTGGAGGGGTATGGGTGGAGGGGGGTGTGGAACAATCAAACAGAATATCGATGAGGAGTTACTGTATAGGAAGCGGATCCGAATGCCTATGCTGGAGGGGGAGATGGAGGTGTACTGTTTTGTCCGATTTGCTTCTGTTTGAGGTTCTTATTGCTTGTGGTTTCCTCCTGAGGTTCTCGTGGCTGATTGGAACCCTAACCCTGACACGTCTGAATGGCTTACCCAATCATTCAACCTTTGTCAGCCAGTCTGGATCTCTTTCTTGCAGTGCCAAGACACAAGTTATCAAACATCAAAGAGTGAAGAATCTCATCTGTCAGCGTCCGGTATAGGCCAATTGGAGGCTTTCTTATTCTAATCCTCTAAGTATCTGCTTTCTGTATGTTACCTCTAATTAATCTCTGGCCTCGACTAACTCACAACCTTAGGCTCTCTCCCTCTCATACCCCCTCCCACCCCCACCATGGTCCTCAAGAACCTCGCCCAAGTCTGTTCCCACCTCCAAAATATTTCCAAGGCACGCATTGCAACAACTTCGATCCCAATGTCAAAAACAAACCTTGCAATCGCCCTCGGTCTACAAGATCAGGGGTTTCTGTCCTCGGTAACCCGTGGGAACTATGCTGGGCCAGACGTAGAGTACACACCAACAACGCAGGAGAATGTATCGACCCGACGGCTATGGCTAGGAATGAAGTATTACGATAATGAGCCAGTCCTCTCAAAAATGAGACTGGTGTCAAAACCTACAAAAAGGGTGTGGGTTGGTGCGGGCGGATTAAAGCAGCTGATCAGCGGGAAGGAACATGAATATGTCAAGCCGTTGCAACCGGGGGAGTGTATGTTCTTGTTAAGTGATAAGGGAATATTAGAGGCGAGGGAGGCGGTAGAAAGACAAATTGGGGGACAGCTGCTGTTGAGGGTGCGCTAATTTGTGCTCTGGGGGTTCTGGAGAATGCCGGGTGGGATATGAAACCCCTCAACTTTCTTGTATAATATTCTTGCCTAAGAACCCCCCCCCCCGGCCCAAAGAAACATCTACTTCGATCTTCCTGCAATCAAGTTTGTGCTGAAGCTATTTATAATCAAGGAGTGAATACCATGGGTTGGGATTAACTTAGCTGAGACTCCTAGCTGTCCCCTACGTCTCTTGGATACACAAATTGAGATGTCGAGTGATAATGGGTGAATAATGTAGTAGTTTTAACCTTTTGTTTAATTAATAGCCCTCAGTGTGAACTTGCTGTGATACTTCTGCACAATGTCTGTACCAACCCAACAATAGAGGGTAGTAAAGCAACATGCGCCTAATCTATAGTACAGGATGAGACTACTGCTGTATTTCTATATATATATATATAAAAGAAAAACAGAGATAAACCCGAAACGTTATAGTATTTGTTGAGACATCTGGTAATACAACTGGGTTACTTGGAATGGTATATAAATACAGTACCAATTATAAACCTCTTTTGGTACTACGCTATACGGCTAGGGAATATCTACAAGCGTACCTGCAACGTCTCTCTAAATACATTAAATTTTGAATGGTGCCTAACGCTACCAGGGTACTCTCACTATCACAAAATTATTCTGCTGGTATGTTAAAGCCTAATTACCTACAGAAGCAATGTCAATTAATTCCCTAGGAACAACATAATCGAGTGCTATCACATGATCAACACAACACAGCGACCCAAATCTATAAAGGTTAGCGGAAAGACACATCACAAGATATCTAGGCCCTTAAGTGTAATGTGTAACTACTGTAGTACACAGGATCACTATTACATCAAACTCTAGATTTGGTTTTAGTGGGATTTTATTACTCTCAACTTAAACTATTATCTTTGAAAGAAAAGTTTGAGGTAAAAAGATAGACCCAAACGGAGGACCACAGACTAGTGGAACTCCTATAGAAACATGTATAATATCAAAATAATCAAACAAAAGAACAGAACAAGAGTGGAAGATGTGTAGGTACATAAAAATTGTACATCGACAAAACATTCAAGTCCTGGACAAAAAGCAGTAAGTAGAACCAAAAAAAAGCGAAAGTAAAGGACGAAAAAATGAAATGAAACGAAGATCTGTTTTTTTTTCAGTAGATTTTACCCGCACAACACAAACAGAAAAAGATCGTCGCGTGTAAACGAATGACGTAGGTCCAAAAAGGAAAGAATCCGAATCCGGTCCCGGCCAAAGGAGGAGCCCACAAGCTTGACTTGACCACTTGTATGTCTGAAAAAACCATTTCCTATCCGAAATTTCAGATCGTGATCAGAACTCCCTAGAAGTGTATTACTAAAAGTTCTCGGTAGGTCAGGCAAGGGCCAAGTACGGTATCCGGTATTTTTGTGTATCGGAAAGCCGGTTCGATCCAGATGACGTGATGTAAGCTTAATGTTAAAGAACGCATGAAACGTTGGATTGACACTGCAACTACGGCTCCCATAGTTTCCCTCTCCCCCTTGCAACACCCCTCGGCGCGCCCCTCAAGACATATTCCTCCCCACCTCTTCCACCGCCACCGTTGTGATTCTGGTAGTCATCCCTACTGTTCTCCCTCCTATGACCGCCTCCTCGTCCACCACCTCTACCACCTCTACCACCACCACCACTCCCATTTCTGCTAGTATTTGGAGTCCTCATGTTTGAATCATAAACCCTCTTCTTCTCTGTAAATTCCCAGCTCTCACGATCAATCATGTCTGCCAAGTCATTGCTATCGACAGTTTTGATCCCATAGACCTTTGCCCAAGTAGAAACAGTTTCATTATTGGTAACAAGAACCGTCTCTTCTAAATCTGAAGGGGGATGGGTCTCCTTTCCTGGTTGATGGAGTTTATAAAGGGCACAGTTTAGAATCGGTTGTACCCATTTCGGTGGGACCGGTAAGGCCGGAGTAATGATTGCCGGATTTGACCCTCCTGCAGCTCTTGAGCCTCTGCGATGACCATTCCCATTACCCTGATAGTAGCTATTATTTCTGGGGGGGCTTGGTGGTGGCATAATGGGTACAATAGCCTCGGGGTCTATGAACTTGTTGCATTCCTCCCATTTCGTAAACATCTCACTGGGGGCCTGAACGCGGACCCCGCGAATAGGCTTACGGCCAGTACCGGATTGACAGCGGTCAAAGTACCGGATTGATTCACGGGAGTTGATGTTAATAGTTTCAGTTCCCTTTTTAAGGTCATCGAGTGCGTCGAGTGCTATTGGGTATGTCGGTTAGTATTCGCATAACCATAGTAAATTATAGCATCGTGGGGGTAGTTCGGCAATATAGAATGAACTCACTACACAAGGGCACAATCATGCTTGCAGCCCCTTCCCCAGTCCATCGCTTAAACTCGCAAATGCTCTGCACAAGTGCTGAATCATCTGTGACGCAGTGATATATCTTTCTAACTGGTGGTGTGATGCGACGGTCGTAGTCGACCTTAGTCTGGAGCTCATTTACTGTGTATTGCAGACGAGCTACAGCAAGACGTTCGAACTATTTAGATATTCACATTGATACGTTAGTCGATAAATTTGGGGGAGCACAAGGCCATGTGTGTGACCTAAGCGAGGAGTAACTTTAGAGTGGGGGGAATAGCTCTAGAGTGGGGGGGTTTTGGGGTTTGGAAAGGGGAGGGGAAACGAACCAAAGGGGGAGGGGAGGAAGGAGTCTGCCTGGCAATCGCTAGATTTCCATGGGTGTCCATTCTTCAGCATCTTATGTCAAAAAGGATCTCTAGAAATTGTTGTCTGCTCCCGTATTCTGTCGGATCGCTATATCTATCAGTCTGAAGTTGGAGGATTGGTGATGTTAAGTATGTATGGGTTGGTTCCTGGACTGTTTCGCTTGGGCTGCAAGAGTCAGAGTTTGGTTGAGTGAGTGGCGGTTGCACGCTGGCGGTGGGAGGTGGAGGTGGAGGTAATGGTGGTGGTAGAGCTGGTGAGTGCTGGTAGTAGTGGTGGTAACGCAATACAATTTGGGGCTTAGTCGCACCCGCGCTATTTCGGAGGATCCGCGCTGTCGGTTCTCGCCTTCCCTTCGTTCTTTCCTTCCAACTGCAGTACGTTGTTACACTACTCGACATGTTTTTTGCAGCGCGGCGATGCAAATCATCCTCGTCCGCCTTGAGCATCGCGAGCAAAGTTCTCACCGCATACATACAAGTACAGCATAGGGTACACATAACTTAAACAACGCCTCCTCATGGGTGCTATTATTATCTCAAACTCTACCCCCACGTCTCGAGATTTGAGAAGATTTACTGCGCCATGGAGCACTTTTAAAGTAGACCTCGCTTTACTATCGAATTTCTTTCTAGATGCATCAGGTATTTTCATCAGGTACGCAACCACCTGATCGACAGCTGAGTACATGCATAAGACGCCGAGGTACATAACGAATAAAGAATGTGCCTCAATGACGCAATCACCTACGCGGGATTTACTTCTGATCTTTTACAATCAACCCTGAGTCTTCAGTAACACGCTGGGCCCATTCCCTGTGCGAAGGTCAGCCCTGGCTTGCGTGATAGTACATGACTAAAAAGAAGGGTTTGGGTTCAGTAGAGCAATGATGTACTCATATGTGATGAGTACAGTCACCGGAGTACAAACACAAGAGTGGATTAAGGCGGATTTACGATGGCCCAACGCCCGGCCAATTGCAAGTATATCGGGGAGAAGCGGGATGATACGGTAGGGCTGACTGCTTTATACCAATCGCCCTGCCCTGACCGGGAGCTTCCGTATGTTTGTAAGGCTCCGAAAGCTCTCGAAGCCAGATATAGTATCAACCAACTTCCCCAATACAATTGCAAGGCTCCATGGGCTCCAGAAGCCTCAGCCTTTCCACAACTAGATATCAACAGGGGATACTGAGGAAATAGCAGTACTCACGTCCAACTCCCATCATACACTCTCCTCTTCCCACCAATTCCTGCAAGCTCCAACGCAGTCTCTACCACGACTGCCGTCACCCCAGTCCCACACATCAATGTCTTTTCTACACCTTCATCCGGATTCACACCCGCCTTTAGGAAAACTTCTTTTAGCTTCTCCCCGGACTTCATTGTCTTTGTCACTGGGTCTACAAGCTCGCTGAAGGGGACCGAGATTGCTCCTGGGACGTGACCGGAGGGTAATCCTGGCATTCATCAGCCCTAATGACTAAGAATCAAAGCCAGCTACACAGGCCATCACTTACCAGGCCTTGGCTCTGGATCTACCCCCTTAAACCTCCCCCCCGGCCTTGCATCAATAACTTGTACTCTTTTCTTATCCCCTCTCTCTGCCCAATCCTTCACCCCCTCGAAATCAACCACCATACTGTCTTCCATCTTAACATCCCCATAGACCGTTTCATCTACTGGCTTTTCTTCGCCGCCCTCAACCGGCAGTCCCTCATATACCCAAACCTTGAAATTATCTAGTAAATGAACTTTCTCATGACCAAACACCCTCAATGTCCATGCAGCTCTTGGTGCACTGAAGATCCCTAGCTCCGCAGAGTCGTAGACTACAACAGTGTCGTGCTTGCTTATTCCCAATTTTGACATTGCTGTGCTAAATATAGAGGGAGTTGGGAGCATGTGCGGGTATGGGGAGTCAGGGTGTTTGACAAGGTCTAGGTCAAAGAAGCGGGATGTAGGGACGCGGGACTGGGTGTAGACAGCGCGACCAGTATGAGGAGAGTTTGGGAGGAACCAGGAGGCTGAGAGGGGGACCACACGAGGGTCCTTACTAGTAGGGGGGGGGTTCATAGCAAGGGCTGCTGCGAGCTCCTTTGGAGTAACAGTAAAACTTTTGAAGCCTCGAGAAGTCATGATTAAGCTGGAGATGAATGGGTGAGGTTTGATTGTTGAGATAAGAGTCGTCCTGATGAAAGACATTGGTATTTTTCCCTAAAGTTAAAGTTGTATCACTGATCTTAGTAGGTGCCAAAGATAGCAATTACATAGCAATAAATCTTTAACTGAATCTCAAACCTACCTGTATCTATTGTTTAAAAGTTTCCGAATAATTCTCCAAACACAAAAAACCAAAGCTATGATGTACCTCCCGATGACGTCGTAAGGAAGGTAGTGAAATTAAAGTACAAGTAAGCAGCTGAGCGGGGCAGAGCTGCGGGAGACGCCCTGTCCCGCCAAGACGGGAAATACGCAACCCAGCCAAAAGTGCCTCCCCCACCATAGCCTCTCACCCACCACCACAACGGGAAAAAACAACAACGAAAACGACGCGTCTCCTAAGACCAGCTGAAGATATGAAGGTGAAAATTAAATCATGGAACGCAGTTGCGTCGTGGCGCTGGGATGTACCTGAAGATGATGTATGCGGAATTTGTCGCGTTCAGTTTGATGGGACCTGTCCGAATTGTCGGTTTCCGGGAGATGATTGTCCGTTGTGTTTGTCTCCCTCTTTTTTTTAACTAGCTTTCGTCCCTTCTTTTTTTTCTTTCTTGCTAATTAGGTGTGTAGTGGTTGGTAAATGCGGGCACTCTTTTCACCTGGTATGTACTCTATAGCTAGAGGGGCGGAGGGGTGAGGGATGCTGACGAGGGTAGCACTGTGTAAACGACTGGATATCAACTGAGAGCTCGAGGGGACTATGCCCAATGTGTCGGCAGAAATTCGAAGTTGCTGGAGGTTAAGGTTAAGGGGGTGTACTGGGGATTGCGTTGGATTCTTTTTCTTCGGGCGTCACGGCTTCATTCCTTAATTCATTGATTCATACGACAAGGTCACCATTGTGGTTTTCGTGTTGTATTGTAGGTATCATTCCATTATTGTATGTCCTTATCTCAACTAGATGCGTCAGCACGTGACCACTCAACCAACACGTTCGCCCCAACCTGACTGAGCTCGAGACCTTAACCTCCAACCTCAGCTCTCCATTACCATCACTATCACCATCACTACTACCACCACCACTAGCACCACTACCACCGCCACAATACTATGACTTCCCCTCATAACCCCTACATTCCCCCATTCCCTCCATCCCCAATCCCCACCTACGCCTCCCCAGCCTTCTCCTCCACCCCGCCGACTCACACTTCCACTTCCACACCTGTCCCTAGAACCGGCTACCCTCCCCCACAATCCGACTATCCTCATAGCTTTTCTCCCTTCTTTACACTAATTAGTAACCCCGGATCAACAGTCCACAAGCACCCGATCGTCCACTATGTTTTCTCGGATGACGACTTCGACCCTGTCACCGAGACTACACTAGCAGCTGCAGAAGAGGCAGTGATAACACCGACTGGCGCTGGGCCCGGGCGACAACTATCAAGAGGTTCAGGCGGAGGGAGTGATCGGGGTGGGAAGGGTCGTGAGACGAAGGATCGTGTGCTCATTGTAGATGTGGGGAATGATGGAGAGACGGTAGTGGGTGCTCATAGCCTTAGCAAGGAATGGCAAGTTGTTGGTGTAAATATTTCGAGTGCACCCCAGTGGATGGCTGGGAGTCTGGGTGATGATGGGTCTGGGAGTGGGACAGGTGGGGGTGGGGCAAGTGGGGGACTGATGTTGTCGATTGAGGGGACTGAGGTGGGGTTGCAGGCTGCTGTGACGAAGAAGGCTGAGAGCGTTTATGAGCTTGCGGAAATGTTTTCAGAAAGGTGAGTTATCTTAGGTCCTGGCTATTGCTTGTTCTGGGTTGTTAATGATGTGAGTAGAATGGCGTTACTTAAGCGAGTTGTTGAGTATGGCGAGAAGTTGTCAGCTACTTCCTAAATCTGGGCTTCTTTTTATTGCTTCAAGGCTTCAAGGCGTTGTAAATTTAGGGGTTTTTTTAGGCTAGGGGCTTTGGGTTTGGGGTCTTTCCTAACTGCACGCATTATACCATATGACTCTGCTCGCTCACATAACCAATATATTATCAATAGTAGATATGAATTAGAACCGTCAAATGTATTGGCGTTTTTCTATAAAGAGATAGATAGCCAGCGCCTCATATTATTTACAAAAGATACCAATGCATGTAATGAGGTGTAAACACCGTAACAAGACACAAAAGAAACCCCCCCCCCCACAAAGCATATAAAGAGTTTCGAAGGTATAATCAGACAACTCCTGAGCCAAAATAAAAACAAGAGCCAAAAAAATACCCAACCAATCCAATCCCATTATCTTTGATTCCCCTGTTTCCCTATAAGCACAGTTTATCTCGTCCTCTTCTTACCAACCACATCACCACCACCCACAGCCGCACTATTCTTCCCTAGTGGTACACCACTGCTATAACCCCCTTTCACCACCCCTAATTTGGCACTCTGACTCCTCGTCCTTTTAGGTGGTGGTTGCCCATCGTCATCATCATCTGCGCTATCCCCTCCCATTCCCGAATCAGTGAATTTACTCCCACCTATATTCGTCCCGAAAAATATTTTATGTGCGCCTCCTGGGCCGGGAATACTCGATGCCGTGCTAGGTACAGCTACCTTCTGAGGATACTCTGCAGCGGGGCTATCAGTGATGGTTTTATTTGGCGAGTACACTTCCTTCTCGCTTAGAGGCGTACGGGAGTGTTTCCGCACATGCGAAGGGAAGGTGCTGTTTGTTGGTGTAGTAGTGGGGGAATAGTCTGGGTCGTTTGCGCGAGCGAGGATCTCATCGTGAGGTGAGGTCCGCGGAAGGGTAGTAGGGTATTCGTATTCTCGCTTCCTTGGCGTTATGCCTGTAGGTTTATATTCTTTTAATGGGGCCGTTTCCACTGCTCTACGTAGTTCCGAGAGCACAGGTATGGTTGCGGAGTGGAAGGGGTTTAATGTGTCTTTAATGGCTATGGTTTGAGCACTAATATCCTCGACAAAAGACTCTGTGTCCTCTTTAACTGTAGAAATCTGGGTTCCAAGATTGGTATAAGATTCGCGGACAATGGATGCAAGACCGGAGAGGTTTGTGGTGAATTGGACATGGTGTTGTTCGTTTTGGTCTCGTGCGCGGGTGACGAATTCATCGAGGGCACGTAGTTGAATATCCATATCTTGAACCTGTGCATCTACTAGTTGTACAGTTTCCGCATGGATGGCTTGCGTAGTTGCTTGTATTGACGCATTTTGTGTTTCCGCAGTCTATAGGAATTAGTCTCATAGTCTCTCACTCGTAAGATGGTAAATAGACATAAACATACCTGCCAATCTACCTGCAATCTTGTCTTCAACCCCTCTTTCTTCCCGCTCAAATTTTCAATGAACTTCTCCTCCTGAGTCGTCCATGTATCCATTCCTTCGCTATACTCCTTACTCGCCACATCTAACTCTTCCTGGATAGCAACAATATTGCTCTGCACAAGTTGCACCCGTTGTGTCAATCGCTTATCCTGGTCCTCTGCAGTAAGATTAATCAATGCTGTGATCTGTGTAATTAAGCTAGCCCGATCGACAGCCGCCCGCTCCCGTTCTTCTTTTAATATCGTGTCTAGGGCAGCATGTGCAGCAGCCGCAGCACTCGTGCTCGCAGATGTCGCAGATGTTAGTTGCAACCGAAGTTTCTCAACCTCTGCTTTCTGCGCAATAACACTCTTCTGCGCTTCATCAAACAGCACCCTAAACTCCTTGCCAAGCTGTGAGTACGACGCATGTAGCATCGTTCCGAACTTTGACAGATCCTCTACTACCTCTGCTGCAATCCTCTCTGCCGCGTCATTAAGCCCCTTCAATCCTTCTCCAACCCGCATCTTCACATCTTCCCTTAAGATCTTAATTTCCTCTAGTACAGCATTCATCTCTTCCTTTGCCTTCTCCGTCTCACTGCTCAGTTCTAGTTCCCCCGAATTAAATGATTCCAAGCGGGTTTCAATGTGTGTGTATGCATCGTCCAATTTTGCGACTTCTGTCTCTACGAATGCGGATAGACGTTTAGAGACATACTCAGAGAGGCGATGCTGCTCATCCGTAAATACTCCAATTTCATTCTCGACAATTTGGGTGGAATTGGTGACGGTATTTGATGAGCGCATCCAGGAGGTATGATTTACGACTTCAAGGTCAGTCATGCGACGGATTTTGCCATGGAGGCCGGACACGTCTTGCACTGTTTCGGCGAGCTTTGAGATTAGAGTGTGACCGATTGTGTCAAGTTTGCCTTCTGTGTCTTCGTGGGCCATCCGTAGGACGGTCTCGTCTGCTAGGCCCTTCTGAGTAGTTTCAAGGTCCATCTCAGTCTTTTCTAGGGTTCCTTTGGTTTCCTCAAGTATCGTCTTTGTACTTTCGTGATCTTTCCTAAGTGCTACAAAGAGGCGCATATTATTCTCGAACTGCTCACGGGTATTCTTGAGACTGCCTTCCATAACCTCGATCTTTCTCTGCTGCTCTTCGTTGAGTATTCGCCTACTTTCACTCTCCTCTGTCATTTCTTGGTAGCTCTCGGTAGTTAGGAATACCCCGTTTTTCTGTCGTGTAGCTTGTAGGTCACCCTTCAGCTTTTCAATCTCAAGTACATATTCGCGGATCAATGCCTTTTTAGTGAGCATTTGATTCATTTGAGGTTTATTCCGGATGTCTTTAGCGCGAGATGCATAATCAAGGGTGCTTATTGTTTCTTCGAGGTTAGATTTTGCCGGAGAGATGGTAGCAATGATACAGGTCTTTGTGCGCCCGCCTAATGAGTCCTGTAGTAGTCGGGTGAGTTTTGACTCTCTGTATGGGATATGCGGAGATTTATCGACGAGCGCATTAATGACTCTTCCTAAAGTGAGTAAGCTCTGGTTAATCATTCCTGCCTCCCTCGCTCTCTTATTCTCCGCTCCAGATCGTCCAATATTCTCCGATCCTGCAAGATCAACAAGGTTGAGTTTGCCAGTTCTAAGCATGTCCTCCCCATCCTCGCCCATGACCTTAACATGGACTGTGATTGTGAACACTGTATGAGATCGTGAGGATAGGTCATTGCATTTTGTAGCTGCGACCTGTCGCTTATGCGAACCATCTTGGAGGAGCTTGACACCGTCTTCGGCGGACTTAATGAATGATTCTTCCATGCCTTGGATTACAATTGCACCTTTTCTTGTAGAGTCTTCAAAGATCTTGACTTTGGTGCTATCGTCTGCTGAAAGGAGGTCGCGGAGCTCCTCATTATAAAGCTCAATGAAGGAGCACTTAACGCTATTGTCGCTATCGTCCGTTCCAAGTTTGTTGAAAAGCTGGTATAGCGCCCGTGGAATGATACCAGCAGTATCTGAATACGAACCAAAGTTATCCGCCATATCTCCAGTCATGGTATATGTTTTCCCCGTGCCCGTCTGCCCATACGCAAAAATAGTACAATTGAACCCCTCCAACATCTCCTCCAACATTGGCGCCACAACGTCATCGTAAATCATCGTCTGGTCCGCCTCCGGTCCAAACACTCGATCGAAAGAATAAGTCTTATTACTCAACGCCAATGGGCCCATGCTCAATGCAATCTCTCTCCCCCGTAACCCACCAGGAGTAGAAACAACAACAACACTACTCTCCCTAATCTCCCTCTCCGACCTTCCTCGACATCTTACAACTACATTAATGTTGGTCTCTGAATTATGCTGTTCGTCGTGAAGCGCCTGTGCAGCAACAGCAGCTTCTTGTGCGATTTGCCGAGTCGTTTTTCGAGTTGGTGATGCGTTCGCTGCTCTCGAGCGGGAGGTAGATGAGCGTAGTGATATTGTTGAGCCAGCGGGGGAAGGGGGGACAGCGGTGGCGGTGGGGGGGCCACCCATCCGTGCATTTGCCATCGATATTTGTTGTGCTGTCATACCCCCGGCGCGGGAGGTGGGGCGTGTATTTGCTGCGCGTGCGGAGGATTGCAGACTGGAGGTAGCGGTTTTACGAACCCCAGTATTGGGACGCGAAGGGCCAGACATGCTGGCAGTATGTTGGTAGCGTACCTTTCGCTACTACTAATGGTGATGATGTTGGCGATGATGATGTCGGTGATGGTGGCTACTGGAACTCCTGATTGTGTTTGTTGAGGTATCACGAATCCTAGAGTGTGGAGGGGGAGACGAGCCTTGTTTGTTTACATTTTTTATTCTTGGGATAAAGAAATCATGCAGCCCTCGCCAAGCCAGCAGGGATTAACTGAAGCCTCACCAATCATCCAATTCAGTCCGCATGACAGAAACAGATATCAACCCTCCTAAAGTATCAACCTACTTAGCACTCCCGAGCTAATAGCCTTCAACTATAAAATGCTTTAAGAGCATTTATAATAATAAAAATAAAAATAAAATATCTAACTTCCTCGTTACGCCCCTCCATATAAAGATCACAATGCTGCTGCATAAAACTAACATTCCATTCCCTTCCTTATCCTGACCCGCCCACTTTTCCATCAAACACAAAAAATTATAGCAATGAAAGTAAATCAAAACTACCATAAACCTCCCTCAATGATAATAGCTAAACAAGACCGACAAACTCAACCCTTGATGTTGGACTGAGGAAAGAACAAAGACAGCAAACAACCAAAAACACCAACCATAAATCAGGATACCACATGAATACTACCACAATTGCTACAGCTACCCTAAAACAGCCCACCCAGAAATTACAGTAATCCTCCTACGCATCAGGCATCTTCTCAACTTGCAGAGTTGTGTCTACAGTGACAAGGGTGGGCGCAATTCTTCTCCTTTTCTTGTCCCCTCCTGTAGCTACATCTGACACTTCCTCGGTCTCTTTCCCCTCCTTTGTAGTCGGCGCCAGTTCTTCCCTCTTTCCTAGTACACTCGAGGTTGCGCTAAGGGGCGTCTGAGGTGGTGTAGTAAGTGGTACACCTGCAACGGACGCTGCGACGCTGGGAAGGCTTCCTACAGTTGGTGTAGGGTTGTTAATAGTACCAGCTAGTGAGCTGAGGGTTGTCACCGAAGACGCAGACGAGGATCGTGTTGGTGAAGTAGGGTGACGAGTTGGAGGCGCAGGAGAGGGTGGGAGAGTGGGTGTCGAAACGACTTTAGAAGAGGATGATGTAGAGGTTAAGTTGGTTGGTGTGGCTGAGGTTGGGGTTGGTGCTGCTGTGGGGATAGGACCAGTGTACTTCTCTCCAAGCTCTCCCACCGAGAAAACAACGACAGAGCAGAATCCGTCTGTTGAGGTCATGAGTAATGTATTACCGTCAGGTGACCTAAACAGTTACTTAGTATAGATCAAATAGCATGCAAAGAGGAGCTACAAACCATGTAAGATCCGTAAACGCTGCATAATGTAGATTACTCACGATGCAGAGCGGGGTTTGTTGCTGGGTATCATATATCAAAACAGCGTCCTGTGTCGCGACGGCATATACAATCCTATAAGGTAGTGAAAACGCCGAGTTTGAAGGTGTGCTCGGGTTTGATGAAGGTGACGATTCCGAAGTGCCAGCTTGCGATCCAGGTGTTGAGGTTGGCTCCTGAGCAGCTACTGCAGGTGGGGGCAGCAATGGGATTGAATCCATGTCGGATGATGTGTCTACAGTTATATGTTTCGTCGTAGCTAGTGACTTCCGATATGTGTAGAATACCGGTGAACATTTTACTGCAATTGAAGGCTTCTTGTGACCTGGTAGATGCGCAATTGGTGGTTTGTTTAGGCCAGCTCGGGTGTAGATATATACAGTATTGATAACTTCGTCCGCATTCTTCACACCATCCCCAGCCGTGGGATTGGAAGTTTTGTATTGGCCAGCAGGAGTGAGAAGAAGACTCCCATCTGGAGTAAACGTCAGTCTCCGGAAGAAGGATGTTAAAGTCTCATTGTAATATATGTTTGCATTCTTAACGCCTAGTCCATGAACTTTTGGTGAAAAATCCATAGGTTTAACAGCAGGTAGAGGCAAAGCTGGTGAAGGTGACGTAGAGCGGCGCATTGATGGGGAAGAACTAAATGAACTCCGCCTACTAGCAGCAAGGATAGGTGGGTTCATTGGGAGAGAAAATCCAGTAGGCGTTCCGGGAGTAGATGGGGCAGGCGATGCAATTGCTGGTCCCATATCAAGATTGCTCCCTCTTTGAGGAAAATCAGGTGGAGCGGGACTGCTTGAGGATACTCGTCTCCGCGGCGGCAGATCCATCCGCGAAAGCTTCCCATGTTGCGAAAGGGAGAATTGCCCATCCTTAGATTTTAGTGTATAAATATGCACTGAGCGGTCAGAGCTTTGAGTCGCAACAAACTCGTTCAGTGGATCCCAAGCAACCCCTTGGACATAGTGGTTGTGTTCCGCAATTTGTCGGACCATTTGGCCTAACAATTACATGGTTGTCAGCTCTAATGCTGATCACTTGTCACGGGACGTATGGGAAAACACACCGGTTTGAGCATTCCAAACCCGAGCAACATTATCCATACTTCCAGTGATGAAAAACATCCCATCTGGGGACCAAGCAAGATCATAGATTTCGGAACCCATCGATCTACACATGTGCTTCAATCTCCAGGTTTCTTTGTCCTCGAGATCATCTTCTCCAAATCCCGGGCCAGGACGATGCGTTGGCTCTGCCGGAACCCAAAGAATAATATTCCCATCATCCCCTGCTGATGCTATCATCTCACCTATATCCTAAAGTTAGTCAAGGTCAATTCATTAGGGTTGGTGTGATAGCCGAAGGCACACAAACCTCGAGGGCAGAAACGGACAACATTGACAGCCTGGTTGTGTTTAGCAAGTGTACTCAGATAGACAGCCTTCTTTTCGTCACCCTCCCCTTGGATTTTCCACAGCTATTTGATCTACGTCAGACTCATTTCTTGAAATTTTAAATGGAGTGTTACCCTCAGTGGGATGAGATAAAGGAATGTAGATCAAACATACGCGAACATTGTTGTCTCCTCCCGCAGTTGCGAGTCTTCCTTTGCCATTTGGCTCAAAATGAGCACTATAGATAGGCTGATTGTGTTCGTGCCAGTGTATAGTGAGAGGAACAGCCTTCATTTTGCACTATTACACTAAAAGTCGTTGGAAGTCGTTGAACAGGAGATCGTCAACAACGTTGGGGACAAGGTGACAAAGGTCAAAGCAAATACGAGCTAGGGAAACGCCAATTCTTTTTGTATGAGGTTATGAAAAATGCGAGTTTCTTATGAGCTATAAGGCAAATATTCTCGTGAATCGTTGGCAAACAGGTAGGTCTCTGCTGCAAGCTCAGTCGTGAGTTGTAGTAGTGTCGGTTGTGGTTGAGGTTGAGGTTTGCGGTTGGTTGCCGTGGTGGCAGTAAGGTAACAAGGTTCGGGGTTTCAGAGCAGAGATCGGAGAGGTGCGAAGGGCTACTTTGAGGCGAATAAATTATGTGCACAGCAGGGCACATAACGGGGCGGCCAGGAGGTGTGCAACATCACCGATGCTCCAAACCTCTATTGTGGAGATAGATCAGTTTTCGTAGCTTCTGTTTATTTACCACCTTACCATGTCCTATACAACAACTTTACCACTATACTTCTTGAACCAAGTAACAAGTTGGGTTTGTGTTATATATCTTGGCTTGATTGATCAGGCTGATCTAAACCTTTTAGTCTAAGACAGTGATACATCCTTCAGTTCTAATGGGTCCATTCCATCGATCTTGTCATCGAATTAATATTTTATCTCGATTTCCCCACGTTTTCACATGCAACCACATTCTCAGCCCTGTATCTGTCCCTGTGCAATTCGCCTGGCTATGACTGGTCCTCAAGTCACAATTTCTGGTGTTCTTGACGAGAAATTGCTGAATAGGTATTTGGTAGGTTCAGCATGGGAGTAGAGTACAGTATGAGGGCACCTTACCATTTGAATAAATACCTCTAATCCCACCTAATCTAGGAACAGCATGCCTAGCCTTGTTCCTGGCCAACCCGGCAAAGACAATGCTTGTACCGGTACATACTCTGCTCAATGGTTTGTACTTTAGCGATGTATGCGCGACTGCATATGAGACTGGGAAAAAAAGAAGTTATCATGTTTTAGAGCACTCTACTGCGGCGTAGCGAGACGGGCCGACGCAGTGTGATGGTATTAGAGATATGCAGCTCCCGGTACATGCTATCCTTTCCCCAGAATATCTTTCTCCAATCAGTCAGCACGATACACGATGTCCTAAGGAGTGAAAGGGAATGTCTATGCGGTGGAGCCGAATCGTCCCACCCCCCAAAAAAACCCCATACCTCTTGCTGATCGGGGTTGATGCCGGGTTGGTAATGCGGGTTATCGGCTATCTGAGCATAAAGCCGGTTGGAATATTGGATCTACTAAGGTATTGTAATACGGAGATATTATACCTTGTGCTTCAGAGGAGGACTCACGTTTGGTGTTCTATTCTCAAGACCCGAATCTCTGCCGTCTATCAAGTAAGGCTTTTAATCATTACTTTTTCCTAAATGCATCGCACCGATTAGACGCGCATAAACCTAGAGCTGCCGAAGAGCGCACCAACTGTGTCTATCACGAATAGGCTGAAGTAGGAAAGTGTGACAGTATAGAGCAGTCAATTGTGCAGTTTTTAATTCACATTGCATACGATGTCAGGCCAGATGCAAATATGCACACCTAACGCGAATTGGAAACGTTGCCAGTCAGGGTAACTCTGGCCTGGCATCCCACACGAAAAATGCCTCAGAGAATAATGCCAAGTTCATATCCCAAATAGATGTTTTGGTTGTTTATAAAATTACCCTCTTATGATATAGAGTTATTAGTTACAGGCCAAGAAATACTTATTCATTTTTGAGAAGCTAATATATCATCAGATTCTACAAACAACCCGCGGAGACTACATGTACATCTAGAGTTTGTCTCTTTCTACTCTACCGGGAAATGGGCTGTGCTATGCTTGGCATACCGAATTCTGTGCCATCCATATGTACATGTAAGTATCGTTAGATTATTTATTCTATCTTTTAGTGAAGAAATTAAAACCTCCTCTCCTTCCCCTTGATCAATAGCTTCAATGCATGTTTTCTAGTCTAGAGAAGCCTGGGCCATTTTTTTACTGCGCACATCCTCGTACATATCCAGCCGCCCGTGTCTACCATCCCCCGATGCTGTTATCCATTTGTGTGTAATTTATATCCCACCCCTGTGTAACCAATGCTTAGATCGAACTCTTCGCACCACCTCCTACGGGAGACTTTGATGATGAGCAAGAGATTTATTTGATTACATCTAGAATGGCCGATATATTGTTATATAGGATCACCACCACCTTTGAATGTGATGAATCATATGAGGTTATGCTTGCAAGTTATTGACGATCAAAATTTACTGGTTAATGCTCTCACACCTGGCAAGTTGTTTCTAACTAACTGCAAGATAATAACTCAATTGTGAGGGGCGATACTCGGGTATATGAATACACCAAATGACTGCCTCTGCGAGTCAGAATACGGGTGCTCTCGAATTATCATAGGATGGATGAATGGAGGGAGGGCTCAATAGTCTCGGTGCACACGCCGTATCTAGTTCTGCAAACCTATCTGCATATCTATACATGTATCTCAGCTTACTCTATGCAAGACATGCTGTAATCCGACTCTGTAACGTCATTTTGAGCCGCACAGAAAAGATGCAGGGCAACCGTCAGTCACACAAGATATCGGTTCACCTTCCAGTCGGGTCCCAATCAATAAGCACGATATACGATGCGCAGTTATAATCGGGTTGGTATGTCCACGCGCTAGTTGAAGCTTTCGCGTACCAGTGCTCTCTATATCCACCGGCCGTCGAAGCCAAGCGAGTTTAGGAGGTGCCAGAGAATATATGAGAAGATGCCTTGATTTGTAGTTTAGATCCTCCGATACGATCGATTCACCCAGAAACATGCTGCCGTAATTGAGCACTGACACTTCAGGCATGGAATTCTAGGTTCTTCATAGGATAAAAGATCCACACTGTATTTCAAACAATTTCCCCTATTACCAACCCAACCTCCCATTCGACCGATCATGTGCCGGTTGCAACCATAGGAACAATTGAGTCAACTACATGCTCATGTAATTCCCAAGTAGGAAAGTGTTACATATTATACTAAATGATGGTATCGTTAGCCTTGGTGGTATGGCTGCTTTGCTTTTCTTTTCTTTTTTTCAATGGCCGTTTTCTACATGTATCTTTCAGGATAACGTAGAAGCTTAGGGTCAATTCACCAAGTTTTGTAGCTACATGTAACTTTTTAGCTAATTAAACCTATTGTTACCCTAATTCATTATAACTATAGGTCTACTCGTTAGATAATATTGCATCAGTCATCTAGCATCTCAAGGCTTGTTTCTAGAGTATAAGCAAGGGAGTAGGCAAGGTGCATGTAAGTAGGTGGTGGCGATCGCTATGACGAGAATCAAGTGGCGATCGCCTATTGTCTCGGGTGATAAGCATATGTTTCGTATTGTGACAAAGTCCAAAACTGCATGTAATCCCCAGTGCTGATCGATTCTAGGTGTCCTCTTTGCGCTGCTTTAGCAGCCATTGGCTTTCGTTAACCGAGGGATTCAGAGTTTCTACGTGCTAGTGGTAATTCTAGATGATGAAATTTATACTCTGATATATACTATGACCGGTACTACAGGTTCTAGGGTAAATCTGTGGCTAGTGCTGTATTTGTACAAGAAATATGCGCTACTATAGCTGCCTGTACGTATACAGACTTACCCAGAGCTTGTATGTAGCACAGCCAACCCTTCTATATTAACAAAGACTAGATTGGATGTGGAAGATTCTCATGGTTGAGCAGTGATGAAATTCTCAAATTTGTGAGTGTTAACTAAGTAAGTAGGTATTTATCCTACTAATACATTCAGTTTCGATACTACATACACTTAATCATTTGACTAAGGTCTACGTTTGGCTACTACATGTTTCAGGTACTATGCAGACCACGTCGCAATCTCCGGCATAGCTACCGTCGTAATTCCATCTTCCTCTTTCCTGCACACTCCTTTCTTATAGGTTCTAGCTATAGCTTTAAGGCCCCCTATGATGCTCATCCCTCCGGCTATTGAATAATCAATTGGCATATCTCCTCCCTAACTGAGCGCCTTTGTCTATCGATACTATGAATAACCCCGGGGGTTAATAGAGACTACATAGATATTAAGGGAACCTGAAGAACTATTATATCCTAGCTAAGCCTTATAATAGACATTAACTGTTAAGCCAGAAACTACTGTTCTAGAAGCATCGGAGTAGTTTAAACAGGTGATATAGTGTAGAATTACAGGTTTTCGTGTTAAGACAGTGGTTCACGCATGTATACCAGCTAGCCTTTACTGTAACGGAACAAGTTTTCTCAAATACTAAGGTGTTCTTTGTCCCAAATCAAGTAAGTGATTCTACCTACCGAAAAAAAAGGAAGGCCGACTGCTAATTATCTCGCTAGGGAATACCGGTCAAACCCTGTAAAGATAGGGGCTATCCTAAAGAAGTCTATATGTCCCAGCTCGATTTGTACTTTTTTAACAAATTTATAGCTACTCATTGAAGTGTTCGTGATTTGGAACATGTCTTAGACGGGTTTAATATGAGGTCTTAGATTGCTGAGGCTGGAGACTTAGGATCTAGATAGATAGGAGGTCTATCATGCTTGTAGCCATGGAGCATTCTTGTTGTTAGTCTAAGATTACTATATATAACAAATGGAACAAGTAAATTATGTATAATTTATTTTACATACCTCAGCTTGAGCTTGAGCATTATAAACTTGGGCTGAAGCATGGGCCAAATACCAGGATTCTTTTATCTTGGTGTAGACTTCTACACCCAGTAAAGTATTTGTCTCTTTTAGCCTACCTATTTCGAGCCTCCAGATACCCCTCTACCTCGGTTTACCCAGACCGCACACCTCTCTAAGTCTCTCCTACCTATTATACCTCTAGCTCCTCACCCCCTACCTCTAGATCTCTGTTACCCTAGACGATATCTGTCTTAGACATGTTTTAAATCACGAATATGTAATTTGTACTCGGTGGCAATTCTTGTGCCGCGCATGAAGCCCCCATTCCCTCGGACCATAATTACACTTTAGCGAAGATTGGAGGATGGTTAAGAATTTAAAGTCATAATTTTTTTCTAGTGCAGCTTTATGCTGTGCAGTGAACTTGGGGGTTAGAATTTAAGACTACGGTAGAGGGAGCAGAGAAACGGGTGAAATTTGAATCGATCACAACTGTGCGTTTAAATATTAAATGGAAGTTTACTCAAGACTATTGAGTTCACGAGAGGGTTCATGGTGGTGATGATGGATAGGATCATGACTTTAAGGACATTAGGAAAGAATAGGTGAGGAACAGGTGACTTTCATGGTATCGGTGCTTAGGGCTGAGTATCTTCCTAGTTAGTGCTAGAAGATACTGCACACGTAGTAGAGAAAGGCCAATTGAGGATATAGACTTTAAGGTGAACCCTAACCACATCATGTATCGTATATGTTGGTGGTTATGTCTGCATGTATATGAGATTATATTAGTGAAGGTACCATGGGCACAACTGTGTAAAGATTAAAGCAGCGCCAGAGGAATTTCCTACTCTGATATTAATTAAGGCGTATACATGTAGGGTTTGAGCCTCAACCCTTGTATGACTTTACAGGTTGTCATATCTTGAACCAGGTTTCTCGCACTTACTAGATTGTATTCTTTTTTCTTCGTATCAATATTAGAGATAACATTCCACAGCATATGTGTGGCTCTGAAGAGTTTCGGCAGGTAAGAGAGAATGACTCAACCATGTTGGTGGGCCGGAAGAAGACTCTTCGGGGGTAGCTCTTCCCGCCAGTAGCGGCAAGGGATGTATGCGGGAGCTCTCCAGGATTAGAGATACATAGTAGACGCGTTTATATAAAAGCCACATCCACAAAGCTTTAAAGGATCTTCGTCTTACTATAACACTCGTCCCCTCTGGTGCTCATAGCGATGATGGATCGCAACACAATTATCTCCCTTGTCGCAACGGCATCAGCAGCAGCCGTAATTACGCTCTCAAGCACTATATATGCTTTTAAACATTGGGCACAGATTTCTTCTAAGCGAAATGATGGCTATGAGGAAGTTGGTGCCAGCCTCTATGAAGATGAAGATGGTACAGCTACAGAAGAGTCGGTGGCGAGGTACTCGACATATATGCAGAAGATTTTTATTATGCTTGGGGCAGTGCTTGGTATCGGGTTCTCTCTTACGATCGCTATAAGATCTATTGGAGAGGAGAAGGGTCTCTCATATATCTTGAATTGGCTTATCTTTATCTCATGGGTATATTCCTCTAATCGGTTGTGTGTTGTTGGTATATATAGTCTGATATATTTTATAAATAGTTCTTCATTACTGTCCGTGCAGTGTGCGTCATACAACTACGAGAAAAGCTTCAAACATTCTACGCTTCCTGCCAATTGGCGGGGGTATCTGCTCTTCTACTCGTCGTACAATTGATTCTAGCTTCAGTACTACGCAGTGACTTGTCTTCCTGGCTTGAACTTGGGCTTGTTGTTTGTCGCACTTTTGCCACGTTCATCTTAATCTTCGCATCTCTTTCAGTTCCACGAAGACCTGATGTTTTCTACAATGGCAAACTGGTTGATGAAATGCGCTCAGTGAGCTTGATTTCCCGTTATACCTATAGCTGGTCTCAAAAGCTTCTCGGAGCGGCCTACAGTAAGGGTCGTCTCGAAGAAAATGAAATACCTGTATTAGATTCAAAGCGTAGGGCGCAGGAATTGCACAAGTCATTCAACAAGATACGGGAATCCCCTAAACTCTATTATCAGATTTTCTTGGCTCACTGGAGGGCAATCATGATCCAATGGATACTGTCTCTCCTGAACGCATTTACTACCTTTGCGCCCCAGTACATTATGTTCCAAATTTTGAAGAGTTTGGAGAAACGGAGTGCGGGGTTTGATGTCCGATATGAGACATGGTTTTGGCTCATATGCTTAGGTATAATGAAAATGATTGACGCTGTAATTGCATCATATCTATATTGGTATGCACTATAGTCCTTTGAATTGTGGTTATGGGCAACTGCTTTCGTAATGTCTTGTAAATGTAAGCTGACATTCTGTGTGCTAGGATATCATATATGGGGTTAATGATCCCTATTCGAGCACAACTTTCTGCTATAGTATTTTCTAAAACTATGCGAAAGAAGGATGTAAAAGGCATGCAGAAAGGAAAAGAAGAGCAAGCCGATGATACTACAGATAACTCTACAGATAATGCTAACCCTAAGGTTACACCTGCTGCCGTTGATGATGAGGATGACCTCAAGAATATGAAGCAAGGAACTATTAATCTGCTTGCTATCGATTCTGGGCGGGTTGCTGAATTCACTGCTTTCAGCTGCATATTCTTCCAGGCCTTTTTCGAAATTGTATTTGGATTCTCATTACTTATCAAGATCATCGGGTTTGTCTACCTTTCTGCCCTACGCGGTAATCTAGCATGAAGCTGACACATGTTTGTATGTTAGCTGGAGGAGCATGGCCGCAGGCTTTATGGTGGTTGTCTTTACTACACCTTTCAACATCATTGTTTCAAAGAAGTACTCAGCAGCGCAAGATAATTTGATGAAAGTCAGAGACCGTAAAATGGCCGTTATCTCCGAAGCTCTCCAAGGTTAGTGACGTTTTTGTATCCAAAAATAGTTTGAAGGTCTAAAGGCTCTGATTGGTTCTGCAGGTATCCGGCAAATCAAATTTTCCGCTCTAGAAACACAATGGGAAGGCCGTATTCGGGGTGTTCGGAACGAAGAACTTAAAACCTTACGTACTGTTTTTACAACTGAAGCGTATGCATATCCCTTAACTCATATACATACCTTAAAAAATGCTAATTAATCCTAGTATCATGGTCCTTTTCTGGATGTAAGAATTTTAGGCTCCGTATTTATTTCTAGAATGATTCTTACCGAAGCAGAGTGAATCCTATAATGCTCTCAGCAGTTGCTTTAGGTGCCTATGCTATAATCAATGGGTCCTTGACGGCATCGGTAGCCTTTACTGGCCTAGCCGTTTTCAGTGAATTGGAGTTTGTCTTGTCAGTTATCCCAGAACTCATAACGTAAGTACTCTTCTAGTTTTAGGACCCTTGGGCTTGGCTGTTATCTTACGAGTTTAAATATAGCGATGCTATTGATGCATTTGTGAGTGCGAAGCGTATCAAGGACTATCTTGACTCAGCAGAAAAGAGTTTCAAAGCTATACCATCTAAGAGAATCGCGATTAACAATGCTACTATTGCCTGGGCTGCAGATACCGATGATCAAAAGGATAGATTTTGTCTTCGTGATGTTAATCTCGACTTTCCAATCAACGAACTTAGCGTGATATCAGGAAGGACAGGTTCTGGGAAAAGCTTACTCCTTGCGGCTCTTTTGGGTGAGGTAGATATTTTGTCTGGGGAAATTGAAATGCCATTACCCCCCTTACCGGAAGAGAGATTCGACTCACAGGCTACACCGGGAAATTGGATTCTACCATCGGCTGTAGCATATGTTGCACAAATCCCATGGATTGAGAATGCTACTATCAGGGACAATATACTGTTTGGTTTGCCATACATCGAATCGAGGTATAAGCAGACCTTGCTAGCATGTGCCTTACAAAAGGATTTAGACATGCTGTCAGATGGAGAGCTTACAGAGATTGGTGCGAACGGAATTAACCTAAGTGGGGGCCAGCGCTGGAGGGTATCATTTGCACGAGCTGTTTACTCACGTGCAGGTATCTTGATTCTTGATGATATATTCTCAGCTGTTGATGCTCATGTTGGCAAACATCTTTTCGAGAATGCTCTAGTCGGCGATCTGATGTACGGGCGGACTCGGATTCTTGTCACCCACCATCTCAAGCTATGCATCTCTAAAGCAAAATATACGGTTTCATTAGCAAATGGTGTTATTGAACATGCAGGTTTAGTTGAAGATTTGAAACAGGATGGGGCTCTGGAAGAAATGATAGCAAAAGAGGAGAATGAGGGCCTAGGAGCAATTGAAACGGCGCTCGATGATGCTAACAGGGATATAAATGACAATAAAAACCCTCAGACTGCACCCCATAAATTTGTTTTAGATGAGGAGCGTGAGCGTGGTGCTGTAAAGCGGGATATCTACCTTGAGTATTTTCGCTCGAGTGGAGGGTTAGTGAAGATGTAATTCATCGAGTTTCTGGAATAAGTCTAATTATTTATAGAATTCTTTTTTGGGGATTAGTGGTTCTCTGCTTCAGTACAGAAGAGGTCATCATGCTCTCAAGAGTAAGTGGTTCAAAGTCTTAAGAGAATGACGAATATAGCACTGATAGGAAACAGAGCTACTGGGTGAAAATGTGGACCGCAGAGGCTACTACCAGCTCTGTTGCTCTCAGGTCGCAATCACTTATTCACTATTCAGTCCAACGACTCATTACCGTTGTCCAGGAGGAGCGTTCGCTATTTTACTGGATTGGTATTTATACTAGTCTTAGCGTAGCTGTATGTATCATTGGTGTTATGAAATATGGTAAGTCTCCGGTTATAACTCCGAATAATCCATACTAATGAAGTGCTATAGTCTTGGTCTACGGCGCGTCACTGAGGGCTTCTAGGATCTTGTTTGAGAAAATGACATCTACGATTATGCGAACCCCACTCCGCTGGCTCGATACAATTCCTACTGGTCGCATTCTCAATAGGTTTTCCAAAGACTTTGAGACATTTGATACAAAACTCAGTGGTGATATTGCTATGCTGATTTATCACTCATTGGCACTTGTTGGAGTTATCGCTGCTGGGTAAGTAATAATTTGTTTCCCTTTTGTGTAAAGTAGAAACTGATCAATCCTCTCAAGTGTAATTCTTTCTCGATGGATGCTTCTCATGGCCCTCATCTTACTATCTATCAATGTTGTTTATGCTATCTACTATCTCGGTGGTGCTCGTGAGGTAAAGCGATTAGAAAGTAATAGCCGAAGCCCGATCTTTGAATTATTCGGATCGACCTTAAGTGGTGTTGGGACTATCAGGTATTATCATCCTTAAAATTCTTACACATGTATTCTGACAAAAAAAAAAAACAGGGCATTTGGTAAATCCAAAGAATATATTGATAAAATGTTCACGAAAGTCGATGTTTATAGCCAGCGCACTTTTTATGTTTGGTAGGTAAACCTTATTGGCTGCCCTGGTTTTAGAAATTAACGATGCCCTGTAGGTTATTCAATAGATGGATGGGTCTCCGTATGGCCATAATTGGGGGGTTCTTTACTATTCTCGTAGGGGCCGTAATCGCCACCCTCCCAAATATCGATGCAAGTATGGCAGGATTTGCCTTATCATTTGCTCTCAACTATACTATCAATGTCATCTGGACTATCCGCCGATATTCAAATACTGAATTGGACATGAACAGTAAGACTATTGAAAGCCTGGTGTGTGAAATATCCTATTGACTCGGAAATTATAGGTACGGAGCGTATTGTCGAATACACCAGGTTGGCTACTGAGGATACCGGGGGCATGGCTCCACCAGCTGCGTGGCCACATGAGGGTAGAGTCGAATTCAAGGACTTGGTTGTAAGCTATGCGCCAGAATTATCACCAGTATTGAAAGGGATTTCGTTCGATATCAAGCCTAGGGAGCGTGTTGGTATTGTTGGACGCACAGGTGCTGGGAAGTCATCTATGACGCTTGCTCTCTTCCAGTTTATACGGGCTTCTTCTGGATCAATCTATATTGACGGTCTCGACATATCTAAGATTGCTCTCCAGGATCTTAGAGGCCGGTTGGCTATTATCCCTCAAGGCGAGTAATCTGGTTTTAGATATAGTTTTTGAGTGATCACTAATAGTTTTTAGATCCTGTCCTCTTCTCTGGTACTATCCGTTCTAACCTTGACACATTCGATGAGCATAGTGATCAAGAGGTAAGAAAATTTCCATTGATTTAGGAAATTCGTTTTGACAGCTTTTGTAGCTTCGAGATGCTCTCGAGCGTGTACACTTAGTTACGCCAGCTATTGGTGGTACCGAGACACCTAGCTCACTGGGATCAAATAACTCAAATATCTTTGAAAGCCTTGACTCAAAGATTTCCGAAGGAGGTCTTAACCTAAGTCAAGGACAAAGGCAGCTGCTGTGAGTAGGTCCATTTACTCTATTCTAGCTGCTTACTAACGATATTCTAGCTGCCTTGCTAGGGCAATTGTATCTCGACCAAAGATTCTTGTTCTTGATGAGGTATGTATCGCGGAGGAATGTCGTTTATAGTAATATTCAATTTACTAACGTGTTTTAAAGGCCACTAGCGCTGTTGATATGGAGACAGATGCTTTGATACAAAGAAGCATCCGTGAAGAGTTCACGGACTGTACAACATTGGTGATTGCGCACAGACTACAAACAGTAGCTGATTATGATAGGATCCTTGTTCTTGGTGATGGGAGAGTTCTTGTGAGTTGACCTTCTTTTAATTTTCATGAATTACGAATTGACCATATTTGTCCTATAGGAGTATGATTCACCATTGAATCTACTAGAGAGCAATGGAGTATTCCATGATATGGCCCAGCAAAGTGGTGATTTTGACACATTAGTAAATATTTCTAAAATGGCTGCAAGAGGGGAGCGAACCTAGGATGATCAATTTAAATTTTGAGGTATCTTTTCTATGATTATCTAGGGTTTTGAATTTTCGGTTCGTAAAAGTTTTGTTACTGTTATATTTGTCTAAAACGTAGTTTTCTTCTTCTTCCATACGCGTATATAGCAAGAATTGGTTTAAACGTATTTGTTACGATGTTTTGAACAATATCACATTTTTCTATGGTCCAATAACATCAATTATGACTTTTTTGTAAATCTCGATTGGGTTTTGGAGATTGGATAGTCAAAATTTCATTTGATTATACATATCAGGCAAAGGATTTGGCGAAACTCGAGCTTGTGTTACACTACCATTGTCAAGTCTATGACTATAGCAGCTTATCGTGATCACTCATTAGGATGTAAGGTATTCTTGTCCTCTAATACGGGAAGTCCTGATTTGGTATTCACAGGTCTCGGATTACGCTATCCGACTGACAATGGTGATCTCCGGGGCTGACTGTCTTACCCCTGTATGCCGACTCGGGATCACAATCACGACTTAGTCCTAGCATCCAACGCGAGCGAGCTCCAACTGAACAACAAAAGTCATGTCTAATTCTAAGAACGACGAAACTACGCCGCTTCTTACAGCGGCAAATCTTCAAGGCCAAGTTATCTCTAAGAGCCCGACAAACACAGTAAACGATGATGTTACCAAGGACCCTGAAGCGCTGGGCGAGTACGATAAGCCTAGGATACCAGGTGTACGGCTGGGAGTCATAATTCCGGCTATGAGTATTGGTGTATGTTTTGTCTATGGGTTTAAGCGCGTGCTAATAGATTCTATAGATTTTTCTAGCTGCCATGGATAACACTATCGTTGTATCATCTTATGGCGCGATTGGGACTGAGATGAAAGAACTGAATAGGACTTCGTGGATTGCAACTTCGTATGTTGTTCTATTAAACTGCATATCTACTTGTTCATGATTCTTATATAGAGAAAATAATAGTTATCTTCTCACGCAAACGAGCTTTCAACCTTTGTACGGAAAACTGAGTGATATCTTTGGCCGCAAGTCAGCATTGCTATTCTCATACTTTATCTTCGGTATCGGGTGCCTAGGATGTGGTCTCGCACGGTCAATGAACGAGTTGATTGCAGCAAGGGTAAGTTCATGAGGTTAGAGGGTCTGGGTTTCTCTTGTTCATACCTAATATTTCGGGCTTTCTAGGCGTTTGCTGGTATCGGTGGCGGTGGAATGACAACTGTTGCCTCTATCCTCCTCAGTGATATTGTCTCCTTGCGGTCCCGTGGAACTTTCCAAGGCATTATAAACATCATTTTTGCAACTGGTGCTGCAGTCGGAGCTCCTCTCGGAGGAGTATTAGCAGATAGTATTGGCTGGCGCTGGTCCTTCCTCGCACAGGTCCCCTTAACCTGGGTCGCTATTCTTGTCGTCTTTACCTTTCTACATCTCCCTAGTAGTAGCACATCGGGGAACTTCCGTACCCAGATTGCTCGGGTTGACTTCATCGGTGCAGGAGTCCTTGTATGTGCGGTGTTTTCCCTCCTCATTGGTCTTGACAGAGGTGGTAATGTCATGATTAATGACCCCATCGTTATTGGTACTTTATCATTTTCTTTGGCCACCTTTCTGCTCTTCATTTACGTCGAGGGCTACATCGCAAAAGAACCATTTGCACCCTTCCATATCGTGAAGAAGAGAACGATTTTCTCGAGTTGTGTAGCGCAGTTCTTCGCTTTCGGAGGATACATGGGAACAATTTTCTACCTCACCCTCTACTACCAAGCCGTGTCAAACCTCTCTGCTGCCGAATCGGGATTACGCATCGTACCCGCTATCGCAGGTGGTGTGAGCGGCTCATTGTTTGGTGGGATCATGATGCAGAAGACAGGAAAGTACTACCACCTTACCGTCGCTGCATATGCAATTTTCGCATGTGGATTCACTCCTATCCTCCTCCTCACAGGGTTTTTGGGAATGAGCACAGTAGCTATTAGCATTGGGCTGGTCGCAATGGGATTTGGGAACGGTATTGGCGTGACGAGTACCTTGATTGCGGTCATTTCTGCGGCGGGGGCGGAGGAGCAGGCGGTTGCAACGGCAGTTACGTATCTTTTTAGGGCATTGGGGACGGTTACGGGGGTGAGTGTGGGGAGTATGTTAGTTCAGGGGAGTCTGAGGAGGGAACTGAACCTTAAGCTCAATGGGACTGATGCTGAAGAGGTTTGCCCCCATCTGTTAGCAGGTAGGAATTACGGGTAGTTGCTGACTTTGTGTTTATAAAGATTGTGAGGAAGGTTAGGCAGTCTCTGAAGTATATCAACGAACTGCCAGAAGGAACACGGGAGATCGTAGTCAATTCGTATGAACATGCGGTTCATGCTGTGAGTCACCCCTCCAAGATTCACTTAGGATAACCGTTAATCATAAGTACAATTAGGCTTTTATTCTAGGCTTCTGTTTTGCAGTCTGTGCCGTAATTTCAAGTGCCTTTATTAAGAATAAAAGGCTAGGGCAATGAAAGTAGGTTTACGGACAGGGCTAAGTCTTGATTAGCTTTATTAGTACGTAGTAGGTAGATATTTATAGAGGTTAAAAAATCGTTTTTGCAGAGAGACTGGCAGTTTTCAGCACTAAAGTTTTATTATACTATTATACTATCTAATAAGTACAGTACGAAAAGAGGGGATGGATTGGGTACACTATTTTAACAAATACAGTAGAAATCCTGTAGCAATGGTATAGGATATAAGAGTATTACGGTGTTCTTGTCCAAATTCCGGTTTAATACGGTATTTCCCTTAAAATGCTGTAGTAATACTGTAGTAGTAGTTTCACCCCGTTTTTTCGTACTGTATAAAGAAGTGGGTTCTAGGCTTAGAGGCTAAATATGTAGTGGCTTTATTAAATCTAATCTACCGGTAAAAATATTACCTGATAGACATCTCAGTCCCACGAAGCATTATATTCTTAATAATATATCAACATCTCCTTGCGGCTATGGCTAATGCGAGTTAGATAGACGCTTAATTAGTTTGGTTAGCGGGGTAAGAATGCTTGAGGTTTTGATATAGATGCTCCTCTAGCTAATCGAGCCTTACTAATGAAATTTCGCTGTATCCATAAGGCTATACCGAGTGGCCTTGGTTCTATTTCCTTGGCTACATAAAAAGAGTTCGCTTTCTGGGGGCTATTTATAGTGATTGGATGTCTTTTGGGTGAATTTCTGATTGGCTATTAAGAGGAATTGGGTAGGATATCAATATTTTTGCTCATAGTCACTACTTTGGAGAGTTTGGTTCATTAACAATACGCCTGCCACAAACTAGTGCCTAGAAAGACTCCTAGAATCAGAACTTTTACCGCTTTGTTTTTGTTCACTAGTTAAATATTTTAGGAATAAATTATGTACATGGTATATGCTTAAAAATTAGAGCGATCTTTGCGGTGTATAGGGGCGTCCCCTAAGACTTAAAGTATACTAGCTGATTTGCGTGCTTTGATAGTAGTGGCTGAGTATAAAATTATCCCACAAATGGCCAGTAATATGCCTAAACATCATAAGATCAGTACAATTTCTTATCATAAAAGGTTAAACATGGAATCGAATTACCTAATAAACTCTTGTCAGATATACCTCTCCCACTATAAACCCAACCTAAAATTACAATCGAACAGGTCTTTCCATGTCCTACAACCGTGCTACTAACAGCTCCGGCACCTGCAATAATAAAGAACTGAGACAAATTTATCAAGCTCGCGAATACGCCTGAAACACCTATCATAACCCATCGGTTTATAGGAACCTCTTCAAAAACTGGAATCGTATCCACGGCCGGAATAAAGAAAAGGAGTAAGAAGCTCGATACGGGGGCTTGGTTGAAGAGTAGTTGCATGGAACTCATGTTTAGTTTCCGGTGGTATGACCCAATCCAGACTGTATAAAGTGAACTCGCAACCACACCAGTAAAGGCAAATATAACGCCAGGAACAGTGGTGACATTTGTATCAAACTCCTGGGAACCACGTGTATCATAATAAGAAACGATAGCTACTCCTAAGCATACTGGAATCAAGGAAAGTGCCGCGGGCCTGGGAATGGAGACACCATAAAAAACTAGGTTGATGAAAGCAACGGATGGGGTGAGGAGGATCCGCACGATTTGGTAGAACGTAATCGAGGAGTATGCTAGTGAGAGGTTTGGGAGTATGACGTTGAAACACATTGCAAATGCAAGTGGAAGAATATCTACGAAGCTGCAGCGGTTTGGCACGAAGAAAGCCAGAGAGGGACGGGATATAACAAATAGGGTGATGGTGGTGCAGACGAAGTGAAACGCAGCAAACGAAGTTTGCATGGATTTGAAGGATGGGTCATCGAATATCTTTTTGTTTGTGAAGACCTGGTATAGAGTTTTAGTAGTGGCTATAAAGTAATAGTACGAGTAATATCTTGGGTTTAGGGGGTATCAAAGGGTGGCTATTTACAATTCCGATGGTAGCCAGTGTGTTTATAATCGTCCAGATGAGAAATGATGTCTGGCTGGATCCTTGGGATGGCTTTATCGCGCCATCTAGGGCAAGAATCGAGGTAGGTTTATGAACAAGTCCTTTAACTGCAACATAAATTCCTGCTGACTTTTGCTCAGAGTCTTCGCTTTGGCCAAGATAACTAGATAATAAACTGCTTTTTTGAGACTCGAGGTCAGATGAAAGTTCTATCATAGGTGTCTCCGGCATTACTGTTGTATATCAAGGATGTAGAGTTTAGAAGAATAATAGTAGAGGAATAGAGAAGGAGCTGCCAAAGCAAAAACTATACATGTATTGTATATTCCAAGAGATAAAGAAGATCTAAAAGGGTTGATGGAGGCTGGAGTTCTTTTGTTTAGATGAGACATTAAATGGAAGAGGTGTGAAAGAATAGCACATAGAGCTCGCTCGCTAGCCTAGGTGAGACCGAATTTTGGTAGGACAGTCGGAGTGACGGGAATTTACAAGCCACAAAAGTTAGCGCGTGATATCGTAGCATTACACAAAAGATATCAAACACACATAGGCACTTATAAGCATCCCCTAGTAGGAAGGTACGGCTTGGCGTACTGAAAGTGGAGGATTAGAGGTCGCATATATCTACCATATACCGAGCGGTCTTATGAAGTGGGGCTCAAGAAAAAGAGTATGAGCTTTCGTGAGGAATAGCTTGAACTCAGAGATCATCTCGGCTAGTGAAGCTTAGCAGTGAATCTCTGCCTATTCTGTAGGTATTAAACGGCCCGTGGAACCGCCGATCTTTAACCAAAGATATACTCTACTGTATCATGACCCACCACCCAGGAACACAGCAGGGTATAGAGGCGCGTAGCTATAAAAGCCGAATCTGCAGAATTTTTAGGAGATAAAAACGCCTAGGGCACCCGGGCAAAGAAAAATCCACCTAATATTATCCAAAGTGAGGTATTTCCAAGGTGAGCCTAAGCGAGATATTGGAGATTTAATTGTTTTTGTAGTGAGAGTCATATATGATCATGGTGGTGGTGGTGAAGATAAAGGTCATGTAGTACCACACTGCATGCAACATTCCTATAACTATAAACTCCTTAATCAAAATACTATATAGAGATAAAGGTGGTTGCCAAAGGCCTAGGCCGGTGTATGGGTACCACCTGTACGGGAGTACGCAGCAGACTCCCAAAGGCCAGGATGCAACCAAATCACATACCAACCCCTACAGCAATACATGTAATATAGTAGTCCTCTCAGCCACATTAAAATAATAAATGGCAATTATACCCTAAATAGCCTTATTATGTTGCTCTTCTATTTGTGGAGCGAGTGTTCTCTTTATATGCAAGGCCAAATTGGCAAATCGTTGAGTATTTAGTTTTTCCTAAAAACCCGGGTTGCGGGGAACCTTGATCAATAATACAAATATTTATACGGTCCTCATATTAGTAAGAATGGAGAGAATCCGACAGTTTTCTGTGTTTTTAGGGTAGATATAATTAAATCCATGTTCTACGCATTCCCTGTATCATATATATAATAACCGTCGCACAGTGGAATAGTGAGAATTATAGATATATAGACTATAAAGACTTGGTTATTTTATGGTATTACTATTTACAAGATATCTCTTTCTGTTTTTTTGTACTCTTCGCTATTTAATACTCATAAAAGTGCGCCTAAAATCTTGAAAAACACAATCTCGCGTCGGGTCTCTGTAATTTGGGGGTTTCATGCCATCCCACACTAACTTAGGCTGTAGATCCAAATACTCCTCTTAATATTTCCAAGGAATTACTTATATGATATTTTTCTCTGGGTTCCGCTCCTCTAATTTTTTATTACACTCGTTCAACAGTCAAAATTTGGTGTTCCCCCCAAACAAGACCATATATCTAAGGGAAAGGGAAAGGATAGAATCTTCTCACTCCTAAAGCCATGTTTCTACTCTTTCTTCTCGAGGGCTGCTTTCTCTTCGTCTTCCTTGTCCTGCTTCTCCTTGATCCAGTCGTTTAGACTGTGGCGATTCCTACACCAGGTTTACTTGGTTAATCTAAATAGACCCAAAGGATCAAATCACTGCCCAATTAAATCAATCAACAAACCTAGAGATCTCAATAGCGTAGAACTGCATTTGATGGATTAGTTCCGTATCCCAAGCCAAAAAAGATGGGCTGAATAACTCACCTGCATTCTAGGAACTGTACCAAGAAAGCACCGTAGAGTTTAATTGTTAGTCACAAAAGTACCAGACCCCCTACTCCCATTCCCCACTTGACTAGATATACTGACCAAATATCGTAGTGTCCTTCTCATACTCT
Source organism: Verpa bohemica (assembly GCA_033030345.1). Classification (NCBI taxonomy): domain Eukaryota; kingdom Fungi; phylum Ascomycota; class Pezizomycetes; order Pezizales; family Morchellaceae; genus Verpa; species Verpa bohemica. The sequence continues at coordinate 1,400,701 of JAUFSE010000006.1, forward strand.
GCCTTTGCATCAGTTCTCAACAAAGTTCCAAAATTATAATCATCCACCTGATTGGAAAATCGTTTAGCACCAAAAAATTCTACGAATACTCATGCAGGTAGATAGATAGAAAAGGCACCTTCTTTTCGTACTTCATCATGAAGTCCCTCCACTTCTCCTTCCCAACTTTGTTCTTCATCTGATCCTCATCCAGCGGCGTTGCCGGGTCGAAATCTGGGAAGGCCTCCATTAGGTGATCGTAGATCTCCTGATCCATCCTCGTTAGTCGCAAATCACTTCCTTTGCGGCGCTCAAGGATAGACCAGTAAGTCTGTGCATGGATGACGGCTGCGTGAGGTAAAGAGCATTTCAGCCGAAATTTTTTGGAGTAGCCGTAGTAAGAGAAAGGAAGCTACCTTTGACTGCAAATTGCTTTTCAATCTGTCGGTTAAAATTTTTCATTAGCTGGGTTACTTGCGCAATTGGGGTGCATAGATGAACGGACATCCTCGAAATTCTGGGCCTCCTCGGCCTTGAATGTACTTGGAACTGGGACTTGCATGGCCATTCTGTCGGATTTAATGCTTTTTCACAGTGTTGTGGGGTGGAAGCTATCACGGGAGATGAGGTTAACTAGAATTTGTAGTTTCAGATGAGTTACTAGCTTAGTGGGGAAGTAAACCCCCTCCATCTTATCTTATCTTCAATGTCTTGGCACATCATGCCTATACACAGAAAGCAAAGTGAAATATATCAATCGCCAAGTCCCTAAAACCAGTACCCTAGGTATCATAAAAATAAAAATAAACGCCAGAGTTCATAATTTATGCCCACAGTCCAGTCAAACAATGTGAAAGAAAAGGTTAAGAAAAAAAAAAGAGAACACCCGACAGTCATTTATGCCTCTTGACATCCTCCCTGACTCTGCTCAATTCAAAAAGTTGATTCCTCAACTTTCCATTCTCCTCTCTAACCATCTGCACTTCGCTCTTCAAATCCTCCAATATATTCCTCTGCATCTGAAACTTCTTTCCCATCTCAACTTGCATATTCTTCATCTCAGCTTTGAACATCATCTGCATCTCTACTAGGGCACTTCTGAGTGCAGGGTCTAACCCCGCTATTCCATCAGTACTCCGGGAAAAAGGTTCGTTAGGAGTATGAAAGGAGTTTTCATCTGAGCTGCTGGTGGTTCCTGGAAGATATCGGTTATCCATGCTATCTAACTTTTTAGAAGAGCCATTTTCGGGTGATATAGCGTCGGGGGTAAAGACCGCTCCTGTGCGAATACTAGTGGCACTTATATATGGCCAAGAGTTCTCACTACTAACATCAAATTGTGGACTAGAAGGTGGTTCCGATACACGATCTAGAAAATTGCTATGATTTGCATCACTGTGGCTAGGAGGCCTATCGTCCCATGAAACAGTCTTCCTACTCTTTGAAGATCCAGCCCTGGAATTTGCCCTAGAGGAAGGTCTCTCCCCAGTACTACTGATACTTGATGAGGATTGGAAATCGTCCACATGAGAATTCTTCCTCTTTCGGCTCTTTAGTGGTTTCTCCTCAACAAGCCAGATATCACCATCAAAAGAGGCGTCTGATTCCATAGACTCTTCTTGGCTTGGACTCGAAAGGTGCTCTTCTTTGCTCGGGGTTTCTCCTTGAAGTGGGAGCGCTACTTCTCCTCGTGGCGCCATCCCCGGCCTTCTGCCGGCCTCATCGCCGCTCCCATCTACCCGTTCCTCAACCCTATTCCTATCCAAAGCTTGGAGTCTAAGGTCTAGAATTATCTCCTGGGGTGGACTCGATGCTTTGCGATTTTCTATCGCTCCCCCAGATCTTACCATGACCGAAGTCTTAACCTTATTAGACATATAAGGAGCAAATATTGCCAAGTTTCCTCTAGTAACTTTGTCTCCTTCCACCTTCGCTCTCACAGAACGAATCTGATTCAATAGCTTCCCATCGCTTGTTCTGTCGCTTGTTTTGAGAATATCGGAAGCAACGGATGAAATGCGCTGAATTGGTAAAGCCGAAGGATTATTACTCCCTTTGTCGCTACTCTGTGCTGAATATTCTAAGGACGGGAGCACCTTGCCTAAGATTGGTACCCCATGTTCTGAAGAAGATATAGCTGTATCATTGTGGATTTTCGTTGGGGATCTTGTAAGCTTAGGATCTTCCTCTGCCTTTTCCAACTGAGTGGACTTCTTTGTTGATTCATTCCATAATAATGGGGCACTGATGACACTCCGCTGGTCCTCTTTCTCGAGTGTCCTTATTTTTGGGTCAGATATTTTGTCTACATCAGTACCTTTGATTTCGGTCAGAGAGACAGCTTTTTCTGGCTTTTTCTGTTTTTTCTTGACTGGGCTAAACAGTGTCATGTATCCTTGACTGGCTGTCTCTTGGGCTTCTGGCCACTGAAAATCCATCCTCACATCAGATTTTGACCTCGAAGATTTATCTGCTTCTCCAGTAGTCGTGGGATTTTCGATTATTGCTGTATTTCGTAGGTTTGCAGCTGACTGTCGGGACTCGGCTGAAGGAAAGGACTTTGCGTGAGAAAGTGGAGAAGTGGAACCACGGGGATCACCGCCCATGCTTGGAAGATGAATGTCACCAGATACCTACCTACTGTCAGCATCAAATATAATGGGGGTAGAAATGTAGAGAATACCAACCCATTCAACATCTAGGACCTTCCCACCATCCGCATCTACCGACTGCTCGCCGACCTTGTTCCCATTCCCATCATAGACGTAACATCTTCCATGGATGGTCCCTATTGCAATCATACATCCACCCATATTATTTTCATCAGCAGCCTTTCCTTTAGCCACGACGGGTCTTATGGTCAAACTTGTCGCAGGGGCTCCAATATGCCAACTCCCTAATGTATCTCGCATCTCGAAATCTACTAAAAAAAGCCTCCCATCCTCACCTACTGTTACAGCTCTACTCCTATATCCCGGAATGAACTGGACCCCAGTGATGCCAGCTGATCCAACAATACTCGGATCATGTAAATGTTGGAACGCATGTACTTCTTTCGTGCCACCGTGACCAACGCCAATCTTTCCGTCTTGTTTTGCTTTATTACCTCCAGATATCTTGCTGTAGTCATATGCTGCAAGGACACCATCACCAAATGCAAGCACAAATATGTTTCGTCGACTTGGGTGAAAGTTACAATTTACTACTGGTGCAGATGAACTTCGGGGTGCAATCGAGATGGTAGTTGCCATGAGACGGTTGTGAATTTGGATTATTGGGGGATCTGCAGAGCAGGAAACAATGAGATTTGAATCCGAGGATATAGCAAATGCTGTAATAGGTGATGGATGCGACTTTGCAGCATCAACTACTCGATTTTCCTTTAATGAATAGCTTTGAACACTGTTATGGATGGAGTCGGTGAAGAGTAGACTTCGCGAGTCATGATCATACTGTAGGTGGCGACACCGCTTGGAAAACTATCAGCTTATCTATCTTGAAGGTAGCTAAAGAGTGTTTTTATTACTTGGGTTCCTTTCAAGCGATAGGATTTATCCTGCCCCTCCTCAATCCTATGCAACATAACCACCTGGGAGTCTGCAATTGCCAAAACCGATCCGTCCTTTGCCCTTTTTGCAGCCACAATCCCTTCTGAACTGCTCGTAAATACTGGGTTGCATCCTTGTGAATCCCAGACACTGACTTTTGTGTTTGTTGTTAGAAATAACTTCCACTGCTTATCATCCTCAAATGGTGCAGTCTGGGCTGCAGGGAGTGGTGGGGGAAGCGAGATGAGGCCTTTGGACTTCATGCGAGGAGCTGGACCTGTATATGTTGGAGTAAGAATTGTTGGGAGAGACATTAGAGCTGGCTTTTGGTTCGCACGCAAATAGGGAAGTGTAGTATCTGCATGTAGGCCTTAGGTAAGAGATGTAAACAAACATTCATGTCACGTTACATCAGCGGGACAGAGCCGCAACGGTATCTTCCGTGACTAGTCCAATCTCTGATTCAATAGACTGCCCCCCTATTTTGGATCTAAGACATGTATTTATGTATTAGATTTAGAAAATTTTAGGTGCCAAAATATAAAAGTAGAGACTAGGACGCCTAGGAATTCATTTGGGAAGCCTATACTAAACCCTAACCCATAATAGGGAATCTTTTATTACCTACATGTAGTGAAAGGGTTTCTAGAGGCTACATGCAGAGTTGATTGTCCTACCAGATCAAGTGGGGGGGGGGCGGGAAGTATTAACTCAGCATTCGGTACAGCTACAAATTTCTTAGTTCATTAAGTAACAAAAGCACCGCGGTAGATTAAGGTGGTGTAGCACAAATGAGGCTGAGCCAGAAGGATAATTCAGTATCTGTTGCCAGGACTCTAAACTCTAGACCCTGGAAAGCACCTTATATCAATATACCTCTAGCTTTGATCTCAACAACAGTGGTGCTAGCATAATGGCAGAGGGCCTAGGTCTTGCTGTTAGTACTATCGCTGTCATTCAACTCACAGGAAAGCTTGCAGCTCTAGGTTATGATTACATCTCGGGGGTGAAAGATGCATCAAAAGATCTTCGGCGGCTAGTGACTGAACTCCACTCGCTCTCCCAAGTTCTTTTTACTTTGCAGGAGTTCCTTCGAGACAATAAGAATCTTCAGCCAACAGTTCTACAGATGCTAGATGGCCAGAATGGGCTACTCTCGGAGTGTATACTGGAGCTGAAGAGGCTTCAGTTGAGAATGGAGCCCAAGGCTGGATGGCGGGCAACAATGAAGGCAAGTCTCATGTGGCCATTAAACGAGAAGGATACCATGAGACATATATCACAACTGGAAAGATATAAGAGTTCCTTGAACTTAGTCCTAGCGAGGGGGCACCTGTGAGTTAACCCAGACAGTTGGCCTTGATAGACTAATATTAATACTTAAGGAAGTGCTTTATCAACAGCAATCGATGCCTCAGTGAATAATACAAGTGTTGCTGTGCACAAACTTCAGGCCAAATCTTCAGCGCAGATGTGGGCCAACTGAGCTCCATACATTTGGTTAGGGTATACTGACATAAATAAGAGTTCTATCAGAAAAAATCCAGGGATATGTTCAAGATATGAATCTTACTGTAAAACAAATCTACACATCATCTACAGCGCAGGTTTTTCGGAGTCAAGATGAGAATATAACAAAAAAGCGTGAAACTGTGTTAAGGTGGCTGTCTTCAGAGCTTGGAAATTTCGACAATAAGCATCTCGAGATCAGTAGAAAAAGAAGACCCAATACCGGGAAATGGCTTTTGCAGGAGCCTACATTTCACAACTGGATAGAAGGACAGCCTAAATTTCGGCTATTATGGGGTTATGGTATTCGTATGTAAAGCAAAATTTCCTCTAGAACCCAAATTGAAATGGCTGGATACTAATTAGATGTTACTTCAACAGCTGGGGCCGGTAAAACATTTTTAAGGTAATCTATCCTCCTCGCTAAGGAAGCTTATAGTTGGTCGATTCTCTACCAATTTCTTTGGCAAATAAGTACCAAGGATAGGGGCCAAATCCTATAGGGGCTATTTATTCTAATCCTTGGGATCTTTGGGAATCGATCAAGTATGAATACTCATGTTTTATTAGTGAAACATGTGCTATAGTTCCGTACCTGACAAAGTGACTTCCCCTGATATAGCTCGATGGTTATCGATCATCTTCAAGAACAAGCACCAAAGAATAGATATGGGGTAGCCCATATTTACTTCGACTACATGGACCAAGGCCGACAAAAGCCTATCTCTATCTTGGCAAATCTCATAAAACAGCTTTCTAGCCAAATACCACACCTCCCTATAGAGCTAGAAAATCTCTACAATAAGTTATACATAGTCAATGAGAAGCCCCAATTCCAGGATTTACATAACACCCTTCTTGCAACATCAAAAGCGTTTAGTCGAGTATTTCTTATATTCGATGCCTTAGATGAGTGCAATGAAGATACTCAACGGAGTGAGCTCCTCCCACTATTTCATAGTCTAGTAAGAGATAGTATCGGGATCAGTGTGTTCTTGACAAGCCGACCACACCCGGAAGATATGCAAAGCTCTCTAAAAAACACAGCAAAGATTGAACTATTGGCAAAAACCGAGGACATTGAGATCTATATTCAGCATACTATTGACGAGAACCCACGATCGAAGCGTCTCATTGGCCAGAACTCTAGATGTAGAGAAAAAATTGTGTCGGATCTTGCAGAGTGTGCGAAAGGAATGTATGTATGCGACCTTCATACAGACATTCACAGCCTGGTCGTTCTAGAAAGTCCCTAATATTGGGCGCAATATGGCTGCTCAGTTTTCTTCTTTGAAAACCCCTAAAGACTTTCGTCAAAGTTCCATTTAAGGCATTTCTAGAATGACCAGCTATAAATTCTTCGGGTGAAAATAGCGTTTATTTACTAACTTGGCATCAAGGTTCTTACTTGTTCGCTTTCATATCGAATATCTCTGCAAGCAGACAACCTTAAGGCAAATTATGGCGGAACTCGAAAAACTCAAGAATTCTTCTACTAGTGTAAGGCCTTTAGACCCTACGTATGATAGAGTCATGAAAACCGTCTATAGTCAGACTGAGACCTGTACTGAACTAGCGTTTACAATTCTGTCATGGCTTGTGAAGGCCAAGCGAACCCTGACATTTGAAGAACTCCAACAGGCAATATCGGTAGAACCGAATCGATATGAGTTGGATGCGAGTGATCTACTAGTCGATAAAACGACACTGCTCGATGTCTGCGCTAGCTTAGTTACCATAGACGAGGACACAAATACTGTTCGACTGGCTCATTATACTGTCCAGGAATATCTGCACAGGAATCAAATACCGTCTAATGCAGACTTCAGAGTAGCGGTGGCTTGTACCACTTACCTCTCTTTTGATGCCTTTTCTAAGCAAGGCGCCTGCACATCAATAGCTTCCCTGGATACTCGACTAGCCTCCTACCTATTATTAAGATATTCAGCCAAATACTTTGGCATTCATCTTAATGCTTGCGATAAAACTATGACGACAGACATTCTCCTCCAGTTTCTTAATTCACCACAAACTATAGATTCTTATCTACAGGTGAAGCTATTCCAGCTTAACAGCAGACGCAACTCATTTAATGCATATCCAAGAAACCAACTCCCATTACATGTAGCATCATCCGTTGGACACTACCCCGTGGTGAAGCTCTTACTAGCGAATGGGGCAGATGTCTTTGCTTGCGATAGCCATGGCCAGACAGCACTGCACTTAGCCGCACATGCGGGTCACAATGATACTCTTGAACTACTTCTTAAAAGTGGTGCAGATATCTCGGCTCAGGAGATTGATGGGGCCACACCACTCCACATAGCTGCAGAGGGAGGCCACAAAAATACTATTCAACTGCTTCTTGACAATGGCGCGGATATCTCTGCCCAAAGATTATCTGGAGCTTCAGCACTTCACGCAGCCGCAAGTGGGGGTCATAATGATGCTCTTGAACTACTTCTTAAAAACGGTGTAGATATCTCGGTTCAGAATATGTTTGGGTTCACACCACTCCACCTAGCTGCAAGTAGAGGTAAAAACGATACTATAAAACTACTCCTTAAAAACGGTGCCAGTATCTCGGTCCAAGACCATCATGAAAGGACACCACTTCTTCATGCTGCAGAAGAAGGTTATAGCGATACTATTCGGTTACTTCTTAAGAACGGTGCAGATATCTCGGCCCAGAACGATAATGGAGACACAGCAGTCCACTTGGCTGCAGAGAGAGGCCATAGTGATGTTATTCAGCTGCTTCTTGAGAACGACGTTGACATCTCTACTGAGAGCGGTACTGGAGGAACAGCGCTCCACCTGGCCGTAATTGGTGGTTACAGCGATACTATCCGATTACTTCTTGATAATGGCCTAGATACTGCCGATGAAGACAACGATGGAAATACAGCACTTCATTTAGCCGCAAGTGGAGGCTTCAGCGATATTATTCAGATACTCCTCGAGAACGATGCAGATATCCTGGCTCAGAATAGTTATGGTAAAACAGCACTCCACTTCGCAGTCAGTCTATTGGATAGAGAAGTGGGGAACCCAGTAATCAATATACTTGATAAAGAAGCGGTGAGGGAAGTTGTCCGAGTACTTCTCGAGAATGGAGCAAATCCATTGGACACCAATGGCGATGGAGAAAGCGTGCTGGATCTTGTACAAGCATACCCTCCTACCCACAGCAGCACGACAATAGCTTATATGCTAGAAGCGGCGATACTCAGGATAGCGAGCAAAACGCCTATAGGAATGATGAACCAAACAAAGTCCCTAGCCCAAACCATCGATATTGCAGGCGGCAACAAACGCTTGAACCCGAATGACTTAGAGAAAGAACACAATTCAAAAAGGGTCCGATCCGAGGGAATGGATAAATCGGTAAATCCAGAATTTGGTGAGTTATTCTAGGGGCCCTCTATATTAATGATAACTTAACTCATATATATATATATAGATATAGAGATGTATGAGTAGCTAGCCAATTTATAAAAGTATTAGAAGTGGATGAATGCCTTAGTATAAGGGCTTACTTGATAAATTAAATAAAAAGGTCGCTCAAACATTTTCTACGAGTCGATGAAGCCAGTAGCAAAAACATACGGACCCTACAAGACCTACTGTACACCCAAAAGGGAATTCCCTTCGCCATACGAACACAGAAGCTGGAAAAGAGCGGAAGAAAATGGAGAGGAGAGCGAAGGTGGGGACAGGAGGAGGAGTGGGGATGGGGAGAACTTGAGAGATAAACGGAAAGAGGGACAGGAGAGTCAAGGAACGCTAAAATATGATACGTTTTGGAATTATTGTTTATGCATTGTTTAAGTGGAATTATTTATTTACGTTTGCGGTGTTTGTTTACATTTTGGAATTATTGTTTATGCATTGTTAAAGTGGAATTTTTGTTTATGTTTGCGTTGATTGATTGTTTTGTTAGTTTGAGGGGCAGGAGAGGACAATACCATAACCGAAAGGTTGCATGCATTTAATGAATTAAACCAAAAAAATCTACGAGTCGATGAAACAAAAAATCTCTAGGACACGAGTGATATTTTGTGAATTGACAGTGTTAGATAAAATTACCTATGTACTCAAGCGGTAATTAAGACCTCGGATAGCTCAACTAGAACGCAAACCTGTTATAACCTACATGTACCTCCTCTTACCAGTTACTCCAAAGAATATAATAATACATATTAAGGACAGAGCATCAACTCTAGAATATCTCTGGGTGTGAACTGAGCTACTATAATCAGCGATCCCTGGTGTTATTTTCTCGGTTGCTATTCTGCCATCTGAGATCTTAATTACGGCCTTATTACATTTACATACCTACATATCTTTTATATAGTTTTTTAAATTACTTTAGTCCCTCCTAACCCATTCAGAAATCATATGACCATAACATAGATACATGTAGGTTCATATTTTAAACCCTGTAATATTACAATTCCCGCGTAACTTCATAACACCAACTTGAATCCCTTTTTAAAAGGATTCCGCCCACTCCCACCAAATACCGTGTACCCATGCTTATCGTATTTCCGTCATTTATTCGTTAATGGTCGTCAAATGCAGCTTGTAAGGAAAATGTAATCATACTCCAAACCTTGGTATGTATAAAGATAAAATAAAACCCCTCCAAGGAGGAAAAAAAAAATACCACTCCAAACCTAAGCTCCAGCCTCAAAAATCACAAGTAAAATAACCATACTTAAAATAGCTAACAAACCCTTACCTACCTAAAAAAATTAATACAAGCACACTTTGCTAATCGAAAAGAAAAGTCCTAAAACAGCAACATGTACAAGCCCCAGCACTAGAGTTACCGTCAACTCTGATCTATTTGATCACATTAAATTAGTATAAAATTCCTGTAAAAACTAAAATATAATTAAAAGACCTACCCCGCAAAATCCAGTCCCGCAAGTCCTATAAGGGGGTAATAAATCCATGGCTTCACTCCAACTGGTGAACACGCTCCATTTAGGCTTCCTGCCTTCGCCAAAAATAACACCATCTTCCCCGCGACCACCCACTCGGGCCTCATCGCGAGCATGACCACAGTCCTCCCCCAGTTCGGTGCCACCTGTTCTGGTAAAGGGCGACGAGGACGTAGAATAATGCTATCTGAACTAGTCGAATCGGAGGGTGGGAATACTGGCACTGCAGATAGCTTAGATCCACGCTGCGGCTGTTTAAATGTGCGGGAGTTTTGAGAAGCTAGAAATGGTGGCTTATGTTTAAAGGTGTCATAATCATAATGGGTTGCAGTGCCAGGGGAGCCAACGGGTGTAGAAGGAGGTGGTGTATCTGCGACAGGTGAGATACGGCGGAAGCCGAGGGTTGTTGCATCGTCGACATTGATTACGGGTTTCTTCTGAGAGCCAGAGGAGCCGCGCCTCTGCCACCAAGGGTAAGAAAAAACTTTTATGAGAGAAAGCATGGGGGGTTTGGTTACAATTGGTGGATCCTCTCCGATAGCACCCTCTAGACCCAGTAAAATCTCCTCTGCTGATGGTCGGATGTTTGGGTCGGGAGATATAAGCGTTTTTAGGCTTTGGTATAGTCTCTCTGGTAGATCTGAGCGGAGTCGGGTACGTTCGTCAAGCCCTTGGTAAGCCAAAATTTCATCGCGAAGACTATCAAGGTTCTCATTTTCCTCATTTCTCAGATCTACACCGGCGTAAGGGAGGTTGCCAAAGCACATAAAATGTAGAATCATCCCAAGAGAGAAGACATCTGATTTAGTAGTGAAGTTTGCAAATTGACCCGTTGGAGAGACTAACATCACTATTAGATACTATGATATGTCATTGTAAGGAAATTCGATATACCTCTTTTCAAAACCTCCGGTGCACAATAACTTATTGTCCCCGTCGCCCCTGTACTCTTCCGCTTCTCGCTCTCCATCTGAACTTCACCAAAGTCCGACACCAGAACCCTAAGCTCCTGCCCTGGTATACCAGTATCATTCAGCAAACAGTTTGATGGTTTTAAATCTCTGTGGATAAACCCATTACTATGTAGATGATTCAGTCCACTTGCAATATCACGAAAAAAAGAGATGATCTGGTCAAATGCTAAACGCCGCGGTGAGATAAGAGGCTCCTCTGTTGAGGAGAGGCCACGAGTGCGCCGACGAATCTTGTCTTTTAGTTGTTCCGTGGTTGTCTTTTTTGTTGCAGTAAGGATGAAGTTGTGGAGGTCGCCGGCGTTGCAGTACTAGCGAGATTAAAGTTAGTATAGAGCATAAAATAACCCCAAAATAACTAGTATAATCCTAAGCAACTTCATTAATAACGAATAACTCAACCCCTTGAGTTATTAGGAGAACTCTCAAGATCGCCACGAAAGTAATGAGTAGGGGCTAACTCATTTTTCTCTACGGTGTCGCAGTTTCTCATGGAGACCGTGATTTTAGGGCTCGGTCATTGTCCCCAATTACCCAATTATTTTTACCAACGAAAGCATGACAGGGTACCAATACATTACATAAATAAGAAAAAGGATATGTTACCTGTTGCAAAATGAAGGCACAAGGCACACTCGGGCCGAAAGCTGTAATACAAACAATTAGCATTTATAAGTGCAAGCCAATGCTTTCCATGAACATACTCGTCAGGCGCACACTCTCTAACCATACATGTCTATATGATACTAAATTGGTATGCGATAGCTGCTGTAAAAGCTGGACCTCCATAAGTACTTTTTCGAGCCATTTATGGTTATCACCTATTCGTACCGTCAGCCTATCCAATTCTTAAATCTTCACTCTAATCCCCAGTCCCCAATCCCTAATCCCAACACCTCTAACATCTTCTCTACACCACCACCCCCCAAAAAATTCCCGGGAAAGGATACCTACCAACAGGAACCCTTTTACACGCAAACTCTCCCAGAGACACCCCATCCAGGACATGCCGAACCAACAACACAACACCTTTCCCACCTCTCCCCAACTCCCTCTCTGTCACAAAAAACCTCTCAAAATACTTTGGACTAAATGCAGCATCGCTAATCCCCCCACCCCCCACTGGTTCTGAATCTGGATCAAGGTCTGGATGGAGATTTGGGTCTTCGCTGACATCCTCAACTTCTGGTCGTGGTAGACTACGACGGTTAGGGGATGGTGGAGTACGGCGAAGGGGAGGAGGCATGTTAGGGGGAAGGTTACTATATCCCAAGTAAGTATACATATCAATAATAATAGAGGGGAAAGCTACCTAGCACCCAGCATCCGGAAATAATCCCTATCCACGAATCCTTCCCCACCCGTCTCGGGTGACCCCGGTATTGGAGGGGGTTCTATGGGGCGTTTGCAGAATGGACATGAAGGGAGGTCGGGAGGGCCGGAGGCGGAAGGGGAGGCCTGGTGGAGAACCAGTTGACGGGACTCGGGATCATAGATTACGAGAGTTTGACGATGGCGTCTGTGATTATTAGTTAGGGTATTCGAGGTGGGGGAGGGGTTAGTGGGTCCGAGGACAATAGGTCTAGGAGCTAGGGAGTATAACATACAGGACTACACTACGGGAGTCATCGGTAGGGCTGTAAGGAACCAGAGACATTACGGATCAGATTAGTATACGCAATCTCAGCGGATAGGGCTTGAGAGTATTGAGGTATAATTCTGTGATGCTATGAGGTATATATTGTGGGTAACTATCAAAATGTCATAGACAAAGAACTGTTGTTGTCAAGAGCATCACCGGCGGCTGGTGCTTATTTAGAGAATCTTATATAGTGAGTATCCGCCAATTGACTTTGCTGTACGGTGTATATCTGAGGAAGACGAAATGAGCTGTTATGATGTACTCTGAATCCTGAATAAGATGTTGTGATGTATATGAGTCTCCTCGTAGAGTAGATGTGAAGTTCAGAATGGTGACCGTGGTGTGGTTACGGCAATACAAACATAGTCCGCGGCAACTGCCGCCTACCTTGTAATTTGCCTACCCAGAGTACAGTACAGCCCTGCAACTGACTATCAAGAGTGCAGTACAGTGCCGATAGACTCAACGGATAAAGTGCATTTTCAAAGCGCGTAATAACTGTCAAGCTTGTACCTCATACTCACCCAGTGCGCTGACTCCACGATGTAGAGATCTTCCGAGGAGTCCATGTTACGAGTTGTGCTAGATACATATCGTCATACCCGAGTTTCACCATAACGCGTGCATCACTTCTAGTATATCCTACACGTGCTTAAGCTTTTGTGACCAGCCCCGGTCATTTAAAACCAGTCGGATATGCAAAGTAGACATGAGTTTAGGGAATACTACCACGATACGCTGCAGACATGGCTTGGCAGGGGTGCCCTGCTGCTAACGCTCGGACTGAAATAGAGATACATGGCATCGTTTGTAATACGGTACGTCAGAATCACCCAGTTGCTATCGGCCAGTTATGTTTGATAGAATGTTCTAACACGATGTCGAGAAGCAGGCGCACATTGTAGCCTGCTATAAGTTAAACTAGGGGGATTGATACCAAGTGTGTTTAAGCCCCAATTACTATATTTCTAGTGGGGGCTACGGGTAACTTTATTGTTTTCGCCCAAAATGTTATACGCAGGCCACGAAGTTCCGGGGAGTTAGCTCACGTGAGTTATAAGGTAAGGATGGACCAGATTATAAGCTAGTCCGCATTATGAGATAGAAGCGTGTGCAGTATATATCTCCTTAGTAGACACGACTATTTCTCTCTACCACTAGAGAGAAGAGAGAGGGGTGCTCCAAAGAAATACTATGCTATATGGCCTATAGAAAAATGATTTGCCTAGCATTTTATGATAGCTTAAGAACTTGAAACAGAATCTAGCACAACCTCAAACAGAAAAGGAATTCTTAAAAGCCTCTGATACTTAATATTTGCTACGTATCTATCTTAACTCCATTACTAAAAAAACAGAGCCAGAGCTACATAGAGCTGATCAAAGGAATGACAAAGGGTTACTTTTTAGGCGAATAGCCCTCCCTTATAAAAGTGAGATTTGAACCAACGTTGCCTAAGAATTCATATTTATTGGATGGCTTTTAGGTGTTTTGAGAGCTACTAAAGGTTTTATATAGAACTTCGACCCTACTTTTTGTTAGGGATAGTTAAGAGAAGAAAGCTAGTAGACTTTATTAATGCGTTTTAGGCCAAACCGTAGCCATCAACTTAGCGAGTGACCTTCTATGACACAGCCAAATACTATCTCTCACGCAAACGCTAAAGTTCTCAATCGGCATATCAAAAAGATCGCGGGCCTAAACAATATCTACTCGTTTCTCCGCATACCCTGCTTAATATTTTATTTTCCTGGAAAGAAGAAAAATGCCCTAACTACTAGAGGGCTTATGCCTTAGTAACTTCACTATCAAGTACAGCCGAGTGAGCACCCAAGACCGAATTTTAAAGATGGTTAATAGCATTCCAAAAATAAACACCTTTATAATAAAAAATGCCTTATACTTTTATAAAAAGCCCCGCATATCATACAAAATTGACAGTCAAAAAAAGCCCTTCAAACAATGCTTCTAACGCTCTAGAAGAAAAACACACATCAAGAAGCAAGGAACCATAACCCATAAATACCTACAAACCAAAGACCCCATAATCCAAGACGTGTTTCCCGCATTACCCGATAGCTCCATATACACAGGCTAGATCTATTCACGTCCTTTTTCTCTCATTCTCATAAACGCACTTAAGAAAATTTCCTCTGCTTCTCTACACTCAGTTGGACTTAATTGTGTCTTTTCCAACACTTGTAATGCCTTCCGCAACCCATCTATAGCCGTTTGACCTATGGCAGCCTCTGACTCTCTAGATAAAACACTATTCTCTGAACCTACGACTGGAGCCTCAGTCACCTCCATACTCTCAGACACTACTGACACCTCAGCCTGGGATGATGGTGGTATTTCCTCTTGAGTCTCAGTTACAGACTTCCCACTCTCTCTCGGAGGGGGACTACAACTTGTCTTTGTTAAATTTCTCTTCCTCGTTCTTCTCCTCTTACTAGGCGATGCGTCCGCCTCGAAACTTGCCTCCTCTTCCTCTTCCACTACCTCTCTTGCTCTCCGCCTCTTACCTGGCGTCGACATAACCTCAACCTCCTTCTCCTCCTGCTCATCAAATATACCAGTAGTAACCGTTCTCCCCGCATACGGCGTCGCCCCAACAAGTTCATCAACCTCTTGTTCATATGTATCCGGAATCGATGATCCAAAGCTTAGTTGTGTCTCCCCAACGAATGATACATCTGGATCTGTCGGAACATCCGTAAATGAGCGGGTCCGTTTTGCCGGTGGCGGATTCCCCGATTTGCGACGGCGTCCCTTCGGTGTAGGCGATGGGAAATTCTCAGCACTTGACTGGAGACTATCACCACCTGGGAGAGGGCTGTCGTCTGTTGATAAGAATTTCCGTTTTCGGGATGCTGTAGATGTTAGTAAACGTAATACCACGTTTTGATTAGATGACAAACCAGGCTCCAACATGATAATACTAGGGGTCTCTGAAGTCTCTTTTCGAGCCGAAGCCCTCGTTCTCGGTGGTGAAAACCTCGATGGGGTGGCTCCAGCAGCTTTTGCTTTGCCTTTAGAGGGTGTATTTGCCTTCTCCTCCGGTTGTTTCCCTTTGGAAACCCTAGATGGTGTAGCCTCTGCCTTCTCCTGCTGCTTCGTACTCCTTGAACCTCTCGACGGTGTACACTCAATAGACTTAGAACTTGGTGTATCCTCAGTTGTCCCGTCTCCACTCTCTCGCCTCTTCTCTGCTGCCCGTGACGACCTTGTCCGATAGGACCCCCCTGAACTATCACCCGCAATCACAATAGTATCTAATACCCTCGGGCTGGTTTTCACCTTTTTCCCCTTCCTCTTCCCCTTTGTTGACCTTGGCGTAGCTGGTAGTCCCTGTGATGCTCTCTCTTCATCAATGATCTGTGCGTCAGGGCTAGCATGGCTGCTCTTATCCGAAGAAACCTCTGAAGAAGAAATCGAGGTTAGAGTAGACGCACTTTCAGCTTCTGGCGCGTCAACCACCACCGCCACTATTACCCCCTGCTTCGGGGCAGATAAGTCGGAATCAGTGGGGTGGTCAGGCGCATCAACGAAGTTTTCATCGATAGATGGAATATCTGAGATACTGCTGCCATAGTCTGAGCTCTCCTCGGTGGGGTTACTCATTTCGAGATCCTCCTGGTGCTGCTCCTCCTGCTCCTCCCAATCAGCTTCCGTAGGAGAGTCCATTACGGGCTCCGGGGATGTAACTTTCTCCTCGAAAGACGAAAGCGCAGTTGAACCATTGCCCGATTCCTCCTCGGAGGCCTTAGTGAGCAATAATCGCGGATAATGTCCCTGTTCAGGAATCTGCGAAATGAAAGATGCCGTCTCACCACTCTCCACCTGCGAAGGCTGCGTCTCCTCGATCCTATCCGGTTCATCGACAACCATCATATTATCCTCCAGTGCCAACCCCTTCTCCTTTTTCTCCACCACCTTGACACCCAAGGTCGAAAACAATGTATCAGCTACCTCACCTTGTCTCTCCTTCACCTCCTTCTGATGATCTGTAAGAATCTGAGAATCCATTATCATAGACCCACCATCGATCGGCGCAAAATCAATCTGTGAATCCATGTGTTTCGGCTTAGGCGGTGGTTTCCGTGCGCTCCCCGGAGTGCGTCTACTATTTAAAGGTGTATCCCTCGATCCGACGCCCGGCGATGTACTCCCCCTGAAAGGTGAGGCTAAACGCGATGGCGTAATCGACCAAGCCTTCTCTCTGCCATCTTCGCACTGCTCCTGGCTTTCTGAGAACTGCGGTGGCGTGTGTACAGACTACCACACAATTAGCAACGTCAATGATCATACATAGAAAAACTCACCCCATCTTCTAAACTCTCTGGGAAGGTCGGTAACGACAGGTCTGCGATTGGCCTCAACTTCTTCAACGCGCTCCCGACACTCTTAGGGTATAAGAGGCTCGCTTGTTTCCCGAATGTGTCATTCCAGGTTTTGATAGTTGAGTTTACGACTTGCTTCCGCTTACTCTGCAGGCCGCTTGTGATGAGCACTTGCAGTGTATCAAGAACTTTACCATCGTGTGTCGGGAGTTTTCCAACCCCTTCTAGAATTTTCATCCACAGTGTAAACGTCTTACTCATAATCTCATTGCCCTTCGTCCCGATAACCTGTCCCTCATCAACAATCCACAAGGCCAACCCCTCCTGCACACGTTTCAACAACAGCAATAAACTCCCTGCCGGGCATCTCCCAACCATCTCACCAACAGCAGCCATCAATGCTAGCGGATCCGTCGTAGCCATGCCATCTCCACAGAGTACATAAGACCTCTTAAAAAGATGATCTAGCAGATCACACAACTTCTCGAACGGGTCAGCCCCAACCGTACGCCTCGCAGACCCTCCAAATGGTGTCTTCAAGAACTTATCCCCAGCTCTTGGCCATGTCGCACGCTCAACAAGCATCACCGCTTTCTTCAAACTCTGCGTACTAATATATCGTTAGTAACAGCCATGAGACAGAGCAGGAAAACATACTTCTCCTTCTCCAAAGCTTGGTTCCTAAGTGCTTCTGCAATGGGCTCTATCACCACTCCGGGTATATAAGCTTCCCCCTGCTCTACACCCACAATCGCACAAAACTCATCATACAATCTCTTCCACCCATGAAGCTCAAACCGGCATCCCCATTCCAGTACCTTAACAACATCTCTAAACTCTGCCAACATCGGTGAGCTTAACGTGAGAAGTGTTTTCTCCCTTGAAGCAGTCGGAAGACACTTTCTCGATAACTGCCCAAGAATCTGCCACATTCCTTTATCTAACTCCCTTACTTCACGGTGAGGGAGTAGACTTGCACAAGCCGCAAGAAGTCCTAGTTTCTTCCGACGTGAGTCTTGCCCGACTACGCATTTCCAGAGGATACTGCGGACGGAATCATAGTACTCCTCGTCGACAGGAATTTCAGCTAGGGGTTGGAGGAATAGCTGGAACATGTGCAGGATGGGTGGATGTAGAACGGCAGAGGATGTACCGGAGGAATATTTATGTGTTGGTGTTGCTGCAGGCGAGAATTTGTTCGCGTCGTCATATGATAGATGTTTCTCGGTAAACGGGATTGTACCTAGTGACTCTAACGCTGAAAGTACCAAAAAGGTAAATTTCTTAATAAACGATGCTGGAACCGTTGGCAGTGCTTCCTTCGCACCGATGAGTGCGCTTGGTCCCGTGGTCCAGAGACGTTGAAACATATTGAAGAGGTGAGCAACGGCCTCCATTAACTCTGCGCTCACCTTTATCTCCTTCGATCCGGCATCCGCAAGAGTTTTAGTAAAGTTTTTCCACATAAATTTAACGCCTTTCTCTGTATCCTCCCTCCAATACCCTCTCTGCAATGCTACCTCAAGGGTTTTGAGGACTATGGATGTGTTTGAGCGTACCCATTTCGGGTCAAGCCTAGGTACATCTTCGGGTGCCATTGGTGGAGCGGCAAGAACCCGTGTCTCCTGCCATGTTCGTTGAACTGAGCCGTCAAACATAGCTGCTAGTATACTACACCCCTCTGCGACCTCTTCTTTAGACGAAAGTGCCATTTTATCCACGAGACCTACTACGACGAGGTCCCAGACATCTGAAAGTTGCTTGTTTGTTGCGTTTGGGCGGAAGCCGTAGTATAATAGCACGCTCACGTTTGCCATTGCTGCTTTTCGAGGTTTCTTGGTGTTTGAGTATGCGTTCTTGGGGTCTAGGTACTGCTCAAGAGGTTTACATAACAGGCCCAGTAACTTCCGTGTTGTGTTGGGCCCAATGTTCATACTATATATTAGTTTCGACCATGCAACCTGTGCCTCCACCTTGACGTCTTTATCACTAACATTAAAGCACCCTTCTATGATACGCAACCATGGCGTAAAGTACTCCCAGTGATCACCAAGCGTCTTGACACATAGTAATACAACCCCCCACATCCTCGCTACAAATACACCCTCTCCATCACGAATAAACTGGTCCAACCTCTCCTTAATAGAATCAAACATCCGCTTCCCCTTCATGAGTCTACCAAATATATTCGTAAGCGTTCTGGGAACCGCTTTATCCTTCCCCAAAACGCGAGAAACCTCCGCCATGCAGATGAGAGCACGATTCCGAACCTCGGTGACGCTAGAGAGGAGGCCGCCAAATAGGTTATCCATCCAGTCGTTGATCCGCGCTAGCATTATATATTTTGCCTGACTGAGAAGCTTGAGGTATATATCGATTCGCTCCTTTGTGATGCTTTTCCCGGTCACTCGTTCATCGAGCGTTTCTAGCGCTGAAACAATCTTATTTGCCCTCTCTGGAGTAACAACCCTCACCGGGAACTTTTGCTGCGCCAGCAAATGTAGATTGTGATTCACGATGATCTTTGGCGTAGCTACATCCTCAATTTTTGTAATCGCATTCTCGAGGAAAAATGTCGCGTTCGCATCATCCATAGCCTCCACCAACCTAGGGGTCCAAGCGAGAATGACTAGAAGCTTGATGGCCTGCTGTATAAGCTGACTATCCGTGTTTCCCCCATCTTCAAGCTTTGCGTCTAGATCACGACGAATAAATGAACATAGCGTCGGAAGCTTCTCCTCCATTGCCTTCATATCCGGTATATCATCATACGCTTTTAACGTGTTGCTGAACGTAATATACGTATCCAACTTTCTGCTGCGCTCCGCTGAGGCTAGCGACGTTAATATACTCTCTAGCATACTTGGGAAGCTCGTGAATGTGTGTGCGGCGATCGGGCGCCCAAAGGGGCTATCGTTATATAGTGGGATCGGACTTGGTTTCAGGATACCCTTTAGGTTCTTGGGATCTATGAGTGAGCGGATAGGTGTTGATGTGAGTGGTACGTCGGGTTTATGGTATTTTGTCCAGGGGCTCCAGAGAACGCGCTTCTTAGGCTTGTCGACTACTGATGAGGACTCTGATGACGGGGGCGAAGACTCGGCGATGACGATGTTACTGTCGGTAGTTGCGAATGGGTCTTTTAGTGCTGTTTTCTTGCTACGGGGGGATTCGCGAGGGGGGGTAGGAGGTCGCGGAGGGAGCCCGTCGATGGAGCGCCGTTTAGGGTGAGTTGGGAAGAAGGGGGATGTGGTTTCTGAGTTGACCATTGCGGGAGCTGGTGAGGAAGGGATCCTGCCGGTTATGAGGGCATGAAAAAAGGCTGAAGGACGCGATAGATGCTGTGGCGAGAAAGGTGAGCGAGTGAGATGGGGAGGGGAGAGGGAGAGAGAGAAAGGAGGGGGAGGGGGGGGAGTAGAAGATGGTTGAATGAGAGGGGATACAAAAAGGGAATAGTATTGGGGATGCAGTGATGATGAACGAGGGTGTGTTCTCTCACTCTCACTCGTACCGCCTGGTTTCGGCGGTATCACGGAGATATCTGAGAGTTGAGTCGCTTCATCAGGGGATTAGGCTGGTTGCCAGGGCAAAGTCTTGGTGAAGTCTGCAGTTCGCGTCAGCGCGCGTTGGACGCGTGAGGTTCAATTACTTCCAGATTGGGTGGGGGTTACATGTGCCTACATGTATGTAGTAATTGGATGTGCTGGCTTGGCGGTATATACAGGTATTACAGGCATCTGGAGATATTGCAGGTATTTGAATGTACATACCTATCGGAAGCTTGGGATGAGCTGCCTTGGCAGGATATTGTAGGGAATTATTTAGATTATCGCTGTGACCTGGTATCATACAGTGATATTATATATATTCTAACCTGAGGAACGGTTGAATTAATTCTTAGAAGTCATAGGGATGCAGCGCCTCTCCAAAGTTGAAAAATTTAATTCTTGGGGTTCTTAAGGAGTGCATATATGTGAGAAGACAGTCTAATTCAAAATACAAAGTTGAGCTACGAGAATCGAACTTTTTAAATCTTGGCCACTGCTCTGATGGTAATATTCACTATGACTGCCTGGTATATAAAAGATTCGTATCAATCTGAACTTCTTGGCCGGTCTTGTACGTTACATAAGATTGTGCCGAGGGCATGACTGCATTTATATATGTGACTTGAACCCTCTAAGATACTGGCAGCCCTCGTAGATCCCAGCTGTTATTGATAGGTTACCGGTGAGCACCCCGATAAAGTCACAGCATATGATTCGGCCATATCTCCAAAACTCATCACCATAGGTACATGCACATAGAATAAGAGAAGGTACTCGTAAACTTATAACGTTTTCTAAACAGGTGCACATACCAATTAGACTCCAAGGTTCCCCATTCTATGCAGATCTATTCCATTCTAAAAACGTTATGAGGTTACGAGTGCATGTACATGTAGGTGCATATGTCGTCAACTGATACATACACATCTAACAGCCCTATCCTACAACGGCTTTGTTGAAATCCTCTATAGACTAACCCTGATTAGGTTTAGTTAAGGCAACTATCCTACTCTGCTACATGTAGGTACATACTTGCTCAGTCACGAATGATATTTAGTAATGACTAAACCACAACACACAATCTGCTCTTCGACTTGTAGTCACTCATTCTCGCCCTCTAATTAATCTCCTTCTACTACTTAGGGGGACTACAGGTAAGTATTTATATGGTTCCCTATGACTAGTACTTACATGTGGATTCATATCTACATGTAGGCAAAGAGATCTCAAGACTCCATTTTAGGTAATTATTTACGTAACTACATGTACTAATAGCGTATTAGACTAGGAAATGAGTCATACATGTATACATATATAAAAAGAAAGGCAAAAACTATATGTATATGGCTAACTATGTAGGTAAGAATCGGTTGATGTGTCACTTCTATTGGTTAATTATTTTTTTCTTTTTCTTTAATCATATTGCATTGAACTCAAAAGTTATGGCATATGTTAAGTATGTTTGGTACATGTAGCTCTGATATATCCCTTGCTTGTCATATCTGTGACACTCTTTTTCACCCATATACAGAACTCCTCAGATAATAGTTTTGAACGAGGCATCATAAGGTTAATGCTAGTTTATGACTTTGTAGTTGAGAAACGAGAAACTTCCTGATTAAGCAACGAATATTCAATCCATGTAGCAATATGAGTAGGCGACTCTTGGGTTTTATTGCGTTACTACTTCATAGCATAATAAGTTGACCAAATATCGCCTCTGCGGCCCGGAAACACTACGCATACCTCCCCCGTAGTCACAAAATATAAACTGGTTGTTGTTAATATCACTCTATAAGATTTCCTAGAAGGCGGACCTCCTCAAAGAGGTGGAGTCATTCAGGAAGGGGTGGATTACTTCATCGCGAAGAGTGGAAAAACAAAAAGAAAACTGGGCCTGGAGCTTACACACCAGAGAAATTCGAGGACAAGCGGTGTACAGGCTATGAGTATATAAGCACAACTAGAAGGATCCTGAATGAGAGTTAACTGATTTAGTCTCGGTAATAGACGTAAGTGCCCATCCGCAGACTAGTTATTGAAAATACCTCTGCTAAGTACTGTTATCTACTAGCGCCCAGATCTCTTTGTGGAATTTCACGGCTGGTATGAGAATCATGCAAACTACATGTAGAGAGTTTCAGCATCTACTTAATCCTTTGGGCCACGAGCGGATAAGCATTGGTAGGGTCAATGATCAACATTATCGTCTTAGTCCTTCGTTGGATGGGGATACCCTTCAAGTAAGTTCTGTACATCTCTAATATTGATGATTTTAACTTATTACTAGCACTTACTCAGCCGTCCCTCCGCAGCCGTGTCGCCCTAGTCGATTACGTCCGGATAGCTTCGCTGGAGGGGCAATACGTAACTAGGGAGATTCTAGTAGCCAAGTCAGGCAAATGCCTCTCTTTAGCAACACCATAATCTATATATATGTTAATTAATCCATCATCACAATAATCTAGTACACCGGAGGCTTAATAAGTCAATTTCAGAGTTTTTGTGGTCTATGATTTCGGCTTCGTTGTACACTAACAAATCAACGGTTTGAGGTTGCTGATTATCCTTCCGCTAGCTGGCTAATAGAGGCAGCGAGGGCGGCTAAGATAGATGGTTTTATATTATATTTACGGGCGCTTCATTTGGCTATTGATATGGTGGTTTTAGCCTAGGCGAGTTTATTGACGTTCTATTATATGTAGCATATTCTACTTTAGATTGGTGAGGTTACACTCCCTAATATCCTGGCTAGTCTAACCTAGTGTAGGTTCTATATGTACCACAACCACAACACCTCTGCTTTTCTGTGTTATCGAGTTATCACACCCTTCCATAACAATACTACCCCCGCCCAATGGCCCACCTTCCTCCCTCCGCGCAGCCCAAACCTGGCGAATGTAACCCCACCCCCCCCCTCTTCTCCCCTACTATCTCGTGCTAACACTCTCAGCTAAGCTCCAATCTGTCGACCGCCTCTTCACCGCCCTCAAAACAGACTGTACAAACCCTACCCTCACCTCCGCTCGT
This sequence comes from Verpa bohemica, assembly GCA_033030345.1. Taxonomy (NCBI): domain Eukaryota; kingdom Fungi; phylum Ascomycota; class Pezizomycetes; order Pezizales; family Morchellaceae; genus Verpa; species Verpa bohemica. The sequence goes on from JAUFSE010000006.1 coordinate 1,424,220, forward strand.
AAGTCTCGTCCTTGTATGTCTCGTCCACCCCACTAACCCTGCAGAGCGTACCGCAATCCTCGAACAACTCAAAATCTATGGCCGAGATCCCACTGGTAGTGATCCTATCTTCACCAAAGAGGTACTACTACCCTCACACTCCTAGTCCTCAAATACTCACCCCCTATAGGGAATCCATACACTCTGCAGCTACGCCTTCGACCTTTCCACACCCGAAACATCAACCTCCCGTGAAGCACTCCGGTGTATTGCGAACGCGCTCCTACTAAATGAGGGGACTAGACAAATCTTTGTCGACCTTGGATATGCTGTGAAGGCTGCAAAGAAGTTTAAGGTTTGTGCTACTATGTACAAGGGTATACTGTACTAATAGCAGTAGGACACCGTCCCCGACGACGAATTCCTTCTCTCCCGAATACTCTTCCTCGCAACCTATAATACTACGCTCGACCTTCCACATATCCTCAGAACTGGTCTACCAGACTACATCAACGCCGCACTCGCCCGCCATGCCTCCTTTCCCGTCACCGGAATGCACGAGATGGCACTAATCGAGACTCTCAAACTTCTCTTCAACCTCGGTCACCTCACACCAGACACCACATTCGCGTCCTGTCTCCCAACTATATTCACACTCCTACACCACACCCCACTACCCTCCCCACCACTCCAGGGTGTAATCCCCCACCTTATCAACGCCCCACTCTGCCTCGAACTTGCCCCGTACACCACAACCCTCTTCCCCCCCGCCTCAGAAACCAAGCACGTTACTCTCCTTATAGAAATTCTAGATGCTAGCACGGCATCCCCCTCCTTCGACGAAGCCGGTGTTCCTCTCATCACACTCCTACGCAAGTTCCTCTCACTTGCGCCAGATACAGTATCAACGTACCTAAAACGTACACTCCTACCCGCCGCCTCGGAGCGCGACGCCCCACTAGGCACTAGCGCTACACTGCCATCGCGGCTACTACGACTCGTAGCCTCAGCTCTGGCGCCAAGTCTACGGGATCATGTTGCTGCATTGCTATTTGAGCTTAGTGATAGCACACCAGAGACGCTGGTGGCAAATATAGGGTATGGATATGCGTCTGGGTTTTTGATGTCGCAGGGGATGCAGGTTAGTGGGGGCGAGGGGGTGGAAGGGGCGAATCCGGTTACGGGGCAGTGGTATGAAAAAGAGCCAAAAGTGGATCCGTTTGAGGGAATGACGCAGGAGGAGAAGGAGCGAGAGGCGGAGAGGTTGTTTGTGCTGTTTGAGAGGTATGTACTATGAATCCGTGGATGTAGGGGGTAGGACTAATGGGTATAGGTTGAAGAAGACCGGGGTGGTGGATGTTAAGAATCCGGTTCAGCAAGCGGTGGAGGAGGGTAGGTTTGAGGAGATTGAGTAGGGGGTAGATAGGGGAGGTAATAGTAAGCTATGGATAATCGGGTCTTTTATTTGTGTAGCTGAGGGATAAATATTGGTTTCGAAAAACAAGTTCTCTCATCACTCTATTCCTCAACAGCGGGTAGCCCACTTTGATCATAAATTATCACTCGACAGCTCTAGTAGCTACCTGTAGCTAGAGATGCCTAAATTGCACCACATGATATATCTAGAGAAATTAGGATGGAGTTTAAATTCAGCCCACAAAGGACTTCTCGGTGAGCTTTGATATATCTGTTTGCCTAGCACAGATTTCAGGCCATTAAAAGGGAGGAGGAGCACTGCATGAGAGATTCCAACTATACGGTGGCCTCTCTACGTAGATAGATGCAAATACTAGCTTCGGAACCACAAGACCAACAGGCTATACCGAATGAGCCTCCTATAGGAACACATAACTTAGAAGGTAATAATAGCTATGGTTTGAACTTAGAATATAGATTGTCACAATATAGAGAATTTGTTTGGTTTGATGCTGCTGTATGTTCTTTGTTGGCGTCTCTTGTGGTTTTGGGCGTTTTTGCATAGTTGGGGCCCTTAGGCCACGGAGAGTTTGCTAATATGAAAAATAGCCCCTGGTACTAAATTGCTAAGTATTGTGCGGAATAGCTAATTTTCTTTTTTTAAATCACTGCTAGTACCAGTATAGTGTAGAGATGCTATTTTATGGTATACTATAGTCAAGATTTGCCTTATGTTCATTTAGTGCTCGATTTTTAGATATGAGAGTTTCTACCTATAGGTCTTAGAATATAAGGATGTATACGGTGAGGGCTGCTTAATTAAAAGAAATATGGAGCTATAGAAACACCATGTCCTTGATCTATAGCCCGGATATTCGCCCCCTCTTCAATGGTGACCTTTGCGGTGAAACCCGACAAAAGTGACTTTAAAAGGCAGCTAGACATAGGGATTTGATTAGTTGGGTTGATTTAGTCAGAGGAATGTTCAGGGACTGACTTTTGTAGTAGGTGAGCCCAGAATTTCTTGGCGTCGTCAGAAAGTTCAAAGTCTTGGCGTCTCGAACTCACACGCTCAGTCAAACTCCTCCCCTCCATCATCTAACCCCCCCCCCCGAAGGCGCGTCACTCAAAGGCGCCCCGCAGAGTCACAAGACCTACGATGGTCGAGAAACGGAAACGATATATGGCTGTTCGGGAGTCCACCTCAGCAAAACGCCGCAGTACCAGTCCTACCCGTGCGACGGAAACCCCGGAGGTGCCGGCTCGGTCACTTACGCCCGATGTCCCAACAACTTTCGCGAGAGATGGTCCACTTCCGGTACTGCCAAAACGGCAAGGGCGTAATCTAATGCTGAAGGAATATAAATCTGTAGCAGAAAGGTTCGTTTGATATTGTTTGGATTGGTGATCGCGGGTGGCTGTTGGGAATGTTACTGACTCCTAGGGTAAACAGTAAGGTCATGTTGGAATCCCTCGAAAGGTCTCGGCGCAAATGGGTGGATGGGGATATATTTGAAAAGTTTTGGACGAAGCCATTGAAATCGCGAAGATTAGATCCAGCAGATTTGGAGAAAAACCCATCGAAGGACTGCATGACCAGGCTCGGGAACGCAACTTTAAGCTGCAAACCTCACAAGTTTGAGATCAAGATGTTTGGTGTATTAGAACCCGTGAAGGCTCCTCCGGCGCCCCCGCAGCCTCTGCAGAGACCTCCACCGCCCCCAGTACAACAAGTGCCTCCTACTCCAATGCCAATGACTCCGAGACCACAGCAGAATATTCCTCCTCCGAATACTGGGGCTCAACAAGGAAATTCATATGCTCAGCCTGTACAATCAGTCCCTATACCTGTACCAGTGCCAGCACAGACACCAGGAATGCCCATCCCCCAAGCTCCAACTTCAGGGCTACCAGGGCACGTAACAGCCCCAGCATTCCATCCACCTGCTCCTACACCAGGCCACCATCCTCAAAACCTGCAGCAGCAGCAACAGCAGCAACAGCAGCAACAGCAGCACCAACAGCAGCAGCAACAGCAGCAGCAGCAGCAGCAGCAGCAGCAGCAACAGCAACAGCAGCAACAGCAGCAACAGCAGCAACAGCAGCAACAGCAGCACCAACAGCAACAACAGCACCAACAGCAACAACAGCATCCCCATCACCAGCAGCACCCTCAGCACCCTCAGCACCCTCAGCAACCACGGCCTGACCCTGTAATCCAATCGTTGGCTGTTCGGGCTGCCTCGGACCCTGATTTGAAGGCTCTCATGCGGATAGTTGCTTCTGGAAAGGCGACCACAGAGCAACTCAGAATATTCCAAGGTCATATTGACGCATTAACCCCAGCCTCAAGTCCACCAATTGTGCCGACTGTAGGTAGGCCGAGATCACTAGTACCTGTACAAGGTGTTACCGGAGCTCAAGCGCAGACTCGACCTCATGGGCCCCAACCATTGCACCAGCACCAACAGCACCCTCAGAATCCACAACATCAACATCAGCAGCATCAGCAAATGGGTCATCACCCTCAATATGTACAACATCCACAATATTCTCAACAACAACCCCAGCATCTGCACCGCCCAAACCAATTCTCTCAACAGTCTTCCGTAGCCCAGGCACCCCCAAAACCCAAATCTTTCCCCCAGCCGCCGAAACAAGAAATCACTTCCGTTGTTTTCGAATTTACCGACCAATTTAGCCAAGGTGACCGCTTCGTATTCCCTAAATATACGATCCTAGAATATGCCAAGAACGGAACTATGGTTACGGCATCCTTTATTGTGACCCGTAAGCCGATTGATGATCTCGACGAGTACTACCAGCCAGTAACCATAACTCTCGAGTCTGGAAGCCCTAGAACTTTAGAGATCCTACAGAAAATAGTCGCAGACCCGGAAACTACATGTAACCACATGAAGCGTTTGATGTCGACTCTAAAGCGGGCAGACGATAGCTTCCTAGTTTTTCGTCTCCGGCGTGACCCAGATGAAGTGGTTCCCGATAAACCAGAAGTGATAGAGCTGCCGCCGCCACGTATGTCAAGGGAGAGTAGAGTGAGAAGGGATACCAGCACTCCCGTACGGGACTCGAAAGGCACATCAGGTGATACGACTCAGCCACCACCTTCGAGACCAAGGGTCAAAACTGTGAAGAAGGTTCGTGTTTTGAAAAATTCTTGTTAATTACCTTACCTTATCTTCAGACAAAATATAAAAAAAAGTACTTTAAACTAAACTCTGCATTGCCCAGGCACTCCCGAAAGAGACGCCTCAAGCTGTCGTTACTGCTAGTGCTAATACTAACACTACTTATCCCCCTTCATCTACATCTGCGCTCTCCCCTACCACTAGAACTTCCCATCTGAAGCTCCCGAAGCCCCCACGCTCTCGCAAAGGGCGTATTGCAGACCCTACCAAGTCCTGCAGCATATGCAAAACATCTAAAACATCACTGTGGCGGAAAGCAGATATTGAAGGCGAGAACGTAACTGTTTGTAATGCGTGCGGAATTAAGTGGAAAACCAACGCACAACGTGCAGCACAAGTTGCTACAGCGGCAGCAACCGGACAACCGCTACCACCATCGAGAGAGAATAGCATGTCTGGCGGCCAGAGACCCACATTACAACAACTCACGAACGGGAGCCCAGCAATGCAGTTCCACCCATTTCCGCAAGGTGGAGATGCAGCTTACCCACAAGCACAGTATTCCCAGCAAACATTTAATGGATTTCAACCTGGGTCTTCAACTATTCATGTCAGTACTCAGGCGGTAGTGCCACAGGAAGATGAAATGGAGGCAACGATTGTTGTGTCTCAAGGTCCGGTGGTAGATAGTGCTACTAGTTCGATTGTTGCTTCTCATGTTGCTGCGCATTCCGCTCAACCCCCTCAACCACAGGCTACTACAACACCTGCCGAGGGAGTTTTGGGTGGGACAGCACCTAGTTGATTTGATGACAATGTCTATCAAGGGGGAAGGGGGTAGGGAGTAAGTAATTAGGACATTTGCGGCTTTTTTATAGGTGCTTGAATTGCACCGCTTATAATGTTTATGGATGGACTCTTGATTGTTGTTAGTTGATCGAGAACTAGCGTTTTCCTTTTCATGGCGTTTGGATTACTGGGATGGATGGATACTTATAAGTGGAGTAAAGACCTAGTAATTTTTTGTTTGTATAGTACAAGTGAAGTGGGAAGTTGAGAGGGGGATACAAATAGCTTAGAAATTGAATGAGAATGGTCATTTTCTCGCTTTTGTGTATAACAGAATACACCAAAGCTGCGTTTAGAGTGCTAAGCCTAAAGGAGCTACACATAATTAACTAAGAGGGATCTATGCTTAAAGATCAGTGAGTTCTGACGAGTGATAGACTATGAAACCATCAAAATACTAGCTTTTATTATACTAGCTGTATGCGTTTATAGATCCTATTGAAAAACTTGAACTGTAGGTGCTACTAAACAAGAATCTGAAGTCATTGTATCCTAGATAGTAACACCTAAGAATAGAAGATACACATCATGTACAGTCGTGTCCAACAAATTCCCGGAGCCCCCCCCCCCCATGTAGTAACAGCAAAAGAGTTCGCTCACCTACATAGCTAGGTGATATAGCTAGGTGACTAGGTGAACTACTTCTCCCCAGGGAGTCGAACCACAGGCCTTATGGTTCGGCCCTGTTGTGCCAAGGCTATCATCAATTGGATGACACCTTTCCCGGTAGGCTAAGGGGCCTACCGGTGGTATTTGTTGAGAGCCAGCAGCTCCTATAAGCTCATACCAATGTATAGCTGTGTCATAGAACCCCTTTATTGTGTGATGACTGACAGGACTGGGGACCACATTACTTGGTGGGGCAAAGGGCACTCAAAGTGATATATTTATTTTCCTCATAATCCCTTTAGTCTTCGGATTTGTTCTTACATTAATGCCAGCGTTTGTGGTGCTGAGGTTTGTGGGTTTGCCGTTGCTATTGGGGGGGGGGGGGCTCCGGGAATTTGCTGGACACGACTGTACATACCTAAATGCATATTACGAAGTGCCTCTCTTGAACTATAGATCCCTCATCATTAACTTCTATTTCCCTATGATTCTCTCTATTCCTAATTAACCTTCGCCACACGACCAACCCCCGGTATCAATGTTTCTTTCCACAATCCTAGCCTAGAACACTACATCCCCAGATTATAAACAATTTATAAACGTCTAATCCTTGTATTCGATCCTATCTGAGAACTCTAGCATGCTAAGTTTTGCTTAATATTAGAGGCTTGCGGCAGAGATTGCGGCAGGGGAAACTCCATTAGAGAGAACTCTTTTAGAAACTATGTATTCGGCGACCTCTTTATCATAGATATCGTGATTTATTAGGTCAAGATCATTCCATAACTATTAAGGTGATAACGGTTAGTTATATTATTAATTACGATATGTTATAGGTAGCCAAGGGTAAAGAACCTTCTCCTGGCCTTCTGACACTTTTGCCCGATACTCTTTCAATGTCGCGGCAAAATTCGGATAACTCGTTTTCTCCACTAGATTTTTCTTGAACCACTCCCATAATTGATCGCAGTACATAAGATATGTAGTTATGGGTCGTTTTAGGAGTTTTGATTCAAGCCCTGATTCCTCAAAGATACTGCCCGAGTCGTAAAGTTTATGCCATTCCTATTAGGGAGATAAGATCCGTTATATTCTACATAATTATCGTATATCGTGGGTAACAAACCTCCCGTATATGACTTAGTACTTTTGACAAGTACCTTTCTAATTCGGCGACAGCACCCATGTGACCCCCTCCCTCAGCTGGATATTTCCCGAGTGTCTCTTCGTCCTGACCCCATAATAGGGGGTATAGGGAAATATGCCTCGGCTGGAAGTCTAGCTTACGGTAATTTAGTGTCTCCCGATAGTAGTGAATCCTTCGAAATAAATCTTCTTCTCTAGGCATCTTTTGCTCTTCTGTAGGCTTTGTAGGATTTCTGTAGGGGCTCTGAGTCTGGGATTTTGATAGGTCTTGGTCTAAATAGAAATTCCCTTCTTGTATTGGCAAAGACTCAGGTAGCTCCACAATACGATCCAAGTCGAAGGTCCGGAAAGTAAGCTGACAGAAACGACTATGTACCAAAACCGATCAGTGTACGCAAATATACCCTGGAATAGGCTAGATTCAGGTATACCACTTGATTGATCCTTTCTCTATCGTAGCACTAAAGTTTGATGTGTCACATCGAGGGCAATTGTGGGGTACTGCCTTAGACTCGGACTGAGTCCGGACAAGAACACTCATGGCAATCTGCAAACCTGGCAATACTTTGGACTCCCAATCTGAATCTTGAATAAGATGCCCTTCTGAACCATCTGTTATCTCATATTCTTTTTGGGTGATCTTTTTTTGGCCTGGAAGGTCTTTGAAAATAATTTCCAACACGCCGTGGAAAGTCTACGTATAGGTCAGCATGTCTTTAGAGTTTAACATAGGTTTAGGCAGAAACATACATCTTTGCTTCTACAAAGCATAGGTGGTAACATCACAACCCGACCCAACGCATCTTCAAAATGTATTGGCCTTTGGTCCTTGCTCCATCCGCCTTCCCAGGGGTATCCCATTGTTTTAGGGAGGTTTTGTTGTATAGTCTTCAGGAGCGCAAACATCTCTACTATTCTAAGCTCGACCCTGTGGCTTGCTTCAGCGCCCTCGATTGCTCTTCGCTCTGTTCGGGCAAGACCCTGGCTATCACTCATTATTAGGAACTCCTAAAGATAATAATTCTGAAAGCCTCAACGAGGGACTAGGATAGCGGGGAAATAAAAAAATTTGGCAAATACTAGTAGCAGGGGCTCAGAAAAGCATACCGTACCGCTATTTGCCAAAACGTCTTTAGTTAAGCCCCTCTTCAAGGCTCCTAGCTCCATATTAAAAAAGGATATAGCTTACCAAGTAATAGTAAACGTATACAATTGGAAAGCCCCAACATGTCCTTGTAGATTAGCTTGAAGTTTGCGTACGTCTTCTGTCCTATATAAACTCCATGTGATTTTCCTCCACTCGTCTTTAAATCGTTTCCCCGGCCGAGAGTTCAACAGACTTTCCGTATATTTCTTAGAAGATTCTAGAAACTCGCCCATCAGCCGCTTGCAGCACTCCATTTCATACCGCAGACCGTTCAACGAGGCCTTATCAGGATACGACCCGGGGATGGTATTTGAATCCGGACAAAAGAACACTGCAGAGGCTGCATAAAGTGCGCGGTTAAGTGATAGAAGAAGCTCACAGAGTGATTTGTATTCAGCCGTAGCGCCTCTAGCTTCACTAAGTGCTTGGGCAATTTTTCGGGCAAGATCCCCTAAAGCTATAAAGTCACCCACGGAAAAGCCAAATGAAGCCATATCTCTGAGGAGCTAGGCGGCGATAGATCTCAGAAGAACTTTCTAAACGTTGGGATAAATATGGGGTACCACGCAAGTTATAAGGCTGTACTGTATTACCTAATCATATATTTCTTTTTGTGGCAAGTATTGATTCAAGGCAGGGTAGAGGCCCGGGTATGATGAAAAGAATAATCACAAGCTCAGGCATCAAAGTTTATGGTAGTGAAGAGAACTCTTTAGATAGTTAGAGTCTATTTTCTACTTTCTATAGAATTCGTCATACCCCCGGGCGCGCCTCTAATGTTTGATACTAAAGTGTACGGTGGTGATATGAGCGCGACTATTAGCTAAAGTTAGCCGAAAAAAAACTACTATTTGCTTCTATAGTCTTATATACAATGATCTCTCTCGTTTTGCGTTTTAAATGGCTAGATTTTGATAACTAGTAATTTCACCGAGTGATTTCTCATGACTCTAACTATTAAGATCTTTGTGAACTTCTTGGGATTTTGGTAAGGGTTTTTAAAACATGTAGTTCAGAGTTATTATCAACTATAAAGAAATTAGAATAAATTTTTGACTGATTGTGTTTCAGTGTCCTATTAGACACCCCGTAGATTTTCTTGAGCTTTACTCAAGTCAGTGTACTTTACCACTTGAAGTACAATGAGCATGCAGGAAACGACTTATTAGCCCAACCCCACCTAATAAAAACGCCGTGTCACCTAGTCTCGTCCGAGATCTTTCGTAGCACATCTTATACATCTCACTTTAGTTAACCCCTAGAGTTTTAGTACCGCGGGCCCAAAGAAAACTTTTCTATATTAAAAAGCTTATCTAATCGTACCTCTTGATTAGTTAAAGAGGATCGTAGAAAGGTTTGTCTTTAATACCATTTATAGTATAGTATTACGGAATCATAAGCACAACAACACTTCGAGGCCATAACTAAGATAACCTCAAACCCCAGAGCCACGTCTGAAGTCATTCCCGACCCTATGGCATTTTCGCCCAATTCCCTTACTAATCACACTATACCCGCCTCCATATGATACTCTATATGCTCATAGAACCCTTAACACTAAGACCTCGAAGAGGTAACATTTTCAGAAACGGGATTAATTAAAAACACAGCCTCTACCACACTACATATCATAACAATAACAGAACAACCCCAGCTTAAAGTTACAAGAACCTAAGTACAGCCGTGTCCAACAAATTCCCAGAGCCCCCCTATAGCAACGCCAAACCCACAAACCCCAGCATCACAAACACTGGTATTAACGTGAGAATACATTTGAAGAATAAAGGGATTATGAGGAACATAAATGTATAAAGAAAAGTCCAAGAAAACTATCACTTTTGGTGCCCTTTGCCCCACCAAGTGATGTGGTCCTGTCAGTCATCACACAATACCTCTCTTTGCAGCTAAGCCTTTTGTGGTTGTTGGTGTATCACAGTAAATGTCCCCCCATTGCTATAAAGGGCTCTAGGAATTAGTTGGACACAGCTATGCATCGGTATGAGATTATGGGTGCTGCTGGATCTCAACAAATACCACCGGTAGGCCCCTTAGCCTGCCGGGAAAGTTGTCATCCAATTGATGATAGCCTTGGCACACGGGGCCGAACCATGAGGCCTGTGGTTCGACTCCCTGGGGAGAAGTAGTTCACCTACTAGTCACCTAGCTATATCACCTAGCTATGTAGGTGAATGAACTCTTTTGCCATTACTATGGGGGGGGGGGGCTCCGGAAATTTGTCGAACACGGCTGTACATACATGTCGAACCACTTAAGTCCAATAGATCCAACCTAAGAACTCCATTCACCACTAAATATCAATTAAACTACTAAATAAGAACAGTCTATAAAAACCCCAACGGCGGATCCATACAGCAAAGAAGATGATCGTGGTTGTGAGTTGTGTATTAATCACCTTCATGTACTAGTGATTAGTTAGGAGTTTTGAACCCTCATAAGTACCACAGAACCTACCAAAGTACAAAAACATTAATGAAGGCTATACTAATCCAGCTTTTTTGATGCCATGCCAACTTGCCGCCAAGGTTCTTAGACTCACGGGGTGCCTGTTGCCTAATACTACAGGGCTTGGTAGGTATTCGTTTAGGTACATACCTCCGTTGCTAGGGTTTATGTGAGTTAGCTTCTGGAAGGTTACTCGCTTCTGTGGTGGATACGTACTGTACATTATCAATGGTATTGGTCTTTAATCTTATTTATTAGGGGGGTTTTGGTGGGTGGATTAAGCTGTTTGTTATCATTAGTGATCAGTGGTCTAGTTCCGCTATTTGAATTATTTGGTATGGGTATCTACCAAAAGGCTAGAATTATATATATGTTCGCTCTGAATATAGTCACTGGAATTGGGAACTTCAATCTTGTCTTGTATTAATCAGGAATCGCAATGTCAATTTAGCTGAAGGAACCTCTCAATGCATAAAGTGCCAATTAGGATCTTTGCTTTTACGAAATGCACTTTACTTCCCCCCCCCCGATATTTCATCTACATCCCAACTCCCTGCCAAAAAAACAATGATAGTCCAATATTCTCCCAAATATCCGCCTCCCAAGAACCAAAAACTAAGAAAGGAGAACTACCGCTTGGTATAGTAGATAACGATAAGTGTAAACGCCTGAGAAACAACATTGCCAAAAATGAAACAGAAAAAGATGCGAGTAAAAAACAGGTATACAACGGAAGAGAGATAGCCACGCCACCAGGGATGAACCAAAAAATGGTAGTAAAGAAAATAGGTTATATTACTCCAGAAATTCTCGAAATTTTTTTCAGTACTACGCACTCATTCACCCCCCTTTGTCCATTATCGGACTTGTGCGGGGTAAGTCGGTAGCCTCGGTGGCTCGGGCGATGCCATCTCAACTCGAAGTAATGGGACCTGCATATTCATATTTCCGTGCTGACCCCCATGCATACCGTGCAGCTGGTCGTAATCCGGTGGAGGTTCTGATGGGGGACCGCCATAATCTGGTGGGGGTGGGGACGGCTCCCGACCAATATCTAACATTGACCTGACCTGTGTTCCTGAGACCTGTCTGCTATCAGAACCTCCTCTTGGCCTACTCTCCATACTCGGTCTGCCACTAAACATCTCGACGCTCTCCATAGATACACTCCTGGTGTGCCCCATGCTTGCGCCCGAGCTTAACAATGGCTGGTTATCTCTGTCTGATGCAGTAGAACTAGCCCTGATTCTTGAGCCATCTGGCCTTGCGAGCCCAACCTCTGCATACGCAACATTACTTAACCTCCGGTCTCGCTCCGAGACCGCAGCAAGAGCAGCGGCCAATGAAGTACTGCTTGACCCATCCCTGGTTCTCCCTCGATCTCTCCCACCTGGCGAACCGTGTCGACTCCGCCTGCTCCCCCCTGCAGCACTTTCCCTAGCTTCTGCCCGCTCAAGTTGTCTTGCGAGTCGAATCTCATACAAAGCTTGCATATGTTCCTCCCTCCTTTGTTCTTCCTCGGTTGCAGACTCTGGAAACTCGAGGACGACGTCGATGCCCGCACGTTCCCCTTCTCGACCGATGGTACGTTCCTTTCCGGGCGCAGCGACAGGGCGGTATTCGGGCAGAGTCATGATAGAGCGAATACTTGTATTTCTATCAATTCCCTGACCTGGGGCTTCACGACGGCGGCGTTCCCGGTCCCGGTCACGATTCCGATGTCGGTCGCGGTTGCTATCGCGGTTGGTTGAACGGTTGCTGGTGCGGCTAGCCATGGAGGATGCGGCAGTGGCCGCATTCTCAGATACTGGTGTGGGGATATAGGTCCCAGGTCGCCATTTTGTCCACCAAGATTTGATAGATTCAGGGAGCCATGATGGGGGTTCTGGTCGGGACCGACGGAGGATACGAAGACTGACGTAGAGGAAGAGAGAAAACAGGAGGACAGCAACAAAGACGACAGCTACCTGAAAGACGGAGGAGGGGAAAGCTGTGTCAGCTACAAGAATGAGGACAGATAACCTCGATTCCGATTGTGTGAAATGGAAATGTCGTAAATATTCCAAGGTTTTATGAAGAGGAACTCACTATTAGGGATTTCCCTTGGCCACTACCTGTTGGACCCTCGTTTGGTGGTGGATCTCGTTTTTCTTTGACGTCCTCCAGCGCACGTGTTACTAATATTGGAATCTTCATCACCTTTGGGGGGAGGGCGCTTGTCGTGAAGCGCAAAGAAAGAAACCGAGTAGACGAAAAGGCGCGCAAGGAGACCCAGAGCCAAAAGCTGATGATTCAGGTATGCAAGCAAGTGCAAGTTAAGGTCAAGGAAGCAAGCAAGCAAACAAGCAAACAAGTTACTATATGTGTGCGTCTATCCGTACGGTGAATGTAATGGGTGGGATAGAGATCGAAACAGAAAAACAGCCCCAAGTCAAAACAACGCGGAGTGGAAGACAAGTTTTAACTGGATTGAAGGAAAGGAAGGAACAAAAAGGCAAGTAGAGTAAAGTAGACCAGCAGCAGGGCCAGCAGCAGGGCCAGCAGCAGCAGCAGCAGCAGAGATCTACCGGGGGAGGCTGATGAGATGATACGCTGACCTTCGCCAGCCACAACTTGCAGGAAAGTTGACAGGGCAGTCTGCAGACTTGATTTGGCGTGAAGGGGAATGAATGAGGCGGGCGTGGCGGTTATTTAGAAGTTTTGGGAATACCCTGGTTATGCTAGAGAATTCGATGGAGAGAAAATGGCATTGACCGTTAAGTTCTTCCACTACGTGTAGGTTAAGCGATTTTCGGTAGTTATTCCGTTCTTTAGATGACAAGGGGGAGATTTTTAAAAGGTATATTTATTATATTTATTTATTTCTTAAACTGCTTTGAATTGCTCAGGACATACATGTATTACACTGTTGTGCTGTGGCGGAGTAGAAAGCAAGCAAGCATTATATGTACCTACTTACTGAGCGGAGGAGAGATGTGGGTGAGATTCGGACGCGACGCCGCCTGCGAACTTCCGGTGAATGGCGGCTGTTTGGCTCTCCCTGATAAATACAAAAAGGAAAAGAGAAAGAACAAAAAAGGAGAATCACCTCATGTCGAGTAGGTAGAACCAACTTATAAACACATCACCATTTTATCTGCTCTAATCCCTTTTCACATCATATAAAGAAAAGTAATAATTTCCCAGGACTATGGGTCTGTCATCGTATTGTTTCAGCCCATTCACATCCGTTCCGTTGGGTTGCTTAAACTACGTTCGTACTGGGCCGATAAACGCAAGCAGTAACGGTTATCCCCCCCCCTCCCAGGGATTATGGATGCTAATAATAACTCACAATCCCTACCCCTCTCTTTCCCTCTCCCCTTTTCGCCCCACCACCCCTCGGTCCCTGACTGCGGCTCAAGTGAGCTTGAACTTGCATTCCAACATAAGATGGTACTTGGTTCTTGACAGCATGTATATGAATAACCCTAAATAAGTTCTTTTGCATCTGTCATATCTCCAAGGTAAATACCACTGCGCCTTGTAGAGTATTGGTTAGTTGGTTAGTTGGTTAGTTGGTTAGTTGGTCGGTTGGGTGGCTGTTTCTAAAAGACGTCATGGCTATCAAAACTCGATCAACATGATTTTCAAAGACATGAGATCGTATCCATCAAGGTTGACACATAAAAGCACGTGTTAAGGCGATCTTTGATGTCAATGATTTTTGTCGCAGTTGGTGCTGAAAATGCTACTAAGTACGAGTAGTAGTCCCATCTAGGTGGTATAGATCATATTCCTAAAAACTCAAGGTCAATTGACTAGTTCTTGGCTCGGTAAGAGCTTAGTTCAAATCTACATTCCGTCGCTGATAAATTGATTAGAATATGTAGTTTTTGTTGGGGATTGAATTAGCCGAGTAGCACGGAGATAATTGTAATGTATTTTATGAGCTCGGAAGGTAACCGGTGGCAAGTTTATAGGCTCACTGCAGATTACAACCTGTATATGTTTAGATGGTTGGATAAGATTCTACATAAGTTCTTTTAAAGGTCTACTACCTCAAATACTTGATCTTGTCTTGTAGTCTAGCTATGATCCTTTGTATTGAAGCTAAGGACCTGTCCTCTACCTAGTTCACACGCATAAAAATATCCTCGACATCCCCAAAAAGAACATAAAAGACATTAATAACACTACCTGCAAACCTCAAATACTTACAAAGAAGTGGGAATTCCCGCTATCTGCGTGTTGCATAACCTTTCACCCTCCTCCCGACCCAGTTGGCTCATTGGGCTATCTGTGTGCCCGTATACGTCCGTTCGTACCATTCATATTCCCCATCTTCGAAACAGAAACAAAAAACAGTTCCATCCCGTGCCATCCCATCCTAGATAATACATGTATAATACTCTATCCGCTGAAATTATCGTTTCTCAACCAACAACAGATGCATAGCACCATAAGCAAGCACGATAAAGCCCCCCGCGAATACCCCAAGCCCAATCACATCTGTCCAGTACGCCAACGAGTTGAAACCGAACGTGCTGAGGATTGTTGCACCGGGTACTTCTATGTCAAGCCCATATCTGTTTTTTACCTGTTAGCATGGAGTTTTTTCAAAGGGTAGAAATGAGGACTTACTTATGTTCATACAAGCTCAAGTAGCGCACCTCATTAACAATCAATGCCTCAAAGCCATAATGGAAAATACTACAAGTTTGTAACCACCTTGCGCCCTTGGGAATGGAATCGTGATTGAGCAACAACCCTGCGAAGAGCAAGGAGAAGAGCATGACCAGACTTCCTACAAGATTTGCGAGTGAGGTATCCTTGAAGATAATACCAATGAATAGACAGATCGCTGATGCAGCAAGGTTGAAAAGCACAAGCACAAGCATAAACTTCAAAAATTCTGGCCACTCTGCATAGAATCCAACCATGGGATAGATAATCATCCCCATGATAATAGGCGGGATAATGCGCAATGGGACAATATCGAACATAACCTTGGCAGAGAAGTACGTGATGGGTGCGTAGTATCTATTTGCACGCTCTCGGAGGAAAAGCGTACGTTCGGCAGCGAAGACGTTGAGAGATGTAAGAGTGCTAAAACCGAAGAGAGCAAGGATAAAAAATATTAACCCCATTCTATTCTGAAATCCTGAAATGTCGTCTTTTAGTCCGAAGAAGAGGTAGCCGCAGAGAACACCGAGAAGGATAGAGATAGCGTAGTGCGCGAG
Source organism: Verpa bohemica (assembly GCA_033030345.1). NCBI lineage: Eukaryota > Fungi > Ascomycota > Pezizomycetes > Pezizales > Morchellaceae > Verpa > Verpa bohemica. The sequence goes on from JAUFSE010000006.1 coordinate 1,440,200, forward strand.
CATGAGCATTGGGTTCCGGTAGAGATTCTTCCATGTTCGTCGGCTGAGGATTACAAACTGTGCTAGCCAGCCGATCCTCCTGAACCCTTTCATTCCACTGTTTGCAGGTCTTTGTCCAGTTGATCCATTTGCATTACCGTTTGATTCAATTCTACCGGCTGCTTGAATTTCCTCACTGATCGCGGCAGCAACATCGGAACCTTTGTAAGCTGCAATCAAAACGTCGAGATCTGTGGCATCACTTCCATTCATAGGTGGTGCAGGAGGAAGAAGGTGTTCCGTTTCGTCAAGGCTGTGTCGTTGTTCACTGGCGTCTCTCCAAGCCCGGGTGCCTTCCAAATCATCAGACATCATAACCTCTTCCCCAACAGGGCTAGCAACCTCGGAGCGTCTGCGAGTAAAAAGCTGCCTTTCTTGTCGAGCTCTGATTGAGTCACCGCGCTTGCGGCCCTTCTTCCTTGGTTCAATGCTAGTACTTTCGCTAGGGCTCGGTGATACAACTGCTCTCCTACGTGGAGATTCAACACTTTCAGCGACTGCATCTTCCTCTTGAGGTAGTGCACGTCTGGAGTCTGCGTGCATTGTCAAGTCGACAAGATAATCCGCGATGTTAAAGCCTTGGGGGCATGGGTAGCCTTGTTGGTCGAAATATCTCTGACACTTATCGAAAGGACCGGAGTAGACACATCTACCTTTTGCCAAGAGAACTAGCTGATCGAAAAGCGCAACAATGTTACTTTTTGGCTGATGAATCGTAAAAACCACAGTACGTCGGTAGTTCCTTGCTAGGTTGACCAAGCACTCTACTACATTATATGCGTTGTAACTGTCCAAGCCACTGGTAGGCTCATCCAAGAACAAGATACTAGGGCTCGTAACCAACTCGCAAGCAATTCCAACACGCCTCTTCTCACCTCCAGAAATGCCGCGAAGCCCGTTGTCTTCTGATGTACCAATAATTTGATCCTTAATTGCCAAAATGCCAAGTTGGGCCATAACCTCCATAACACGGATATCCTTAGCTTGGAAAGGCATATCTCTAGGGAGCCTGAGTAGTGCAGAGTTGAGGATAGTTTCATAGACTGTGAGTGTTGGCATCATGGTGTCTTCTTGATCAACAAAACCGATAACCTCTCTATATTCCTCATCCGATACCAAAGACCCATTCACGTAAATATTTCCCTGGACCATACCACGTTTATTCTTCCTCGCGAGAATGTCCAAAAACGTAGTTTTTCCTGCCCCCGAAGGACCCATGATAGCCATGACTTGACCAGAGTTTACCACACCTGTAACGTCTTTGAGGATGTTCTTCTCCTGTAACGAGTAAGAGATCTTTTCGAATTGCAAGGCCGCAGGTTTATGTTCCACGCCAAGCCGGCTAGCCTCGTCATCATCTGGAAGCTGAATTGCGCCCAGTCCATTGCGCTGATTTGAGCGCCTGCCAAGATACCATAGTCCCAAAATCACGGCAACAATAAACAAAGCGCATCCGGCAATAACACCAGCAATAAGAGGTTTGTTGATAGTCTTAACTGGTCGAGTATATCCAGGGACTTCGGACTTGTGCAGACACTCACCCGCATTACAGTCCAAGAGGATACTCTCGTCTCCAAAGATTGAAGAAATGACATCATTCATCGCAGGCTCCGAGAAGTAGCACGAGTCCTTTTCTTTCGATGAATCACAAGAGAATGTTGCCGGACCAGTAATTCCTTCCGTTAAGAACTCTGTGAGATCAATAGTGCCACCCTCGCCACAGAGTGTGCGGCCCGGAATACACTCGCACTTCACTGTCTTGCACTCATACTCGGTAACGTTCTTATCATGAGTGCTCTGAAGTTCCCAGTTACAATCATCGAGAGCGCAGTAAAAGGATTCGACCTGATCAACCCAGACTATATAAACAAAATCTGTTAGCCTTTTGCCACCGTAAGATTACTGCACTGGGGAAACGTACACTGGAAAGTACACTCCTCCTTTGCCTTGTCACACCCAAATGTAACCTGCGGATTCCTCTTCAACATCTCTAAAATCTTGCGGTCTGTCCCGGGTTAGCCCTAGGCCCATTAACTTTCAGAGCGGATAAACATACTCGTAACATCACACTGCTGATAGTTATGCTTCACAGCAATACCCTGCTTGTAACAAACGCCACCACCCTCTCCATTAGGCATCAGAGCATCACACGCATTATCCGTTTCGCAGACTATCCACAAAATTAGCCCAATAGTCCCTCATAGCTCCTTACTCCTTATAGTACGAACCATTGCAATTGATCCCAGTCCATCCCTCGTCGCATTCGCACGGCTCTTCGCCCTTTGCAGGCCGATGATTATCTTCCGCAAGAGACCCACAAACTAACCACCCATTAGCCAACTGCCTATAAAGCTATCTCTGAACCGTAGAGAACATACGTGGCTGTAAACAATTATCCCCTCCAAATCCCGGTGGACATTCACACTTTCCATCGTGGGAGCTACAGCCCGCAAACTGCTTACAGCTGAACGCGGGGAGTAGGCAGTTGAAGCTACATACGGTCAGCCCATTCTAACCCGCCCCATCCTAGTGCATATCCTCCCCCTGTATCCCCCACACTTTGAAGAGGCGACCTACCAAGGTGGACATTCTGGGGGTCTGTTATCCAAACTCCAAGCCGCTTGACTCTGTAAAAGACTATAATCAACGTTGACCGAGCGGTTATAAGCGGCGCTCGCAAGCGATACAGCCGATGCTACTAGAAGGAGCTTTGCTCCCAGGTCGCGTAACATGAGTGACTGCGGGGGACGTAACCCGAGCAACTGTTGGGCTCTAGTGTCCAAGCGAGCTGGTCAGAGATGTTCTTAGGGAAAATGTAGGTTTGTGTTGTTGTAAAGAGAGAGGGTGATAAAGAGAAGGATAAGGAGAAGGAAGGAGAGAAGGAGAAGGAGAAGCGGATAGAGTCCAAGTATGGGATGAGATAGACAGATAGAACCTCGTGTCGTGCAGGTACTACCAAGAGAGACAGCAGCGTTGTCTTCGATAGCAACCATAACTCACCTAGGCACCAGGTTAGGGCCTGGATCTCATCGCGGGCGTGACCTCCGAGCCGGTGCGGCTAAACCGTTGGGAGCTGTGTAGAGTAGGTAGGGAAGATCACCAGCCGCTAGAAGTGGGAACGATTGGCTGACGTAGTTGCAACGCGATATCACGAGAATGATTTGCAAACTTGTGGGGGTAGAATAGCATTCTCTCTATGGCACAATGTGGTACAGTGGTGTATATGTGTATAACTTCCTTTGATTTCTGTCATGGCATCTATCTATTTACAGTCCGGCCCCGCCCGAAGGTCAACTTTAGACAAAAAGAGCCTCAAATTCCTCCTTCGGGTAACTGTTGAGAGTATTCTCACATCTATTACAGATCCCACCTTCCTCCTCTGCAGTGTGGACCCAGCAGCGGACACATTTTTGACCCTTTGCAGGCCTTACAACAACGTGGCAATGTTCGTCTAGTAGTGACATCTTGTCGACGTAGCTCCAAGTTTCTGGTTCAGGGATAGTGGCTTCAATATCAACACTTGAGACAATGAATAGACTTGCAAGCTCGTTGGCTATAGGATAAAGTAAATCTGTCAGTTAATGATTCCCCAAGAGATATATTTGGGGGAAGTGTTGGTTACCATATTTTTCTAGGAGTAGCCTTGTGTTTGATCCTTCGGGAGTAACCAATACCACAGAAGACTGGAGATTAACTTTCAACTCTCTATAGGGCCATAAGTAGTCATTAGTAAATATGTACTCAAATTAACGTTACCAATAAAAGATAACTTACTGTGCATTCCTAGCCTTCTCGATACCCGCCTTCACAACCGAATGGATTCTATCAAGGTTCTCAAAGTCCTCCACTAGTCTCTGATCATTCCACTTCTCCTCCGGCCTATACCACCCTAATCTTGAAGGGCTAATAACTCCCCTCGTTGCGACAGCTGGCGTATGAGACCAGATTTCTTCCGTAAGGAGTGGGACAATAGGTGCGAGCATTGAAAGATAGTTCCGAAGGATATAATACATTACTGTTTGTGCACTGCGGCGACTTAGGGATTCAGTAGGGTCGGAGTAGATACGGTCCTTAATAACGTCAAGATAGAAAGCAGAGAGATCAATACTAGTATAAGTTGTAATAGCACTAGCAGCTGCTCATTTGATAAGTTTAGTAGATTTTCCAATATAAATTTTCATTTTCTAGTGAGTTTACCTTTGTTAAATTGAAAGTTATTGTATGCGTCTTCAGTAGCTTTATTAACCCGATATAGTTGCGCCAAAGCGTACTGGTCAATCTACTCCCCAAATTCTGTGAGTTCTCTTACCTAAAATATAGTTCGGGAAAGCATACCTTTGTCATATCTTCATACTTGACCTCTTTCCCATCCCACCCTTCTAAATTCCCACATAAAAATCTAGCAGTAACCCGGTTTTTTCTCAAGCATTCATGAGCATGATTCAACACTGTTTCCCCAACAACAACATCCTTAGTATAATCGCAATATGCAACCCACATTCTCAATGCATCTATTCCACCAGGCGTCTTCTTCCCCCTTGGGATCTTCCCCTCAATAATATCCTCTGGTGAAATAACGTTCCCAAGTGATTTGGACATTTTTTTCCCTTTCTCGTCCATAAAAAAACCGTGAGTAAGGACAGTTCCAAAAGGTGATTTACCAGAAGCTGCAATAGAAGTAAGAAGCGACGATTGAAACCATCCACGATGTTGATCAGAGCCCTCGAGGTACAGGTCAGCAAGTGGTTTATCCCCATCCCGCTCTCCAATAAGTTTCTTTAAGGTTGCCCAACTAGTGCCACTATCAAACCAAACATCCATAGTTTCCTTCCCTCTCACGTACTTTCTCCCGTCACCCCTCTGGGCATTCGGAATCCAAGAAATATCATCAGCATCATCACCCCACCAAGCGTCGGTTCCTCTTTCCTTGATAACAGAGATAACATGGTCTACGCTCTCCTCGGTGAGTAGTGGTTCACCTGTATCAGCATCATATAGCGCAGGGATAGGAACACCCCACGCTCGCTGTCGAGAAATGCACCATTCCGATCTTCCCTGCACAAATGCCGTAAGACGAGACCTTCCAGTTTCCGGGAGAAATTTAACACTAGATAGAGCTTCAACAGCAGGGGCTTTAATTCCATCAACGTCGGCAAACCATTGCGCAGTCGCACGGACGATAACAGGGAGCTTTGTTCGCCAGTCGAGAGGGTATTTGTGTCTATATTTCTCTTGGACAGCGATTAGGTGGTTGGATTCTGTGAGAAGTGCTATAATAGCGTTAGACCCTTCACGGATGACTTTTAGCCCTTGTAGACCAGCGCCGAACGGGAGAGCATCTTCATTGTAGAGACCGTTGGCATCGACTGGTGAGAAAGGTTGGATTCCATGTTTGAGGCATATGTGGTAATCCTCACTTCCGTGACCGGGCGCACAGTGAACGAGACCGGTTCCAGAATCGGGAGTAACAAAGTCGGCGGAGATGATTGGTTGGTGTGGGGATTCCTTTAGAAGTGGGTGAGTGTACTTGAGATCTAGTAACTCTTCTCCAAGGATTCCTTCTTTAACGATTTCGGTAGGCCCTTCTAGGAATGTGGTGAACTTTTCGATTCTGGAAGACGCAGCGAGTATATATCCGTGTTCAGAAGATTTTAGGACTGAATATTCCAATTCTGGGTGTACGGCAATTGCCTTATTCGCAGGAATAGACCATGGTGTTGTTGTCCAGATAGCAGCAGATAATCCGGGGTATGTTCTAGTTAGACTAGGTCCAGAAACGATAGGGAATTTGATGAAGGCCGCGGTGCTGGCATGCTCTTCATCATACTCCAGTTCCGCTTCAGCAAGAGCAGTACCCGATGAGGGACTCCACCAAACAGGTTTAAAACGACGATATATCAATCCCCTCTTCAACATTTCCCTAAAGATGCCCAGTTGTTCGATTTCGTATTCTTTGTCCAGCGTCTTGTACGCATTTTCCCAGTCTCCTATGATCCCCCAAGATTTGAAACCGACCTTTTGGGACTCAACTGTAGACCGTGCTAGTTCTGCTGCAATCTTCCTCAAGTCGACTGGGTTCATTGATTTTCCCTTTTCAGCTGCTTCGGCGGCAGCTGCTGATACAGTTTGTTTTTTCGACCCTTTACCTTCTGTCTTGAGGCTCTGAAGAGCTTTAAGTTCAATAGGAAGGCCATGGCAGTCCCAGCCCGGGATATACGAGAGGCGACGACCAGAAAGGATTTGGTAACGTCCGATCATGTCTTTGAGGATTTTATTGAGTGCGTGCCCCATGTGGAGACTCCCATTTGCATATGGTGGGCCATCGTGGAGGACGAATATGTTTTCTTTAGGAAGCTCGGTACTCTACAAAAAAAATTGCCTTAGCATTTACACCTAAAAATTGCCCTATTATAATTATTTACTTACTTGCCATTGATAAAGCTCTTCCGAGCACCTTGCGAGTAATTTCCGGGATATATCGGCGTCCTTAATAGGCCGGATGGTGAGGGTGCTCTTTGGTAAGAGTAAGCTACCCTTTAGAGCCCCCGGCTTGAGAGAGCTAAGGGATATTTTGCTCATTACCGCTGGTGGGGCATTCCCGGTTTCTAGGGTGACTAATTGGTGGGAATCCTCCGACGGGATACTTGTGGTGTTGAAGTTTGTTTCCTCATGTTGAGGCTCTAATCTTATCGGATTTGAATCTGCTGCAGGCATTGGAAATTGCCCTAGCCCTAGCTAGTTAAGCAGAGTTTGTAAAACGGGGGGTTTTAATTAGAACTGGATATTTCCACTGAGTGATAAACTGGTGACTTTGGGGGTTTATTACTCTCCTTTTTAAGTACCAGGAATGACTCACAGTTCGGTTAGTTAGGGGTGACTCCTGTGTTTGAAGGTGACTCTTTTCTCTTTTCTCGGTGTTTAGGTGCTTGATTACGGTCACTAATTTACATTTGTCAGTTGAGACGGCGCATGGATCAATATGAGGAATATACATGTACCTATTTCCACCAAGGACAAAATTCTACATGGCGTTAGAGTACTGCTCACAGAGCTTAGGGAGTTGGCTTAGAAATGGTAGGGCATGAAATGGTAGGTGTAAAAACTTAAGCTACTAGAGACTAAGCAGAATTCTCAAGCTGTGGAACCTAGAGAGACTTTACCAAGACGAACCTCACTACTTAAAACTACACCACGAGCATACAGTACTAAAACAATTAAAGGTTATGTAGATTACTGACGCACTTCTAGAAAAATATATTCATCCGGGGGTGCAACTGATTAGTTTAATTCTGAGTTACTCGGAATATTATATCTATGTTATATGTACCCCTCTTTTGTCATATATATACATGTATATAACTATGTCTAATTAATTACCTAAAGACAGGCTATAGTCAAATATTGAATTAGGTGAACTCTTGATCTTATACTCACGAGACCAAGCTTCTAAAGGCTTCTCAAGTGGAAGAATATGGTAATACGTCCACAATCCTTTTGGTGTGGCTTGTAGGATATATAGAAGATGAGGTTTTACTTTAGGAGATACTTTTTGCAAGAAATATCTAGGCATAAAAAACCTATAGCACTGTAAGGTGAGGGAGATGACTGGGACAGGAACATGGCTTAGGGTATAGGAGACGGAGAGAAGACAGAGCTGAGAGGATAGTGTTGTTGCCTGTAAGGGTAGGTGATAGCTAACGAGGGGTGGTTCCATAAAAAGCTTTTATTAGAGACCGTATTGGTACAGCTTAGCACCTTACCGCCTAAGACTCATCTATTAGTCCAGTATCAGTATCCTCCCTTGTACCCATCTGACTCGAGGAGGTTCTGATAAGTTATCACTGGCAAAAAATCCAGCTTCTTGTCTACAGCATAAAACTTACTGCTCGTCTTACCCTGGCGCTTCTCAATACTCTAAACTCCCTGGCATATATTCATATACTAGTGGCTTAGATCTGAATTTTCATGATTCTACCACAGCGCCATATATTAAAGGCATCAGGAAAAGTAGTGCCGTCCCCTATAGTTGGACGAGCTAAAGTCACCTTCTCCTAGCTACAGCAACACATAGATTTATGCAGGTATTTGTTACACAGGATATTAATATCCTACTATTATCTATTATGAGGCTCATATGAAGCTATATAGGGTTCTTGATTAATTTAAATACGGATGCATGTAGCTATCTGTTGCTGGGGATGAGAAACCTTCTACGAAACATGACGTTTGGTACGGTAATATATTGGAAAACATAGAGAAATTTTCACCCTAGAGATAATATATCTACATATAAATAGCTCTTTTTTGTCTAAAGCCGTCACTTTTCGATAATTTCCTCTAATAGTGTATGTATATAATTTGAAAGAAATTGAGTGCCTCGCCGCAAAAATATTTGTAATCTTGGCTAGGCGGGCGTATCTAGTAGAAAGTCTGATTGACTTTATAGGGTTATAATAAGTGGTCATACTAAAGAATTAAATTTACTAAAACAAAGTAGAGGAAGCAATTTATAGTTTGGGTAAAGTGGGTGTGTAGACCCTGAAGGAGTAGTTCACTTTGAGGTCAGTTGTGATTAAGATATTAGACCCTGATTCCCATTGGAGTATTGATAAGCCTCGCCAAGGCTGATCTATGCACCAACCAAAGCTATCCCGCCCCCAAGGCTCTCTCAGAAGGCTGATACTCTACATATCAATCTAGACGATTGGCCAAATGTCTTCAGTCCACAACGCCGCCTCTATATTCCTTTGCCATGTCAGCAGTGCGGAGGTAGGGTGAGAAGTGGCTGAAGAGGTGAATTTTACAACGTAACGAACGAACCCTCAACAGAAACAATATTCAGTCTGCAATCCAGAATTCGAACAAAACCCAACACTGTCCGTGGTATCACTATAAACTATCCTTCTTACCTCAGTCGCGCGATAGATCATGGAGCAGAGCACCTTGGGGGAGGGCGCTACAGGTGTGGAGAATGATAGAGGGCTCCCTCTAGTAGTAATAATTGGGGGAGGTAGCATGAGTGCAAGTGAAGCGATGAGACGGCAGATGTACAGCACTGCTAGAACAGAGGACGTTTACCCGCAGGGTTTTGTAGGTAGTATCAAGAGGTTGCTTTTTTCTCGTTCACGGAGCAGCGCGGACCTTTCGGTTGGGGAGGCAGAAGGGGTTCACCCTCAGGACTACATAGGCAGGGCCAGGAGCGTATTTAGTTCTCGCCAGGGAAGCACAACGAGTTTTCACAGTAGAGGTATTATAGCAACTATTATATTACTTATAGGGATTTAGCTGACTAGTATCACAAGAGCACACATGTAGCGACCGGCTCGCAGGTTTACCACTAGTGAAGTCTACAACTGGCTGCCCGTATCAACCTAGTGTGAAGTCCTCACCACAGATATGTGCGACTCTTTCACCACCGAACGCGCGACCGGTCTCATTATTATTGACAGAACCCACGAACGACCAACTTAGTTCAGAACCCTCACCCCAGATAAGCGTAGACCCACTACCTGAGGGCCGATCAGTATCATTGCCACTGGTAGAATCTTCACCTGGAGACCTCGCTGCCCATGACTTTGCAAATACATCACCGGTTCCTCCGCCAAATGACGGGCTAAGGAGAACCATCAGTGAGGAAATTGACGAGCACACCACTCCTATGAAATCCCCACCCCTAGTACCGAGGTATATGAACGATCCTGCCGTAGAAGCAAAAATTGCACCAGCAACACCACAAGCTCCGTATAGTGCCGAATTTAAGCAACGGGAGCGAGAGGCCTTACTTCGAAAATTTGATAACTACAAACTAGAAACAGAATTCTACGATGACTATATCGTGCATACGACATATAATTGGGAGCTTTCGACTAGGTTGGGAGAAAAGTCAATATGGAGAAAAGAGAAAGAAATTGGCAGTGGTGCTTTTGGGAAAGTTTGGCTTCAAAAGGAGGAGGGAGGGCAACTAAGGGCTGTCAAGGTCTTGTCTCGAAACTCTTTGCCGACTGTGGGCCCCTCCCAGGAGCTACTAGCCTTGGTCAAATTGAGAGATGTAGGCACTAAGATTCCTACTAGTATTTAAATTATAGGGTAAAAGACTTATATTAAGCTACTAGTATGACCATCTATTCGTAAAATTTCTTGGTTGGTACGAAAACGGGAAAAAAACGTTCCTTGCGATGGAGTACATAGAGGATGGGGACTTGAGTGGATACATGGTTGATTATGAAGAAGAGGCAAAGTTGTGTGCTGGGGAGATAACTAAACAAATTTTGGAGGGACTTGAGGTCCTCCACGAGAAAGGGATTGCTCACCGAGATTTAAAACCACAGGTTAGACCCCAACTATCTTATCTTCGAAATACTGTTTGTAGGATGGGAGAAGGGAGGATCACCCTTAACCATCTTTTCTTTCTTCAATAGTATTATTATTTATGTGTAGTAGATTTGGTGATATTGCTTTGTGAGACTGACATAAACGATAGAATATCCTCATCGCTTCTCTTGATCCAATTTGGGTCAAAATCACTGACTTCGGTATATCAAAACGGACAAAACACACTGCTTTACGAACGGTGATGTGTGGAACAGACGGCTATATCGCCCCCGAGCTACACGGACTTCTCCCTCGGGAGTTCACGCGAGAGTTTCTCGGTTCTGCACTGGATATATGGTCATTGGGCTCTTTATTGCACAAACTTTTGACCTCCCAAACGCCTTTTGCCGACTCCTACGAAGAATCGGACTCTGAAACGGGCATTGTTAACTTTTCGTTGCAACCCGGAACTGATAAGCGCTTGCTCCGGAATTATTGTGATGGGAGTATTCCATTTCCAACAGAGGTCTTACGGGAGTCACATGTCAGTGAAGAGGGCATAGCTTTTGTCAAAAGCCTCTTGGTTCCGAACCCGAAAGAACGACCAACTGCAGCCAGAGCCTTGCAGAACCCATGGCTAAAAGGATATGGAGGTCATTGGATCGAGAGGCTGAGAAACGAATTTTCGCGCCTAGGGGTAAATCTGGATCCTAAGAATATATTTCTAAGGCAAGCCCGTAAAGGAGATATCATAGAGTTCTTGCAACTTTCGAAAGAGAGTGTTCAATCTCTGCTGCTGGAGGCCGCAGAAAATGGCTATAATTCAGTTATTTCGAAGCTCCTAGAGTCCTCGAGTCTGAAACCAGTAGATCCTTTGGTTAGGGGAAAGTTATTTCAACTAGCAGTCGAAAATAAGGGGCCCGGTACGACCGACACAATCAAGATACTCTTAGATAACAAGATCTATCTTGGTGCTCGTATTGATGATCAGACAACAGTCTTGCAATGGCTGGTCACAACTGACAACCTTGATACACTTAATATGCTGCTAGGGGGCCCCTATGCTATAAGTAGTGTTGAATATAACACTGCTATTTTATTAGCTATTAAATTAGGATATATCGATGTTGTAGGCGTGTTTCTACGCTATATAGTTGACATCAATACCCACAAAATTAACGGCCAAACAATTTTGCAAGTGGCAGCTGGTATTGGGAGTATTGGTATCGTGAAGCTTGTGTTAGAATGCGGGGTAGATGTGGACGCTAAAGCGAAGACCAAAGGTTTGGCAGGCTTACAGGAGGCGGCTAAATGTGGGCATATCGATATCGTCAAGTTTCTACTAGATAACGGGGCCGAGGTGAATGCTACGGCAAGTGATTGTGGTCTCACAGCCTTACAAGCGGCAGCTAAGGGCGGGCATATCGATATCGTCAAGTTACTACTAGATAACGGGGCCGAGGTGAATGCAGCAGCAAGTTATGGGGGTCTCACAGCCTTGCAAGCGGCAGCCAACAGCGGGCATATCGATATCGTCAAGTTACTACTAGATAACGGGGCCGAGGTGAATGCAGCAGCAAGTTATGGGGGTCTCACAGCCTTGCAAGCGGCAGCTAAGGGCGGGCATATCGATACCGTCAAGCTACTAGACAACGGGGCCAAGGCAGATCCTGTAAAGAACCTATCAGACTGAAGGTATATTCGCGCCACTAAGTTTCTAATAGATAACGAGGCTAACATGTATCTAGTCTAGAGATACTCCCACCTGATGTGCCCCCCTTTCCAACCTCTCTGGGCTATCGTGGCCATTCTCTTTGACTAAGACTTTACCCACTCTAATATTATTTTTTTTAATACACAATCTGAGAAACCTTCACCGGCTTTAGGCCATCACTTCTACTTTCCTACTTTATTTCTCCTACTCACTAATTGGTTTATAAGGATTCTCTATCTACTCAATCTCTTATTTATAGCTATTTAAACCTGTCAACCTCCATTCTTTCTTTTAGCGAATTATGATGATGACTTATTGATTACCGATGGAAGTTTGTTGTTGAAAAAACTATTAGAAAATAGGCTCTTTATAGGTTAACAGGGATAGTGTGCTTCTGCATATTCTTTTGGTATAATCGGAAGATTTGGGGAATTTTTATGTCCTTACTAGATATTAAGCAGTTGGAGGTTGGAACAATGGTTACTATATAGCGGGCTAGGATGGCTTGTTCCTAGACTTTCCTATATAAAAGATGTTAGAAGTTATGACCCTGTAGTAATGGAGAGAGTGAAGTAAATTACTGCTTAGGAGCTCTCTGAAGGTAAACCTCCTACATCAGACTAAAACCTACTTGTTCCGTGTCTCACCTATTCAATACTACAACAGATTCTATTGTGAATATGCTCCTACACGATTATCACGTGGTATATCATGTGATCTCTTATGGACCTCTATGTTTGAGCATCTACGCCAGAGACACTGGGTTAGGGTTTAGAGATATCTTGCTTGCTAGTCCTTTAGCCTAGTCCTTTAAGCCTTTTCTTCACTTTCTTACTTCAGACTCAAATTACCCCGAGTCGAGTGAGAAATCATGATAATTTCACTGCACCTGCCCTCATAGTATTGCAAAAAACTATCATATTCTTTGACTCAAAGCAAACACCGAAGTAAGATATGTTTTACACAATATTCTTCTTACAGCTTTGAGTTTCCCTTCACAATATATGGAGACTTCACGCCTGCGCCGGTCGTACCCAGATTTATAGCAGATTGTCAAAGGTGAACAATCGCACCCGCCTCCCAAACACTCTGTGGCTCCAAACTGTGCCATTTCGAGACCGCACCAGCTTCGATACAAACTACGCGGTACTATGTTAATATAAATCGATAAGTGCTTTAGAGAGTAGTACTTACTCATATTCTTGTAACCATCGCTAGGACCAAAATCTGCTATGTTTGCACAACCTTCCCAAGGGTTCCACACAACCACGTCCTCGAGGTTTGAGCGCTCGACTCGGTATAATTTATTTACACCGCTCTTGACAATGACAGGGCCAGTGACATCCTTATATACGCGGTCAACCTCTGATGCGATGGTGAGTTCAGGAGCCTCTTCGGTTGAATCGGACTTGGTGACTTTGTCTTTATATGAGATACCCTTTAGACCTTCGACAGTCACGATAGTCACGTCCTACCCAAAAATATTTGAGTCAGTTTCTTTGATCCTAGAGTCAATACATTGTCCAATACATACCGGAACCCTAAGGTAAGTATGGAATAGTAAGTTAAAGTCAAAAGTCTCTGATCCTTCATTTCTAACAAGTATCTTCGTCTCCAAGCTTTTTTTTGTAAGAGTAACTGAATAGATCAGTCCAAAATCGTAGGGCCATTGTTTCCGTAGATCAACAGTAAGGTTCTCGGGACCGAGGCCAAAATCAACCTGAATGGAGTTCTCGTCCCCGCTAGTTTTTCCGAGGAGTTCCCACCTGCAGATTCTGGCGAAGCCGTGTTGCGCGAGAGGTGCTGTTGGACCTTCTGTTGCTTTGCCAAATACCTAGAATGTCAAGCTATGTCAGTTTTCTTAGTACTATACTAAGTACTACAGGACAATACCTACCGGGAAGACCAATGGAATCCCTCCTCGAACTGCTTTCGTCCCGTCTATTTGATAATTAGCACTATTAGCAATCTAGCAGCCCTTGGACTCTGGATGTCCGGTGAATCTGGGGTAGTGGCATGCTTACCGAGTTGTGCTTTATCACTCAGAAACAACTTCTCCTCCCCGTCAGCGATCCAGGAAACGACCGTAGCGCCGTAGAGCAATACATCGGCAGACTCTCCAGAAGGTAGGGAAAGCTAGACCACCAGTGTTCAGTCCTTGAGTTTATTGATAGAGAAACCCTTATACCATGATATACACACCCTAACTCTACCATTCTCAACATTCATCTCACCTTGCGCAGATGCACCTCCAGGGCTCACAGGAATCGGGGCGGGCTTCTTGCGTTCAACCATTGTTGGAGTTGTTATTTTTTTTTCTGATGAGGTAAGGAATACAGTGTTCAAGAGATACAGAAACGTGCAACGTAATTGATGAGATGCGAGATGGATGAGGGGTCAGCTACATATATTTGAGTGCCAATGGGAGTACCCCGCCATCCATCTGTCCAAGGTTAAGAGCTCTGGAACCGAATGCGGCCACATGCTTGGCGCTGCAACCGCGTTTGATCTCTGTTTTGCTACTAGGGTCTAATACTCAGAAATACAAGTATTACCGATTTAAATATAAGGAGTCTTAGTTATCTTAAGGATCAGTGCTTGAGCTTTAACAATCAAATGAACCTGAGACGGAGTAGGAATTACCGAGTGACAAACGATGAATACAGTTAGGAACGAACGGAAACTAGGGTCCCCCCTTGCTCTTTGAATACTTACGCGTTACGGTGTGATGGCCATGGGGTTTACTCACCAGAAAGTCGGGCCATAGGGATAATGCCACGGGTAGTACGGTTCTCTTTCAGCCGCAAGAAAATAAATACATAAAGCTCCAGAAGCTGCGGTCCGCCGACAAACCCCGAGATCTTTGGTTCTGACTTGGACTCTTAATTGAAGAAGCTTTCACAGCTATAAACAATAATTTTAACGCCATGTCATTCGATTTCGATATCGGGTCATTCAATGCAAAACCTAACTATCTTATGAGATCAAAGAAGGGGTTAAGTTGGTATGCTCCCTTCCTATAATACTAAAATTAGTTCTATTACAGATCTAAAAACCTAAATTATCAATAGGAACAACCTACCACCTTCTTTGATCTCGCTTGTGAGCATACTAGAAATGGTAGATGCAATTGTAGATTTTGCACTCGGTCCCAATGGTCATTACTGGCTTCAATACGAAGGTGAAACCAGTGAAATTGTGACAAGTAAGTCCCCTAGTAGCTCTTCTACTAGGTAAAATAAGCGATCATATCATCAATTTAAAATTATGCGTTGATTATGATAGGGACATCACAAAGCCTTTGGCAATATCTGAACTGCGACACCAATAGCCTGTTATCAATAAATCGCCTCGAGTTCGGCCAAGCGAAAACACATTGGGGTACAAATAGCTGGACCGAAGAGGATGGCCAAAACTACCAAAGCATATTCTACAATAATCTTCCAGAGGGACTGGTAAACCAGATTAGTGAATTGGAGGCCCAAGGGGAGATGACCAGCTACTCCGATATCGGATTTCTAGCTATGGGTATGGGCAACATATGGGTACTAGGAAGTAAAGGATGGATTTGGTCAGATGGAATAGACCCTGAACTTTTGGAAACACTTCAAGCAGTACCAGAAGGGGTCTCTGTTTCGGTTCGTTTGGATAACCCCAGGGCTATTGAGCCGATCCTAGTCAAGCGGATATTAACTAACATCCGTTTTTTCATACAGAATGTACGACTCTCGCCAATACAAACTGACTACTAGTGGGTCTCATACAGCGATGGCAGTACCCACTTCCGCATCCCTGTACACTGGAACACTGCTGTTGCCGAGTATGGAGCGCCAGAATATGCAATGAAAAAGAAAAGAACTACGGCAGATGTAAGACATAGTATTGGCCTTAAGTTACGCAAGGCAGGGGCGTATGCAGCACCGGCTGTGGTTGCTACCGCTGTATGTGTTTTGATGTAGTGCTACAATGATATAGCAGTTAAAGGCTACCGCTTCACAAGTCGTCACTCGGATGGTACGTATGCGCTGCAGCTGCACTAATAAAGCATCCCTTACTAGCCTATATAACTGGATTAAGTACATATTACCCCGTACAAACCCTTTGTGAAAAGGCTATTTTGATCCATTTGCCTATAAGCTTGTGGTTAATGAATCATTTGGGGTTTTGTAATTCATTTAACGTGTACTTTTCCAACTTTTTCCCCTACTACTATTTCAATTAACACCTCCACTGTTATAATGTATACGACCCCCGATTTATCTACACCATCCCTACACTTTCCCTCATCGTCCTTTAGATCTCATAGTCAAATCAATTAGTTAGAATACGGTGGTGAATGTCTTAGGTGTAGGTAATCTAAATACCTATGCTAAACTGTAAAGTTCAACTCTCTTGGGAGGTTAGCTTAATACAGGATTATGAAAACGGGGTTTTAATTCTTCATCGGAGGTTCGATCACCACGGGAATATTAGACCGTTTGGGCCATCAGCAAGGATGGCCCCTCAGCGAGCGCTAATCAATTCTGCTAGTTAAAATAAGGGTTAGGTTTTCGTCTATCGAGGCCAAGGTTTTCACAGGATCTCGAGCAGCACCAATCCTTCCTTCACAATATATAGACACAATACATAGATATTTAGAGTATGGGATATAGTAGGATAGTATAAAGATTTATAACCCGCGCTCAAAGCATTTATTTTCTTAATGGCCGCGGTGATAAAGGCTTAGTTGTACTTGATTAGCACTCACTATTCTCGCTGATGGCCCAGGTAGTCCGGCCGTATCTATATTGGTATGGCAATTTCTTATAGTCAATCTTCTATTCTCCTGGCTAGTCCAAATTGCAAAATAGTTTCGTAGACGATGTTCCCAGATATGACGCGTCTAGCCAACCCGGCAAGATACCGAGTAAAACAAGATTCTCACCGATAAAATCACCGAGAATAGGGGGGGGAGTTATTTTATATGAATTGTAGGGATTCTCTCGAGGGTCAGAAAATACGCCATACCCTAACGTGACCCCACCAACGCATCCCCGGGGCGAGCCGCTGCATGCATATATAGATTAGCTTGGTTATTGCGGCTCTCTCCATGATAGGATAGGTAGGTAGGTGGCACGCACCGCCAACAGCTCCTACCTTGATGCAACAACATATCCAACGCCACTTCACGTTCAACCTCTCGATAACTTTAAGATAGTGCCCCGCAATGGAAGAAGACGACTACGGTAGTGACGGGTGGGGCGAGATCGACTACCATGACCTCATAGCTGCTGCTGACGAGGTCGAGAAGCAGACGACACCTTCGAAGCCTCAGCTTCAACAAGGCTTATTGAGCGATAGTGGGTTGCTTTTCATGGACGATGACTTTGATGATTTTGACGACGATGATATGTTAAGTGCGGCTGTACCGAGTATTGCAATATCAACTCCGAATCTTCAGAAGCGACATGAGGTTGAATGTATAGATCCCACGAGCTCAACTGAGACAGTTCGTGCGGAAGAGTCGGCGGTAAAGGAGGAAAAGGAAAATGTACCACCGGAGGAGAACAGGGACCCTAAGCCAGAAGCAGACGTTGTGGGTACAAAGTTGGTTGTTGATTCGCGACCTAAGGAAGAAGACAATAAACCAGCTCCGTAAGCTCTCTTTTTGAATATTGGGCTTCAGCTTGGAACTGATATCAAACTGGAAGTCCAAAACCTGATGATGGGAGAGGTGTTGTCAAACGGAAGATTTCGGGCATCGATATTGATGGGTAAGCTTTCCTCTCTTTTTGGGGGGCTTTTATCTCGTGTTCTAAATAAGTAATTATTCGAAATTAGGGATCGTGCACGGAGAAAAGTAGACTATTCTGGAACTATTTTTCCGCGATTTACAAGGGCCTATGAGAAGGATCTTGCAGATGCAGTATCAGTTGCGGAGTTCTCTCTACGTCTAATGGAGATTCTCACCTCGGTGTTGAGAGAGTTTTTGGAGGCGAACATATCATGCTTCCCACGCCAATACCGACAAGAAACCGCTAGTGGTATCAACAGGATGGTCGGTCATCGTAAAGCTAATGTCACATTTCAGGGGTGGGACTTTTTAGCCTTAGCAAACTGCATTATCTATCATAGGTTGTTCCTATCATTCCTAGGCTTCTCTCATACTAACATTTGTCAAAAGGAACTCCCTCCCAAAATTTGTCAAGAACCCTCATGATATTGTTGAGCGCCTCCGTGTCTTGAAAACAACGATGCGATGGACAGTCGCTCATACATCCTTGCAAGAGGAGGAACGGAAGCATCCAATTGAACTAAGCTTATGGGCGATCAACACTTTATTTCTTATTGAGAATTTAGAGGTTCCAATGGAATATGCGTCTAAAGTTATGTCTTTACACCAACGGATTTGGGTATGAGTTTTTTTGTATATTACCTAAGAGTTAGATTATGTTTCTAATAGTATACACCTAGTCTCTTCCGGCCTCACCGCCACCATATGCATCACAACTGAGTTAATAGGTATATTTCTAGTAGCTTAAAACCAATATAGTTCATTTTATAGTTGGGGGGGTAAAGTACGCAGCAAGAGAGCAGTTCAGAGCGAGGGGTGGTTATATACCACGCGATTGTGGACTAAGTTTGATGAAGCAAAGCTGGGAATTCGACATATCAAGAGTTGTGACAGTTGGTGGACCTTTTATTGGATGGTATTTACGCTAGGTGGATATTTTGTTATTTCGATGGTAGTCTATTTTTAAGGGTTGGAGGGGTTTGGATGATTACGTTTTTGTTATACCGTAATCTTGCCAGGAGTTTTTTGAGTTTTTTGCGCGTTACTCCGCAATGCGTCGATTTTGAGGCCATTATTCATAACATAGGTGTTGTGATAAGTACTGCTACCCAGCACTGTTTTTTTTTCTTTTGTTTTCTTGACTTAGTCACTCTCAATCTAGTTGGATCATGAATAACAAATCATAGCAATATATATCTTCAGTTAGTGTACTCTAGTGGGGTAGCGAATATCCAAGACTCCCCCTAGTGATAGCCGAAATTGGCTAAAAATGCGCATGGTGGGGCAGTGGGAGAGCTTAAGTCGGAGAATTATAGAGTGCATGTAGGTATTCAGCAACCATGTCTCTACTAGTAATAATTATCCGTTGGGCTATTCTGAAACTGCAGGACACGATTCTCGATTCTACAGTAAAGTAATCTCGCTATCAGATGCCAGCGATCAAATCGAAGGTTGAAGCGCCAAGGACCGAGCTACGGTGAACGCGACTAAGCTAGATCTGGCGGATCCCGGGACCACATAAATATTAAGCTCAACCACGTTGGCAACGTTGCTTCAGCACGCGACCATCCATACTACCATACTACGAAAGAAATGGGTATGAATCCTCTTCTCAAGAAAGCCTACTGGACCTTGGCCGGTATGGGGGCCTTGTATTTCGTTTTTCTTGGATGCCTAACGAATCCATGGGTGCAGAAAAAGTGTGTATTTACCTATGTCTTCTTCCCCGCTGAGAGTATCTTGCGTTGTGGCTGACAAGATTGGTTTACAGTGCGCTTTATATGCATCGTTTGCAGGTTACATGGCGCCAGGACCTGACAAAACCTGAGCAGTTTGGTTTCGCAAGTTCGTTCCCTAGGGTGCGTGGCTAGCTAGAGGTGGGGTGCTGATACAGTGCTCTAGAGGGCCAGGTTACGCCGTTTTTCCTCGATACTTCGGATGGTGAGAAGATATTTGCATGGCATATATTGCCATTAGGACTTTACAAGACACATCGCGATCAGTTGGTTAAGCAGCCTGATGGGTTGAAATCTGATCTGCTTTTCGACTCCGAGAACATTAAACTTATGATGAATGATCCTGAAGCCCGTTTGATTATCCACTGTATGTATTCCTTATCCCTCCTCGAATTTCAGAACCAACTAACTAGAGTTTAGTCCATGGTGTACGTAAATCTACTACTCCCTCTTAGACGTATCACTAACCCTTTTTAGAATGCTGGTACAGTCGGTTCAGGCTGGCGCCCAACTTACTTCCGCTCCCTCTCCGCCGCCGATCCCTCGAAAATCCACATCTTAGCTATCGACTACCGTGGCTACGGTCTCTCTACCGGTACACCATCTGAAGAAGGGCTCATTACCGATGGCCTAGCTGCCGTTGATTGGGCAATCAACACAATAGGGATGCCAGCTTCCCATATTGCCCTCGTCGGCCAATCGCTTGGTACAGCTGTGACCATCGGTGTCGCAGAGCGTCTTGCCACAAATCCTCAAACCCCCACAGAGCTTGGCGCAGTAATCACGATTGCTCCATTCAGTAACATCAAGGAGTTGGTCGTCACTTATGCCATTGGTGGGATAATACCTATCCTATCACCTCTGAGGCCGTATCCATTCTTACAGAACCTGTTTTCGGGATTTATCTATGAGGGTTGGAAATCTGATGAGCGTGTTGCATCACTGGTGAAGGCTAGTAAGAAGCTGACGCTTATCATACTTCATGCCTATAATGATTTCGATATCCCATGGTCTCACTCTGATAAGTTGTTTTATGTTGCTGCCAATGCGACGCTGAGTGATGGGGAGGAGGCGTTACCATGGTTAGAGGTGAACAAGGTGAAGGAGAGAACAGATTATGGCGTTGAGAGTTATAAACATAAGTGGCCTGAGTCGAGGAGTAAGGGGAATTCAATCGAGCAATGGGTTGTGACTTGGGGAGGTCATAACCAGGTTGTTACTAGTGCAGGAACATCGGTTATTGTTGCAAAGGCTTTGGGGTTGTAGATAGTGTGTTTAGACTTTACTTTATTTTATAGAATGTGGAACTAATTATGAGTACATGGATTTATATATACGGCTAGAGGTACTACAAATACAAATATTCTATGATCTCTACATCTTGCAGAAAAAATGATATACAGATAGCATTCTACTTGTAGTGGGGAGTAATTCGAGGACTGTATTCTAGGACGGTATGCTTCTACCCGGTAGTCTAGTATTATAGCAAACCGCAGTACATATGAGTTGGGGGTAAAGTCATATATGCTCTACTATCTACCACCCCTCTGACTCCCTACAAAGGTGGGTCCAAACTAATGGATTAAGGGATACCAATTACGGTTAATCATTTACTATCAATCCAATACTAAAACGGGACCTCTACAATACCATGAAATATATATATACACGTACGCTTGACATCTTCCACTATTATCTATGATATCCAAGCTTTAATTTTATTCATATAGTGCACTGAGAGTTGGGTGTTAACGCTGCTTTAACATTTTTACACCATCTAGTATAAGTGGAGTTAAAAAAACAAAAATATCAGAGGTAAAGTAACTCACGGTGTATCACTCGAACTTCAATTGATCACTGAGGCGTAATATGTACTTCCAAGAATTAGGTTCTATTAAAGTTTAGTCGTCGAGTGTGTAGGGTCTATGATGCACTGGCTAGTGTATAGGGTGAGTAGTATGTTCTCCTTCTTGCTCGATGTCTGAGGGCTTTTTCAAAATTAGCCTTTGTCTTGTTTCGTAGTTCCCTCACTAATACGTGTACTAAAAGGCTTGGATTTTCTATAACACATGTAGTTATTTAGGATAAGTAGAAGGATTAGCTTAGGTAGTCTACAAAGATATCTAGTCGGACTTTACTACCCTGGTAGTCCCAAGAGATGTAATACTTGAGGAATGAGTATTGACTGAGTAGAAACACTGTTGAATTACTAGTTACGTAACTGGGCTTCTAGTGTTGTTTGAGGAATCTCTTGGTTACGTATATGCTCCTGTAGAACTCTTGTCGTATGTCTTAGGACTTAGTGTATTCTACTATAAGAGTAATGTATCAATCTAGATATTACCCATGCGAATTTTGGGGGAGGACATAAGATAGTGCATTACTTGTTAAGGTTCTAATTAATTCTTTAGCCTTTCCCTATTCTTAATTCGTTACTTATCAGATACCCCATTAATGTCAAAAATCTCAACCAGTACGTATCTTAATCAGCACATTAAAAGGGGAGCCTAGAAGCCGTGAGTCCAAGTTCTCCTATATATATTAGGGGTCTTTTGGTTCACTTGAAGCGCACTAAGTGATTCTAGAATGCAACTCTCTTAACAAATATTAGTTTCTTAACTATACTAAATATAATTAACACGGACGACTTAGGTGCTCTAACCTAATATATTTTGTCTATACAAAGTTTGATAGGGTCAGTGTATTACCCGATTTATTCACTCCCGTAGGTGTGATAATCTGAGGCCTATAACTATAAAATTAACAAAGTGCGTACGACACCTATTCGGACTAGTTACTCGGGTCCTATTTACCATAGTTCCGTTACTAGACTTAATTGTCTAACCTTCGACGAATTCGATACAATGATATAATTTCATAGAGCGAGTACGTAAGTATCCTTATAAAAAAAAAGGCCCGAATTTCTATAGAATAACCCCTTTAGGACTATAACACATACCCATATAAGGCGATAACACAGCAGCAGCACAAGCAGTCTGAAGATAAATTCCTGCAGAATAACCGCCAGCCAAATTCTCAATAGAAGGCCGACTGACCGACTCTGAGTAACAAGTGCTGCAAACCACCCAGAGCAGCAGGAATTACGTTATCCCACTCTCCTCCATAAATATATTCTACAGCTGAAAAGATATTCGTGGAGGTTAGACTGGCTGGCTGGCTGGCTGCTGTGTTACGGGTTCTCGGCTGCTACCCGGTATATTACTGTAGGTACATATGTTCTCGTCACTATCGCTAATAGGGTATCCGTTTGGAGGTTAATTATTGGGAGCCTTGCATGCGCGTACCAATTGAAACAGCTAAAACCTCCGGGGGAAAAAGAAAGTTGGACGTTTTTATGTCCCACTCGGCGTCATGGCCGGTTGGTTGCATACAATCCGATCTAGTCGACTAGCTGCTCGGGGCTGGGGGAATTCCCCCCTCTCTCAGCGTACATACACATACGTCCAATAGAAACAATACCACAGTATATACCCCAGGGTTTTTGTGAGAATTAAGATATAAAACTTTAATGTTTGGCCTATAAAATAACTAGAGCGCTGGTACCGAAGTTCAGTTTAACTCTTTCTTTTGGCACCCCCCCAGAATTCATTCTAGAATATTCAAAAAAGTAAAAAGGAAAAAAAGAATTGTGCGGGATGCAGTTATGAAGGCGTTCAATTACATGCGTCGCATGTTTGACAACTGTGTCTTTTTTTTCTTTTTCTTTTCTTTTCTTTTGCTTTTGTCTCCACTAAAGGGAGAGAAGGGAGGGGTGGATTTTTTCCTTATCGGTATCAACCTGCACCCTGGTCGTACAATTGCAGCTAATTATTGTGCTTTTATATGGTCAAATAGTATAATTACCATGATATATTAATTAGTTATATAACCCCACCACCGTTACCATTATCTTTCCTTTCCTTTTCTGTCTTAAGAAACAGAATTCGGGGGTGTATCTTACTAGGCGATTAATTGCATTCTGGTAATTAATCGTGAGATAATGAATGGTTACTGAGTCGATGCACTACGTACTGCGCATATGTGGATCGGGGGGAGGGGCGGCGCGACCTGTTTTATCTTCTCTACAGAGCCACCGTATCGTATCCTGTTGTTGTAACGGGCTCTCTTACGTGCATGCGGATCTAAACTAAAGCGAGCGAGCTCAAGACGTGGCCAACGCTACTCCACTCTCGTTTCAAGGCTTACAGTATATTCATTCAATTGGTGTTGACTAGCACAGGAATTATGAGCCTCATGGAATTTGGCCTATGACGCCCAAATTCGCAAAATAGTGCGCTTCAAGATATGTACGCCCGACAGTGGTTGTTAATGGAAAGGTGGGGTCATTGGTTCTACTATATCATCATACATACTGGGTGAGCTAGACTTGTAGAGTACCCCTCTTACATATACTCAACCTCACCTTAACCTCACACTTCTCCCCCCCCCCCCCCCCCCGAGCTGAGTACCTCGAATTGTGTATATCTCCAGCTGGCTAGTAGATAACCCAGATTCCATCCAACCCGCAAACCACCACAGCCCCTCATCACAATGGAAGCGCTCGGCCTTGTCAGCCTCATCGGCTCCACGGTGACTCTCACCATCAAAGTCAGTCTACTCGTTACGGATCTACAGAGTGCCAGTGATGATTTCGATGATATCAGGGACCATTTCGATAGCATAAACGCAGCGTTGGATAACCTCAAAATGCTTTTTATAAGCAATTCCCTTCCACCTGCACTGTTATCGGGATACGCAAGACAGCTTGAAAAGTACCGGGATAGTCTAAATGACATCGCGACTCGTCTGGAATCAATCCAGCAGGGCCTCGGGAGCAAGTCCCGCTTTGATCGGCTGTGGCAACGGCATAATCTGGTTCACGGGGACCTGAAGCGACTTACGAACCGAATATCGGCCATAAACACAAGTCTCAACACGGTGTTGATAACATATGGCTGCATAGTCATTAATCTTGTTCACAGAGATGTTAATTCTTGGAAGGCGGCAGACATAAACCTTTCGGGATATGGGGAAATTCAACCTGAAACGGATAAGACTAAATGGGTCTTTAATCGGGGGTTTATAATGCCGCCGGAGCCTCCCTCCTCGGCTGCGGCGGCGGCGGGATCTCGGGGCGCGGAAACTCCGGGCGAGTCAATACCGATGATCAACGCAAACACGGAGGGGGGTTTCCTCAGCCGAAAACCGTCACAGTTTCTATTGAAAACGATTAATGAGATTCAAGCGCCGGCGCCTAGTATAGTTCCATGGGTGGGCGAATACCTCCTTGATTCGAAAATGCAATCACCGCCCCCGAGCCCGGGAATACCCCAAGATGAAACCTTCCAACTACACGGTTTACGGTGTTCTTCGAGTCTCCCTGATATTAAAAAGGTTCAAGATATTGGGTGTTGGATGTTGAAGGGGATGCAGGGGTATGAATACAATTACTAAGATTTGATCATCTTGTCAGTTTATAGGTTTTTCTTTTCTTTTCTTTAATGACTATCAATCACATGAACTCGGGGCGGTTCTGTCGGAGATGTTATGTATATAATTAGCGAGAAGGATATATGAGGCGCTTTAAGGGTTATAGTCGTTCAGGGTTGGGTAGTGGGTCTTTACTAAGGTTATGTTTTGGATGGGTTTTACCCATAAACGCTCCTAAATTAGAAATTTTGCGCTAGACGCGCTGATGGAGAGTAAACACACCCAAGGTCTCAGTCTGCTAACCCAAGTGTTTGTTATACTCGTTGCAACTAACTCTCCATGAGATACTAAAGATATGTTTCCATTGCCACTCTTGAGGCGGTTAGCCACCACCAAAGATTGTAAGGAGGTTGAACTGTCTATAAAAAAAACTCCCCTCTAGCAGAAATATAAAATTAGTCGAGATGTAATGGCTTGGAGCGATGGAGGCCAGGTTGTCTAATTTGGCCGTTGATCAACCGCAATTTCAATGGCGCCCATCTTACCTGTGATTGGCCAAAAAAAAAACACTAGTAACACAAACTTTGTACGAAACCATATGGAATAATTAACCCAAAGCCGTTATTTCAAGCCCATCGCCAATAACACAGTGGAAGCAGATTATTGAAATCTAGATACATATAAAAAATAAGAGCGCGAATAATTGGTTTCTGATATTACTTATTTCCCTAGGTAATTAATTTGAAACTTATATCGAAAAAAAAAAAAAAAAAAAAAACCTATCTTTTGGTACGTGTTGGGTGAATTATGTTCAATAGTGGGCCTCCATGTTTAAGTTCCCGAACCCTCCAGAGGACGCTCAAACCAAAAAAAGTCTCTAGTGCAAACACGTGTTGGAACCGGTCTTAAATGTATGACTCTAGATAGTAGTGCGAGTGTGGGAGTCCTTGTCTCTTATCGAGTCGGGTACATACTTAGTTATTATTCCTGACGCCGCTGTCAAAGAATAGATGAATCTGATAGTATAGGGATTTATGTAGTTGTTGGTTGTAGGTTGTTTTGGATGATGTTTAGTACGTTACGCAGCTAGCCGCACCTTAACGTAATCAAACACACTAGAGAAACTACATGTACCCTAGTCTGTATAAGTCAGATATAAACCCCTTGAGTGTAAAAAGGTCATTTATTCATTATTGAGGGATAGTTTTGAGACTTTTGGGACTTTGAATCAATCTAGTATATGGTTGACAGAGTTCAGACGGCTATTGAAGATGAGTGGTATACAACTTATATTTTTGAAATTTCATACAATTTGTTGTAGTACATGTAATACTATAGGTGACGTAAGGTCGTTTTGGTGCTACATACAGCCGCTACATGTAGTGTAGCCACATTGACGACTAGTCGTCCAATTTTACCTATTCTGTCCAAATACTAGAAGCCTGGTAACAAAACCCCCCAGTACTGTTTGTAGGCATGATTGTCAAAATTTTTGTGTAAATTCAAGACAAGTTTTGTGCCGAGACCAACAAGATCAGGCGCAACAATTAAGTGTTATTTAGTGGGAAATAAAGCCGAAACCACTACTCCAAGCTCCCCCACCTGCCATCAATAGTGATGGCTGTTATTGTACATAGAATACACCAAAGACTCCGTATAGACATACCCATAAACAAAATAAGATCAACATAAGAAAACTTGGGCCTTCGCCAAGTAGGATCCTTCCTCTTTGTTTTTCCAGAGGCCGGGAAACACGGTTGCTTGCACTTTCGCTCTAAACTGCCCCCCTCCTGGTGTTTGACGCACCTCTTCCATTATCTTGGGGTCAAATACTCTACTCGAAGCCCAGGTTAATTCAAACTTTGTCGGTTGATCTTCCATAGTAAAAGCAAAGTGAACCGCAGCCTCCATCACTCTTTCCATACTGCGAAGCCGTTTCTCTTTATTTATTCCGTCTACAGCAAATCGTCTCGTCTCACGGTATGCAGATCTAGCAAGCACATATTTTATGTCTCGATAACTACTATCGTATATACCTTGCTTAAGAGCTAGCGAGATTTAGTTTTATAATTAGTTTAGGTATCTTTTGAATAAAATGGCAGTGATACATACCAGATCTTGCTTCTTTGCTAGCAGCTCTAATGATTATATTACCAATGATAGCGCGAAGGGCAAATATCCGAGAATCTTGACTTCCGAGAAGGCGCTTCAATTCCGGTACTTGGTTCTCGAGTTCTCGATGAGCACCTACAGAGAGCCCTGAGAGTTCGTCACCATATGACGTACCGTCCGGAGCGATGTAAAAGTTGAGAATATGGTTCGTTAACCGGGTATTAATCTCTTCGAAAAGGCGAAGCATCGACTTGTCGTCTTTGGGCAGTTTGTTCCAGGCCACTCCGTCAGAAATTTCTTGGTAGTGGCCATTGGAAGTAGCAGGGGGGATTAGGCTTTTGGTTTTCCGGAGGAGTCTAGGACTGCGTTGGGTGTCTTGATAATACATTTTAGAAACGATAGGACGCGGTAGGCTTCTAGCTCTACGGTGGGTATTAGGATTGTACTGGATGTCTTGATAATAAACTTTAGAGCGCAGTGGGCTCCTGACCCTGATGTGGTTTTCGGGATTGTGCTGGGAGCCCTGATAACTATCACTTGGGGCATTTCTGTTCTGGCTAATAATAGTATTCCGATGATTAAGGTCCCTATGGGTATCGTCGCCGGAAGTTATACTAACTAGTCTCTCTAGCCTCTGCCGTATATCTTGTAAGGTCCTGGAGACTGGGAGAGGGTTGGAAGCGTATGGTGGGTGATTGGGGATTGTATTAGCTAGCCTCCCCAGTCTGTCTGGTATCTCTGATACACTTTTGGAGTGCTGACGAGCATAAGTGACTGAGCTAGAATTTTTCGCCTGCTTCCGTGATTGAGGTGTGGGGTCCTGACCGGCTCCGAAATGGCGCGGGGACTTTGGACTATGATCTAAGAGATCATCAGGAATTTTGTTAAACAGGGTTTCTAATTTCTTTAGTTCCTTCTGTAACTTCGGTTGGCCCTTAGAGTCCCCGCTGGTACTAGGGCTATTCTGTGTATTCCGTTTACGACCCAAGGATGCATTAACTATCCTCCTCATCCTTTCCCGTATCTCCTTGGGTTCCGGGTTGATATTGGAATTCAGCCAATCTAAGAAACTGGAAATTGCATTAGAGAGTCTCTTTCGTATCTCTCGCAGGCTCCTGGTACTCCAGTTGCTGTCGTTGGAGTTCTGTCGAGAGGGAGATTTTGGGATTTGATCTGTCCCTGTCCTCGCTTGACTTGGGGGGGTTGCATCAACCAGCATCTCGAGGATCTCCAGTACCTCTAGTATATCCTGCAAGACTTGGGGGTCCGAGCTAATACTAGAGCTTCTCCGGGCTCTCGAGCCAGAATTGAAGATCCCAGAATTTCCATCATTTCTCTCCCTATTCACTTGTCCTGGGCTCAAGTGGGTATTGTGCTGAGTAACTTGGGCACCGGTTGGGGAGCGCATACCATTCCCTAGGTTTCGAGTGTTCCGATAGGTAGTTTTCTTCCGCTGGACGTTCCGATGACAATTGCAATATGCAAAGATGTTATTAACTTCAAAAGCGGTACCAGCCCTCTTTCTCCTTCCCTTCTTGCCTTTGTCCTTTGTACTTGTGGTGCTTATCGATGGGACCGTGACATTTACAGCCGAGACCTCCAGTTTTTAGGTACCCGGCGTTGGGCGTTGATATCGGTGGGAGAAACCGGGTGGGGTGTTTTGTTCTGTTGTTCGTTGAATGTGGGGGGGGGGTGGATAAATTAAATAACAGCAGCCGCAAGATATAAAGTTGTATGATAGCCGTTAATTTCGGGTGTGTCAAGAGGTATTTTGTTTTATTTTGAGCTTATAAACTGAACCGGCACTGCATATCTTGCAAAGGCTTTTTATTTCTACAGCAGGTATGGGCGCAGACCTTAAAAGGAAAAGATGGCTAACTCAGGTATCTGTATATCAATCCCAATCCTCCAGTAGGCTTCCCCAAATTGTCTAGGCTTGCAGCCGGGGATTAATACCTACCCCGTACTCTACATCGGCAACAGCCACGTCACGGCTACCAACAGAATTATTCGAGCGCTTGTGTCGCAGAGTCCTTCACCCCCGAAATAAAATCTCTCCATCCTCGAACTTGGGTAAAGGAACCTAGGAGATAGGTATACGCGCGCACTAGGTATTGCTATATTCTCCTCTCCAAGCGATCTTCTGTAGGCGCCACCCCCTCACCGAAAATATAGCACGAGTTCGGAGGTCTCCAGCATGCTACAACAAGCCACATCGCGAGATGGTGGCCTGTCCAGATGAAGGGTGCGTCTGATTGCATAGAAAATTCGATGGGAAATGCCAGTTCTCCTTTAGAAGCCGGCATTACGTCTTCTCGAATCCAATTCGATGTACTCTGCTCATAATCTTGCAGCTTGTGAAATAGGCTAGGCCCGTGCCCCATGCATTCGATGGGGGTTTCTATGGTATGCAGACTTGGTCCATTTTAGAAATGTCATGGGACTGCGGGTACTCATATAATACGGTACCGTATAATCTAGGAATAAAGTATGGGGGCAGGGTAGTAATTGAGTGCTGACTGGCTGGGTAGACCGATATGAGCCTGATAAATAGGTGTTCAGGATCAAGGCATACCCGAACATTTTCTGCCCTGCTCTGTCCACCAGGCAACTTACTACTGGATATGAAAAAAGGATTAGAGCCCAAAGCCGATAGGCTCTAAAATGGTGTGCATCGCACAAATGCGTGTAGTCAGGACATACCCAGGTGAAAAAAACTACATGTATTCTCAACCTCCCCCTTAGTGAATAGGTACCACTTCGCATCCTACGATCTATTAAACGCCATCTCTCCGTCGCCGCCGCCATCCCAGGCCGCCTGAGTATATCATCCATACCGTGCAAAATATATGGACAGCGGACAGCTAGTGTGGCTTAGTAAGAAAGGGAAACTGTCAAGCCTGCATAATACAATGCCACAGGGGTCTTCATAAGGGATGGCGTGCTTGAAACATGCCAGTTATAATCTACTAATCAGTGAGCTGCGAAACAGTGATAGTGTCGTTCTGTTTTGTATCAAGTTTGACACAACTGATAGACCACTGGTAACTCACTGTGACTAACATCTCTTCCGCCACTTTGGCCCCCAAAAGATTGTCCACTAAACAATACGACTAGAACATTTGGTTTTACACGTGTGCCCAAACATCTTGGGTGTTCTAAATTCATCTCCTATGCACTACACCAATAGCACTTCATGAATAACATGATATTGCCTTAGATGCTTCTAGGCTCTGAGTTAACTTACTCAGGACAAGCTGAAGATTCAACTACTGTAATGGGGCAATGTCTCTGGGTGCGCCCTCTCAGTAATAAAATCTATCATATACGGACAAGTACAGTAGCTTAAAAGACAGCACTTCTGCTAAGTGGGTGGCGTAGTATACCGACAGTTTTATTTACCTCTTCAAGCCTAAATCTTCTTTGCGTTTTCTCTTGAGGAGCCCCTAGTCCTGTGGTAAACTATACCATTGATTGGTGGGAATATCGCCTGAATTCTCTTGGAAAATACGCCGGGCCAAAGCTGGTCGCCACCAAATCGCTTCAATGATATTGCTTGAATTACAGCCACAAGTCCCATGCTTTTAAGAGGTAATGTTTGGGTTGCTTTTTACGTTAGCCTTATCTAGGAGACCTTACTACATGAGAAATGCATTAAAGTACAGGTTGCCCCGCATAGATTTGGAGGAAGCAGAATTCTAGGCTGTACCCACAACCGGCATCCACTACTATTAGCCTTCTACTGCAGCCTTCTAGTTTCATAATTTGGAGTATATGGATTCATTAACAATAGCTTAGTAGTAGAGTGTCAGATAAGAGCATAAGCTGTATAAATATAGCTCTCTAACAAAGCTCATCTTTTTACATTTTTCATAAACACCTCTCGGTACACATAGATTTATGCCCTTTAAAGACATATGAGATCTGACGTGGCACATTAATTCTAGGAATAAATTATAGACTTCTTATATAGGAGCGCATAATGCACATTCTGATATTCCCCACTTATAATTCGTGATGTAATATAAGTAAAAGTTTTCGCCCTTAATATTTTTTTTTTCTCAGTGCAAAAAAAAAACCTGTATATATGTATACCACTTAATTTAAAAAATTCTACTCTTTCAAACAGTGTTTGATTAATCAAGATAAATGACACCATACCGTAGTATCTGCGGGATTTTATTCATCCCTCATGTGGGTTTATTACAGGTGATAATTTCTACTAGATTCCATTATAAGTGCAGTAATCCCCAGCTAGTACACCCATAATTATAAACACCGAAATTCAACGTGTAAACACTAGTACTAGCTATGTAGTTGTAAACTGAAGCTAGCGATAGGCTATACATACACTACATATACGCGTACAGCCATGCGAAGTACAAACTCGCTTCTACAACTAAACCCGTCCAAAATAGTAATTTGAACCCTCTACAAAGTTAATAACTAGGGGATAAATAATATAAATAGCATCACTAGATTTCATCTTAGCTACGTACTCGAAATTAACTGAAACAAGTATATTACATACCATCCATGCAGTAAAACAGAACTTTTTAGCACTATACTCATGTGTAACTTGGAGGATTTCAATGAGTGGGTGTATGGTTCTGAGAGGCTCTAATGAGTGATTATTGACGGCTCAGAATATTTTTGATGGGAGTTGGAGGGGTGGTGGTGATTGTGTGGTAAAAGCTTATAGGACGCATTAAAGATCTATCACATTATAAAAGGAAATTCATTGGTTTGACTGCAGCACATAGGATTCAAAAGGGAGGAGTACATGTAGTTTTAGTGGATTAGAGACGAAAAAAGCTACATGACGTGGGAGTTGGTAGTAAAGTGCAAATATATATATAAAAGCACTCTGTAAGACATCGAGAAGTAGTCAGCTTGATAATGGGACTTTCTATATCTCGATGAACTTCTAATTACAGCTAAATGATACGAGGACATAGATATAGAAAAACTACACTAAATATCGCTACTAAAGAAACTACGAATACAGGGTGAATTAATGCAATACGACTTGAGAAAATTCAAATTCTCTAATTCCGTCTTCACCAAGATAATATACATGTCACGTCAGTAATGTAAACCCACCATAATTCTAGCGGATTCTCTGTAATAACCTACTGACATTGTGATAAGGTTTACTGTATGACCGTAGCGGAATTAAAGAACTAAACAAGGAGAGAGAGCACAGCCTCCCACGCACCTCTTTTACGGGAGCCTTGCACTATGTAGTTGGTTGAAAATAAATCAAAAGCTGCAATGCCAAGTTCGATCTAGCTACTATATGTTTTTCTGGAGTGCATACCAACGAAGCATGCTTTAATCTTGGCCAATGCTGCACACGCGCAGTATCTGGGAAACAACATGAAAGTGCTGTTCTCAACAATCGATAAGTATGTGTAGGGCCAATAGGAGAAAGCCGTTCCGTGACATCGTGCATAATCAGACTTCTCTCATGTTTCAGTGAGAGGTTGCATGACTCCCGATTGGGGAACTTGGTTCAGCCCTTTGGTACTGGGTTAGGGTTCTTAACTAGAGGGAAGATCGTTCGGCAAGTCCGCAGCACTCAAAGTCATTAAGCGTTTTTCACTTTGTGAGCCTCTTGTGTTATTGGCCAGGTAGAGAAATATGTTTCAGAAATGACGAAATTCATCGTTTAAGTCTGTTTGTGAAAGTGTGCATTCTCAAGGCAATATACCTATAAGACACACACTGCGCACTGCGGATAGGATATGCTGGTAAGGACGGCATGCAGCCTCTAGTTCTGGGGGCACGTGATAATCACCCGGTCGCGATTAAAATCACCAGCGTGCTAACCAATCAGATAATATCTGTAAAATGCTAGAATAGGATATTATACACCAATAATGAAAAATTTCTGAGGGGCACTGTGGGTGCGGCGACGCGTGAAGGTTGGATTTTTTGTAGAGTATATAGTTTGCACAGCGCCCTGCAGACATGTCTGATTACGCGGTTAGTTCTTTATTCCTCTGGACAGGAGTGGCCCCTAGCTTCCCTAGTACTTTGATATTACCTTCAGAAATTTCTCCAGAAAATGAGTACTTCTAGGGAAACGATCGCGGTCGCGATTGACTTTGGTACAACATATTCGGGTCCGTAAAACTGCGCAATTAGGACATCCTTTTCTTCTTAGAAGCCCGAGTTGACGAAAATCTAGGGGTTGCGTTTATGAAGATCAATAATAGGAGCGAAGATCAAGTACCTACTCAGCTCGGGGAATGGCCAGGATTACCAAATTCGAGTACCGACTACAAAGTCCCAACAATAGTCGTGTATCCAGAAAATGAAGGAACTGTATTATGGGGATTCGAAGCGAAAAGAGCAGCTCTGACAGCTCAACGAAAAGAGACAATGTTTAAGCCATTTTTGGACCCTATGTTTACGCGTGGTCAGCATTCAATCACAGGATTGACCAAAGTAGTACATGACTATATACAGGGCCTGTATACCCATCTAATTTATTATCTGAAAAAAGAAGGGATATCCAACACCAAGACGGATTTATGCTTCCTCCTGACTGTCCCGGCAACATTTAGAAATGATGTTGTTGAAAAGTTCCGACGCATTATCAAAACTACCGGAATCGGTAGCCATAACTTTGCCGTTAATTTGACAGAGCCAGAGGCAGCAGGCCTATACACAATGCAAGTCATGCCAGAACAGACGAAATCCGCGTATAATGTATGGCCCTTTTGGTTCTAGAATGAATTTTGGGCTTATAGAGTATATAGGAAAAAGGGTGTTTTATCGTTTGTGATGCCGGTGGTGCAACAATTGATCTCTCATCCTATAATATCTTGCAGTTCAATCCAATCCGAGTCGAACATACAGGTGTATTATCAGGTACAGCTTCCTCCGGTTCGGCATATTTTAGAAGGACTGCAATGCCAATCTAGTCATATATGCATATATAGGCAAATACTGTGGTTCAATCTTCATTGACAGCGCATTCGAATCTCATCTACAATCTCCAGAGGGAGGCGCTTTTTGGAAAGACTTGGCGCCCGTTGAACAAGAATCGATGATCGCATCGTTTATTAAACAGAAGGAGCGCTTTGATAATAGTCCTTACGATGATAATATCAATATTGAATTACCTCCTAGGATTGAATGTCCTGGGAAGAAGGGCCCCTACCTCGCTTTATCTCGGTGAGTCTTACTCAATAGAAAAATTCCTCGTATTCCACTAATAACTATTAAATTTGGATAGAGAACAAATGCAAGGATTTTTTGCGGAATCTTTACTTGGAATACGGGCGATGATCGAGACCCACATTGAGCGGTGTAGGGCTAAAGGCTATCGAGTGAGCGTATGTTATATTATTTTCTTTATTATGGAAAATGAACACTGATTTGGCAACCAAACAGTATATTTTTCTCGTTGGTGGGCTTGGTTCCTCGGTGTATACTAAACAAAAGATTGAAGAATATTTCGATGTCGATAGCTCAGGTATCAAGGTTGTTCAGCCCCCAGAGGCGTAGGTACTCCCATTCCGTAAATCTTTAAGTAAAGTATACTTATTTTATAAATTCTGTGGGGAGCAGCCAACAAGCTGTAGTTCTAGGTGCCATTTCCAACCAGATGCGACTGCTCAGAAGGGAATCGGACCCTGTCCAGGTCCGAATTTGCCCAAAATTTTATGGGATAGTGACAATGAAGTCCACCAACGCTGTAGGTCTTGGTGACAAAGAGTATAAGGATCCTATAAGTGGTAGGATTCTATCTAGCAGAGACCAGATCACATGGTTATTTCAGAAGGTATGAATTGATTGATATAAACCGTTACATTGAAGGTATGACTACTTACAACATTGTACAAAATCCAGGGAGACCGAATCACGAATGGATCTGAGAGACATATCGAACAGCATTTCACACGAGAGTTCGTAACGTGTAACGAAGGATGGGAGGAGGTTGTGGTTGAGTATTCCGGCGGGGATCCGCCGCACCATATGGGGCCGGGTAAGTGCTATAAATTCTCTAAATAAAATTACGAATCCAGCAACAGAGTACTAACTCCCTAGTTATAGAGGTCACTAAAGTCTGCACACTTGTCCCAAACCTAAGCAGCTGCCCAAAGAGCGACTTTGCAAAGTTGAGAATGAAAAAACCTGGTTTCTTCTCACGGCGGGTGAAGTTTTACCAGGCTAGATATACAATCAAGGTGTATCTTGGGACTACAGGCTTGAGATTCGAGATGCTTTACCGAGACGCATTGCGGCCTGACTTAATGAAAGTTGTGTGGGATATGGACAAACCTGGAGTACGCGCGCAGTAACGTAGCCTTAATTAGGGTTTCGTTACTTTTCTAAACTTAATTGCATTAGCACCCTCTTTTGGATTCTATTTTGTGTTCTACTTGTGCTTAATACTTGTAATAGAGGTCCTAAGCCTACCGAATAATAAACTAAACTTTACAACGTATCACGTACAGTTTTATCCATCCTTGACGATTTCCCAATGGGGGATAATTGTCAGCATCTTTACTCCAATAGACTTCCATCACAATAATATACTCGGTATAATTATAATTCCCTACATATCACATCTTGGCCCCAAAATTTTTGTGGCATTCCGGCGCTCCAAGGCTTCTGCCTCGAGTCATGAGGAATGCACAGGGGTCCCACGGGCATAAGTGTACTTGAGGCATAATATATATATAGAACAAAATATAGAGCTAATATATGAGACATTGAAGAGGTTTATGGTCAATATTGGGCATAGCGTGATCCACGAGGCTGAGCTGCGTATTAGTGCCTAGCCTCAAGATCTTGGCCTCGGGGATAGACAAAGCCAGGAATGACAAGGTTGAGGAACTTATAGGCCACCACCTAGCCTTGCTTCGATATGCTTCGAGGTCAATATCGATAACTCTAAATCTCTATAAGCCTAAATCCAAGCTGCGGAGGCCTAGCGACCCACCCACGGTGACCTCTAGTCGGAAACCTCTAGAATAATCATTGACTCTTGGGATGTATAGAGTAGTATAGAATAACTTATTGGTGTACTCTATAGAATATCATAAACTAAAAACAGCCCCATTATACCTTGGAGTACCCCGAAGTGTCCTGAGCCTAGAGAGAGTTAGGCTCAGGTGCCCTCTGCTTCGCCCCGAGCGGCCTTGTAGACTAGGCTCATTAGTTATTATCGTATCCTCTAATTTGGTACTTATGTGTTAGCTTTGAATGTAAGTCTCTAATACGGGAATAAATGCATAAATTTAGGGATTACTCACACAAGTTCGGGGAAAATATACAAAACTTTGTATTACATATTGGGGCGTTGTCAAGGGCGCTAACTGATGCGTCCTTTTTTACTTAAGTTACATTAACTGGTTCATTTGGTGGTTTATTAAGAAGGTTGGATGATTCGCTCTAGGATGTAATTCCCCTAAGTAAAATCGATGCATTACCACCCAGCCCTTAGCTTTACCGGTCAAATACAGCTAAACGGCTTAAATTCCCTAATCTATAACTCATCTAATGCGTTACCCACAAAAGGGCTTGAGAGGGATGATACTGTATTACCAGAGAATTTAACCCCAACAGAAATTAGGGGTTTTCACATCAAACAGTATTCTAACGCTTAGTTTATATTATAACAGGCTTACGATTAGGTTCTAGAACTTATTTAGCTATTTAATTAAGCAAAGCTTATGTATCATTACCAGTTAACGAGCTCATACTGGTTCCTAAGATTACAAATATAGATTTTATACTTCCTAAAATATCTTATTAGATAGCACTGCCGGCCTCGAGCTACCTTGAACACCCCGGTATAATCTCCTCCAGGGAGATGAAGCGTACGAGTACGAGTACGAGGTCTGATGGTAGCTCGTATCCCTGCTTTCAAAGTAGGATTTATCTCCACTGTACTAACACTTGGCAATAACCTTAGTCTTCCTCCCCACCCACAACTAGTCTTGGCACACACAACCTCACACAATCAACAATGTCACTCTGGAAGTATGCCCCTCTCCCTCTATCTCTATTCATATTCTAACTATCATAGCTACTATCGCTCTCTATCTCCACAAACCCGCTTACTCATTGGCACTGGCGTAATCGTATACGCGGCCGGCATGCTCTACATTAGTGACGCCGCGGAGAAGAAACTTGATCTTGTACCGACGGAGGAAGATAAACGGAGGTTGAACGAGATGGTACCAAAGATTAGGGTTATTGAGAAGAAGGATCGGTGAAGATTTGATGATTACAGGGGGGTCTACTGAGAAGAAATATGGTAGAAAATTTTTAATTCATTGATATCCACTTCGTAATATGCGCTATAAAAACCCGAAATAGACAAACTCCTTGTAGCTAGACTATTCCTGTAGATTCCCAACGCCACCAAAGGTGATGCTTTTCATTACTACGTAGTCGTCAATACCGTACTTACTACCCTCGCGGCCGAAACCGCTCTCTTTGACCCCGCCGAACGGAGCGGTAACATCGCTAACAATGCCAGTGTTTACTGCAACCATACCCACTATTTTGTATATTAGTACTTAGCGCCTGAAGCTGGGGAGTAGGGGAGAACAAACCATCAAGTGCCTCTGCAACCCTCCAGATCCTACCAATATCGCTACTGAAGAAATACCCTGCGAGACCAACCTCAGTATCGTTCGCGAGCTCGACCACCTCCTTCTCAGTTTTGAAGCTAAAGATTGCAGCAATTGGGCCGAATGTTTCCTCTGAGTGGACTCGCATCTCTTTGGTCATCCCCGTGATTACGGTGGGCTCGAAGAAGTGCGGGCCGAGCTCTTCGAGCCCTTTACCACCAACAAGGACTTCTGCACCCTTGGATAATGCGTCATCAACATGGTCTTGTACCTTTCCTACTGCACGCTCGTGGATGAGTGGGCCATGGGTGTTTGATAGGTCATACCCTGAACCAACTCTAAAGCCTTTGACCTTCTCGGCAAATTTTTCTGCAAAGGCGTCGTGGATGCCTTCTTGGACGTAGATACGGTTTGCACAAACACAAGTTTGCCCGGATGAGCGGAACTTACACGTGATTGCACCAGCAACAGCTGCGTCCACATCTGCATCATCAAATACTATAAAGGGTGCGTTACCCCCGAGTTCAAATGAAAGCTTCTTAAGTGTTCCCGAACACTGCTTCATAAGCAACTTCCCAACAGCTGTAGACCCTGTAAAGGAGAGCTTCTTGATGATTGGGTTCGTGCACATCTCCTCTCCAATCGCTGCGGTGTTCTTAGAGGCTGTAACGATATTTACAACTCCAGGTGGGATCCCAGCTCTTACTGAGAGCTCTGCAAGCGCAAGTGCACTTAGTGGGGTCTCTGCTGGGGCTTTGATAACGACTGTACAGCCTGCAGCGATTGCGGGGCCGATCTTTCGGGCAATCATTGCTGAGGGGAAGTTCCAGGGCGTAATGAGACCGCAGACACCGATGGGCTGGCGGAGTGTTACGATTCGATTTCCGCGTACGGAGGAGGGTATGGTGTCACCATATATACGTGTTGCTTCTTCAGAGAACCATTCGAGGAAGGAGGCGGTATACCCGACTTCTCCTCGAGCATCAGCGAGTGGTTTACCATTTTCTAAGGTAATAAGGGTTGCTAGGTCATCTTTGTTAGCTATAATTTGGTCATGCCATGCCCGTAGCATGCGGGCTCGCTCTCGCGGGAGGGTGTGGCGGAAGGTTTTAAAGGCTGTTGAAGCCGCATCGATAGCTGTGCGGACTTCAGCGACGGTAAGTTCGGGAATGGATGCGATGTGGTCGGTGCTGGCAGGGTCGATGACCGAGAAGTTGGTGGAAGTGTTTGAAGGGATGAATTTGCCGTTTATGAAGGCAGCTTCAATTAGGAGAGATTTATCTTTCAGCTGTGGGAAGCTGTTAGTATATATATAGCCACTTATTTGAAGAATTTGATACTTAGAGAACTATGACGTACTTCGGGGATATTGTGTGTTGATAGTCCCATCTTGACAATTGTAAAATTATTTAGCTTTTTGAAGCAGGGGCGAAGAGCTATAGGACGAACAGATGAACTAGAGAAGAGACGAAGCATTATTTATTTCAATTGCTAGATTGTGGGTCACAGAATGCGGGGAATATTTGGTGGTGCTGGCAGTGTAGAGCTGCATGTAAGTGTCTTTGAGCCTCGGATAAGCGAGCAACTACGACATTTGGCAGATCAAACTGCGCGCAATGCAGAGGTGATCACTGCTGGAATTGATTTTAGGATACCTACCGAGGTATCCGGATGGGGATAAGCGACGATACCCGGAGAGGAGATTTTTGCTGGGTAAGGGTTGGGTGCTATAGATGGTCATCAATAAAATTATCGAGTGGAGCAGAACTGCGTGGGCCACCAATCTTCAGTCTCAAGTCACCAAAAGACTAAATGTTGAGTACCAAACACCACGAAGCATCTCGAAGGTTCTCCCGTACTACATGTAGTCCTAGTATCTACACACAGTTAGTAGACCTTAACTTGCCTCTTGTCCTAGACCTTAACCTAACTCTTGTTCTAGATCCTATCACCCATCGAGTGACATATCATGACAGCCAGTACCAAAACCCACAAATCCGATTGGCTAAAATATGAAGAAACAACTTTCCGTCCTATAGCCTAGAGATATATTATTAATACCCCTAGCCTATCGCCACAGTACGCAAATTTTTACATTTTCTAATAGGACTCCGCATGCCCGGGTCTTTGGTGTGGCGGGTAGATTCCAGTGCCTTCTGTCAGCACCGCTGCTGATTCCTCTTTCGGTTCGGCTCCCACAAAAATCGGGCGAAATTTTTTCGCTGCAACCACCCGGAAACCAAAAACCTCATAAGGTCATCTCCCCCCCACCACAACCATTCGATTTCACTCCATCTCTTCATCTCTTCCTCTAAGGTCTTCTTCCTTCATTAAATCAAATCATCATTGTTTGATTTTGTATTCTTTTTCTTTACGAAAGTTTCTTTTTTGTTCACAATCATAATGGTTCTCCCAAGAATTGCTCGTGCTGTGAGTATTTCGTCACCGGTACTGGAGGGGTACTTATTACTATCAACATTGCTAACAGTGATGAACAGCTTCCCCGGGCTGCCCCGTCGCTGAGATCAATTGTCAGATCCAATGTCACTCGTCCTTCACTATCTGCCTTCTCGCGGTTCAATTCTACTGAGCCCAAGGTTCAAGGGCAGGTAATCGGTATTGATTTGGGTAAGTTTTTTTTTTTTTTTTGCTTTTTCAAAGAATAGCAAATTTCATCTAGAAGTGTAGCCTAGGATAAATCCAATATTAGACCTTAACTAACACAATCCCACAATTACTTAGGTACAACCAACTCTGCCGTCTCCGTAATGGAAGGAAAAGTTCCCCGGGTCATTGAGAACTCTGAAGGTGAGAATTTTTTTTCGTACTTCCCGGCTTATCCGAAGAATTACTAACCACTTCTGCAGGTGCCCGCACAACTCCCTCAGTGGTTGCCTTTAGTCAGGACGGCGAGCGTCTTGTCGGTATCGCAGCGAAGCGCCAGGCAGTTGTCAACCCTGAAAACACCCTCTTTGCTACCAAGCGTCTCATCGGTCGTAAATTCACCGATGCTGAGGTGCAGAAGGACATCCAACAAGTCCCCTTCAAGATTGTCCAGCATACAAATGGCGATGCCTGGGTTGAGGCCCGTGGCCAGAAGTACTCCCCGTCGCAGGTTGGAGGTTTCGTCTTGAATAAGATGAAGGAGACCGCCGAGGCCTACCTTAGCAGGCCCATCAAGAATGCCGTCGTTACTGTTCCAGCGTACTTCAATGACTCTCAGCGTCAGGCTACCAAAGATGCTGGTCAGATTGCTGGGTTGAATGTTCTCCGTGTTGTTAACGAGCCCACCGCTGCCGCCCTTGCCTACGGTCTTGACAAGGACCAGGATCGTATTGTTGCTGTCTTTGATCTTGGTGGTGGTACTTTCGATGTCTCTATTCTTGAGATCCAGAAGGGTGTGTTCGAAGTCAAGTCTACCAATGGTGACACTCATCTCGGTGGTGAGGACTTCGACATTACCCTTGTTCGCCACCTCGTCCAGCAGTTCAAAAAGGACTCCGGGATCGACCTCTCTGGTGACCGCATGGCCATTCAACGTATTCGTGAGGCTGCTGAGAAGGCCAAGATGGAGCTCTCTTCTACCCTCCAAACTGATATTAACCTTCCCTTCATCACCGCTGACGCATCCGGTCCTAAGCACATCAATTCTAAACTCACTCGTGCTCAATTCGAGGCTCTTGTCGATCCTCTAATCCAGAAGACTATTGAGCCTTCACGCAAGGCTCTCAAGGATGCTCAGCTTAAGGCTTCTGACATTCAGGAAGTCATCCTTGTTGGTGGTATGACTCGTATGCCCAAGGTTGCGGAAACCGTCAAAAGTGTTTTCGGGCGTGACCCAGCCAAGTCTGTCAACCCCGATGAGGCTGTCTCCATTGGTGCTGCTATCCAGGGTGCTGTTCTTGCTGGTGAGGTCATGGATGTTTTGTTGCTCGATGTTACTCCGTTGTCACTTGGTATTGAGACCGTTGGTGGTGTCTTTACACGCTTAATCAACCGCAACACCACTATCCCCACCAAGAAGTCCCAGAGTAAGTTCTACCACCCCTTATTTATATTTTGTTTTATTTAAACCGTACTGATTATCCCTAGTCTTCTCTACCGCTGCGGACTTCCAGACTGCTGTCGAGATCAAGGTCTACCAGGGAGAGCGTGAGCTCGTCCGCGATAACAAACTCCTTGGAAACTTCCAGCTCGTCGGAATTCCCCCCGCCCACCGTGGTGTACCCCAGGTTGAGGTCACCTTTGACATTGATGCCGACTCCATCGTGCACGTTTCCGCCAAGGATAAGGCCACCAACAAGGACCAGTCTATCACCATTGCCTCTGGTTCCGGTCTTTCTGACTCCGAGATTCAGACTATGATTGATGATGCCGAGCGTTACCAGGCTACTGATAAGGAACGCAAGGACGCCATTGAGGCTGGTAACCGTGCTGACTCCGTCGTTAACGATACTGAGAAGGCGATGAAAGAGTTTGAGGATAAACTCGATAAAGCTGAGGCCGAAACTATTAAGGAGAAGATCACTGCCCTTAGAGAGTTGGTTATTAAGGCACAGTCTGATGAGGGCGGCGTTACTGCTGCAGAACTTAAGGCTCAAACCGATGCTGTCCAGACTGCCTCTTTGACCTTGTTCGATAAGATGCACCGCGCAAGATCTGAACAACAACAGACCCCCCCTCCTACTGGAGACCAGCAGCAGCAAAGTGGTGAGGGTGAGAAGAAGGAGTAGATCTAAGGGTGGAAAAACGTGAAATGAATATGTCTATGGAGCATAATGTGAACATTGGTTGGGACAGGGGAGAGAAAAGCATCGTTTTTAGGGTTTATGAAAAATGGAGGTTGGGTAAGAGGTTTGTTATTAGATGTACGCATATTTTCCCCTCTACAAACTTCCTTCTTTCTGTGTATCTATTTTTTACTTCTGGGTTTTGTATTTCCTTTCATTTGGTGTCGGGTTCTTATGTTCATACTTTTTTTCCTCACTGTTTCCTACCAATGGTGCGGTGTGCTTGATTGTGGGTGTTTTTTGTATAAAGATTTGAAGATTGATCTCCGCTCTAATAGTGTAAATACTCTGTTTTTCTTTGTAGTGGAATTGAGGTTTACTGGGTGTTGAGTACTGGTGATTGTTCACCTGGTGTTGCATCAGGCTTGTATTAGTGTTTGGAGGTGAGCAGTTTGGATGGTGGGGGTTTGGGAATGGAAGTAGATTGAGTAACTAAATTAAAGGAACAGTTACTATAGTGAGATGAGTAGTTTGAGGTTATTAATTTATATCTCTAATCACCACTAGAGTTGAATGGGTTGTCTCAGGAAGTACATGTAGTCCTTGTAAGGTTTTCTACAGATGTACGAGTGATTCTAGGTGAAGAAATACAGGGCTAGGTTTAAGTAATCCTAGTGCGGCTCCATTTGCCCCACCGATCAGATGGATAAGATAACTTCAGCCCGCATTCCTTATTTTTTTCGTTTCCCTTCTTGACCCTGCCCAAAAATCACAAATACACCCGAACACCCCCCTCCGACTCCCAGGAACACAGGAAATTCCATTTGAAATTATGAGGGCCGCAACAATCCGCTCCCAATGCCGGAATTTCCGGACCTTTTCCACAAGAGCTTTAAAGACCTCCCCACTCACTACCGGACGTCCGGCCGTTGCCGCCGCAAGATTACGGACTACAAAGTTTGTTTCGCCGTTCTCTGCGCCGTCAATTATAAGAGCTGGGTTTCCGCTGGCTAAGAGGGGATATGCATCTGTTGCTGAGGCTGTAGTGTATGTTTGCCGTTTTTTTTTTTAATGAAGAAGGACGAGACTGATGGTGTGTAGGAGTGAGGAACCAGAGTTGATCTCGCAGGAGGAAATACATGCGAAGATGGACCCATTGGAGGCGGAGAGGTTAAGGACTGTTAGGAATATTGGGATTGCAGTATGTATTCCCCTCTCTCGTAAACTTAGTGCTAAGCGTATAGGCGCACATCGACTCCGGTAAAACAACCTGCACCGAGCGCGTCCTATTCTATACCGGCCGCATCAAAGCCATTCACGAAGTCCGTGGCAAAGACGCTGTTGGAGCTAAAATGGACTCTATGGACCTCGAGCGCGAAAAGGGAATTACAATCCAGTCTGCGGCGACGTTCTGTGATTGGGTCAAGAAGGAGAACGGGGTAGACCAGAAGTATCATATTAATTTAATTGATACGCCAGGACATATTGATTTTACGATCGAGGTGGAAAGAGCATTGAGAGTGTTGGATGGCGCAGTAATGATCCTCTGTGCGGTTTCGGGTGTACAGTCTCAGACAATCACGGTTGATAGGCAGATGAGACGTTATGATGTTCCTAGAGTGTGTTTTGTGAATAAGATGGATCGAATGGGCGCGAATCCATGGAAGGCGATTGAGCAGATTAATCATAAGCTCAAACTACCGGCAGCAGCGATTCAGGTACCCATTGGAGGGGAGGATTCATTCAAGGGTGTGGTAGACTTGATTAGGATGAAGGCTCTGTATTTTGAGGGGCCGAAAGGGTATGTAATATTTCTACTTCTGGTTATTTATAGGATGGTATTCTTACGTCTAAGAATAGTATCAATGTTATCGAAAAGGATATTCCAGCAGACCTACAAGCACTCTGTGATGAGAAGCGTGGTGTTCTTATTGCTGCCCTTGCTGATGTTGACGACGAAATTGCGGAACTCTGGCTCGAAGAGCAGACTCCCTCGGTTGAACAGTTAAAGGCCGCTATTCGCCGGCAAACAATCGCCCGGAAATTCGCTCCAGTCTGTATGGGCTCTGCTCTGGCAGATAAGGGTGTTCAGCCAATGCTTGATGCGGTGGTGGACTATCTTCCTAACCCGGCTGAGGTTCCGAATCTTGCGCTTGATAGGCGTAGGGCTGAAGCACCAGTTTCGTTGATTCCATACAATAGTCTGCCGTTCGTCGGGTTGGCGTTTAAGCTCGAAGAGGGGAATTTTGGGCAGTTAACGTATATTCGTGTGTACCAGGGGACGCTGAAGAGGGGGATGAATGTGTTTAATGCGAAGACGCAGAAGAAGA
The DNA here is from genome assembly GCA_033030345.1 of Verpa bohemica. Taxonomy (NCBI): domain Eukaryota; kingdom Fungi; phylum Ascomycota; class Pezizomycetes; order Pezizales; family Morchellaceae; genus Verpa; species Verpa bohemica. The sequence continues at coordinate 1,484,973 of JAUFSE010000006.1, forward strand.
TCAAAGTGCCAAAGATTGTGAGAATGCATTCGAATGATATGGAGGAGGTTCAAGAGATTGGTGCGGGGGAGATTTGTGCAGTGTTTGGTGTGGATTGTGCTTCTGGCGATACTTTCACTGACGGTGGATTGCCATATACTATGGTACTGTCCCCCTTGCCAAATTTCTTAGAGTATATTCTTACTTATTATAAAAATAGACTTCTATGTTCGTCCCCGAACCTGTCATTTCCCTCTCTATCACCCCTAAGAACTCGAAAGAAACAGCAAACTTCTCTAAGGCCATCAACCGCTTCCAACGGGAGGACCCCACCTTCCGCTGTCATGTTGACCCCGAATCCCAACAGACAATTATCTCAGGGATGGGGGAGTTGCATCTAGACATCTACGTCGAGCGTATGCGTCGTGAATACAATGTTGACTGTATAACCGGTAAGCCCGAAGTCGCATACCGAGAGACTGTTAGCGAGCGTGTTGAATTCGACCACACTCTCAAGAAGCAGACTGGTGGTGCTGGTGATTACGCTAGAGTTATGGGCTTCCTGGAACCGACTGGACAACTTGGAGAAAATAAATTTGAGGAGCAGGTGGTGGGGGGTCATATCTCCGAGAAGTTCTTATTTGCGTGTGAGAAGGTATGATGAGTCCCGTTTTTAGCTATTTGATGTGCGATACTGAGAAAAATAGGGTTTCCTACGCTCTTGCGATAAGGGCCCGCTTGTTGGCCATAAAGTCTTAGGAACCCACATGGTTGTGAACGACGGTGCAACCCATATGACTGATTCTTCTGAAATGGCTTTCAAAATCGCTACCGAACAGGCTTTCCGTAAAGCCTTCAAGGAAGCAAAGCCTTTGATCCTTGAACCAGTTATGAAAGTGTCCATATCCTCACCTAACGAATTCCAGGGTAATATCGTCGGCCTCATGAATAAGCGCAATGCGGTTATTGAGGACTCAGATATTGGTGCAGAGGATTTTACACTCACGGCTATGTGCTCTTTGAATGCTATGTTTGGGTTCTCCAGTATGCTTAGGGCAGGTACACAGGGGAAGGGGGAGTTTAGTATGGAGTTTAGTCATTATGCGGGTGCCCCGCCGCATATGCAAAAGGAGTTGATTGCGGAGTATGAGAAGGAGAGAGCAAAGAAACATAAGTAGACTTTAGATGACTTAGAAAGAAATAAGATGGAGAAGAAAAGATGGGGATAGGGATTACATATAAAAAATATTGGCTGGTTGGCGTATATCTTGTTTTTCTTCCTTTCCATTTCTTTTCCGTGGCCATTTGGGTTTTGAGTTGGGTTTTTGGTGTTTTATAAAAAGATTCCAGCTCGTCTCTTTGTGTGGTTTGTACATAGATTTTTTTTTGTTGGTCTAGACTAAGAGGAAGATTCTCCACTTTTGCATATAGTGGGTTGAGCGCTGTGGGGGTTGGAAGTTGATACATTTAGGTACTGTTTGGGGGGTGAGTTGAGGGCCGTAAATATTTGTTACAAAGAGTGGCAATACTCGTCGACTTTAGTTGTGCCTGCTGTCGTGAACCAGCCTCTATTTCTATCCCACCAACGTGAGTGTTCTATACAGTACTAAGTGCAGTTCTATTGAAGTTAATGGCATGCGCAAGGGCCCTAAATCTACTCAAAAAAGAAGCCGCATCACCATCATCACCATCATCACCATCTAATCTAAAATCTACGCAGCACCTCTCATATACACAAAATATCAGGACGGGTCCAGAAACTTTAATCACCACACACCACACACCACACACCCCAATCCTAGAATCCCCACCATCATCTCCCAACAGTCGGTAACACAGCCATGGCAATAACATATTCTCCATCATGCGAGATACTCAGCCCACCAACTGCCTTCTCGGCTCCTCTCAACACCGATAAATAAGGTTGACCTACCCACATATCAGCCCTAGCCCTACTTCAATCCCAAGGAGTACCCACCAGAAGGATGATGCCCCACCTCGACTTCTTTCCACCCTAATGCTCCTCTAACGCCTCCGGTGGCTTTAAAGGCAGCTTCTTTTGCAGCCCAGCGTACACCTAGCCATCTCACCAACCCTCCTTCAGCATCTTCATTGAGCTTTCGCTGGAACACGGCGAGCTCATTCCGGGTTAGGATGCGCCGTGCAAATCGATTTACATATTGGCCATTACGCCGGGAGAGGAGGGTGGAGAGGCGGGGGAGGTGGAGGAGGTCAATACCGATGCCGGGGATCATGGCTGTGGGTTGGGATAAAGTTTCGGTTGCTTGGCGCTGTGTGGATGGTTTATGGTAGCTATCGGCAGAAGCGGCAACCTTTAATACTCGTACCAAAAGTACCAGGGTTAGAAGAAAGAAAAATAGCGAAATTATCTATATATTGAATGGTAAAAACAATTTAGGTGAAGCCGCTTTTTGGCGAGTGCCATAGTCACTATACTTATATCCCACTGACGGCCACTTAATCATCTTAGTTCTAGTACCGTATTCGAGTAAACGGCCGGTCATATATTATAACTAAAGTCCGATTTGACTTTTCGTAGTTAGCAACACCCAATCCCAAATAGAGTTAAGAAGGGTAAAACATACATAGTTTCCAAATATTTTTCATGAAGATAAAGGCAGGAGCAGTACCCGAGAAGTGCATACTACCAAAGTGCAATTTCTATTTTGGGGGGGGTTTCATCCAATTAAAGCGCGACCACGGACGTGTCCCTTTTATAATTTCGATAGTGAGTCTCAACCAGGTAGAACTACCCTGAATAGGAGTGCTTTGGCAAAACTAGTGAGCGTAAAATTCAGAATGGTTGTTGTTCAGTCGTGTCTTGCTAAAGCCCAATGTCTCTCGTGGTGCCTTTAAGTGCCGCAACTTAAGTTGCCCCCCTGTGTGACCGGCCGTTTACTCGGCGGTATTATATTAATACCAAGAGCGATTGAATTAAACTTACTCTAGGAATATCACTAGAAGACAAGTAAATCTACACTCATACACTACACATACATGTAGTTACTGTGCCACGGATGGTACTAGTAAATTTATCTACCAGTCCAGTTACCTTATTGAAAGATTTAACCAAATCTAAAAAATCTAAACTCTCAAGTATAGCTTATTTATATTTATGCAAAGCGCCATGAGATATCTCCGGGTTCCTAGGGCTGTAAATCTCGATCTTTTGAAATTTTCTTATCACTTACCGGAGACGGTTACACGGATAAACCGAAAGAGCCCAGCCCCGCTTCCTATACATACCCTCTGTTACATTTAGTACACATACTCAACTACAATATACCGATAACAAACTACCTCTTGAAAATATCCTCATGGCTGAGACTCTTGCCCTTACAACGAGTGTCCTCGCAGTTATCCAGCTCACGGCACAGTTGGCTTCTTTGAGCTATGGGTATATTAGCGGAGTGAAACGAGCTCCTGAAGACATCCAAAACTTGATGGATGAGCTCAAATCGTTCACTATCGTCCTCACGAATTTACAAGATTGCGCAAAATCAAGCCCCAGATCAACAGCGTTACAGCAACTCAATGATCCACTTAAGAAATGCCAACTAGAGATGGAGAATCTTCTAAAAAAACTAAAGCCGAAAAAGCTTTTTGGGAAGATGTTAACCTCCTTGGGATGGCCCTTGAAAGAGAAGGAGACCTCCGACTTCATCTCACGCATGGAAAGATATAAAAGCCTTTTCATGCTTATCCTGGAGACCGATGACCTGTAAGACTACAGGCATATTAGTAGTTCTAATCTTTACTAACTTAGAAATAGATCCCGATCAAAGTCTATCGAGATACATGTACAAGGAATCGGAGCACATGTGCAAGATATCAAGACTAATGTTCAAGATATAAAGGCTGATATCCAAGACCTAAAGAATGATTCCGCGAGATGGGAAGACGGTAAGTAAGGCCTTGGAGATAAGTACTTAAACTTCCGCTAATATATCAATAAATAGAACAAAAACGCGCGGATACCCTTAATTGGCTATATCCTGGAGCTTCTAACACGAGACATCTTGAAATCAGTAGCAGAAGACAAAAGAATACTGGATTGTGGGTTCTTAATACTCCAGAGGTCCAAGACTGGATTCAAAACTTGATTCCAAAATCTCGACTAATTTGGGGTTATGGTATCCGTACGTAGCACCAAAATATCCGCTAAAATATTGATACTAACTAAGTGTATTGGGTTTCATAGCTGGTGCTGGCAAAACCTTCTTGAGGTTTGTTTTTTCCTATTATTGTATTATACACATGAACGGGTTCTATGGTTTGTTATCGCTGAGCACTATGAATACTCAAAATAAGAGCTCCTGGGCTCTTCCTGCTAAATCTACTCGAGTATTTGATCTTCATTGCTGAGGAGTATTTCAGTTGTGGGGGTTCTTAGTACATCTTGCGCTCATGCTTCAAAAATTATTCATAAATCTTCTCAATATAATGAGGACGACCACAGCCCATCGTCACCGACCCCTTGTAAATAAATTAATCTAACGAAAACAAAAAGCTTACCCATGTTTTTTTAGCTCTCTAGTAATCGATCATCTTCGAGGCCTATCAACTCCGGAGAATTACGGAGTAGCATTCATATACTTCAACTACAGGGAGGAAGATCAACAAAGACCGACCGATATCCTTGCAAGTCTTGTCAAGCAGCTTGCCTGCCAAATACCATCTCTACCTATGGAAATCAAATGTCCTCTCGATAATTTGAAAAGCCTACAACAGAAACCGACCCTGGAAGAGCTATACAATATCCTCCTTATGACTCTCAACTCGTTTACCCGAACCTTCATGGTTTGTGATGCCCTAGACGAGTGCAACCCAAAGTTTCGGCCAAAACTATTACCGCTCTTTCACCAGATGGGGAGAGATGGCATAAACCTTTTCCTGACAAGTCGTGAATATCCAGAAGATATTCAAGATTCTCTCTCCAGCTCCGCAAAAATCAAACTTTGGGCAAAGGATGGAGACATCGCCAGCTATATCAAGCAAAAGATTGATGAAAATCCACGGGCGAAACGTTTAGTTAAAGCAGGTAATTACCAAGATAAGATTATCTCTGAACTCACAGAATGTGCAAATGGAATGTGAGTTACCGCTTAACTGTATAGTTTTTTCTACAGGGGGTTTATTCAAATCTTTACCAGAATACTAATATTAGAATTAGGTTCCTACTCGTGCACTTCCATATCGAATATCTATGCAAGCAGACCACCACCAGGCAACTCTTAGCAGAGCTTGAAAGACTTAAAAACTCTTCCAACAAAGACAGTCCCCTAAACCCTACCTATGACAGAGCTATGGAGATCATTCAATTACAACCTAAGACTTGCGTAGATCTAGCATTCAAAACACTTTCATGGCTTATTAAGGCCCGTGAGGTCCTCGCGATTCGTCAGCTTCAAACAGCAGTATCTATAGAGGAAGGCCAAAAAACTTTTAATAAGCAAGACTTACCAGACAAGATGACTTTGCTTGATGTCTGCGCCGGTTTAATAACAATTGATGAAAATAGCAAGACGATTAGGCTTGCTCATTACACAGTCCAGGAATATCTCCTCTCAAACCCAGTAATCTCAAAGAATGCAGATTTCAACCTTGCAATTTCTTGTATAACCTTTCTTTCCCTCGACGTGTTTGCCCAAGGAATATGTAATTCCGAATCTACCCTTTACATACGTAACAAACGTTACCCATTTTACGAATACGCAGCCAAGAATCTTTCGCCCCATCTTAAGGACTGCGATGAGCGCTTATCAGTAAGAGCTGTTCTTAGATTCATTCAAAGTCCTGGCTGTGCGGAATCCTGGCTCCAGGTCTCATCCTACAAAAATTCATTAGGCTCAGTCTTTAACCTCAACCCTGACTATGGCTATGGCTACCCTTACTCTGGTCCTTACATTACGTCTGACTCCGACACAGACCTAGACCCTAACAGCCCCTGGAATGCGGAACCGCTCCTAGCTATCCAGAAACCTTATTATACCGAAGGCAGAACCCCGCTACATATAGCAGCTGCCCTAGGACACTGTACTGCAGTCCATCTACTAGAAAATACAGATATCATGGCAATAGACAAGCATAAGACTACAGCAATACACATAGCGGCATCACAGGGGCACGTATTGATGGTCGGACTATTACTCGGAAAGGGCACCGATATCCATACTGCAGACATTAAAGGCAAAACCGCTCTGTATTACGCAGTACTTAATAACCATTTAAGAACTGCGCTTCTGCTGCTTGAAAATGGTGCAGATATACTTGCTACATACGATAAAGGGGAAACTGTGCTACACCTCGCAGTAGGTGTGGGAAGTGATGAGATGGTCCGGTTGTTACTTGAGAAAGGTGCCGACGTTCTTGCTACAGATAATGAAGGGAGTACTGCACTACACGACGCATCATCCCGTAGTAACGAGTCGATAGTCAAGCTTCTGCTTGAGAGGGACTCCGACGTTCTTGCTGTAAATAATAGAGGGAAGACTGCACTACACTACGCACCCCGTAACGAGTCGATAGTCAAGCTTTTAGTTGAGAAGGGCTCCGAAGTTCTTGCTACAGATAATAAAGGGAAGACTGTACTACACTACGCATCATCCCGTAGTGAGTCGATAGTCAAGTTTCTACTTGAGAAGGGCTCCGATATTCTTGCTACAGATAATTTTGGGAGTACTGCACTACACTACGCATCACTCCGTAATGAGTCGATAGTCCAGCTTCTACTTGAGAAGGGCTCCGATATTCTTGCTGCAGACAATAAAGGGAAGACCGCACTACACTACGCGTCACCCCGTAGTAACAAGTCGATGGTCAAGCTTCTACTTGAGAAGGGCTCCGATATTCTTGCTACAGATAATCAAGGGAAGACAGCACTACACTATGCATCATCCTGTAGGAACGAGTCGATGGTCAAGCTTTTGGTTGAGTGGGGCTCCGACCTTCTTGCTACAGATAATCAAGGGAGGACTGCACTACACTACGCATCATCCTATAGCAACAAGTCGATAGTCAAGATTCTACTTGAGAAAGGCGCCAAACCCATAGATAATAAAGTTAGGATTGGTAAAGTTAGATTAGAGGCGTTAACAGCAGTTACAGGCTAAGTAAATACCTATTTACTTTATAGTTAGCCCCGGTAATCATTACTAAACACTTTTGTGGCCCTCAAACGCAGTTTGGTTTTCAATTCGCTAAGATATCATCATAATCTCTATTTTAAACAATCCGTGTAGCCATACGCAATCCCCCCCCCCCCCCCCCCAACCGTCCTAGTCCGAAAAGGGAGCTATGTTCAGTCCTCTAGGGTGAAAACAGCAACCCACAGGAACTACTTATTTCTTTATTTGTACTATTTATTTTACCAATTCTTGTATGGTATGGAAGCGCAAATCGGTCAAAATCTCATTTACCGCCCGTGGTGAATCAAGGTATATACAAAAACGCTAGATTCTACCATATATGTGCTATTTTCACTAAATTCAGCACTCTAAACTTGAGTTAAAATCAGCTTACTGAGACAGTCTCCCAATATGTATATTTACAAACAAAACAGCTAGAAAATACATATAAGTACAGCAAGGTTCAATGATACAAATTGCCGTCTTCCCAGAAGATAATTAAGAGAATTAGATCTTTATTCTATATCTCCTCTGCTACTGCCGGTTTCTTTCCGTACCCCCAAGGATCTATCTTAACTCCCTCGGCGCTTCCTTAAGATCCCCCTCGCCCCCTTCCTCATCACTTTCTCCATCTTCCTCCCACTCTTCTTCGTCCTCTTCTACCCCCACAACCCGGTCCCAAACCCCCTTCCACAAGCCCGCCTTATGGACCATCGCCAACCCCATCACCACCGGCAAATGCCACACACTTGCCCAAAACAACTTCTTGGCAGTCCCCTTCTCTCCAGCCTTCCTATAAAACCTCCACGCCTCCCTCACCAACCACCCATTCACCACCGAACTCGTCACCACAAACCCCAAATCCGTAACTCCCACATACCACAACCCCACACACACCGGAAAGAACAACAAACTATACCTCACAGCCACCCTCCCATTGAGCCGGGGATACTTCCATGCCATCATCTGATACCCCGCAGCCCGGTACTCATCCCGTATTGTCCAACTCAAGGAATTAAAATGCGGAAACTGCCACGCAAAAAGTAGACCAGCTAGTAACCAACCCCCGGGATGAGATAAAGTCTCCACCATACCCCCATCAACACCAGTTGTAGCACCCGCCGCCGCAGCCCATCCCATCAACGGCGGGATCCCACCAACCACTGCGCCAACCCATGTATTGATCACCGACACCCGCTTCATTGGCGTATACACCGCTGCGTAGAGTATTATATTCGCGGCACCAAGTGCAGAGACGGTAGGGTTAACACCAACATATAGTGCTGTAACACCGATTGCGCCTGTTGTGAGTGCGAATATGAGGGCTTGGTAAGGGCGGATAAGACCACGTACGAGCGGACGATTACGGGTTCGTGACATCTTGGAGTCGTGTGCTGGTTCGAGGTACATGTTGAACGCATTTGCGGATGCGGAGGCGAGTGTTGTACCGAATGTAAGGAAGGTGAGTGTTAGAGCTGAAAGTGTTGGGGTTGCTGTAGTGGAGAGTAATGGGTCGATAGGGTATAGTGCATATGGAGCCATAGCAGAAAGAACGACAAGGACTGTTAATCTGGGTTTAGAGAGTGCGAGGTATGGGTATATTCGACGTTTAAGTGAGCCAATTGGAGACTCTGCAGAAGATGTAGAAAGGAGTGATGATGCATCTGGAGGGAGAGGGGTGTTATGGTCTATATTATCTTTTTCGAGCTGTTTGCGGAGTTGTCGCCGTCGGTGGGGAGGAAGTTCGGTAGTGGTTGAACTGACCCCATTGGTGTCTTCTCGTCTGCCACCGAGAAATCGGTTCGCGAGGAAATATTGTGATTGCCATGTCCCCCGGATCGTCCTTGTTGTGGCTTGTGCAATTAATGCAACCCCCGTCCCACGCCGTAGAGACGTCGTGAAGCTCCGTCGCGGCTTTGAGAGTTGGAATAGACACCGGAGACAGATTGATGGCGGCGGCGTCCGGGGGAGATGCAGTACCATTATTGTTATTATTGCTCCGGGGGTAGTTTTTATTGGATTTTCGGGCTTGGGATCCCCCGGAGGCGGGGTAATGGGGAGGTAAGGGGGAGATGGATATTTTGTGGGTGGGGTTTTTCTTGGTGGGATGTGATGGGCTGTTGTTGAGATGAGGTGTGATCTTATCTTATCTTATCTTATCGCTCTCTCTATTGATTGCAAATGAGAGTTCTCTGATTACTCTAAGTGAGGGTTCAAAGTCTTGGTTTACTTGACATAATGTCTCTGTTCTTAGTAACTCGGGCTTGTACTGTACTATTCGAGTGATAATCTGTGATTATATATGTAGATCCATTAAGTTTATGATTCTATGGCAGTCCGTATACAGAAAATATTACAGCTTTATAAGGGTTCAAGGCCAGATCTACACCCAGACCTTATATCTCCATCCCAATTGCTAGAATAATAGGATTAACCAGAGATTTTTGGGGGATAGATAAATTTACAATGGGTATTAAATCATACAAAGTCACTCGATTTATTAAATACCCCACTCACCCACCCACCCACATTATACCAACCACAATAAAACCCAAAAAACACCCACGCCCCAAAATTACAACCCCCGCATTAATTCCACAACCCCCTACACAGAAACCCTACCACATTATTATCCAATCCACACATCCAGCTTCTATCCCCGTGCCCTCCTAAGCTCTAATCACCAAACCCACATTAGGGGGGCTCGAAGACGTACTCAAACATCAAGAGCCAACCCACAAAGGCCCAAACAAACTACCAACCACCTCAACAAGAACTTTCGACCCTAAACTATATATTCAACCAACATACTACACGTACCAACAGAACCGTGAATTTCAACCCTAACCTATGTATATAACCCACTAACCCAAAACTACTAATAAGTCTATACAATACGCAATAACTAGCTTACTATGTCTTTGTAACCAATTAAGTAGGATTTATCAGACAAAAAAACCCCCGACCTAGCTGGTAATACTAGCTAGTTTATCCACTATGTTATAGCCTTTTATCAAGAATAATAAAGTCATACCGATCAATATATGCCAAGATTTGGTGACTAAGCTATTATAGTGATTGGATCCTGAGATCTTGACTCTAACCTATATATTGAACTAATATTAGAGTTACTAATGGTAGATCTTCCCCTAAACTATATAATTTTTTAGTAGTAGTAGTACTAATCAAGAATGTGTTAGAATTACAGACACGGAAAATCACTCGGTCCATAGCACGAATCAAGTTGTTGTAGTATCGATAGGTGAGACACGGGTATAAGTAGGTTTTAGGTTTATGATATAGGACCTCGTATATAGAGGGGTAGTGGAGACACTTCTAAGAATCCGCTCGTCAATCTCTCTTGTCAAGGGTAGGTTTAATCACTGTAACAAAGCCAGTTAGGTAGAAATTCCATAGATCTAAAAAATAAAAGCTCCTATAATATAAATGACCACTATGACTATTCCTACTCCACAATAAAATCCTACAACCCTAGTAGCTTAAAAAATAATAAAAACCCCCAATAACTAAATAGGTAATATCTAAACCCCAAGCCATATACGCCAGTAAACTATATAATATAAAAATTCTATACTTTTATCATTTCTTCGCCGATGCTCTATTCTCCCACCCATTCATACTCCTCCTAATCCCCAGCGTCCTCTTCTTTGCGCCTCCTGCAGCTGCCAACCTATCTGCAGTTGTCACCTTACCTGATAGTCTCTGCTCGGCCGTTGACATCGATAGCGAGCCTACAGACGAGAACCCAGCAGTAGCGGTGACAGTAGTTCTCGACCCACCAGCCACAGTCTCCACACTCGCCGAAGCATAACCAGCACCCACTATATCCACACCTCCCTCCTCAAAACTTCTACAGAATTCCTCAAATACTGGGCTACTCGGCATTTCTAGTTCTGGGCTCGGTTCCCTTTTCCTCCTCTCCTTTACTCTCACAGGGGAACTACTCAATAGCACTACCCCGCCATTCGGTCTAACTGGTAGCTTCGGTTGCGGCAGTGCCTCCATCTGCTCCTTCAGACTCAACCCTAACCCCAACCCCTGCTTCCTACTCTGCTTCATCACCTCTGTCGCTGTCTTCTCTTTTGCCGGCTTAGGGTTGGATTTAGGTACAAAGTAGGACATGAGGCTTCCCTGTCCTATAGCGCGCTTATTCGATCTTGCTACAATAGTAGATTTCCCCCCAGCAAGTTTAGTTGATAGCGCAGCTCGCTTCTCGGCTGCCAAGGCCTCGGCAGCGGCAGACTTAGCAATGATTGCGTCGTGTCGTGCTTTCTTCTCTACTCGCTCTTTATCAGCCTCGCAGGCGAGGCGTTTCTGTTTCAATGCCTCCATGTGGGTACCTGCGCTTCTAAACCCTGCATTGCCAGCTGCTGCGGCGACGATCAATTTTTCCGCTGTTGTTGTTTTAGCAGCAAGTCGTTGCTCAGCAGTCATAAACCCTCCATTTCCACCTCTACCCCCATGATTCCACCCTACTGCTGCTGCCTTCCCGCCTAGATCATAAACCCCGCCAGCGATATCTTCAGGCCTCTTTCGCTTCCGTCTCTTCCAATCATCACCTTCGCTCCCCTCTTCACCGTCTTCTTCTCGTTTTTCCCACTCTTCCATCTCTGGAATCTGGTCGTCTAACAGCGATGGTATGCCCGCTTTTTCGATCACTGTATTGATGACTGCTTCGCCCGGGCATGTACGGCCGAGAATCTGGAGTATACCCTGCATTGACGAAAACTGAAGTGGCGGAGCACGCTTATCTAACAGCCTCGTAACACTCGAAGGTGTAAGGAAGGGAGATGGGGTTGTTTTCTCTATTTGTTTCATGTTAGCTCTCACAGATGTTCGAGTGATATATTATGATCGAGCCTGGAGGTATACCTTTTGATGAGCTTCTCCGGGGACATGACATATACAGCAATCCCTGAGCGCGGGTCATAGCGACATATAACAGCCGTCTTTCCTCGTCTGTATCATCCGCTCTAGAGTGCGGAATAGAACCCGCATAAACAGCAGGTATAAATACAATCGGCCACTCAAGTCCCTTTGCGGCGTGTATCGTAGATATAGTAACTTGACCCTGCACTTTTTTCTCCTCGTCTTCTGGCACCTCACTCAGTGCCGTATTAGATAAGAAACGTTCCAACACGCCCTGGAGCCCCGTTGCAACAGTCTCACTTTGTTGCACCCCGTCAATAAGCGGTAGTGCGTCTTCATCTTCTTCTACCACTGCCATATCACGAGCCTGTGTCAGAAGTTCAGTGATGTTTGACCACCGCCCTTCCCAGTCCTCAGGGTAGTGCCGGACAAGATGCTCCTCGTAGGCGAGTTTGCGGAGAAGATACTCAATTATTTCGACGAGAGTTTTCTCCTCCCCTTCGTCCTCTTCGCCGCGGAGGAGGCGCTGTGTAGAGAGAATAATACCCACAAAGTCACCTAGTCCCTTATCTGCGATCTTCGAGATCTTCAGATCCCGCCATCCACCACTAACACCTGTTTTGATAACATCCCACAGACTCTTCCCCTTACTTTCCGCCTCGTCAAGAAGTAACTTAATGGTCATATCGCCTACCTTTCTTGATGGTACATTCACAATTCTCGCTACTGCATCATTATTCAATGGATTATATATAACCCGTAGATAGTCCAGCATTGTCTTAATCTCCACTCGATCATAAAACTTCAGCCCTCCAACCATCTTATACGCCATACCTGCCCTAACAAAATATGTCTCAATAAGCCGAGTCAAAGATGCAGACCTAACAAGCACCGCAATATCACCCAACCCTACCGCTCCACCCGTCAGCGCGCGAACTCTCGCTATCTCAGCCACAATCCATGCTGCTTCCCGCTCTGCACTTGGAAGCTTCCGGAGAACGGGGCGTGTGCCGACCGCATGGGTAGGTGTCAAGGGTTTTTGTGGCCGGGAATCGTCCTGCTGTATAACCTCCAACGCAGCAAGCAGGATAGATGCAGAACTACGATAGTTTTGCTCAAGGTGGACGACAAGAGTATCTGGATATACCCGGAGCATGCGGCTGAGATTGCGGATCTCGGCAGCTCGGAACCCATAGATTGACTGATCTGGGTCACCGACGATAGTGATATGATTCTGCTTCGACGCTAGTGATCTCATGAGCTCAAATTGGACAAGATTTGTATCCTGAAACTCATCGATTAGGACTGCTTCAACATTTCCCACACATTCAGGATATTGTTTCAACAGTTCCAAGCATCGGAGAAGGAGGTCATCATAGTCAAGTAGGTTCGAAGTCACCAATCCCGCTTCATAATCTTGAAACACCAAAACAAAATCCTCGGTTGAAATACTCTTCTCCTTCTGCTGCGTACTCTGCGTCACCTGAGTCCCTACCACCTTCGGTGCAGCGTTCGCAACAGGACTAGTATTCCTCGCCTTGAAATAACTAATCCTACTCCTAACAGCTTTTGCATCCGTAATAGGAATACCCCTCCTCTTCAGTATCCGCTTCACAATACCAATACTATCCCCATTATCTGCAATCCCCCATCCATTCCGTAAGCCAATCATATGCCCATAACGGACCAGATACCGCCTTGCAATACTATGAAACGTCCCCAGTACCAATTTGGCTTCAACACCGTTACCAACAAGCTTAGAGATTCGTTCCTTCATCTCCCGAGCTGCCTTAACGGTGAATGTTGCAACTATCACGTTTTGCGGGGAGAGGCCCTGCGACGGTGATAGAAGGTACGCAACACGGGAAGTCAACGTTCTGGTTTTACCCGAACCGGCTATTTAAACCATTAGCTATTTGCAAGAAGTGACAGAATAGTAGTAGAGGGAGCAGACGAGGCGCCAGAATCTGAACGACAGGTGCAGGGTTTGTGACAGCAAATGATTGTGCAGTATTCAATCCGGCAAGTATCGGGTCGCTAACATCATCACTCGTAATAATGTTTCTAGTGGCCATTCGGGCCATTGCACGATTTTGGTCCATACTACCTAGTTACCGTGGTGAATGATGTATGGTGATGGTGGTGGTGGGGTAATAGGTCGCGCTGGAGTAGACGCGTTAGTCTTGGCTATAAGTTTGATATCACGTGCCCGTGATAAAGCCACTGATATCCTGGACGTCGACAACGGCAACAACTCAGGGCTCAGGGTTACGTGACGTACGTCAATGTTTGAAAACGTCGAAACTTACAACGATGAAACTTAAGGTCAAGGAGCTTGTCCCAAGGAATTAAACTTGAAACCATAGCCTGTCTCTAAACCATAGCTGTCCAGGACCAGACTTACTCGTGTTTGAAGATTAAGCATAACTCTTGGACCGTATCATGCCTGGGTCTTCTATCAGAAACTATTTAACCTTAACATAACTACGTACCGGGACGGACTATGGGGAGAACTCTAGTACTAGGGAATATATATAAAGTTAATTAATAGTGCTCGGTTTTATGATACAGTTTGTTACCTTGCTGTTATCTTACTACTGCTGTACACGGAAATCGTTTCTTTTTTCTTCAGAACCCGGCCGGGTGACAGTAAAAAAAAAGGGTATCCAAAACACCTCCAAACAAAAAAATAATAAAAAAGATAAACAAAAATCCTACCTAACGCCTTCCCTCTCCTATTTCAAGGTTCAGGGCACGATCATTATACCCCAACCAGCACTAACCTCCCTGTCGACGAGAGAGAAAAACCCCACTCCACTACTCGCCGCTATACGAATACGCATCACAACCACTAACCCACCCAATCCTTACTTCATAGCACACTCCAAACAAACCCTCCCCCCATCACCCCTACCAATTGAGCAACCAACTTCACACACCCTCCTCTCGCAGCCAACACATCTCCCCTCATCCTCATTTCCCTCCATCACCCTATCACAATCCTCACATACCACCACAACCTGCTCTACCGCACCAGTATGCAGAAACTTCAACCCTCCCACAGCATTCGGCTTAGTCTGTGCCATCGCCGCAAACGGGTTTCTGGAGGGGACGCGTGGAGGTGGGCTTTTCGGTGACGCGGACAATGGGGGTTGAGGTCTTGTATGTGCGAATTGGGGAGCTGTAGCCTGAGTCATGGTGGATTGTGCAGAGAATAGTTTCTGGAGCGTATATTCTGGTCATTCCAGTCAGTCTCCTAGCCCCACGCGTTGAGTGAGGGGGAATCGGGTAAACACACGATAAACCTCTTCTTCCCTCGGCTTATTCCTCCACCGCTTCATAGTTCTACCGTTCCCTGGTACTGCTGTCTGCGTCATGCCCCCAGCCCGCGTGCAGTCCTCATCTCCAAAATCGCGTTTTCGCTTTCCGGCAAGACTAGCATGCGTAATCGCTGTAGTGGCGAAGAGTGACGACGCCATATATTACCGCACACTTGTGGTGAGTGGGGGGAGGGAATTATCGAAATTTGAGGTTAGGTTGAGGGGTTGTCAATGATCGTGTAAAGTAGTGTAGAGACAGTTGTGTAGACGCGTTGGGGGGTTTAGTTGAGAATGAACAATAAAATCAGATTAGGAAACTAAGTGCCCACCCTTTCACGCGTCCAGCGCCCCTAAAGTGGCTGTCAGTGGCGTCAACTCGCCCACAAAGACATAGTGTCCTAAAATAGGCTGGCGGCGGTTGGCGGACCTAACACCTTATTACAAACGCGTAAGCCCCGAAATGCACGATTGGAGTTTCGTCTCGTTTAGAGAATCCTGAAAGAGCCAGCAAGATGAAGCCTGTCTTGAGAAAAGAAGAAAAACACAGAGAGAAAGTAAGCGCACGAGGGCAATCCTACGTGTATCCGTGCTTAAAACTTTCATGTTTATTTCCTTTATAGTATAATCTACAGAAACGCCTTTCTCGAAACCCCCAGTGTAAACTTCTTGCCCGTTATCCATAGGAGAAACTTACGTGTTCGAAATCTTGTCTCAATACCGATCGCCGGTATCGAAATGATCTTTCATTACGCGTTTTTTACTCGCACCGAAATCCGGGTGAAGAACTCTCGCAAGAGGCTCAATAGGGGGGTTAAGATTACCTTCTCCATGGGGAAATCGATGTGCGTTTTGCTGTTGCGCCAAGTGTCTGATAGTCACTATGCTGGCAGATCGAACAGCATGACCCGAAACATGGTCGGCGAGCGTACGAAAATCAGTTTAAGTGATGTACACTCGGTACGCGGCGGGTTTATTTTTTCTTTCTCTATTTCTTTTCTCTTGTTTATTCTATCATGTTCTCGAGGTGATGAAATGAACCCCTGTGTAGGGGAATTGATTACGAAAGCAGGATTGATGGTATCCGTTATGGAGACTTGTCGAATGTGCGGGGGGAAGGCGATTTGGAATACCTAGAATTAGCGATATTGCCACATCTCACCCCAGATTGGCCCGTGAGGACGACGACAGCTTGGGTTAGGGCTTCCAGAAATGGAGTTTTGAGCGATGATATGTTATGAATCCCCGAGCTGTCACTTGTGATAGCTTATGCGACCGCGGAGTAATACTTCCCGGGTGGAGGGGGAATGAATTGGTGTGGGATGAAGTTGGTAGGTTACGCTATCTATAGGGAGTATCGTGAGTTCGGTGAGCAAGTTAGTATGTATGAGAATTATTCTCGTTAATCATGCGGTGAATGAATAGGCAAAAGTAGTCGTCAACCGAATTGGCCATTCTGGAGTACGGAATTACCTCCTTACTATCCCATTGGTCAGCTCGTAATTATTAGATTGGGCCGAGGAGAGGCGAGTCTAGCAGTGCACAGTACCTGAAAGGCTCCATGTAGGCTAGGATAGGTAGTTCAGGCTTCCACCAGAGCCTCAGTCAACGCAACAGTGCGTAGGTACAATCAAGAATCCACACAATCGGGTCTGTATTACGTCCCGCGGGGTATACAGCGAGTATCATTCGTATCGCGCGGTATCCTGTACATACGCAGCTCAAGCCTCATTGAAAAGAGTCGCCACACGTCACTCACGTGCCACCCTAGGAAATCGTAAGAACTTGAGCTTGTAAACTCAAAATCTATCACAGCGGGAGACTCCCCGTCAAGTTAAACAACCAAGGCTACAATACAATATGAAGCTGGATGTCAACGCAATAGAGTACAAGCGGTGGCCCAGGCATCCCCCAGAAGCGGTTCTCAACCGAAGAGCCGCGAGGTGATCATCGTCACCTGGCTGCCCAGGGTATGTATATGTATCAACTTGTGATATCAAAGACTTTAAAGCATGAAAAGACACGGGCCTCCCCGACTGTAAAATATAGCCAAGAGTGCGTAAAAGGATTAGTACTTGTATGTATGTATGTAGTCATCAATTTGAGCCTATCGGAACGAGTCACAAATTGACGACCAGAGTATTTTCCGGGTTAGTAAGTAGGGGGACGCGTGGATAGTGGGTGTAATTCACTGCAACCGGCAGCGGTCCTACGTATTTCAAACGTGACTCGGGCTGCCGGAAATCGTCGACAACAATTAATGTTTTCCGAAAGGGCATTATAGAACCCTGACAAGTAAAATTCAAATAAAACGGCAAAAAAGGGTAACGCGCGGACCAATGGGTGGCGAGCTTGGCGTCATAGGCGAACGCTTACTAAGGGGTCTCGTGCGAAAGGGGAAGGGCAGCACTCGATTACCCCTGCCGCGCGTACTTTAGTTTCTTGGGAGGGTTGCGTATGCAGCCCAAAACAGCAAAGCCAGAGTGAGATAGGAAGAGAGGGTCCGATGAGTTTGACCACTTGAGTTTTCTTATTTCTTTTCTTTTTAGCATTTATTTTTTTTCACCTGTCTGCCTCCAGGGTATTGTAGAACCAAGCTGCTGCGTTGCGTCGTGAGCTGCGTGTACTGCCTCTGTGGTGGCACTGTTTTTTTGGGGTGAGAAGAGGGAAAGTCTGAGAAGAGAGAGTGAGAGAGAAAGAGTCTGTCTGCCCTTCCCTTCTTCTACGCCAACCTCTCCTAGGTTCGTTGTTGCTGCCCAAGGCTGTCCGATTATCCCAGCGCAGTGACTTTGTTCGCATCGCCGCAATTCAGACTCGAAAAAGCCTCCCTTACTCCCCACCCCAGCGGACCTGTGACAGCGACCGAAAAGCTCAGCCCGTCACTCATACGGATAGGTTTCTGTTTCTCCACTCTCTTTGTGCAAGCTATTCCTCACAGATTCGCTTCTGGCTTTTTTTGGACAGGAGGGTCTGTTAACGGTTTCGTCTATTGTTTTTTTCTTACCCTTCATCTCTATTCTTATTTTATTTGCTTTACACCCTGGGAAGAGTTATTCCCCCCATCGGTCTTTTTCACACCTTTTCGGTGTGTTTTTTTTTTGCCCTTCTCACTCTCTTCCTCACTCTTTCTACGCCTTTAAAGCAGCCGTTGGGCCGTTCGCTGTTGAGAGGGTTTGTTTCGTACGTTCTCGGCTAGGTTGGTAGGTGGTCAGGGTTGTAGAGGCAAAGAAGGTAGAGCTGCGTAAGCCTCCCTCCCGCGCTAGAACCCAAGCCCCCCAAAAAAGAAGCAGCAGCACCCCCAAGCATCTCCATCCATCATCCTTCCTGTCGGCGCGAAACCTACTACCCTTCATTGCACACCCACGGGCCATCTATACGAAAAGAATCCCCACCCCCCATATCATCGATAATCCAGACCCCCCCATCCATACATCCATCTAACCTATCTATCTTCCTACTGTCGGCTGTTGGTTTTGAGTTGCTTCTTCCCTACTCCACTCACTCATTCATTCTTCATACTTGTTGCTGCTGCTGCTCCTGGTTGTCTGGTTGTCTGGTTGATTGCTTGATTCTCTTCAAATCTACAACTGCATTTGACAACTACCCCCCGTCACCTGTCGTCGTCATACCCGATTGTGTAAGTGAAGAGTGCGTGTTAGCCTCTTTCCCTTTCGCAGACAACAGCGACAACAACCCTCACCACCTCGGTACCATTCGATAATATAGTAACGACAATCTGCCCCACACATCGACAAAGACACACAGAGAGAGAACAACTTCCGTCAAATCCCCCCCCCCCCCGCTCGAGCAAGTCACATCTATCCCACGATGTCAAATTTTCCTAAACCGTCTGATGACCATCAGGCTTGGGCAAAGCAGTTGACAAGTCGCTATCAAGATGTCATGCATAGCAAGCGTGCAGATGTTCTAACAAAACAGACGCGCAACCTTTCTTTGGGTTCCCCCTCACCGCAACCAAGCGCCTCACCATCACCATCGCCACGACCATCGTTTTGCCCTTTATCAAGAGCACCACCATGTCCTACAACAGCCCCGCCACCAGTGCCTGGGTCGCAACCCCATGGACTACGGAAATCAAAATCAAAATTTCATCTCACATCTGCAGGAACTTCCAGGTCACAGGAAGTCGGCCCTGACGGACTCCCAGCATATACCCGCAACGCCCCAAAGATCCCCGTCGCACCAACCGACTCGGCATCAATAAAGTTTCGAAGTATGCTTATATCGCTAGCAGCAACACCGACAAGATATGAGAATCCTGGGCTGTTGGATGAAGCGCTTGGAGTGATTCCATTGAATAGGATATATCAGGAAGCGGAGGAGGAGAGTCAGACATTGCTGGCGGAGGCGAGGAGTTTAGGAAAGGAAAAGGCGAAATGGGGTTATCAGGATTGTGTGATTCAGGCTTTATTAAGGTGGGTTCTACTACCTTTTTTATTCCAGGGATACCCTCTTTGTTTTGGGTATTGCGGGAATTCGATATTTCTCGGGAGGCTGCGTTGGCGTATCACGAAACGTGGTTGGGAAGTTTTTTTTATTAGTTCCCGCATTGGAGGTTACCCGTGAATAGGATGAACTATAGTTCGTTGGTTTTTTTTTTCTTTGTCTCACGGTTTGCTGACTTATTTCGCTCTTATAGATGGTTTCGACGGGATTTCTTTACATGGGTCAATAATCCTCGATGTGCACGGTGCTACTCGGAAACAACACCAGAAGGGCTATCCCCCGTAACCGATGAAGAGTCGGCACGAGGTGCATCAAGAGCAGAGATCTTCAAGTGCAAGAACTGCGGGGCATATGAGCGATTCCCTCGGTACAGCGATGTATGGACATTATTGGGGACAAGGCGGGGAAGATGCGGGGAATGGGCGAACTGCTTTTCAATGTTGTGCCGTGCAGTTGGGAGCCGGGTACGTTGGGTATGGAACAGTGAAGATCACGTAAGTTATTCATTAATGATGCTTTTGATAAAGTATAAGTTTCTAACACGACTACTTTAACACAGGTATGGACTGAAGTATACTCAGAACACGCAAAGAGGTGGATCCATGTCGATGCCTGTGAAGAAGCCTGGAATCAACCACGACTCTATGCAGAAGGCTGGGGCAAGAAAATGGCCTACTGTATTGCCTTTTCCCATGATGGTGTAACTGACGTCACTCGTCGTTACGTCCGCAACCCACGACTCCATGCCTTGCCTCGACAGAAATGCCCGGAAGAAGTATTACTTTATATTCTTAAGGATATCCGGGAAAAGAGACGAGAGCGATTAAACCCCGATGATATTAAACGGTTAGAAAAGGAGGATCGTGCAGAGGAAAGGGAGTTACAGGCATATATCATGCAGAGCCAGGCTCAAGAAGAGAAGACATTGGCAGGCGGGTCTAGTTCAAGGGGTGATACTGTGAACCCAGATCAGAAGAGGCCGCTTCCAAGACAGAGTGGTGAGTTTATCTGTAGCAAAGGATAATATGATGAACCATGGTACTAACTTATATCTAAAGGTTCAACCGACTGGAAAGTCCGACGTGGAGAGGACGGCGTGCATGCTGATGATGGCACAAGCCCACTAGGGATGAACGAGTATAGGATGCAAGATGGACATTGATAAACGCCCTTGTGTTGGATACTTTGAATGACATGGCATGTACTGGGTTGGGGACCTGTATGATTGTCGGGATAAGTGATTGGGATTTACGACAAACAACGGAATGGGAATGGTTACAACAGACACGGGTGTTGGGGGCTAAATGTCGACGAACTGATGGGCACGACATCGACGCGGCTACCGCACCACTGGAAAGGATTTGGAATTGGAGTAATGGGCATCGTTTGAGAAGCAACAGGCGATGTTTGTTTATGGATGGCTTTTTTGGAGTTTCGTTTCTTGGTTCTCTTGGCATGTACTCTTTGGGTCTTGCTGGGGAATAATTCACTGCCTCTTTCTAAGGGATGGTGGACTTTGGGGCGCGGGAACAAAAGGCGTTCGTTTTTTATACTTATTTTTTATGGGGTTGGGTCTTTTTTGGGAGGGGGTTTTATCTTGTGGTGGTTCTTGTTTTGAAGTCTGTCTATCTAGACAGGCTAATTCTTATTTCTGTATAGCTTTTCTTCTTCTTTCTCTTACTACTTTATATCTACTACTCTCTCTCTATCTCCCTTTTTATCTTTTTTTATCTCTTTCCTATTACCACACATACTCTAACACTTATTTCTCTTCCCTTTGTTTTTTTTATATCTTTTTATATTTGTCAGATGATACAAGTGTGTATACAGCAACGGGTATAGGGCGGAGGGGCGGGTACAGGTATCTGCGAATTCTATCTCTGGGCGTTTATGGAGCCCTGTAGTCGGTGTCGATTTATTTTTTATTTTCTAGTTGCCTGGATGGCGCTTTTAGGATTCGAGGATATCCTTAGCTTTCTATCATGATACGTTTCCCATGTTTTTTGCGCGGTGTATTCCGGAGTTTTTGTTTCTTTTTACTTTTTTCTTTGGAGCTGGCGGGTTGCACATTTTTTAGATCTTTTTTTTTACTTGTGGGAAGGTGGGGGTGGGTAGGTGGAGTGGGGTATTATGGGATGTATTTACATATTTCCGCGGTCTTGACTAGTCGATAATCGATGAGAGTTGAGAGTTGAGATGCTGAAAACCTACAATACCTGTTTTCTGGCCTTCAGAGTGACGAATCCCTCACTCGAGTAGATTACGAGTGTCCCCTGCTAAACGCTGGATACTGGCAAGATAGTCACTTGTGCCACTGGCTGGCTGGCTGGCTGCCGCCTTTTTACTGATTGTAGTAAACCTTGAGTAGTCTTGTGGAGCACTGACACACTTTCAGGCGATGGGTGACGAGGCCTGAGCAAGATTATCAAAGAGGGGCTTGCTCTGAGCAGCGTCCGGTAACGACATGCCACATATATCGCAGGGTGGATTCCCCTCAACGGTCACTTCCCAGCATCCTAGGATTCGTCACAAGATACTCGATGAGGAGATAGTAAAATCTGAGTTACGTACGTTACTCTCAGAACTACCACACAGGTCATCACCACCCCATGCGAGGATAAGTGGACCCTCCTAACTTGTGGCTTTGAGAGAAACTACTGAAGAAGAAGGAGGAGGAGGGAGAGGCACGATGTCGGGAGAAAACGGGCGAGTGATTCCTCATGAGCCCCTGAAATCCGGGGGTGTGGAATGTCAGCGCGGATAAATTTATTTCGATTACGTTCTATGGAACGCGTGTACACCCCATTCCGGAAGTTGATTAGTGCTTCTGATCAATTGGGAGGTTGGACGAGTTAAATGAGTCGTGGGTGGGTAGGTAAGTAGGGCTGATATGACAGTTTCACTTGGGGCTTGGTGGTATTGTTTTCTTGGTTTAATTTTAGAAAAGAGTGTCTCTTTCTATGTTTGTATGAATTGGTTGTGGTGAGTTTTCTTCTCAGTGGAGAGATATTTGATTTGGGTCCTGGAATATTCTTTTTTTATATTTTGATGTTGATTTAGTTCCTTCTCACTCCACCAGGGAACAAGGCTAGAGCTAGAGAACTCACGCCCTAGCTTTACCATTATCCGAGTCCTGCCGAACTCTAGTCTGGTCGTTTATCGATCGAGTAAAGCTTAACTTCGGATGTCATAAAGCTTGAGCCTTCTTCTGGCCTCAAAGACGAAGCCTGAGGTATAAAAAACTCTGTGCGAACATATTGCGAATACCCCCCCCCCCCCGAAACATAAGGATTCAATCAATACCAACATACTACACTTCCTAAAAATACTTTTTTTGATCTCTGGCTAGGATAGACAGTGGGTCTAACTTTGAAGTTCTGGGATAACCCAGTCAAGTGTATACCCTTAATTACACCGCCAAATATCGTCTGATGAGGGCGCAGGCAGTTATTTAGGCAGCCGGCTAAAACTGAGAGATATGAATAATAAAATATCTTCTACTCGAATCAACCTACAAGGCATTCTTATCGACTCTTCATCAACTTCACTCCTAACTTCGGGGGTCAACCTGGTAGTGGGCCTCGAGTGATATCGCATGATTCTATATCGCTGTATTACATCATACACCCCCCCATGTCCCGAGTTTCCGGGGGACGCGTACACTCCAACACCCATCTTAACTAATCAAGATGTCAGCATGTTATTTTTTTTTTCTTCTCCCTCTCCATTTCCTTTTTTATTCCTATTGTGTGTGATGCGCGGGGCATACAGAGAGCCCCTTGCTTGCATGTGTGGGTACGCATGCACATGCACGAATTTCCCGTGCTTATGCGTAATGTGTGGTCCTTGCATGTTGCTGCGCGAACTACTTTGGCGGTTGGGAAAATAGGTCCAACGTATGTACTACACCTGATTGCTTGTATAAACATCGAATTACCTACAGTTGTATCATATTATAGAGAACTGTACCCATATAGGATACATAATGACGGGTTGCTCTGTTTTTTATATATGATAGCCTTTTTTTTGAGGTGGTGAAGATTGGTCTGGGGGGCTGGAAACTGAATATTCTGTTGTTCAGTGGTAAGTTATGAGATGAATGTGAAGATATGGCTAATTTGCGTTCTGGAGTACATAGATGTCTATATACTGCGTCAATATGGGGGGATTCAAAATTTGTCGACAACGACAACGACGCCGATGGGAGGTTGAAACAAGAATTCTCCGTATCGGATTATAGAATATCATCATCGGCAACATAGTATTCCATCGCTCGGTTGAACTTATAGATTTCCCGGTATTCAGCCGTTTATTATAGCTCTTTAAGTACCCTTGTTCAGATTATAGAACCCTGGCACCCTAGTCGCTATCCTTTTAGAATCGCCGAATGTTCACAATAGGTCAGTATAAACATTTTCCGGGCTGCAAAAATGTTCCAGAGATATTGGTTGTTAATTTCTACATCTTTACAGTCGCATAAATCACTAATGATTCTGGCAAAAAAAAAGATTAATCACTCTTTGCCGTTTAAAAGCATTCTGTGAAACATTCCAGATCGATCCACAGGGTCGATTGTCCCCACACCCTGCAGGCTCGTAGCGATTATTTCGGAATACATATATTAGTGGTTGCTGGAACGAAGTGGATTCCCCCCAATCAAAAGGAAAACTCGGCGTCTATCCCAAAGCAAGTTATTTCAGTGTTTCGGAACAATGCATTACTGACAGGCATGACGGCATATTCAATACAAGTACTCACCACTCCTATAGGGGGCCTATCCATCATCATTGGCCTTAAAAGAGAGAAAAGGAGGAGAGAATGGATCTCTGTTCCTACCTATGGCGTCCAATTTAAGTGTTGCCGTAAAAAGTACACTTCCCTTCGGAATGGTATGCTACGATAACCATCTGCAGCGGAATGCCGTTTTCAAACATCGGTATCCTATGAGCATGAAAGGACGGCGATCGATTTCTTCCGGCAGAAGCAGCGTACCGAATGTACGTTTTACCGCCTCGGGATCCCAATAGAGAGGCGACATACATCTACGATATTCCGTTTGGCAGATGAGGATCCTAAGGGGGAGGGGTCCAAAATACCAAAAAAAGTAATCTCGATTCTAGATTCCGGGAAAAGAAGGCCTACATCATGGAGAGGATCCAGCACTAGTCCATATTCCAACAAAATACAAAATATATAGTTATATAGGAAGAGTGAACAAACTGGACCTTCGAGAGCCTGGTCATCAGTACAAGGCTATCGATACAATTATATCAGGTTCCATTCGTGTCACACAGAACCTTTATAAAGCAAAATCTAAAAACGGGTGGAGGTTCTCGTCCATGAGATCCCGTTGTGTACTCATATATATATAACTGTCAGTAGCACAGCAGTCTACAAACTACAAACTGCGCATACGATTTAAAAAAAGGGTCAAACCGGGTCAAGCCTTTCTCTCCCCCTCTAGAGAGTATACACATTTCTAACGCAGCGAGTAAACGGTCTAGTTTACTTTGTTTTTTATATGTCGGTATGCGTTTAAAGGTACGTAGAACCACAACGGTGCTACACATTCTTTTATTTTTAATAGTGGGCTCTACCTACAAGAATGTAAATCTATTGCACTTATCAGGAACTACATAACGGGAAGAAAGGAAAAGAAAAAGGAAAAGAAAAAAAAGGCCAAGTTTCTAGGATGCAGAAGTATCTAGTAACACATTTTAACTATAGCCTTGTACGAGATGAAAGGGGATATAAAAAAAGCAAACCAGTCAAAAAAAAACTTTTCAAATGTTTGCATCAACAAATGAAACGGGAAAATAGAGAAAGGAAAAAAAAAAAACTCATCTCCTACAAAAGCTCACTAGCTCCAACAAAACCCCCCTCATCAAAAAAAGAGGCCAATATATCAAAATGCACATTCCCACAACGACGAAAGCAACATTCCATGCTTCTCCCGGACTTCCATCATCCCCGATTCAGACAGTGCGTTTATCCGCCTACGTGGACAACTACTTTGAAGCTTCTTTTTTTCTCCTGTTTGAAAGTATGTATATATGTGCATTCCTGCCCTGCCCTGCCCCTCCCCCCACTATCAATAACTAGTGACATGTATATGTACAATTCCCCTACCTCACCCCCCCCTTCGGCGCGCGATGCAAATGCACCTTACCCTTCCCTTCCCATGGTTTTTCAATCACCAGACCACTTCCGGATTCGACTATAGCTACCCTTTCTGGATCTCCCGGATCCCATTGCCTTGGACGAAAAGAAAGAGGGAAAAAGGAAAAAAAGAAAGGAAATGGAAGAAAGAAAAAAAGAGCAAAAAGTAAACGAAGGATATATGGATTTTTATGGGGGAGCAAAGTTGGAAATTTACAAGGGCAAACAGATGATGGCCCGAAAAAAAAATCAAAATCAAAAGATGAGTCTGATGTGTAGTAGGACAAGAAATATTTAAATGTTGAGAAGAGGGAAAAAGAAATCAATCGAAATCCTTAGCCAGCCGTCGACTCATTTTTTTTTTTTTTTAGAATAGCAAAGAATAGAAGCCACTAACAGAGCCGCTTGACAACGCGAGCAAATTAACATTGCAAGGGAATGGCCTATCAAAGCTCCCATCAACCGTGCTATGTAGGTACAGATGAAGTCTCCTTCAAATGGTAGGTAGGTAGGGTATTAGAAGTAGAAAGCCCCTAGAGGCTATCGAGGGATTAACCCCCGAAGAAATTACAATAGCAAAAAAACGATGAAAAATATAATGAGAATTAAAGAAACATGAGCAGAAGTAAAAGAAAACCGAGGTCTTGGATTCAATTTCGCTCCTAGCCCGCCTGCTCTGCTCTGCTCAATAATGATTCCCCCCCCCCTTTCCCACAAAAACAGCCTCCATAAACCCCCAACTCTTTCTCCTCCAGCTAATCCCGAAGAGGACATCCAAAGATGTGAGACTATCCACCAAACTATTTAGTATATAGATGTAAGGAAATTGAGGGGAATAAGGGAGAAAAAGTAATGAAAAAGAAACACGCTCAAATGATAGTAGAACACAGATATAAATGCCCACAACTGCAGATGCGAAAAAAAATAACCAAACAAGCAGAATGCGTCAAACGACAAAAGAAATGACTTATAAAGAAGCCCCAAATCGAAGATTTAAAAAATGAACAAAAAGGCTTCAAATGAAAACCGACCCAGTGCTTCCCCCCCCCCCCCCCCTAATTTTTCCATGTCCTTTTGATTATTTTCAATTTATGCCGATTGATGAGAACTTTTGCAATTTCGGAGACTCGGAAGAGATGATAGCGATATTGATTTTGAAGGGTATACGCGGTAGTATAGACGAAGGTTGATTTTTTTAAAAAAGAAGTGATAACAGTTTAAATAAAGGTTTGCATATCAGAAATAACCATAGGGAATTATCAATTTAAGATCACGAAAGGTATTGGGGGATCGAAGGCGTTACGTCCATCTGGTTTGATGACACAAGATCTTCGTCTAAGTAATATCCGCCACTAGGTGACACAGGGGGTGTGATGTATCCCATAGGTTGCGATGACTGACTTTTCTGAGGGGTCATGCAGTTTGTGTCGTGCTTCCTTTCCTCGATAGCACCCTTAGATGCCTCATACAACTCTTCGGATGGTGGTGTAGGGGGTCCACGCGCATTCCTAGCAATTGCTGCCTGGCGGGCCATGAAATCTTCAAGAATCGTTGATACGCATGCATATTCAGGGCTAGCATACTTTCGTACAAGGATTTGGGAGGGCCTGTGGAGTTGTTGAGATAGGAGAACCACTACAGTGGTATCATATTTCCCAGCCCAATCCGAGTGACGAGGGATAGTCCGACCGAGAATATGGCGTGCAAGAGCCAACGAAGACCTTGCCATGACTGATGGCCGTGTGCTGACAAATTCCTTATGGAAAAGCGCTATTTCTGAAAGATATCTGGCCATACATTCCACCTCAGGGTCGTAGTTAACCTCTTGCAGAACCATTTGTAGAAAACTGTCCACAGTAGGATGCCCAACAACCCAGCCTAAAGTCTGGAGAACGTGCCATTCCATTTGAATAAACATATCTTCATCGTAGAGATTACAACACATTGCCTTTAATTCCCGAATAGTTGGTACACGATCCTTCTTGTCACCATACTTGGCTGCGATGAGCATTGCTGCACACCCAACCAATTGGTAGTGGCGCTTATAAACAACTCGCTTCGAGCAATACCTGTCCAGGAGATTGACGGTGAGGAAAAGTGTGTCTGGTAATAACTGGAAAGCTGTGTGGGCCTCAATGAGAAAGTCTAGTAGGTACGGTCGCATGAACCATTGAATCTCTGTTTGTATATCGATGCTGGCAACATCCGGCAAGGTTTCGGCCTACATTACGAGGTAAAAATTAGGGGGTCAGGTCAGAAAATACCCGCTATTAGGGCCACTGACCTCCATGACCTCCATATGGTCTAAAATATCTTCCTGGTACTCCTCAGAAACCATTCGGGACATTTCATCAGCAATCTCCATCTGAGTTTCGGCATCGATCCGGGCCTTCTCTTGTCGCTGTTTACGAGCAGCGTAAATTCCATCTCGTTCTGATTCAGCTGACTCCACGAAGTATGAATCACAGGTTGAGTGCCACGCCATGATGATTATAGGGGTATATTAGAGAGTGGACGTCGAAAATTCGAATCTTCCGTAATGAAGGGCTATGCAAGGACTAAAAGTGTCGCTGCAAAAAGAAAAGATCGGAAGTATTTCAAAAGAACGACAAAAACGAAGGACAAGAAGGAAAAAAATGTCGAAGATGACTAGAGAGTGACAGAATGACCGCTAGAAAGATGGTGGCTCTCTAACAAAGACTAATCACGGAGGATAAGAATCGGATATTAAAGGTTTCTAATGATGGATTGTGTAAGCTTGCTAATGTCATTGACTTGAGTGAGGGGGGGGGAAGGGAGAGGGACAGTGCATATCGACTGGGTCCATACCTTTGGAAGAAACAAAGTAGTGGAGCAAGAAGGAATGCCTTTTCGGATACAGCGCGTCAGGAGGACCCGTGTGATAGATAACCCCTTACTCAAAACCCCGTGGACCTGCGTTAATAACAGACGAGAACAACTGACAATGCTCTGCAAGAATGGGCAATTTTGTAGTTGCAGAAGGGCCTTTCCTCACTCAGAAGAATAACGAGCTAACGTCTCTGAGGAAGCGCAGGCTACCAGATGCGAACCTGAATGATGGATCAGGGGGGTGTGTGTGTAGGGGGGGGTGAAGCGCAAGGGCGAAGGACGGGGTGCCGAGAGAGAGGGAGGGAGAAGACTGGACAGGTCACGGGAATGACTATGCGGAGCCGACCTGTGTCTGAATAGCCTAGAGAGGTTGAGGTTCTCGAAGACCTAGATGGGAGTATTCGGAAAGGAGTTGAAAAGGAATGAGTGATCGGAAAGAACGTGGGAGTCTGTGATGCAACCAGGGGATAGGGGCGGTTAGCAAGAGGTCGACTCGGGATACAGGGAAAAATGAATGAATGAAAGAGTGGAAGCCCGAATGCAAAAGACAGACTGGCAGAGTTTATTCAGAGTGGAACATGAATGGGGACTGTATTATTCAAGTATTCAAGGTGGGATTCCCAGCGCAGCGCAGTCCCAAGGGGGGCGCGGCGGGCCCGTGGTACATAGGCTGCTCCTGAATCGACGAGAAAAGTGCCTCGGGCATACGGCCAGAGGCACACATCCCAACAAGCCAACGCAGCTCAATCAACCACTGATAAATGGATTCAAGGAATTCCCAAGGGCATGGTTGGGCTGATAGATTGGTCACCTCCTTCTTCTTTGGACATTGACACTGCGCTTCACAATCGCGATACTGGGGCTTGCGCAACGCAACCTGCGGCCATAGATAGACCATAGATAAACCTTGGGCGGAGGGGGGGAAATAGTGGGCAAAGAGAAAGAGAGAAAAAAAATAAATAGAGACAACCAGATAACTCCACCAAAAAACGAATACCGAGAAACAACAACAAGATCCAATAACTAAAAAGAGAATGGGTTTCACTAACAGTTGAGGAGATTATGAGTATTTCACAGGGGAAATTCTAAGAAAAGTGACAGGCAGTCGCTTTCCACCAAGCTGCATCCGCCAACAATATCCGGTTTGACTATTCCAGGTCGAGCTTCACCAGCAGACGACGACGAAAGAGACTTTTGCTGTATGTGTGCAGATCACACCGCCTATGGTTGACGGAAGAGATGAGAATGTTGAATGTGTATGAGGGAGAGGATGTCGACCCGGTTCGACAAAATTGGCTCGAGGACACACGAGGGAGGAATCAGTGCCAGTCTGGAATATACTCTAGCACCTTCAACTCCGTCTCGAAGTTCAATCGATTGGAAAGGCCTGCCGGGCGGTGGGGAGGATGGGGGAGTAGGGCGGGGGGGGGATGGAGAAGGAAAGAAAGGAAAGACTGCGAGATTTCTCGCTCCGACTGGGGTTTCAAACACTACATACATATATACATTCATGTACTATGAGGAAGGGATTACTTTATTTAATCTATCCGTCGAAGAAGAGGACGCAGCTAAAAATTCACACTACCACCCAACATACCCACTTACAAGCTTATCCCAACTCTATGATGTATTCCCTTTCCTTCCCCCGAAGAAACCGCCCGGTGGTGGTGGTCGTGAACGAGGCAAGCACGCAGGAGGTGGGCGAAGGGGGGGAGGTGTCAATACAACTGTTTCGCTTTGAGAAAAGGTAGCTGAACAGCCCTGCCGGTTAGACTCCGCGGTTCCCTCTCACAAGTCCATCGCATCTTCTATTGTATTTTGTGCGGAGGACATGGACAGGGAATGAAGAACACCCAACGAATCACCATTGGGGGGCAAGACAGTGTACCTAGCTGACTCGTGTCAGGTTAGATAAACCTGCCATCCAATTGAGTTTTGTACCAGCCTTCTTTCGTTTCTCCCTTGCTCTTCTCCTTTCCCAGTCCCAACTGCATCTCCAAATTGTGCAGCGATACACGCATGCCGGGGGTATGGTATGTAAGAGGGTAGGTAGGACACGCACGAGTCCGTCTACAGCATTGAGCACGCGTATTGATTCAAACACGGAGAAGTACAGAAGCACAGCTCTTGTGTGCGGATACAAGATACCGGTATGTACTCCCAAACCTTCTCTCATGTTTCCTCTTATATGAAGTTGCCTAAAGTATGACTTAACCTGCCTACCTGCCCTCGGTAAGAGGATCAGGACCTTGAGCAAGGGCTGGATCCATGAGAATTGTGATCAGATTCAGTATACCAAGGAAACCGGTATATGCACAGAACGGATTGCAGTTGCCGACCATTCGGCGAATTAATGGGTCTTTTTATCTTTTTGGTCGTTAGTCGACTCCCCTGGGCTACATGTATGTAGGTATGGCCATCTCTACTTCTGGTTCCTTCCCGTCTCGAAAACTGGCATGGCGATCCTTGCTTTCCACTATGGCTGATGGAGACCTAATAGAGGCAAAAAAGTGGCTTAACTACGATTGATTGGTGGTGTGGTGCGTTGGCAGGCTGGTCCGACTGCTAGTCTCACGAGATGAATCTGCCGACTGAGCATCTCGGATTCTGGCGTCACACAGGTTAATCCTGTGTTGAGGCAAAAAAGAAAAAGCCCCATGTTGGATTTCACTTGTCTGATTCGGCTCTACTTCTGGCTCATTCACAGCCCTGGTCGTTCAGCTTGACCGTTCCACGACGCATGGTCTCCGCCGCCGACTCTGGCCCAATTCCTTCGATCGAAAAACGTCATGTCCTTTGCCAAGACCTGGCTGAAGGAATATTCCAAGACATCCATCAGCCACAGCCACACTTCCCTTCGGACGCTTTGGCCTCTGCTTGTGGTTATTCTGATATGCCCTATAAGTGTTTCAAGTTTTCATCCTTTTCTACAAACTTGGAAAATCTGATCATCCATCATCCATGATCTCTGGCAAGTACCGCATCCGCAGCGGTTAAGAATAATATATTTAGCGATATCAAATATCTCGGCAACCCCCAGTATAAGTTTACTCTTGGAGTCATTAAGAATGAGGATCCACGGTGGGGAAATAGAGAGACTATCTATATCCAGACTTGGTTTGAGGGTCGCGTACCTGCTTCATCTCAACGCGCGCGAAAGGCTAGATGGTGTTATGCAGCATAATAAAGACACACACCTATCGCTAAAGTCACGGAGATCACAAGAACAATAGTAATACCTGGGTTAATGCAGCCCACTGACCACGTCAGTTAACCCCCCTCCGGGAAAAGAGTGTGTTTACCAAACAAAACGTTTTGTGTATCAGAATACCAAGAGTAAATAATAGCATCAGCGGCGTAAAGGATGAGAGGAGAAACATTCGATACGATACAGAGCATCTTTCTTGCCTAGAAGAACAAAGAAAACTGCTGCAGCCTTTAACCTTTACAGGCACCTGCATTTGATATGCATTGTATTGCCGAATTCGTGCGTCTCTCACGAATCAATATCAGGATCAACCCCACGCCATCACGGTTGACTATCATCATGCAATAGACACATAGAGTTAATCTAAGAAATTTCGACCTTTGGTTCATCGAGCTGCAGCAATGACAGTAGTTGCTGATCCGCCAACCTCAGCCCGTACATCGTACTCTAGGTGGGGCAATTCAACGGAACTTGATAACTTCTGACGCGGAGACGCGATATTTTGGTGTTTGTTTACCGAGCTCATGCCTAAATTCACCTAGGTATTTGCAAACATACTTTAAATAGTTTCACATCATACACGTGCACGCGCGCCCGCCCCGCAAAACGTTAAACGTAGCTTGTGGCTTGTGTTCCTGGATAAGCTAGTCTGAGTCCTGTCTTGTCTTGCACATCGCATAAGGCGTGCGCGATATGATATCTCTACTGCATGCTTTTGTGAGAGGCTTCTGACAGCTTTGCAGAAAAGCGCCAAGAAAGAGAGGTCTCACGCAAAGTTGCGGATTACAATTATGGTGGCTTAATCGCGCTGGGGCTCGCGCAAAAAATCTCGCCACCGAGAGTTCAACCAGGGTTTGCAGATTTCCCTACATCCCAAATCTCTCGTCCCGGAAAGACCCTTTTCTAGTTTAATATGACATAACCGAGAATGGTAGATTTAACAACCACACGATTACTTGAATTAAACAGCCGCGCCGTAAGTATACATAAAGCAGGTCTTAAGTATCCAGCCATCAAGAGTCATACCCCTAGAGTAGGCACAGTTCATTACCGGCGCGCTCTTCCTTTGAAATGGGAATACAGAAAATCTCAAGCAAGGATACTGTATCGCGGCTCTGCTCCAATTGCGGGTTCAAGATCGTCGATCATTGGGATTGTGTGGTGTAACAGTTGCTCCCTAGAGTGACTCTACTCCGATTCGGCGGGTAGCGGAAACTCGGTTGCCTAGTACAACTATAGTTTCCACAAAAGAGGTCAAAAACATGGTTTATTTTTTATTTTTTATTTTTTATCCCCCCATTCTATATTGCTGACTGTTTCAACATCTAAAATACAATGCAGTCTGCAGAGGCGAGACGTCATGACTCACGAATTAAAAAAAAAAGGGACGTTAGCAGAGAAGAACGGATATGCATTCATTGTATTCTAGGAGGCTTAGTGGTCGAGAAGTGAGCAACTCCTGCAGCCCAGAACCTAATGAGGGTCCAAGACATGAGGGGTTCTTCGTTCGTGACTCTCACGCGCGTCGACTCCGGTGAATTATTGACATGTGCTGCGCCAAAAAAAACGATCGCGATTGTCCATCGAATTGATTTCCTAAGAGCAATAATCTCTCAAAAATTGAAAATACTCATTTCTGATTCGAGAAACATTCGAAATTTTATGATTCGCAGATAACTAACATGCAATGTGCCATATCTTCCTTTACCCCAGGGTTTTCTTTGACAGGGAATCCTAGTCCGCCGGCTTGTAAACCAAACCACCTTTATATTAAAGGAGCTAGTCATCTGAAATGTAAGTCTAAGGTATCTGATCTTAACTAAGAATTAAATCTCAGTTATCATTTATTTAGAACACTGTTATATCACACGGATATGCATCATGACTGGCCCTTTGGGGGATAGATCTGTCTTGTTACGTACTCTTTTAGGAAGATCAAACGATATTGAAACATGTGATCACTAAGGCAAATAAAAAATAAAAAATACTCATGAATTCGGCAATATCAGGATAAAGGGCACTTGAAGGTAAGATGATTTTAAGCTCAGCTGATACAGAGTATCTTAAAGAACGGTGTAACGGCTATGTTGTATTTAACCTTGGTTATCTAACAAGGCTGGTCAATGACTAAATTATCGGCATGACTATACATGTAGTATACAGAAACATCTAGAACAAAAAAATCGTAACCTTAGACTGAGACACTTGATTTTAATTTCACACTTTTAACAAGTTTAAACTATGTTCTTCTATTTTATTAAATTCCTGATATTAGAGGAGATTTATTATTATTATTATTATTATTTCTGAGCAACCATAAGCGGTTACCCCCCCCCCCCGTGTCTCAACTGAACATGAGGCTTATAACACGCATTAAACGGCCTTGTGGTTTCGGAGTTAGGGTTTTATAACTTGAACTACAGTCACTTCATTGATTTATCTCATCTAAAAAAACCTATTTAGTGAGGGAAAGGGAGCTCCTCCAAACAGTCACTATTAGATATTCATACTAATTATTATACCAGTTCATTTATATAAGAAGCTCAGTTAATAATAGTATAAATTGTGGTTCTTAGTTAGTGCTCTATAGTAGGATAACAGATAAAATTATTATCTGACTTATACGACGCTTTGGACCTTTTTTTTATATTGTGAACTTGTAGGATTATTCATAGGAGGCTTTTAGTCCGTGAGTGATATATCTTAAGAACCTATGTACTCCCCAAAGTAGGGGTTTATTCATTGATACAAAGACCTCGGGTGGTAAATCCTACTCTTGTTGATATTACTACACCTCAACTAGAGGGTGTTGAATAACCTACCACAATATCCACGAACTTAGATTTTATTCATGAATAATGTTATTTAACTTAATGATTCGCCATTAGTATTAGATAAATGAGAGGAGAGGAAAGGTTGGAAGTCTATGTCACACCAGGTTACCTAATTAGGAAACCTTCTACCCCCCAACCAGACGGCCTTTAACTAAGAGGGGTTTTACATACAAAGAAAAGTCACACATGAGCGTTAAAAGGGTACTAAAGAAATATGCCAAGCAAAAGGATTAGAGACTACCAAGTGTAATTCGAACCAATAGAAGTGGCACATTCATTGATTCTTGGCTGAGTAGGCAACTACATGTAAACACACAATTTTTCTATAGATTTTAGATATCGATAGATTAATCGGTAATATGGTTACAAACAGGGTCAAGTGCTAGATAGTCTTGCGGGACCATATATTTTACTGCGGAGGTACATAAACCTCTACATGAAGATGATTGCCAAGCATTAGTACTGCACAGGCCCCTACCCTGCATTGACATGTCTTTCTCCCCAAACCGACAAGTCCTTCCTTCCCTCCTGCGCCAACAGACACTTCTAGCCAAATCTGTCAGGATTATCCAGTTTTGTCTCGGAGAGTACTCAGTTGTGCCGCCACCCTTGAATTCCCATGAGCTAGAGAGAGCTTTGTTCTTTTTATATACCTTCCTGACCCCGTAGTTGTCGAGGATTTGTGGGGTAAGTATGCTGCTAGCTTTCGGCCGCCGAATATGTTTCACATCGCTTTGCTTCAGTGGTCACAAGGGACGTGCCAGCTGGTCGAGTTATTCTCATAATGGGTATTTTTATAACGGAAGTAGTCTACTTGGGTTACTGTTGTGAGCCACTGTATCTAGATGGTTCGTCTGAGGTTGATTGCATTGACCCTAGCATTGTATGAGCCAATGTGGGCAGTTGTGGATGAATCCGTTACTGTGATCCGCTCTTTACGCCGCTGGACGTTGCTAGACGTTTAAGGCAGCAATAGGAATGGAGGTGGGGTCAACTGCCAGAGGTAGAGGTGGGCCGTGATGAGTCATCAGTGGACCGGGGTATGGCTACCTCCTACGAACCTCCCTCACACCTTGAGTAGATGGCAGAATGGGAAAGTCCTCAGTGTTACTACTGCTGGTTTTTGGCTGTCCAGATAAAAATCACTCTACAAGATGCTAACCAATCAGTAGGTTTGCGAATCTATTACCTTTTAGGGTAAGAGACTTCAAACGACAATCTAAAGTACCTACCTATAGAGTAAGGGTGGGTTTTGTCATAATGCACTAATATGTAAAAATCCTCACCTTGAGTGAAATCTGCACAGTCTAGTTGTTCTCTGAATAACCTGATCTGCTTTGTTCGTGTATTGTTGACAGCTAGGTGGCGTTACATCACTTCATCATACCTTTGATATGTACATATATATGTAGTACTCGTGAAGAATGGAAACCTGATCCGGAGTTTCTAGACACATCCATCCGCCGCAAGGTTGATACAACTTAAGCGATACGATGCTAAAAAATGAGGGTGTAATTCTTACAGAATCACACTGCTAGTCTTTGCTGTCCGACTCATGATTTCAGTGGCCCATTAGCCGGTACCTATACATTGCAATGATATGTCATAATCATCTCCCCTCAGTAATAATGCCACTCCCGATATAACCCGGATAATGAGATCCATCTAGAAGTTTTGTTCTTGCCACAGCCAAGTGATTGTATTGGCGTGTGACCTCCATCGGGCCTTTCATCGGCGAGTATTCACGCTGAGCGATTAGTTATACTCCTTGACCTTGGTCAGAAGGTTAACAGCAATATCTCGTACATGATATCTGAATAGTGATCTTCACCTCTCAGGCTGCTGATTTACCCAGGTTCAATAGAAATGAGGGGTTACAACCTACAGGGAAGAAGGTGGCCAAAATGTCGTGCACGCTGACACCATGGGATTCTGAACCTGACCTGATAGTTAGTCGAGCCTCTGCAACCGATGTCCGTTAGCCAAAGATTACGGTGTTTTCCAAGTAAGAAAGAAAATAGTGTGTTTAATACAGATACATGTCATCCCTCGTAATTATGATGTATATTCCCTCAGGTAACCAAGGCTTAGAGACTACAAGAAGCCATCCGATTGAGCATGCCCTCGACAGAGCCCCCCCCCCTCCCCAACTCCAATTTCCGGCAACTATAGATATCTCATCCATAGATAGGAGGTATTCAGGTATGGGCTTTCCGGGCTTATACCCCTCCTCAAGAGATATTTAGGTTTGGGGTGGTTACCTAGCAAGAAGCAAGAAACAAACCACAACTCCTTGCAGGCTCGATGATAATATCTCTCAGGTGATATCTGAAAGTTCCCAATCACGGAGAAATGCGTTCTATTGGGATAAAGCAAGCGTCCGAGTCCGAAGGTCCACCCAGAGAAAAAAGAGCTTCGTTCGCCTAAATCACCTCTATCTCATCCTCGTCCGCGTGTTCGGTGTTTGATTCGGAGGAGAAAGCTTATAACCATCACATACGTGTCTCCAATAGAGTAGTTCTCTGGCTTGAGCCCACCTCTCATGATGATCCTTGACCCCACATCTGTGGCGACAGAAACAAGCGTGCTGCGGGTCATATGTGGTAAGAGGGATCTCTCTCTCTCACCCACACTCGCTCGGCACGTTATCGAACGTGCAGCAGGCCCGAGGGTTAGA
Organism: Verpa bohemica; assembly: GCA_033030345.1. Lineage (NCBI taxonomy): Eukaryota > Fungi > Ascomycota > Pezizomycetes > Pezizales > Morchellaceae > Verpa > Verpa bohemica. The sequence goes on from JAUFSE010000006.1 coordinate 1,522,502, forward strand.
CCTTGTAATGTTCGCCCCTCCCCCCGCTAGGTACCCCGAACCGGTGGCCTCGGATATATTCGGAGTAACCAGTAGGTAGATGCTTGGGCCGTAATGCCGACGGGGTTTCCTTGACTACTTTTCCTATGTCCTGTCCCTTTGACTAAAATAATATTTCTCATTATTCCGTATATCCTCCCCTCCCCCCTCTCATTCGATCGTACTCCATGTATTGGCTCCCATAGGACACTAACGCGTGTTTTTGTTGACGAGATTGATGTTCGTTTCGTGAATGGATTCGGTTCAACACCTTTAATTTCTCTAACGATTAGCTTCTAAAAGTCTCCGAGGCTCATTTATCACACCTCAAACACCAACATACCAAAAAAAGGATCTCACTATTGGAACCGACTTTGCTGTGGAGTGAAGACTGGGCTCATCCATGAGGTACAACGTTGCAGGTTGTTGTTGGCGGCGTAGGGTGGGTTGCGAAATTCGAGGTTGGAGGAGGCAATATCCTTGGCGCGGGGGAAGAAAGGGACTCTTGGCAATACTTCTACTTATTAGGCACAACCCCTTGCTTTTTTGGATATGTTCCCCCTGATCCATTCAGAATCCAGCTGGTCTATTGCAGAATAAGAACCCATCGAAGTTTCCAACAGGAGCTTCAACGAGCCACCTAGGCCAAAGTACTGGCTGAGGGGGGTGAGGGATAAGAAACCCCTCCTCGGTAAGGGTACCGGCATCTCAACAAGGCATAAGTTTGTGGAGTTGACTCCCCTCTGCGTCTACATGCAGGTGCGCGACTGTCCGAAGCTGAAATAGAAAAGCTCTAAGTATGTAAAATTAACCCCCCTTTTTTATTCCATATAAGTTTCAATAAGCGTTCTAGATGACTGACTGATTTTGGAAGGTCCAGGCAGTAGGACAATCATTGATCCGAGTGATGGATTTATTGGTAGGGCCGGTATTACGAACTTACTTTAGGCAACACTAATGCACAGATGTGAGACACAGCTTTTTTTTATAAAAGAGATATTCATCAATTATATCAAGGACACATGACGGTTCTAGAATGCAAAGATACAAGCTTTTCCGTCGCTCATTACAAAAATCCAAGGGATTGGTATTAAGTCATCTAGAATGGGAATCAAAAAAGAAAAAACCACCACTTCAGTTTTTTAAAAAGCAATAACTCATCAAAATTCGGTCTTCGCATTAAAAAAATAAACCTCCCATTTCAAATAGCGCGGAACATTTACTCGCTCTTGGATGCCTTCCTCTCAGCCTTGACTTTCTCGCTCCAGGGGAAATGGACAACCTATATTCATTATTAGTATGAGATTGATATTAAGACTGATGGTTTTTTTTTTGGTGGGGCAGTAACTTACAGGAATTGTAAAGAAGCTGTTAGATTCCTCGGCGATACCCGCAAGAGCGTTCCACCAAGCGATAAAAGCAGTGATGATACCGAAGATACCAGCGGCCTTCTGAACAGGGAGATTTACGCCACCATCGACAAGGTTGAAGTGGGCGATGGCAAGGAGCAAGAAGGTGATATCGAGGAAGAAGAACAAACTGAAGAAAGCGAGGGTTGACTTCATAGTGCAGAAGAGGAGGATCGTTGTAAAGATGAACCAACTATAGACAAGGATATTAGTTCCTGTCGATCATTTTGTTTCTCGGTCTTTACCGAGGGTAGACTCACGCAATAAGGTAGAATCCAAGCGCAGCGAGGAGTGCCTCAGTATCATCTCCATAAGCAGACGCAATACCGAACCCTCCAGTTTGGATCATCGCAAAACTGATCCAGAAACCACCGTAAGACGAAAGTGCAGTAGCTCCAAAGGTGTCTAAGATTTCAGTGAGTCAAAACTTCAGTTCCTACCAAAAGCAATAATAAGAATTGATTGATATGTAATCATTTACTTACTTCCGACTGCCATCTCCCACATGCCAGCTAGAAGCTGGATCAAACCACCGTAGGCATAAGCCAGACCGACGACAATGTTAGGAACACTAACATTCCTAGCATTTGCATTGACGAGAGAGAGGACGAAGGTTGTCAACGCGAAAGCACAAAGACCCAAAGGTGCTGGGTTAGCGAACTTCCGGAAGCTGGGCTTGTAAGGACCAGGCTGAAAAGCACCACCGAACGCCGGTAGCATGATATTCTCAGCAGGAATCCCATTCAGAGCGCCATTCTGATGTCCATAACCATTTGCGCCATTTGCAACCCCATTGGTGTTCTGAGGGCGAGCATAGCTTTCAAGATCGATCGAGTGCTTCTCGTGTACGGTATTTGAAGGGGTCGACATTGTCTGCTATGAGAGGTATTACAAATTGAAGGTTTCCGGAAGAGGTTGAGTGCGTTGGAGGGAAAAACAGGACTGAGGATCAAGGTTGATGGGTTTGGGAAGCAGATATATATATATGAAGGCACCAGCACCGCCGCCGCCGTACACGAGCACACCTCCCTTTCAGGTTTCGATTGATTAGCCAGCAAAATAAACAAATTTAGGGGATCATTAGCGTCCCGTCCGGGCGTGTGGAGTAAAATGCGGAGATAGTAAATTCCTTTGCCGCCAACTCCACATTTGGGGATATCTCCAGAATCACTAGTCCCAGTATACTAACATATCCCCTCGTCCGCACGGAAAGCCGGCTTCATCCTGGGAAAGAATTCATACGTACTAGATGTCAGAGCGTATGTATTGTGGAAGAGTAATATTCAATTCGTTCGGATTTTCGGCATCGCCCAAAAGGGTTGCGTCATGGTTGCGCCGGACGAGTAAGTTGCTGGGCCCATGTCAGTAAAGCTTGTATTAGTCTATAATCGGCCCACTGCTATACACTTAGTGAAGCTTCACCACGAAAAAGTCTCGCCATTCGAGATCCAGTTTCTGGAGAGACCGTTCAGTAATAGAAAACCCCCTCCGTACCCCGCAAAACCTTATGTTTTCCCCAGAATCTGAATCTGAATGCTTTAGTTTATTGTTCTCTAGCTTTGTCGATGATTCCGGGGAAACCGTTCGATTGCCTGTTTGGATATAGAGTAGGTATGTCTAAGATTACTGAGTGCATGCCCAATTATCACTCGCTTCAGAGTGACTACAGTTTCTCACTCTCACTCTCACTCATGTAAGCCCTAACCCCACTTCGGCTAATTACAAGATTCCTCTTTTTTTTTCTTTCTTTCCCTTTCCTTCCTTTCCTTCCTTTGTGGGGACACTTGGCGGACTGAAACAATTGAGATGAATGTAAATATTGATTATAAAGGACAATTGGATAAATATAATATATCATTAGTAAGTATATGTAAAGAAGGGGTGCAGTCCCGAGTGAATTTGCCGTGTAGTGTGAGTAATACTCTACCTAGGCAAATAATGAGGTCTCACGGTGTTTTCCGGAAGTAATTCTTGCCCGGACTCCGAGAGGCTCTCTTTCTGCAACACCACTGACCACAACCCATGCAAATTACCCGTTGCATTTCTGCCGCATAGAGTACTTCTAGATAACTCGTATGATGAGAGAGAGAGAGAGAGAGAAAAAACACCATACTAGACTCTCTACTTCTATTCACAATTTCCCTTCCCCCCCCAGTTATGCGAATCTTACCATTTCCGAGGATAGTCTCGGTATCATAATTCGGCGGGACGGATTATTTATCCACAACATTACAACCGAGCGGTGGGATTTTTTAAAAAAGCCAAGTACAATAGCTCTAGAGAGGGAGAGGAGGAGAGGTATTTACTACACAATAATACTAGTCAAGTTGAGGTAAAGTCTACATAACTGAAGTAGAAAGACATTACACAAACTCGGAGGTTTGATCTGCGGGTTGTTGTAGATATGCGGCTCGTAAAGAACCCCCTGTAAGGAGACAACGAACGACACCCGAAGAGCGGACCCCCCGCCATCCGGACCGTGCCCCTTCGAATCATGGCGTTGGGAACTTTTTTTTCTTTTCTTTTCTTCTTTATTCGGATACTACCGGGCTTGACTTTGTTGGCAGCATCTTGAGCATGTAGAGTCCCTTACAGCTCAGACTTGTCTGTCTCTACATATCCGAACATCGCAACTACACGCGCTGACAGCCACAAGGCGTTCTCTCTCTCTCTCTCGAGCGGGCGGGCGGGGAGGGAAGGGTGGGGGGATAGAGAGAGGGAGAGAGATATGTTTCTACAAGCCGCAGTTATGAACGATGTGTTGTACCCATCTACTCTACTCTAGCCTAGGGCCCAACCCGCTCGCCCGATGTCCTTTGATCCGCCCGAACAAACACGGATTAAGGGATTAGAAAGAAAGAAAAAAAGAGGGGAGGGGCGAGTTTTGTTTTGTTAAAGCCAAACAAATGGGAAGGAAAGAGACCCCTTACCGAGGAACCATCCATACACATACTCACACGCGCCCGCCCACCCACACACCACACACTCTCTCGTCCCTGCATAAGGCACAGAATCGTCGGGACTGGATCTCCATTAACATACTCTTCTCTCACTTCACACTTCTCCTTCTTGAAACTTTCGATTACATGTGTTTTTTTTTTTCCCTCTTCTTTTCGTGCGCAGTGAACAGTACAGCTTCTGGTAGGGTTTATTCTGGATTTATATCGAATAGGGTCTTCCAAAGATCTTTGTTTTATTTTTTTTAAAAAAGCGCTCGGAAGAGGACCAGTTATCTTTTGTACGCCACACATATTTCCAGAATCAGTTTACCGGAGGCTGTGCATTATCTAGGTATATATATTTGAACTGCTCATAAATTATTTTTTTGGGAGGGAGGGGTTCTTTGAGTTTTGTGATTGGTAGTTACACTTTTTTCTTTTATTTTCAGCTCATTCATGCATGTAATTTTTTTTTTCCATCAATTTATCAAAAAAAAACTGTGCCATCTTGGGGGGGTGTTTTTAATCCCTTTTTTTTAAGTTTCACTCATAAGCTTATCATAATGCGAGTTTTTAGATATTCCATCAGATTCTTATTCTAGTGATATCCCCCCCCCGGCTTCCCTCCCCACACACACTCCACCTCTTTCCCCGCAGTCCTCCCCTTATCGTACCGTTCCATTTCTGGACCACTCTATGAGAAAAACCAAAAAGAGACAAGAGACGATACAGAAAAAGCAATAATAATAATAACTGAATAAAAAGGCAAGTCCCCCCTAAAGAATAAGAACAGAGAATCCACAAGCTAATGATCCAAAAAAGCTACTCCCAAAGACGAAATATAGAAAAGAAAAGAAAAGAAAAGGAATAAAATAAAAAGCAAACATGCATCACGACTAGCCATGAAGAATACAAAGAATAAAAATAGTAATACACAAGTCGACCCAAAAATACATCAAGAAATCACAATACCCCTTTTTTCCCAGCGACCCACAAAAAAGTGAAGAGAAGAGAAAAAGAAAGAGGGAGAAAAAAAAAACGAGCTGCTTCTTCGGCTAACAGTGGCAAAGCCCATTGTTGTCGGTCGATCTCGTCGCTTCTCTGCATCCCTCCGCATGCTCCTGTCCATTCCCAGCCTCTGGAGCCAACTTGACAGAGTTAAACCCAGTTGACTGTCCGCCAGTGTTATGGATGACGATTTGGTCGTTTGCTATGCGAACGTATCCGTTCGGGTATCTCGCAGGTCCACCATTCGGGTTCCCACCATGAGGTCGGCCAGTCTCGATAAACTCCTCATTCCCATATGGGGTCTTTTTGATGAGTCTTGGAGGCTTTGTGGTACTACGGGATATTTCCATAGGTTGAGGTCCTGAGGTAGAGTGATTCGAGTTGATTATGATATCGCCGCTGTTGGAAGAGGAGTATGGGCTACGGCTGTATGTCGATGATGTTGAATAAGACATTCGGTATGAGTCGGAAGAGGAACTAGGAGCTTCGGATGAAGAAGCATATGCGTTCTGAGCTTGGTGGATGACGGGCATGTATCTGGACATTGTGATTTGCTTTTTTTTTCTTTGCAAGAGGGGTGGTAAAGGTAGTGGATATCAAGAAGATATCTGAATAAGATTCTCAAAGATCAAGAGGAAGAGTCAAGAAGATATCTAAATAAGATATCAAGAGATAGTCAAAGGAAGAGGAGGATGATGATGATGATGTATCAAATGCTAGTAGACAAGTAGCTGGATATGGGTATTGAACTGTAATGGGAGTCTTATATAATGTGTGAAGAGTCAGAGTGATATGGAGAGAAGGTTCCTTGCTAGAAGAAGATAACTACGCCTCTTATACCTGATTGATATTTACTACGTCTGGGTTGATGCGCACGCCAGGTGAGAGGGGAGGGGAGGGAGAGAGAGGGGGGGGGGGGGGCTTGGACTTCTTGCGAGCCTGAGCGCGCGTGCGAACTTTAGTGCGGGCTGGAAGTGCGAAGGACGCAAAATGGCACCGGAGATCTTGGAGAACTCAGTCACCCAGGAACTACATGTACCCTATCGTCATAAAATTGTGGCATTGTTGGTAGCAGCCTTAAGCCTTCTCTTCATTTCACAGCAGCAAGCCAGTGGTAAGCGAGGGGATAGGGGAGACCATTGACAGCCATGTAAACGAGATGAGAAGCCTTTGAATACCGACGAGCTGTCAAAGAAATAAGAACGCACCGCAGTGTGTACCTGCAGCTTTTCCTGCACTTGCGGATACACTCCCGCGAGCTACATCAACATGACCTGCGAGGCTGTAGGTAGGGGTTCTGCAACCCCTTAATTCAGAACTGAATTCTCGAAACTTCCATCTATCTCACTTTCCGAATACTCATGTAGTTCGCACTGAGGACTAATGGGGCGTGGTGTTTAGTGGTTGCCTTCTGCTTACTTGAGGGTGTAGGTAGGCAACACTGTTGTTGTTGTTGTTGTTGTTGTTTGTGGCTGTGCACTCCCCCCCGCCAGCAAAGCCCAGCTGAGGTTCAACGGCTGAACATTCTCAGGAGTCATAGTGAACAAAGAATTTGTAGGTTGCAACACCCATTAATGATTGACAGTGGTCGGCCTAGTGCCTTTGTGGTAATTTATAAGAGTGAAATAAAATAAGATAGCAAATACATGAGCAAAGAAAAGTTCCCAAGATTTTCGCCTTGCCCCCAAACGCCAGCTTTACAAAATATAATGGTGCGACCCAACTACTTACCCAAAAACAAGACTTCGCCCTATTTCGCCTTAAAAATCCTTTAATTATTGTTATCCTCCCTATTAGGTTCCAAATTAAGAGATTCTTTAACATCTTGCGGATGAAGTCGGACAGGAACCGCTCCCATATAGTTCATGCGAAATAAATGCCAACAACTAATCGGTTATTCGTTTGCCACCCGTGAGCCTCGCGCGCATAACAGGAACACTAGGAACAGGCAAACCTTGGCGCTTCCAGAACATATCTTTCCATAGCCTCGCGGAATCGGTGCTTGTACTCTCTCGGACTAGTCACCGTTGGTTTCTTGTTTCCACCCCCAGCGAATCCTTTCTCCTTCACCCAGCTCTCAAGTTTCTTGTCCCATGTAAATGTGCGTATACAGTCTAGTAAAACATTGTTAGACAAGGCTACGGGAATGTTAAGCCTTCCCGTGAATTCTTTATACGTACCAATGATGCCCACACAAAGTTCTTTTCTGACCTCATCAATTCCAATCATTAATGAGTAATCCATCACATTCTGCCTTGAGAGAAAGAGAGTATCGTTCCACAGAGATGCTCGTAGCAATTTTTTCGAGTGTTCTCTAACAAAGAGTGGTGATTCGTAGATGAATTCAATCATGTTCTCGTCGAGAAGAACTTCGTTTTGATCACCGGTTGATTGGGTGTATCGATTGCGCATTGAGCCTTTGAGATCAAAGATCTAATGTAGAGGTAAGTAGATGGTCAGTGAGAATTGCCTGTAGATACTTACTCTGGTGGTTTTCCGATCATAGAAGAGATTTTCCATCACCAAAACATCCCACTTGATTTCTATTCCCGTTGTTGGGTTCTTGATCATGATCTGGTAGAATCCCAGCATTTTTGCAATGACAGTTGGAAGCTGTTTTCTTATTAACAAATATCACTTGAAAACGTGCCTCCAATCACTAACTCACCTCATGAAAGAAAGCCTCTGCCATAAATTGGAAATATGCAGGCGCAAATTTGATAAACGCAGCCGTTTCAATTGGTGCCAAAGCCTTCAATACAAACCGCTCATCTTGTGTCTTTAGGAAAACTGACTTAGTCTTACCCCCTTTCGAGTCCCATTTGATGCACCGCGACATAGATTCGACGTATCGATCAGCGACGCCACAGTTCCTTCTCAATGCATCAAATTGTTCTGCGAAGAAGATTTTGCAGAACATCTTCGCAGAGCCCTCTTGAAACTCTATTCATCATAAGATTGTATTTTTTAGTACGGATTCAAATAACAAATAGATCAAGGGTAGGAACATACGATATTTAAGATGTGTTCCTGTAGTTCTGAGTAGCGATCGTTCAAGCTCAGGATGTTCATTAGCATTAATTGAAGTAGGCCGAACGCAGTCCTCACGGCCTTCATCGACACGAAACCCATCAAGCTTAGAAGAATAGTCCGCGCAGCTGAGAGCAAACGCGATGAGAGAACTAGGCTCATCTTCACGAACAATAACATCGGAGTCGTTAAAAACATGGTCTGTTGGATGACTGAATCCTAAAGTTAGTAATGAAGACTCGGAATAGTCAATCTAGGCTAGGGAGCATACAGTGGGTACTCAAGTGAAGACCATCCACTGGCTGAGCGCTCAGCCCAGAAGTTTGAAAGAATCTTCATCCAAGCAGATTTTTCATGCTTCGGTATCAAAGGAGTATCTGGATTTGGCGGTAACACATCTATAATCGGAGGCTGGATGGCTTCATGATCACTTGTAAAAGACATTTCGCCGTCGCTCACATCCACGTCGGATTGTATCAAGCGGTCAGGTTGTGTAGTGTCTTCTGCTTGCTCCTCGGTAGGTTCATCCGGGGTTATCGTAACTTCAGATGGCGAAAAGTCTTGTGGAGAATCTGCCTGGATTGTTGACTCTGTGCTCTCAGTCATATTACTGGTCTCTCGGCTAGGGGGTATGGGCTCAGGTGGTTCTTCATCTGAGACTTCCTCAACGGCTTCTCTGACATTGCGGTACACTTCTACTATAGGCTTTGAAGTTGCTACAGGAAGTGCCCTAGTCCTCTTGGCTGCAGATAGACGTTTCTCTCTAGCTCTCTCTTTCTCAAACTCCCTACTTAACTGGTCAAAGTGTTTTGCCCAAGTTGAAACCTTAGTGTTGTCTTTGCGTTTTGGGGGTCCAGGAACTGATCGTGGGATCTGTGTTTCCTTAAGTTGAGGGGGCTTTTTAGAGAGGGAGGCTAGCCGGAACCTTTCCGTTTTCTTGTCGGCCTTTGCCTTTTCTGCGCTTTGCTTGCGGAGGGTTTCTGTGACTGTGGGCTTTTTTGTTGGAAAAGTTGGGGTATGAGTTAAAGGCCTTAACCCCGACGAAGTTACATCCGAATTCTTTCTTTGGGGTACGTGTGGGGTAGATTGCGTCCGGTTGAGAGGAGGTGCTACTGCAAGTTTTCGCCTTGTATCTACAAGCCTCGGAATTGAGGATATACTACTAATAGGTGGTCGCTCACGCTCAAGAGATAGTCGTTCGAGGGATGTCCGGGGTCCAGAATTCTTTATGGATTCGTTTGGCGTATCACCGTCTGATTTTGCACCCTCTGATTCCACAAGCGCTGGACTCGATCTAACCTTTGGGTGGATGGGAACTGTAGGGCTGTTTGGCGCAGATGGCTCTGGTGATATGACTTTTAAAGTTGCTTGCTCAAGAGAAACTTCCTGCATTGGAGTCGGGTCGTTCATAGGATCAAATTGACTGAATCCTTCCTGCCTGGATATCGGCTCTGGAGTGATAGTATTGATGCTAGATGCATCCTCGTTATCCTCTGTACCGTCCTCCTTCTCATTTTTGGCTGACTTTTCTTTGCTACTCTCAATATCCTCTTCAACCACCGAGGCAAGAACATCGTGCGCCTGCTTGGATGACATCTCAGCCGGGGAGGCAACTAGCTCTATAGTCCCATCAATACTGGAGGCAGCTTTATTGATCTCCTCTCTTTCCGGTGTTGGCGTGCGTTCTTCAGACGGTAAATTAGGAGTTGACGAGTTATCGATAAAAATCTTCTTGAGTTGTAGCGTTGCCAACCTGCGAATATCTTTTTCCGATGGGAAATAGTTATTATCGAAGGTACTGAACCTTGCATCCCAATCAACCACCCTCTCTTGTAAAGCTCGTAAAGCTCGATTTAGCGGTATGATCTCAAAGTACTTCGACTTGTTATACTTCTCTTGAAGTTTTTTGATCAACCAGTTGTGCTCGTTCTCTGCTTGTGTAGTGAGAGTTTCGATCTCTGCTTTACAGGCTTCGATTTTATCGGGTGTCACGGAATCGATATTGATGCTTCTCAGACGAGATTTGACTGATGTGAAGAAGCGGTCTGCTCTTTCTTCATGCTGTAAATATTGCTCGTTCTTGATTCGTAGGTCGATCTCCGGCTTATACGTGATTTTTGTACGGGGGACGACAATCTCCAACAAGTCAATCGGATCATACTGAAATACCACAGTCAAGCCTCGGTAACCAAAACACCTAACATGGTCGCGGTTCAAATCATGCGGACAGTTTCCAGCCTTCAACTTCATTTCAGAACTCCAGAAGGCGAGCTCAAGGTATTTGGCGAAGGAGTATTTCCAAGTACTCTCGGACATCGGAATAGCGGGTGTGTTAGTATTTGGACAGACTTTGCAGTAGCTCCACATGAGGATTGTATCTTGCATCCCCTGGATGGGACATGCCATCTTATCGCTTACTAGAACACTCACTCGTGCCTGACCGTGAACGTAAGATCGGTAGTGGTCAATCATCTTTTTGTCGCAAGTATCTGACTCACACCTCTTATTCGCAGTATCGCAAAGAAGCTCAACATATTGCCCCAGGGTGCAATCAGATTTTCCAAGTGGCCAATCCATGCCCTGTAAATAGAAATCTAACCTACGGATCTCTGGCCCTTCGCAAGGGACAGTGGTTAAAGTACATACTAAGCTGTAAAGAATTGCGATATTCTGGTGGGCGTATGGGTCAAATAAATCGTCATACTGGGATAGGTAGTTTTCCCACTGCTTCTTTTGAGTCTCATAGACATGATATGCTTTGTCGTATTCGGCATCGTGGATGGCACGCAACACTTCTACCACCTTTTTCGTTCCGTTCTTAACGTTTGCGTCCACCATCTCTGGCTGAATCAATTCGAATTTCTCGATTACTCTATTCGGATCGGCAGATTTCTCGCTCTCAATGTGTTCCTCCAATTCTCCCACTCTTTCATTGTAATCAATCTCTGTCTCATCGTCTTCCTCAACTACTTGGCTATCCCTTAATCTCTTCAGATACACAAGTTTCCTTTCTAGTTCCCTCGCGCGCATTAAGAGATATGGCTGCATATACTTGACAAATGGTGATGCAGAAAGGACCTTGGTTTCATGGTTCCTCACCATATCCTCATAATAAGTCGGCATGGGAATATCATCGGGTACTCCACCTGCTAAAGACTCAGATTTCTCTAACCTAGAAATCGGTGGCTTCTCCAGATTTGTGGCCAGATTTAGTTTCTCTTGGGCCTCTTCTGACAAAGGTGTCTCCTCTGGATCGCTAGGTAATGGAGCAGCAATTGGTATATCTGTTTGTGGAGCAGCTGTAGAAACAGTAACTAGTGCAGAGCCTGTAGATGTTGAAGGGATATTCACAAACTCATCTCTCATTAAACAAGTCTCGAGTTTTAAGTTATAAACGACGTAAACCATCATCTCTGTGATTTGCTTGATGACGGCGAGCGTTTCCATATCACCGCCTCTCAACACAATTGTGCAACCCAGCTCCTTTGGACAACCAGAGAGGTACATAAATGTCTTCTTCCTTCCGGGAATGTCATCGTGCACAAATGTCTTGACGTCAAATGAAGCACACCGACCAACCCTGAAGTTGTGAAGTAGCAGTTTGTCTACCGAAGAACATATATCTGCCTTTGTACACCGCGCCACAGCTTCGATAACTGATGGCTTCACAAGATGTGTCGTTGCTACATTTGCCTGTGAGAGAAGCTGTAAAGCGACACCAGAGATATTTTTCCCGACTAGAAGTAGTGTTGGTCGTAGAGAAGTGATACGAGCGACCATTTTTTGAAGGTAGTCCTTCTCTTGCGCAATAACCGGCTCGAGGCTCATAAGCTGTTGTTGGTGCCGTTGGTATTCAATTGGAAATGTGACAACGACTATCCTAGGGTGAGATAGACTGCGCGGCATACTCTTTAATGCCAAATTTTTAGTAAACACGACGCCGGAAACATAGGTTGTGTCACCAGGATTTCCACCTGGGATTCGCTTGACCTTAACGTAGTGCTGAATATTAATGTCATCACCATCGCGGATATCAGGGTTCAGGTCATCAGTGCTCTTGAGTAAGATAGGCATAAGTGCTCGTTCCCACTTATCAACCTCTTTGATATTTGCATCACTAAGCAGCTGGCGAAGCAGCGTTCGCACATGCTGAAGACTCGCTGTGTTGAGCTCGATAGACGGTGCGAAGGGTCCTCTCATGGATGCACTTCTTGAAGCTCGCGGGGAAGGCATAGCATTATTTCCGGGTCCACCAAATGCCGAAGAATCACTGACACTCCCCACTAATGATCGCATAAGATTGCGGTGCCCCTTGCCCCTAGTGACTGGTCGCGGTTGGATGTTTCCAAGGAAGCTTGAGTTACGTTTTCTGGAGGATCTTGTGGGAAGTAGTAGCCCATTCTTGCCATTATCACTACCGCCAGCATTTAAAATCGCATTGATTCCATTGATACTTGCGGCCTTCCGAATCTTTGACCTAGTGGACGCAGTCCCACTAAAACCTCCTGACAGACCTGTTTGACCATTTTGTGAACCCGTTGCAGAAGTCGAGAGAAAACCCCCAGAGGCTTCTACGTATTTTGGCGCAAGAGTTGCAAATATACCCATTTGTTCATCATCACTGGCATCATCACTCATATACGGTGCTAGATCAGGATCAATGATGCTATCCGAATGAAACGCTGGGAGAGTCCCTTGTAACCCAAGTTCATCAGCTACATTCCGGTGGAAAGGTGCACGTTCATTGGCATTCGCAACTGGGAACCACCGGTTAGAACGAGAATGTTGGTGCTTGTGGTGATGTGAATGTGAATGTGAATGGCCATGTTGAGGAAGCTTTAATGCATTTGCAGTCAGTGGTCTAGAAAATGACATGGGTGACTTTCCAGACCGCGCAGAGGCGGGCCGAGGGGGGGATGGTATCTCAGGATTGATTTCAAGGATTTGAGAACGTCGATTTGGGTTACTCCCAGCAGTGATTCTAGATGCTGGGATGGCCATCAGTGGTGTAGTTGCGGGGCGCGCATCTCTGGGCATGCTGAACCCGGGTGTCATTGGTTCTCCTATCGGGGTACCAACTATACTTCCAATACCAGACTGTATTTCATTCCGTTGATCAATTGGTTGGTGAATGTGGAAAACAGATGCTGGCGAGAAATCATCTTCTGATTCAGACTCATCCTGGTATTCATTCACAATTTCAAGACATGGACTGCAAACTCGCATGGACCCTTGGTGTTGAAACCTATCCCCAGATATTAACGTTGTGCATTTCGAACAAAATATTTGACCACAGAGCCCTATCGAACAAGAATATTGTTAGTAATGCTTGTGTAATATTTATCTCCAAAAAAAAAACAATAGCTAGGTATATGGGGATAAGTAACAAGAAACCTTTATAAGTGTGTTGTATAAATATCTACTTTCATAAAGGCTAATTGGGGTTGTAACTTACGACAGTGATGTTTCCTTCGGAAGACCCCAAATGTATTCGCGCACAAAAAACATTCTTTGCAGAGTTCATCTTTCATCCAGAAATCACTAGTTAGGTTTCCCATCCTCAGCTGTCTCAATGCTTGGCTAACAGCTTCAGAATTTCCTGTTCCCACCCCCCCATTAGGACCTGTATTCCCCCCATTGATCATTCCGTCCTGAAAGCCTTCCCGTCCTTGGTAAATCGAAGACCCCCCACTATGTTTTCCGATATCAGCAGTTGATGTTGCGTCTTGGCTAGACCCCGACTCCGAACTTTCTTCATGAGTAATAGAGAATCCTGGGAGAAGGTTGGCTTGGTCTGTACTGATTCGTGGTATTGGTGGTGGTAGTCGTTTTTTCCTCATAGTTTCTCCAGTCATTGGGGAATTTGGTGGTGGTAAAGAGAGTTGACTAGGAATGTTTGTTTGTATCTGTTGGTGTAATATCGATGAACTTTTGTCACCCTGTGGTAAACTCATAACTGACTTCGTGACTGTAGATGGACTTGTAACTGGCGATGGAAGGGATTTGTTTGCATAAGGACTATTTGGCTCTAACGGTACCCCACCAACTACATCACTACCAATCGTAGGAGGTGACAGATGATTTGAATTATTGATATTGAGAGGTGTAGGTGTGTCTTTCTTTGGAGACTTCTGGATTGGGGCTGGTTGGTTCTCAGGTGAAAGCCCTGTAACTTTTATTGACTGAGATGGCTTGCTCCCATACGCTCTAGATTTGCTACTATCGTGACCGCCCGGTAACCTAGGGTTTAGCAATACCACATCATCATCACTGCTATCACTAATAGCTCCCTCGTCTCCCGACATCGAACCGTCAAATCTCTCATCATCGTCCTCTACTCGTGAAAAACTATTATCATGTACCGTTTTATTCGCTGATATAGGTGGGTACCCAACTGTACTACCTACTATTGTTCCAGTTGCTCCTAAAAGTGCATTCACAGTTGACTTCTGAACACCCGCTGCCTTTTCCTTTGCCGAGTTTTGTAGGGTGGCGACACTATCTTTTCGACTGACATCTGACATCTCCTTCACACCTAGCCCTGGACTTGCCAGTGAAACAAACTCGGAACCATCTCCATCTCTGAATACAGTTACTGGTGCTAGTGAGGGGACTGGTGCTCCCGAGTTTGAAGCTCGAAGGTTAACTTTTCGCAGCGCGGCTGGGGGCGCATAATCACCCATAGCTGTACTTGTCATAGAGTTATTACTCGATACTCTAGATGTTGACTGGAGGGATGATGGAGAGGCAGTTCTTGGATATTTGTTAAAGTGTGATTTTATAGGTGATAATGGTGACGTAGGCATTTTTGGGCAGCTTGAATCTTCAGAATCAACTGTTGCTGAAGACATGAATGAATCTCTGCTGTCTGCGTGCCCTTGATATCTATCACTGCCTATAGAACCAAGCGACATCCTTGAGATTCCACCTCCATCTCTTCCAGGAACACTAACAACATCCCTGACTACCGAGGCAACACGCTTAACCCGCGAGTATAGCTTGTTGAGCGATAACTGTTCTGTAGATCCACTTGGCGGGGATGCGAGGGAGAAGGATGTGAGCCCAGGAGCTTGAGATGAAGAGGCGTGTATTTGCTCTAAGTCTGCTGGTGGTGGGGGAGATGAGTCCAGTGAATATAAGGTTTGAGATAGCGACATCACCGAACCACGTCGTGGGCGTTCTATAACATGGTCTGGGATAGACGAGGCCGTTTGCGAGTCTGCCGCCTCTGCTCGCCGGAAGGAAAACATTCAACGTTCAGATATAAGTTTTTAGACTTGCTAGTTGCGATCACAGTATGAGTAAATAAGATTCAAGGTGAGATTCTTTGTGTACTTAAGTGTATACTCGAGTAAGTGTGAAGAGGGGTAGGCAAGCTCACTTGGCTGCTGCTTGATGGGTTAAGCAAGTCGTGGCAAGGGTTTAGAATCTGGTAGTATTTCACGATGAACTGGGAACTCCTCGGCGTAGTAATTTGTAACAGCGAATCCAAACAGTTGCTGTTTGTGGGTCTTGCCTCGACTACTCACGGGTAAACCGCCGGGCAAAGATCTGAGTTGTTTGATGTGTGGAGCTGGCGAAACGTATTGTGACGATAGTGGAACAAGGATACGAGGGCTGGCTGGGATGCTGTTCGAGTAGATACCATATCATAAGAAAGATCTGAATATCATGCCTTACCTGCAGGGCGAATCACGGGCAGTTATCCTTAACCAGCTTTCTATTGGTGTGAGGTCGGGTGCAGCTGCACCTGACGGCTCCTTGCTGATTCCCTGCTTCCTGGACCTCAAAAGCTTGCCCTCTATCACGAAGCTGACATAAGCGTATCTACCTCTCGCTTATGCAATAGACCCCGCGCTAGCTACTTTAGTAACTGGTGTAGTTTTAAGATCACGGGACTAATCAATTAACTGACGACATGTCAGCATAGGTGATTACCCTGCAAAAGACATTGTTCTTCCAACGGGTCTCTTTCTAGGCTTCCTGGAGGTATACGGGACGGACGACGAAAACATTAAGTTCCCTTTGTGCGCTAGTTAGTGCAAGTTGCTGCTTTCAACAAGCCCACTGACGCGTGTGTGCATTGCGGAACGGACGACGCGTTTCCCTTTGACGACCGATCCTACTACACTACAAGACTGAGAGATGAGATAGCTTTACAGCACCAATCAATCAATCATCCTCAATGTCTAATTATCTACGGAGCCCCTGGGTACTGGCTGAAGTTCGCTTGGAGCTAGCTCGTGCTGTTGAAAAACGAGATCAGAGGACTTTTCAAGCCGACGAGGTCCTTAGTACCATCAGCCCACTGGGGGAACTGCAGTTCCCAGGTGGCAAGACTAAACCACTGCAGGTCCTCCAAGTAAGCTCCCATAACTTTCTTCAGTGTTAATTTATTCCCTTAAACCTATAGCTATGATATCCGTTCATATGATGATTACCAAACACATAACTTTCGTTCAGCCGTATTGAAGCAAACATCTTGTGGAAAACTAGAATATCTGATTCTATCATTTGCTGCTAATCACTTTACCCTTTCTTTTGGGATCAGCTTAGCCTAACTTCTAACATTCTGTCGTGTTAATGGATAGTTTCTTTCCTTCGAG
This sequence comes from Verpa bohemica, assembly GCA_033030345.1. Taxonomy (NCBI): domain Eukaryota; kingdom Fungi; phylum Ascomycota; class Pezizomycetes; order Pezizales; family Morchellaceae; genus Verpa; species Verpa bohemica. The sequence goes on from JAUFSE010000006.1 coordinate 1,539,512, forward strand.
GACCCCTACACTGCTATCCTATCCGATAAGGGCGTTTTCATCAGTTGCAAATTTTCTTCTGAGGCTAGGCTAAAGTATGAGGCTTCTAACAAGCGTTTATCGGAATTAAAAGGGGGCCTTATTAAAATTAATTCCTACCGGATCTGCCTTTTTGGAGTTGATGGGATCTCATTCTGGAAGGGGGACACTTATCAAGCCCAAGTTGCGGACGAGCCAACATCTCGGAAAACAGGCAAGGGGGCTAAAAATGGTATTCGGAGCAATAATACCGGGGGTGGCAAGCCGACAGAAAAGGCTTTTAAGGCAGGAAATATAGGTGTCAACCCCAAGGCTCTTCCTATGCCAGAGCCAGTGCTTTTTATTATTGATTTTACCCCCATCGGCTCAGAAGGTTCAGCTCGTTTTGGGAACCCGGTTAGTATATCCTCAAGAGCAGATATCAGAGCGCTTTTATCAGATCTGCCGAGGAAGGAATGCTCCGAAGAGGAGGTATTGATGAGCCTCAAGGAAATCGGGGTGCCTTCGGCTGCTACAAAAGCAGCACCCCACCAAGGAAGTAAAGGGATGGTGGACAAGTATCAGAAAGGCAATAGCTCAACCCAGGGGGGTTCCTCGCGGGGGGGTGTTCCATCCAAATCACCAAGGTCTTTAAAAAACATGAACGATTCGGATGACGAGATACGATCTCAACCTGATGTAGGCGATGATGGTACCAGCTCACAGGAGGATTCACAGCTGCCATTTGCAACACAAGCTCCTCCGCGTTTTTCTGAATCATTTGCAACTCAAGCCCCTCCACGTTTTCCTGCAACATTTGATGATCTTAATTTTTCGACACAGGCAAGTCAAGGAAACAAAGCACATGCAAAGTCTCCTCTACTAAGCCCACACAAAAGTCCTCCCGGGTTAGTAGGCCACCCGTCGCAAGCGGCTATCACAAAAACCCAGGAAAAGAATAAGGATCCGAGGCCGCATCAGGCTAGGAAGAATGCCGAACAAAGCAAAAGCCTTGTTGTAAAACAAAGGCTTATAAACTATGCTAATGGCTCAGATTCTGAAGAAACCGCAACTGGTTCGGCGGCCAAGGGGGTTGTACCAAACGATATATCTGAAGGAGGTGGTAATCAGAATAAACGAAAGCGAGACAGACTAGATAACTCTTCTGCCTCTGATTCTAGTTTGGCTAGTGTAAAAGATAGTAAGCGACTTCCAGCCCATCAGGGTTGGCAAGGTATGCGGAGAGTTACAAAGGAGGAGGTTCTTATTCCTAAGGACCAGCAAGAAATATTAGACCGACCCGAATGTAAGTGTTTCCCTGAATTATTCCACTAATAGCTACTTTTCCTATATCTGCTTGGTGCTGTAAATATTTCATTTAGGTCAGCATATCTAAACATTCATTCTTGTATCAAACTTTTATCCTATCTAAGCTCTTTATCAAATAATGCTTAGTAGATACTTGGAGCATATTCTACATTTACCTAATGTTTGAGGATAATATATAACTAATTCTTTCCTTTTTTATTATTATTATTGACGGACAAAGGTAGCACCGAGGCCTATCTTAGCAATTTACTAATTATCATTTCGTAGCCTGGTATCCTTATAAAAATACCCGTCACATTTCTGGTTACGACGCCGTCTCTAAGGTTCAACTAGTGCCAAAATCGCATCCGCCTCGTGATCACCCGACACTTCCTCACGCTCAAATCGTCGTTCCTACTATTACTATCCCTAACTCGCCACCGCCACCCTCCTTATCCGAATTGTCTTGGTCATCCAGTCCGGAGAGGTCTCCAGTGAGAGATGTGAACGCGATGCCCCCAGATAGCAGCATCCCTACCGGCTCACAGCAACGTGCTGGAAGGTGGAGTGTGCAGGTTAATGATATTGGGAATCCTGGAAGTAGTACAGAGGGTAGTATATACCAACCTGATCAAGTGTCCACGCAACAAGAGGCCGAGGAACGAGGGGGTAAAGATTCACGTATTCAGTCCCCTTCTAGCGACTCAGACGAAGGAGATGGGTTAAACGATATAAGTAAGCGTGTCACACGTGCGGCAAATGGAATCTCGAAGAAAGCGCCGGTAGATCCAAACAATGTGGTATGTCAATTTCCCTGCTTCTCTCTGTGTTTTTCTAACAACCCGATATAGGAACTCTCGAGAATGTCAAGGACTAATCAAAAGCCCAAATTACCTGTAGCTCGGAAGCGCTGTCGTTCTGTATCTGAACCCGAAGAGCCTAGTGAGAATGATGAAACTTCCGAGGATGAAAATATCCAAGAACTCATCAAGGATCCCGGCCTTCCGGTTGAAGTGATAAATCCAAATGGACGTACACGGGTTGCTATGTTTGGTGGTATATTAAAAGCCCAGCAGGTGACATTATGGGAGAGGCAGAGAAAACGAGCACAGGAACCGGGGGGGGGCACTAAAAGTGTGGTGGATGATGATGGTAGTGGAACACAAAGTGGTGATGATGATGCATCTGATAAACAACTTGGGCCTGATAATAATGGCATAGGCAGCGATGCCTTTAGGGTTCCTGTACTGGATGTGGTGGAGTATGCTGCATTGGGCTCTCCCAGTGCAAATAAGGGCAAGCGGGCTCAAGAATCTCTCCTAGAAGCCAAGGATACAGTCAATCAATCGCATAGTGAAAGATTACTCGGACTAGGGAATGGCCTGGTGGATATTGTAGAAGGAGATCCCCCTCCAAACGCTATTAAGCCAGCCCGTCACTCGGTAATAGATGGGTGCCTTTCATCTGAACCTAATCAAACAGTCTCTTCAGAATTAGAAAAAGACACGATTTCAGGACTTGTGCCTGAATCGTCACTTGAACTGCCTATGGCCGAAGAGATGGATATCGACGGGCCACAAACTGCCATAAAAAATGGGACAGAAGAGGTATCTAAAGACCTACAAGGTGAGTACTTGGTTTACAAAACTCTGTTCATAAAATATCCTCACCTCAAATATAATTGTACCTTTTAACACGAAAGTAGCAAAAGCCCCGGGTGATAGCCTTAGTACAGCCATATTGCTGCAAACATCATCTGCTTCAGAGGTACCAAATACTTCTGGCAGTCAGAAATCTACCAAAAATATCACTTCACCTTCTCCTCCATCATCTACAAACACTGCTCCGACTGTTCAAGTTGAAGAGACACCATACCGCAAAGGTTTGAAGGTTATGCGTGAAGGGAATTTGAGTCCTACGGTTTCAAGGTTACGCATTAGCCCAGGATATCTCGAGGATGGGTTCGATGATATAACACGCATACCAGGAACCAATACGGAAGAGTTACACAATTCCTCAGCACCTACTCTATATCGGATAGCTCAAAGCTCGCCTCTCAGACGTGAAGGCTCTCCTGAAAGTCAGGTCGTATCACTTAGCCGTGAATCTTCCTCTATAGAATCAGAAAATCTTAGAGTAAATACTCCCGATGACTTTGCTATGTCACAGCAGCAGCTACGACGTGAACTTTTAGAACACCAGGAGTTTGAAGTGCCTGCTACTTCAGAAGTAGAAGAGACCAGAATAGAGGATGATATCCGATCCAAGCCTCCTCCAATTTTTAAACTTCTTAAGCCTATGCCGGGAAAGGCTAGGAAGGTTTTTAAGGCTGTCGATTTCGAAACCCAAGAGATCAGTGCAGCGACTAATTCCAATCATGTCTCAAGCATGCTAGAAGAACAAAAGAGGCAATTTATGGGCTCAGAGGGTGCATATGAAATTGAAGATATGTTTCAAGGGAGTATATCTTCTTTGGCAAGTGAGCGCTTGAGCCAAGAATCGGAAGCTGGAGTTTCTAAGAGCCATACCCCTTCGGAGGACATTAACACCCAGGGTTCGCCAGTACCATCTGTAACAAGTTATTTATCATTTAGGTCTAATGAGGATATGGCTTCAGATTTCTCTCGGTCAAATATTCGCAAGCGCCCTCAGTCATCACCATCAAAAATCTCAATACCAACAAAGAAACCACGAGCTAACAGTGAGTCTCCATACAAAACCGAACATTGCCCAGCCTCAGTCCCACCCCCTTTTATTGCGACGCACGAGGGAGCTGGGACTCTCACGAAACCACAAAACAAGTCATCGGCAAAACCAGCAAGTAAGGGGTCACCCGAAGAAGAGGACCTTGAGCTTAGTGATGATGACCCTATGACTGGCTTTGTATCTATTAGTTCTCCAAATGATGATCTTGAGCCATCTTGGCCACCTCAAACATCATCAGAACTAGAAATGTATGCTGGTATCCGCAAGCGCAATATCTGCGTCCCCGGTTATGGGAAGCTTACCGAAGACCAAAAGAAGGAACTTGATATAAGAAGACAAGAGTATTTTGGTGTAAAGACATCCTCTAAGAGATTATTCTCAATCGAACTACAACGCACTATGCAAAAGGTCTCTTCATCATTAGAGATAAAAGCAAAGAATGAAGAGGTTGGGGAAAGAGTAATACAAAAGGAGGATGAATGGTATCGTGATGAAGACACGCCAGTGAAAGTATTCTTTAGGAAGTTCAAGGAATTGAAACAGGTGAAGGCGGAGCTAGCTATACGAGAGAGGGAAGGTGGTGTGAGCAGCGGAAACTCTTCATCACCGGTATCTTAAATTTCCCACGACTCTATGCTGCGATTCTTTAACTTTGTTTCTAGATAATCCTTTTGGGCGGTTTATATGTAGTCTTGGAAATATGGTGATTGTGGAGTTGGTCTTTTTTGGAGGTATGTTGGGGGGGTTTATAACTATAAATTGGCCTTTTCTGGTCTTTCTACCTTTCGTCTTTACCCCTATCTAGAAATATTTTTGTTGTAGGTTAATAGGTGTACATACATTCGCTTTATTATATACCTTATGACGTAGAAAACCCAAGGGTAATATCGGGAGTACTTGCGTATCCATTCTCACGAGTATTTGTGCGGACTAGTGTTGAGAGCGCTGAAAAAAAATGACGCCCGTAATACTTAGTAGATAATAAAATAAGATATCCTAGTCATCTCTTAGTATGGTATACACTAGTAAATGAGTTACTAGCAAGACGACATCTTATGGTAACAATGAGAGATTTTTATTTTACTACGCTGTCATAAGGCCTATACTTCAGGTCCATAGCTATTGGTTATTAAAATTACCCTTAGCCAAAGTCATAAAATTGATGGTGATAACTTCATACCTAAAAAATTGTTGCGCCGTAAGGGACTCGAACCCTTCCCAGTTGCTATCTCGAATCCGATTTGGGAATTCAATGGAAGGCAACTATGCTACCCCTGCACCAACGGCGCTTTCATGAGAGGAGCTAGCGGAAATTTGAAGTTTAAACTTATTTCTAAATTATCGAGTGATAGCTCATGCATTGCGACTTTTATTGACCCATTGCCATGCCTAGCAAGTTCTTGGGGCACCTAATATAATAGACTAGTATAATACAATGATAAAATCAGAAGGGAGAGTAAACGAGACAAGTCTAGGTTTACTGGATGGCTCCATTATTGGGTCTAGGGTGACATTTTTTTCCCTTCTGCTCATCAATTTAACCCTAGTCTGATGTGTAGTAGTAATAGTAGCCTTTTTAACCTTTTTTTTTTAGAGGGGAGGGGGGGCTTGAGGTTTCTTGGGAGTGCTGATTGCCTTTTTTGAGTCAATTGAGTATTGAGTCGATTAGGTGGATCATTTTGGGTCTAGCATGGCCTAAGTTGTAGATATTGATAGAGGGGGGGGGGGGCTAATAGGTACTAGGGAATTTAGGTAGGAAAACGGTACTGGGATTACTTATAGAGTAGTGAAGGATTTCATCCATCCTCACATTTTTTAAAAAAGAAAAGCCCTATGAGACTGTAAAAATATAATCTAGATTAGTTTCACAACTTGAATACTAGAATACTTTTTTATCCAAATCTTGAATTATATATATACGGTACAGGTATTTCATCTAAAGCACGTAATAACAAAGCAAAAAAATACCTCAAGGATAGAACTTCTATAACTCTTCAGCCTAGAATTATTTACTGCTTTGCTTAGCTTCTACTACCGGGGTTAATTCATATAATTTATAGTGATAGCAAGATTTCTAGTGAGGAAGTCTTATCATATTATCGCGAAGGACGATTTGGGTGCCGCGGGATTAACTTGGAAGTGCACCGAAGTATAATCTTATAGATAGATTTTATCTATTTCACTTATTTTGGGTCGTCTTAGATGGGAGGTTGTATGTACTTAATGAATTAAAAAAAAAAAAACTTCTTTTGGGTCAATGATCAGGCGCTACCGAGTAATAACCTATGTATTGTCGTGAATACTAAAGTACTGAAGGGTACTAAATATCCTATTAGAGATTTGTATTATAGCTTCAATTTTTTGAGGTGTATTCTGAGCGCTGGTGATATTGGTATAAAACGGGAGGTAAAGAAGTCAAAACTATATCCTGTGCACACCCTACTACCGTAACTACAATCTTTAAAATAACTGCAAGTCATTCAATTTATCATACGGACATTTAAATAGGTCTCATAACCCCTTTAAAGAGTAACCAAAAAGCCCATACTATAGTATCAGATATCAAATAATCATAATAACCATAAGAAACACTTAGTCTACTAGAATCACCTAATTATGCCACAAATAGACCCAATTACCCCTCAAAAGAACCCCCCCCCCCTTCACCAATTTGGTGCAAAACTTATATAGTAATTTTCACTACCTTGCCCAATAACCATATACCTCTCTGTCATAAGGAGGACCTTCCAGAATTTCCAGCAATTTCGTATGAATACAAGCGGCTCCCTTGTTTGCTCTAGTGGTTTATTCTTCGATATATTTTTCTTTGGTTTCGTGATTTCGTTTGATGAAACTTCCATAAATAATTTAACCTTGAAAGAATCAGGATTGATCACCCCTTCCGGAACCTCAGAGACAATAAGCTCCTCTCCAGAGTAAGGGAAGGATCCTTTATCGAACTCTTCAGCTGTCTCAATAAAAAGCTTAGTTGAGTCTTGTGAAATGTTTAGTCCACTAGACTGCCTGCTTTTCGGGTTCATACAGAGCTGGTGCGCCCACATGTCTCTGTGTTCATATTTGTAAAAAACAACCTCCACTGGCTCCCTTCTCCAATTTCTAATCCATTTTAGGTCTGCGTTTGTTTTTGCGGTATTTCTGTTACCCGACCCCCCTTCCTCGTCCTCTCCTGTATATCCGGATGCAATTTCTTCATCAGTTGGAAGTTCAAATTTATGGATGATCCAACCTCCCTGCCTCCCCTCCCTAAAAAATTGGGGGCTATAAAATATAATTGTCTCACGACCGCCAGCGCTAGTAGACTTAGAGGTGTCGAAATCCAGTCTCCACGTTTTATCCCTAAAAGATGCAGAAGGTTGGATACCAATTGCATTGACAATAGAGACAACTGGTAACTTAATCTTACCTACCCAGCTCAGGGTTTTTGTACAAAAGACCATAATCTCGTTTTTGTATGTGTGGTACGGCTTAATGGTGACAAAAAATAATCCTTGCCGCGGGTGGGATTGAATAGACTGAATAGATGCATTAATGCTATCATCCACCTTAATTATTACTCTAGAGATCATTTTCCCCGTTCGAGTATTGAGTACCTCAAGTACGGGGTCACCTAGGTAGATATAGCTATCGACAGTGCCGTGGGCGTATATGAGGACATTATCGTTAAAGGCCACGAATTGCGGAGGTCTACCCTTCTCGGTATAAGTCCACAGAACCCTTTTCAAGCTCACATCCACCAGAGAAATTTTGAAGGTGGCATATCTGCATCAATGTATAAAGTCAACAGGTGCCACTTGTAAAAGGGATAAGACTAACCTTATAAACGGTGTAAGCTCTTCCTTCTGCTTACAAACCATAGCTAGACGTGAGGGTCCAATAGACTTTTTATTTTGTGGGTGAAGTGCAAAAATATCCATTTTACCATTAGAGCCCTTCTTCCACATAATTCGTCTTATGGGCCCGCAAACTTTTGCAGGATTCTCCGCGTTATAAACCCGCTGAATATTAATAGCTACGTACCCCACGCCACTAACTTAGCAATAATATACCTTTTCAGGGCTCATAAAGAGGAAGACCCACCATCATGATCCGCCCAAACAAAATAATCCCCACAAACACACCACCCCGCAAAAGCATTACTAAACTTCCTAATAAACGTCGGTATCCCCCTCCTCCTTGCCTCATACCTATAAACTACCAAATGTCAGCACAACCTCACCACACCACTCCACTCACCGCCTACTTACTTGCCCTCCTAAAAGCTACTGCCATATCCTCCCACTTCCCACTTCCAACATCGACCATGGTCAACAGCCCCTTCTCCGTCCACTGCCTCCTCCATGCCCCCCTCCCAAACCTCCACTCCACCGCCTCCCTCCACGCCTTACTAACCCTCTGCACCGCTATCATCTGTAGGGGTGTAAAATACGAAAACAGAATATCAACGCATAGGTCTGGGAGGATAGTGATTGGGTCCCTAGCCCTTGTAATAGAGGCTTTTGATGCCAGCCGCTGTGATCTTCGAGACATTGTGTTGATGTGGGGAATGTAAGAGTGTGGGGAAGACAAGGATGCCTCTAGCATTAAATACTTGACGCGAAAAAGCTTAACTATGACAACGCGAGAAAACGTGATTGGCTGGGTGTCCTTTGTTGACTCATGTTGGTGGTGTGAAAGAGCAAACCTTTGATGCTTATTGGCTACTTTGCTCAGAGTCTCGTTTCAGCTTATTTGATCCGGTCGGCTAGTGAATACAGCCCTAACCCAGTATCTAGGATCCTCGATCCGGGGTATGTACCACATGTAGTAGTACTACTAAATGGGTACCAAACAGTCGATCTATTAGCACTGACCTAAATTGGAAAGGCTACCCTATTAAATAGGGCTAGGGGTAGTTTATAGGGACTACATTCCTCATGGACTAGCATTAGGCAATGTACATGGAGTTTAACGAGAACTCTGCGCGGACTGGAGGGTTATGTATCTGCATGGTGACTCGATTTCGAGAAGATGGTTATCGTTACGGGGGTGAGCGCCTCACAGGATTCATAAAGGTTGGAGTCAGCTAAGGTGACTAAACGCGAAAGCTTTCAATATCGCGCCGAAGTTTAGCTCACCGCCTTCCGTTATCACAAAGGCTACCGAATACTTATCTGGAGAGGGTAGGATAAATACTCGGTGAATCTAGATCTCCAAAAACATACATATATATGCTACTAAGCCTCTCGAAGCGGGGTGGATTTGCGTGTTCGAATGCTTAAATTGCTATCATGAATGGTTGACATCACCCAGATCTCCCAGAGCTTTCCCTCTTTTAAATAAATTTCTTTGATCACTCTTAATCATTCAGAGATTATTTCCCTATCTTCTTTATCTCCCATCTAAGATTTGATAGTTCTCGAAAGTATTCTCCTTGTACCGGGCCCTCTTGTAGGATTTTTGCCTCCGATTCCAAGAGCCGGTAGACCTTCATAACTCTAGTCCCTTCTTGATTTTTCCATATAACCCTTATTTCACGGTTCCGTTTATAAATTCTTTGGGGTTTCTCCATCCTCACCCTTGCCAAACAAAGTACGCTTCTTTCCCATTTAAAACTACCTGTCATTTATTTGCGTAACACTCGTTTAGGTCGGCCATATTTGTCTAGTCTTCTCATCCAAGTTGGAGACATCGAGTAAAGTAGTGTTTTTTTGTTTTTTTTTGGATAGAAAGCCACCTGGGGGGTCGATATATCTCTATAAAGTGCTGCAGGGATTGAACTCCTCCATAGATTTTATACCCTACCGAATAGAAGCAATCTTCGTCATACAATATCCTCGTATTGGTTCTAGATTCTATAAACATCATTAGGAAATCCACAACTAGAGAAAGTTAAAGCAAACGCAAAATCAATATTTTAGGATTAAAGTGGCCTTACCATCAGCTTCTAGCGCTAAATGTGGCATCTGATTATAGTGTTCTTATAGGCCCCTCACGCCTATAGCGGGTACTTGTATCCTGCGGTGGTATGTGGCGGGAATATTGTATCATATTCTTGTAGATAACAGAAGTCTACTGTGTGGGGTTTCTTCTCAATGTTGTTGCTTCCGTAGAAGTGGTACTACAAGACCATAAGCCAGTTCCAGTGTTTAAGGAGATGGCGGGGGGATGAAGGTGAGTAGTTATGTTGGGAGTATTGATACTGTGGGTAGTCATGGTTGGGTATGGAGGTTGTTATGTCATCAACATGAATGTCTACACGTGATAGTTGACGAGGTGATATACTAAGGGGGCTGGTTCCTATTACTAGATAATTAAGGATCCAATAAGTTGTGTATATATTTGTTGTATGCTACCCCTAATTATTGTAGTCCTATCTTATTTATCTTATCTTTTGCAACACATTTATTCCTAAGAATTTCGTGAGCTTGGAGAAATGCTCTGTCTAGCACTTTTACATTAGCTCATTAACTACCGGAATTCCTTTCTATGACGGAGCAATAGGGCCTAAAAACGCAATCGTATTGATAGATCTATAAACACGTAAAGATTCCCCGAAAGATTTCTAGATGCTTGGTAATAGTCTAGGCAAACGACTGAAATTTTAGGGAGAAATGGGGATCTAGAAACAGCTTGCTGGGACTATCTATCTACAGCCCTATCTAATCCCCACCTTCTGTAACTACGGCATTTAAGGCTCATATAACAAAAAAGTACAAGACGAGCCCTCCATCTCCCATTTTTTATATTGTTTCTACTTCCTATTTGCCCCTAAAACAAATACAAGAAATGGATACCCTACTCTCCTCGCAGCTCATAAAATACAATTGAAGAAGCGTAATAGTCAGTACAATAAGAAAAAAAGCCACCAAATGAAGAACTGGGTCAAGACACGTGAAAAATGCTGATTTTAGACCTCCCAAATAAAAAATGAACACAAAATATAAAATACCCCCAAAATGAAAAAGGATAAATGCGAAAGAATAATACACATTTGAAGGATAGTAATCACTTTCTCTCGGGACTACGGTAGTAAATAGTACGTTTGGTGTAACCACACGCCACTACTCTTAAGTATTATCCTCGCAACGGCGCCGGCCCACCACCACCACATCCACACCCAGCCATCGCCTCTGCTGGTGCCGCGCTCCGGACCAATACCCTCACATTATCTACAAACCCTCTTACCAGCGCCTCATATGCATTTGGCTTATGTTGGCTCGCAAGTAGTCCATGTTTCCTAATCTCCTTCCCAGAGACCTCAACCTCCAGCTCATGCTCTTTAGAAGATTTGCTTTCCTACAGACGCCAATTAGCAGAACTCAGTAACAACACTAGAAGAGAAACCTACACCCGTAACTTGTGTTAAATCAATTTGGTACGCGAGATGCTTATAACTCAAGCGATCTTTCGTCCTTGCCCCACCCTCGCCCCCATCCATCGGCGTGAGTGTTTCCACATCCCCTACCCATGGCATTTCCATATTCACGCTCACCCTCCAATCAAACTTTGTCTGTGGGCTATAAACGTTACAGTCCGCGATCCTCGCCTTAATAATCTTATTAAGCACCTTCCCCGTGCGTTGATCCGTCGTTACTCGAACCTTTGTCTTATGCCGTGGGTTGAGGTGTGCTTTTAGCATTGGTGGGAGTGTAGAGAGCTGAGAAGCAGGAAGCTCATAAAACGAATCCTTCTCGTGGGTGTGAATGTAGTCCATTGGTATTCGGGTCTGAGTAGGAGGAGGAGTAGCTGCTGTAGTAGGAGGGGTTTTGGATTCATCGTAGAGTTTGTTGAGGAAGCGGTTTAGATGTTTATGTTGGTGCTGTAGTTCGTGGTATGAATTAGCTTTATCCTTATGTTCCCCTTTTCTCCATCACTTCTACTGTCACACTTCTACATCTTGACGTCTTTCACAATCTTCTACAAGGCACATACCTCAGTCATACTACTCTTAAAATTAACCCCCCACCCATCTCTATCCATTACCGTCTCGGTAATCACTGGTAGACGTAACCTCACGTTTGTGGTCTTATCAATCAAATGCCCAATCTTCGCCTCAATCTCAATCATAGCACTAACTTCGCCCGCTGGCTGCGCTTCATATTTTTCAATAACCTCTCGCCACAGAAAATCCGCGATCGCCCTCGTTAACTCTTCATGTGGCTCTGTATTTGCGATTGACTGCTCCCAAGGACCAAATATCGGGACACTGCGCTGAGGGCCAGCAGGGGCCGAGAGCCTGTGCTGGGGGTGCTGGGGCGGTGGGTGTTGTGCCTGTTGCTGTTGCTGCTGTTGCTGCTGTTGCTGCTGCTGCTGCTGTGGAGGAGGCGGAGGACCTGGTTGTTGGGTCTGTTGTGGTGCGCTCTGGGGGGGTGGGGGTCCCGAGTTAGAGCTACTACTTGGTTGGCGCCGGTTGGACATTACAGGGCTGCTGCTAGAGCTTCGTGAGGCCTTGCGGGCCCATATTGGTGCTTCACCTCCCCTTGGCCTTTTCCGTGATGGGCCCCCGGATCCGGGGCTGCTGCTATTACCCTCCACTGCGTTTGATGTAGTCGGAGTCGGCGGCGGGCCAAGCTGCTGATTCGGCTTTGGACTCGGCGGCGGTGGGGCGTGTGGGCGGGAGTTGATGTTTGTTGGTGTGGGGGTTGACCGAGTTATAGGTGGTGGCTGATGAGGCTGATCCTTAATGTTTGGAGAAACTGTTGCAGTGCGCTGCGACGATGTAGAGCTGGGGTTGCTGTTAGTAGCAGGAGTGGTTAAGGGGGGTGGAGGAGGCGGCGGTGGTTGTTGTGTATTTTGTTGAGACGAGGGATGCTGTTGTTGCTGTGGTGCCAGCTGTTGATGAGGACCATCCCTGCCGTTGCCAATGCCGGCTGACCCATTGGGCTTCCCTCTATCCGTAATAGGACTGCCCCATTTCCGCTCTGGGACCGCGGGGGCACCCGGAGGAGCGTCTCGGCTGTCGACGTCCATCGCGTCAAGGTTTCTCCGGTCGTGATTCGGCGTCGCAGTGACTGGAGAGCCGCGTCTGGGTCTCGTTTTGTAGCCTCCCGGGTGACCTCCACCGTGCTGGGAATTCGGGCGGGAGTTCTGCTGCGGACCGGGGGTTGATTCGTCGCTGGGTAGGTAGACAGGAAGACTTTTAGGGGACACACTAATATCTCTTTCTCTCTGCGCAACTCTTTCTAATTGCTCCCTTTCCCGCTGCCGGTCCTTCTCTCTTTCCCGTTGCTCTCTTTCTCGCTCCCGTTGCTCTTGGTCCCGCCGTGCTATAGGAGCGGAGATTGTAGGTATAGATCTATCATTAGTACCGCTACTCACCATATGCTGCATCAATGGTGGTCTTCCTCCAATTGGCGAGTGAATTGGCGACTGCTGAATTGGTGACTGCCGAACATACGCCTGCTGCTGCTGTTGCTGCTGCTGGGCCTGCTGCTGCTGATTTTGCTGTTGCTGCTGCTGGATTTGCTGCTGGTGTTGAGAATGGTATTGGTGCGGTGATGGCGGGGGATGTAACAGATGGTGCTGCTGCTGCTGTGACTGCTGTGGAGTCGCGTACTGAATTCCTTGTGCCTGACCTTGCGGCGGGGGGAAATGGTTATGTGGACTGCCTGAGATAGAGCTTGTAGGCGTTGTACTATAGCCCGGGTGCGCGCCCGATTGGTGCGGCGTACTCGGCGATTGCGCGTAGCCCTGCTGATGATGCTGATGATGAGGTGACGGCGGGGGCGGCGGGAATGGAAAGTGGCGGCCTGGCGGCGGGCTCTGATGGTACGGAGACTGCGATTGAGGATGCGGCTGCTGTTGCTGAGGATACCCAGGCCCTGGACCACTGTGCGCCGGAGATTGAAACGGTGATCTTGGAGGAGGCTGTAGTGGCGGGGGAGTAGGGCGATGATTTGGCTGGTGGTGATGCTGGTGGTGAAGCTGCTGCTGCTGCTGCTGGTGGTGGTGATGTTGCTGCTGCTGTGCCTGCTGGTGATGCTGATGATGCTGATGATGCAGCGGAGGAGGTGGGTGCCGTGGTGATTGGGGCGGGCCCTCGTTGAGCATGTTGCGGAGATCCATAGTTTGATAGGTTACGTTACTAGTGTATGACGTGCCCGGAGGAGGGATGTGGGGGGGGGGGATTGGTGATATGTAGGAATTCCAAAGCTTATATATATATTTATATACTTAGGAGAGAGAGAATACCCAACGCGGTATTGCGGGGGGGGGGGGTGGATGCCTCAACGGGCAGAAAGATTGTTATGCGCGCCGCGGGGAATGGGTATCGAGAGCTGTCTGGATATAGGGGGATTATGGAGTGCTTCTAGATGGCGGGGGAGGAAAGCAGCGAGTGAGTGATGGCGACACGGACACGACTGAGTTATTGGGGAGGGAGGCAGGGATATAGGGGGTTATTTGATTAGAGGATGAACAGCAGTAGCAGTCGCGTGTCAAAGACAAGTGAACGAATCTCTCTGGGTGATGGGGGTGGGGGAGGCTGGGGGCTGGGGGGGTGGTGGTGTAGAGTCTCTCTTGTCAATCGAGTGACAGACGAGGATCGACAACTCTCACTCTTGCCTCCCTCTCACAGCTTCTTCACATTCACTACTCCACTCACCACTCACTGCACTGTACAACTTTGTTGTGTTTGCAGAGAATTATGTAACGAGGAGAGAGGTCAGTGCGGCATCCCGGAGCAGCAGCAAAATAGGCAGTAGACAGACAAACAGACAGGCAACAGAGATAAGTAGATGGATAGATGGATAGACCACAGACGGACAGGCAGATAGATAGATAGACGACAAAGACGCACCCAGACAGACAAAACTGATAGAAGAGACCAGAGACACAATCACAATTACATCTGCAGCCAGTGGTGAGAGTAAATATAGAATCGGTTATACGAAACCCCCTCTCAAGGGAAGTCACAATTTATGCATGAAGTGAGTTCAATGGAGAAAGTGACCATGTAAGTCTGCAGCTCGAGGGTGGAAAAGAGAAAGGTGAGAAAAGTGAGAGAGACGACATTCCCAGCTCCTCCAAAAGAGACACATACACCACACATAGACACACACAAAGAACACGACGGGTGCCGCGTGCCAACCTTTCCACAGCCAGCCACTACATATCTTCATGTACCTACACCCACACCCCCCCCCAGGTATAACAGACGAGAACAAGCGTGTAGAAAAAGAAAAGAAAGATCTAGAGTACATGTACCTACTCACTACATTTAACTGCATGTAACTACATAATCACCCCCATGGAAACAAAGGGTACTAGGTACTCTTGAGATACAGATACAGTCAGATACAGTCGCAGCCACATGGAGCGAGGCGTCGGGTGAGGTTTATTCAAATTATTATTTCCGCAATTCCCCTCCACAGCATGGTACATGATCATCATGCTCCACATATCAAATACTTCCTCCTCCGCCTCCTCCTCCACCTACTCCTCCACTGTCTCCTCCTCATCATCCTCCTCCTCCACAAGCACCACCATCCACCATCCACCATCCACCTTCTCCACCTCCACCCCCCTGGGATTCTGGTTACTCTCCGACTTTAACCTAGACTACAATTGGCTTCCGTACCTTGCTTGCTTGCTTGCTGTTGCAAGCATATGCATGGCAAACACAAAATCGAGGAGTGGGATCAAGGCTTGGCGGGACACAAAAGACCCGACTGACGGAGTCGTGCATATATAGCTGTGCGAGTGATGATGTGATGTAACAGCGAGGAGTAGTCTATATTTGTACATACCCCGCCAAGTTACCCCGCCATCTCCTCCGATAAACAGACGTACACACAGCTCTCTCACAGCTCTGACCCCCCTAGAAACACTCTTCTCGTGGAACATTATTTATCACGAAGCTTAAGGCAGCCCCTCTCCTCTCTGTACAAGATGTCTACCCGCCGTGCAACTCACGCAAACAGCTGGTACTCTGGCGATAAGAGAACCTTGAATGCAGAGCTCGACGGATGGCTAAATGATGTTGGGGATGGGATTGAAGATGTTCATGGGGGTCTGCCTATCGAGGGAGCTAGGATTATCATCGCGCCGTATGTTGATGCTTGAGTTTTATTTATCATTTCTACAATCTGTCCCTCAGATATTTCTTTCTTCAAAATTTATTGAATTATATCTCCATCTACTGCTTGGGTTCTTATAAAAATCTATCTTATGGAATATAACACCATCCACTATTATCAAATGGTCGATTGGTTTATCTTTATACTTTAGGTAAACCCTCGGGAGCTAATACAACTCGTAAATCTAGACACGCAGGATATTCCTACTCTGGACCAGCAGCAGCATATGCTTATAAGTCCTGGGATCTCTCTAAAGCGTAATCGCCATGCTCTACCTTTACATTTCCGTTGGTTTAGAGAGATGTTACCTACCTTACTAACACACCCTAGAAAACGTATCCTCATCCTCGGTCCCTCTCATCATGTCTATCTTCCTAGTCTTGCCCTCCCTCCAGCTAGCACCACAACCTATGCAACTCCTCTCGGCCCCCTCCTCCTCGACAAAACTACCATTGCATCCCTGCAAGCAACGGGGAAATTCCAAACAATGACGATGGCAGTTGATGAGGCTGAGCACTCCCTCGAAATGCATCTACCATATGTCTACAAGATGCTTGAGCGTGCTGGAAAGCTAGGAACGCCTATTATACCTATTATGGTAGGTGCAGTGGGAGGAGGGGTAGAGAAGGAGTTTGGAGAGATCCTTGCGGGGTTGATTGGGGGGGAAGAGGTCGGGGTGGTTGTTAGTACAGATTTCTGCCATTGGTGGGTTTGATATTATTTCCAGCTCTGTGGGGTGCTAACGGGATTAGGGGTACCCGTTTTGAATATACTCATTATTACCCTACCCTCCCCGTAGTCCCTGATCCCCTCCCATGCTCCCACCCCCTCCCTAGACCATCATCTATCACTCAGTCCACATACCCCCCGCACCAAAAACTCTCCCTACGTACTCATCCGCCTGCGAATGGGCCGGCGATCTATGAGAGTATCACAGCACTCGATAAACAAGGGATGGCTGCTATCTCAACGGGGAGCCACGATGTATTTGTAGACTATCTCAGAAAGACGAAAAACACAGTTTGTGGGCGTCACCCAATCGGCGTCGTCATGGCTGGGATCGAGAGTGTACTTAGTGGAGCAGGAACAGGGAGTGAGGAGGATAGAGGAAGGTTCAGATGGGTGAGGTATGAACATAGTAGTGATGTGGAAGATATTAGGGATAGTAGTGTAAGCTATGCCAGTGCCTTTTGTGTACTTTGAGATTAGGGAGGCTAGCTTTTCTTTTTACTTCGTTGGAGGTACCGTACTTATCGAGACCTTCGAGTGATATGTTGTGATTCTATATATATAACCATCACATGCAAGGTTCTGAAATCCGCACGTAATTGCTTTTTTCCTTTTTTTTCCTTTTTCCTTTTCATGCAGATACCGAAACCGGGGGAAGGGAGGGGAAAGGTAACTCTGCATATTGGTACCGAAGACCGGGATGTCTACGATGCAGAGAGCTCTGGAGGTACCGTTTGTGATCGGGTGTGGTTATGTAGAGTGATGTTTCATGATGGTATCTTATCCTAGTTGTTGGGGGAATTGATTTTTTGCTTGGCGTAGTTACTTATTGTGGTCAGAGCGGTAAAAGGGGGTGGGCTTGTTGTTGAGGGGTTTTAGTCATTTTTGTAGGTGGGGGTCATGGGTCATAGAGTGTCACTCGTGGGTGGTATACATGTACCTTTGGAGTAATACTTCTAGGGCCCTTATTGGGGGGTCTTGTTTTTCGTATTTTCTAGTAATAGGAGGATCTAGCACTCTATAGGTTCGTGGGATCTTTATTATACTAGGGTGTTATGGTTAGATATAACATATCGTCGGTATGCATATCTTGATAAAGCTGTTATTATGTATCTAGACCTAGGGGTAATTAAAAAAAATTTGTAGGTAGCTACATAACTATTATTGTTAGTAGTGTTAAAATGGAGGGTGAGGTTGGCTGCTGCAGATGTTATGGTCGGTAAGTAAATCTAGGATAGGGAAAGTAGAGAAGCTAGGGAAATTTAAATTGAGGGAGGAAGGGGGGGGAGGTTCTTATATAGTAGCTATAACAGTGTCAGTGATGGTAACGGTGATGTTAACGGGGTAAATTTATGCTTTCTGATATAAGCCCCCCAAATAAGATCATATCCTATCACTCGTCCACCAGACTCGCCGCACTTTAAATAATAAATAATAATAATAAATTTCATCGAACGTACTCGCCACACTTTGATAAAGAAGATTAACCACAGTATTACAATCAAAAATATTTTGAATTACAATATCGCCATAGTGGATAAAAGATAATGCAAGTAGTACCCAAGAGTCTTTGTTGTGCTGTGCTATGTAGGTTACATAGTCAAATAGCAAGATGTCTACCCTTCTAGAGGTTCCCCCCCTCCACAACAACTGATGATAACCGACCAATCATAATAAACCACCAATAGTAACTACGACTTTTCTTAATACTAATATTCATTTATTCGACAGCGGAGATTTTGGAAAGCTGGCATATGAATGAACGCACATCCTTACTCTACGATATGAATGACTGACTGACTGGATTATGGTGTTGGTGATGATTATGAAGGGACTTGATGGCACTTTTGAGCGTGTTGAGATTTTTCTTCTGGGTGTGTGTGTAAGGGTTGGATAGAAGTTCGAGTGGTGAATGAAAACAATAGCTGTAGGTTTCCCGGTAACTGTATTCCGTGGCTTGTAGAAGGTTGGATTAAGCACCTAAAGATTGATATAAAAAAAGTACGTTATTCATTAGCAGTTGTATGGTCTTGTAGGATACTTTATATGGTATTATTAAAGACACTAGACTAGCGACTGGAGGAACCTAAAGTCGCTCTTGAGCCAATTAAAAACTTTGAAACTATACTCTAGCAATTAACCGCCAACAGGAGGCTTCGAATATACAGATAGGCTCGTTGATCTATTGGGGCTGCTTCCCCAACCAGAGAGTCTTAAATTCCACAATATATTCCGTAATCGTGCTTTATAAAAGCCCGGGGTGAAAGCCTTGATAAAACTCTCAGTGGCCTAAGCTGGCTAATAATATCATTATAGAGTAGTCATCAGCTCATAGTCTAGAGCATATACTCTTACAAGATAAGTGATCTTTTAATCTGAATCTTTATAGCTCAGTCCGAACGGTCAGAAAGTAAATTAAAATGGGGGAGGAAGTTGTACGGTCTACTAGCTAGTGGCTAAAATTTGAGTTCTAGTCTCTACAGATAGATAAAACATAATAATGCCATCTCTAATCCACTATTATTAGTATCTTCAAGAATTTTCTAGCGAGTGTATGTATGCCGACTGCGAAAAATCGAGATGGGGGTCGTTGAGGCTGTAAGCCTACGAGCCAGATCCGAAACAGTAGTATCTTATATTTTCTAGAGCAGCTTTCTTGGCATACAGGTGTCTAAGTAATTCTCATTTTTTATGAAACTGTAGACTTTTATGTCTGAGAATCTCTCTAATACTATGTCAAAACTGTCGTTTTGAGTGTTATTTCCGAATTAGCTCCCCTAATTCCCCGAACTATGCATATGGCCGACCAGTGAGGTAAGGTAATATGATACTCCTGCGTTAGTCTGAATCAGTGGTTGCCCGAATTCTTGGCAGTCCCACCCCTGAGCTCTCAACAGCTCAACTTGAGTTCTGCTTTTTTCTTATTTACCCCACCAACATCCTCAACCCCGCGTCCACCATGGACCCTTTCTCCCGGCTCGGCGACTTTGAGATCGCCCATCTCGTTGAATTTCTCTCGCCTATCGATATAATTCGGCTCCAACTCGTTTCCAAGTCGTGGCGGGCCATCCTAAACTCCTCATACATCTCTCGTATCGCACTGCTGCATCATTTTCCGTATGTTTCTCAATCGAGAGACTTGCGGGATTTGCATGCGAGAGGAGATTCACCGTCGAAAGTTGATGTCACATTGTTGTGGAGACGTGTCGTTTATCAGTATCACACAAGACGCACCGGACAGCCTACTAGAATGCACCAGATATTGCTCGATTACACGGATTCACTACTAGAGTGGGATGTCGCAGAGGGGAGGGTGGCATGGATCTCAAATGAGCGAAATGATCGAGTGTTGAGGTGTAGGAGTCTCGAAGGGGAGGATGAAGGGGTTGTAACAAACATTGACCTAGCAACGGAATGGCTCGAGGAGGATGAGAGGGGGGTAGGGGGGAATTTGAGGGTTGTTACATTAAAGATTGTGAAGGGACTTGCAATTCTATCGTTGGAGTATCCAACAGGTTGGAACGGGTGTACACACCCCCCCTGTTCAGGGAACCGCGCAAAGTGAGTGTGCCTGTTTATCCGGCCGACAGGAAAGTCTATTCTAACAAAACGGAGGAGGAAAGGTTCGTCGTAATTGACCTATCCTCTGGAGCCCTAGCTTGGAAATACCGGATGCACCCTCAGCAAACTATCCTCGGTGAGGTCGAATGGAGCGAAGACAAGTTGTACTACCTCCGCCGTACTCCCATTCCCGAGTTCACGGGCCTCGATACTTCAGCAAGATCACTCGTGCATTTCGTTATACATGATATGTTTACTGGGGCTATAATTCTTGAGATCCCGCTGGAAAATGGAAATGATCTGGTCGCGTATAAAAACCTCATGTACGATGTTATGGTAGTTGACAGGCCTCTTAAACACTTTATCCTTGTCCGGGATCATAACGGGAGTCCGTGGCGAATGGATCTGATGGCTACCATCTACACGCTTTCCGGAAAGATTGTTGGAAAGTTCCTCATCTGTCCTGAGGCCATTGCATCCCATGATGGGAATATTACAAGGAATATATTCGTCGATTTTACGCATAGACATGATGTTTTTAATATTACGGAAACGTTCTATTGCGATTTTAACGAGCACTATTCTGCTCGAAATGCGGTTGAAGGGCAGGAGGTTTGCAAGTTTCCTATGGAGACAGTGGTGTTTAATTCATGGTGTATACATCCCCGCCGCGATAAAGGGGGGTTTGCGGTTGAGCAGAGGCAGTACGAAAGTCCTGTTGTAGGGAGGGAAACATTGAGTTTCAAGGAGAAAAGAGGGGATACAAGTGCGACAAGCAGGTTCGATATATTGTTTTCGACTCTGGATGTGGGGGTTATATGTTATGACGCAGGCATCTTGGAGATTGGTATCGACGTGGGGGTATATGAGGAACTGAAGAATGAGGAACAAGATTTAGGTGGTGTAGTACGCCATGAACAGGTTGCAAGGCGGAAAATCTCAGATAAGAGGCTAGTTAATCGTCCCGGTGGAAATAACGGACTAGCAAAGTACTCCGAGAAGACCCTAAACATGAATAGGGAATCAAGCGGGGAAATGAGGGGCATAAAAGAGGAAGAAATTCAAATCGCGAGGTTCGACCCTAAAAAGGGCCTATTAGTCAAAGGAATGGTTCATAACGAGTATTGGTTCTGTGTTGAGTGGCTGGATCGGTACTTGACATTCCACACATCATGGAGACCTGATGGTAGCAGTGGGGCAGAGATATCGGGGATTTTGATCCTAGATTTTCACCCACCATGGTAGTTTTATTTCATCGGAGTTGAGTTGGCATACATAGGAGTTGGCATATAGAGGTTAGCAATTATTTGGTTTTATGTTATCTACTTCAATGTGCAATTGACTTGCATTGTTTTTCTCATTTCTACAAGTTTTCGGGGGAATCTTGAAAGTTTAGGTGGTAGGATTGGTTTGTTTCTATGATTTCGAAAGGATCAGATCATTGATAGTTTCTGGTTGTAAATACATGTAGTTAGCTACCCTTTTGGTAGGACTATAAGGTAGCTACGACTACTGGGGTAGCGGTTTGACAGCTTGGCAGATCTTCATGCATAACCGAATAAATGCCTAGCATGCTTAACTTGAGGCTCTTGTAATTACTATTCAAGACTTCCGTTTGCAGATATTTAATGCCAACGGTAAAGGGTGGGGGCATCAATTGTAGTAATCCTGTATCATGACGTGTGCCGCAGGCATCGCCGCGGTAAACCGAGATTAACCCGGCATTCGCCGCAAACATCCTCACACCGGAGAACCTTTACCCCTTCCTTAGATATCCCACGAGTTCTAGGCCTACTAAGGTTTCTAGGCAGTGTTTAAAAGCGGTTTACACGAACACTCAGCATCCTCGTTACATATTACTACGGAACATCCTAAGTAAACATTAACTTTAGGTATTACAATGGCCTCTGGATCACCCAAAAAAGTAGTCGTCATTGGCGCCGGCCCCGTTGGCTCCCTAGCAGCACTCTACTTCTCATATGAAGGCTGGGAAGTTGAACTCTATGAGCTTCGTGGGGGTATGTAACTCCAATCCTGTCCCCCTCATATTACAATTCATAGCTAACAACCTACGTCAGATCTACGACTCCCAGAAAACCTCTCTCTCAATTTCTCAAAATCGATTAATCTTGCACTTTCTGAGCGCGGAATCGACGGCCTGCGTAATGTGGGTGATGGTGAAGAACTACTTCAGAAGATCCTTGCGGAGACGATTCCTATGTACGGACGGATGATACATTCCGGCAAGCCTGGGGATCCGGGACAGAGTCAAAACTATGATGTTCATGGACGATATATTCGGTCTGCAGATAGATGGAGACTGAATGTGCAGATCTTGGATGCCCTTGCTGGGAGAGAAAATGTGAAGATGTTTTTCGGCCATGGGCTCAGGAAGATGAACTTGGATTCGAATACCGTTGAGTTTGAGAATATGTCTGCTCTTTCTCACTAGAGATTACTTATTTATGGGCTAATAATACTCGGCCTATAGGAACTCGAAAGAAACAGTAACTGTTGATGCTGACCTCATCGTTGGCGCCGACGGCGCCCACTCTGCTACTCGCCGGATGCTCCAGAAGAGTGTTCGGATGTATTACGAGCAAGTATATATCGACACACTCTGGCAAGAATTCCAGATCCCACCGGACCCAACAACAGGCGACTTCAAAATAAGTCCAAATCACCTCCACATTTGGCCAAAGCAAACCTACATGTTCATTGCAATTCCTAGTGACGACAAAACTTTCACATGCACTCTCTTCATGGCCGAGTCACAGTTTAGCGAAATAGGCAAAAGCCGTGAAAAGCTCCTTGAATTCTTCACCGCGAACTTCGAAGACGTTGTCTCTCTTATTGGAGAAGAGAAGCTAGTCGAACAATACTTCACAAACCCACGACTCCCACTCATCAGTGTCAAGTGTGATCCATACCATTATAAAGACCGCTGCGTGATTATCGGTGACGCAGCCCATGCTATGGTCCCATTTTACGGACAGGGTATGAACGCCGGTCTTGAAGACGTCCGTGTCCTATTCGACCACCTACGCGCCCACCCTACTGACATCTCCGCTGCTCTATCATCCTATACGGCCCACCGCCGCCCAGACAGCCACTGTATTAACGACCTTGCAATGTTTAACTATATTGAGATGCGATCTTCGGTGACCTCGCGTGTCTACCTGCTTCGCAAGTTTATTGAAGAGAGTTTATATGCATATGTCCCCTGGCTAGGTGTACGAACGATGTACTCTATGGTGTCATTCTCCAACCTCCGTTATAGTGAGGTGGTGAAGAAAGTACGGAGACAGAAAGCATGGATGGATGCAATTGTGGGGACTATATTAGTAGGTGGAGTAGTTGGAATTGGGGCTTGGGGGTTAGGGAGGAAGGTGGGAGCCGTAGGGACGATGAAGGCGGTTTGGAGGGCGCTGAAGGAAGGGAATTGAGCGTTGATGGTTTGAGGTGAGGGGTGGCCTTTTTAGATGTTTTCAACTATCTTGAGTTTTATCAAGGTGGTTCTCTTTAGAGCTTTTTTGTATAGTCCTGCTAGAGGATTTAAGAATGCCGGAATTTAGATGCCAGATGATGGCGCCCTACTATATTTCAAGTGTTCTTTTATAAGGTTCAACTGCTGCTTAGGAGTTAAAGTTACTCTTGACCTCCCAACACCTACGTTAGCCACTAGCCTCTTAATTTCCTTTCAATGTAAGAAATGAGGTATGACCTAAGATTCTATACACATAGGATCGTTGCGATCCACTCTTAATCCCCTATCATAGGACCTAACGAAAAAAAGAAGACTTGAATGAGTGACTGTGGCAGGGTTCGAACCTGCGACCTTCTGCGTGTAAAGCAGACGCGCTAACCACTACGCTACACGGTCATGTCTATCGGAGACAATATGTCCTTTTTAAAAGTTTTTTTTTAGTAAGATCAGTCTCGAAAGAGGGCTTACCCGCACCATAGTAAGAAGTATAAGATCTCCACCTTCATTAGTCTTTACCTTTAATGTTCTTTAGCTCTTTGTACCTTTAGGATACGGTAGAAATAAAATTGAGAGTGGAGAAACTCTTGGTTGACCTTCTTAACTATAGTACGAAAATAGGGTACACTATTTTTTCCAAATACAGCAAACATCCCCTAGAAATAGTATAGAATACGGTATTCTTTTCTGAGTTTTGGTTTAATACGGTATTCACTTTACAATGCTACAGTAATGCTGTACTAATTTCACCCCACTTTTTTCGTACTGTACTAGGGACTTGTGCACGTCTACTTAAAAAAGTCATTTATCTCTCTCCATAATTTTGTAGACTTCTCATCTCTCTAATCAACCATTTCCTACCCAACACTTACAGTTACTTTAGACACCCCTCTCCAGAAGGGATGATTAAGACTCTCCCTCATACCCACAACCCTGTGACTAGAGCTATTCTAGTAGTGAGCCCTCGACCCTAACAGCCCCCCTTTCGAGTGAAAACAATCCCAAAGAGACTAGCTCCGAATCCCCCCACCACCCGCCCCTGGGGGGTTATTATTATTTTTTACTTTGTTCCAATATTGGGTGCCTCGTCTGAGCAGTATAGCGTCTAGGCTTGGCCCCAGGACTTAATGTCCGTCTCCCCTTTCACAAGGTCAGGCGTTCAGATCCCCGCTCGTGCCGGAAAGGTAAGCCTCCCTAAGATGCTGGGTGAACCCTTTTGTCGTTGCGTATAATAGATTTTTTTTTTTTGTTATCCGTTCGTCTGGGTTCTGGATAAATAAATCTATTGAAAGGTATTGGCTTTTGGTGAGTATATCTCATAAAAAGTCCATCAAGCACTATTTTTTAGTGACTAGTGGTTTAGAAAAAGGAAGGGAAAACTCTACTAGATTTGAACTCTGGTTATAGTTTGTGGTCTAATTCTAGTGGAAGATAACCTGGATTAACTTTTAGTTTTTGGAATGATGCGTATTTCATTAGAAGTAATATTTTTTTATACGTATCATGTCGAGGAGGTCGATGTAATTTTTGGGGGAATATGTATATTTAGGGCGGGGAATTATAAGTGTATATAAAAATCATACTTCTATTACTCCTTTGTGAAATCAAGAAAAGCTCTAGAGGTATTTTATACGTTTTTCCTACACCAATAGCCGACTTGGATAGTTGATTAGATTTAGTAACTAGACTTATGACAGAAACTGTATACTATATCCTGTGTACTTTATTCCTGTACAACTACAAAAATAATGTAAGCCCTTAGTCTCCCCCTGAAGAACTACAGCCAGCACAAAATACGCAAGTAAAGCCATTCATACGATACGAAAACAACCCCTCCCCCCCCTCCTATAAAATCTAATTACACCCAATCGATCGCAGAATAGCCCAACCTCGCCCTCCTCGTATTAATCTTATCACACCTTCTACGGATAGCCACCTCCTGCACCTCCTTATCAGTTCCCTCCAACTCCTCCAACTCCTCCACATCCCTAATATCCAAAATAGCAAACCTATAACCCATACAAGCCGGGCAACAAACCTCCTTCCCACATATCCTCCCCATCGTAACCTCCGGGAAATCGTTCTTGATTGCGCCACACCCAGGACAGAACATATGGTCTTCACAGTACATGTATGGACAACGACCCCAATACAACCGCATGGCATCCACTCCACTCGGGTTCACATAGATTACTTCGCAGGGATCAAGTGGTTGGAGCTTCCTACGGTCGGATGCACCGGAATCATCCCATTCTGCTCGATTGCTTAGGTCGGGACTGTACTCGTCCGTGCCGAGTGGGTAGTATTTGCTCTTGGATAGTGCGGTGTAGTAGCAGAGGTTTCCGGAAATGTTCCAGGTTCCTGGAGCGTCGTTGAGTGAGAATTCGGGTCCCCAGACGTGTACGGTGCCGTCGCGAGTGATGCGTGTGACGAGGAGGACCTCGGACCAGAATTCGGAGGAGGTGGTAATGATGATTAGGTCTCCGGGGTTGAGTTTATCAATTATAGATTGTTGCTGGCGGGTAGGCATTTTTGTGTGTAGGGGGAGGGTCTTGCTCTTCTTCGCTATTTTTGTTTGTGGTGGTTGTGGTTTGGAGATAGTTTGTGGTGGGGTGAAATGAAAATATGGGGGGGGTTTTTTTGAGGGTGGAGGGGAGGAATTAACACTGGTATTTGTACTCTCAATTTTTTTTGTTTTGTATATAATTAGGGGGCTTTCGTTGTTGGAATGTCAAATGTGTAGTACGTACTACAACTATAATGTATCTGTTAATAACCACGAAGTACAAATTATAAGTACCTTTTTTTTACACCCCAAAACTAATTTCTAGGAACTGGACTTCATAGTGATTATACCTGTTACACATGGTCTTGAGCTATGAAATATACTCTTGGCCAATTTCTTATCAGATGTCGTAGAGCTAGGATTTATTCATAAGGTATCACTCGGTGGGCTCCACGTAATTAGTATAGCTCAATCTCGTACTGATGGAGTGAGCTAGTTCTTGTGCTTCGTTTGGAATGGTTATAGTTTACATGAGAGATATACAGACCTTGTTCGGGGTGAGTCCCACAGCAAGATTTCTCATGATAGGTCTGATAAGGTGTTGTCCGTGCATTTGATCCTGGGCACGCAATTCTTGGCATAGCCCTACTGTGATAAAGCAGTATGGGCTATGTATTCTTCTGAAGATACCGGAAGACCATCAAACACTAGAAGGGATTTTGTCATTTTATAGTATGGACTAAACCAAGATCATACGTAAATAAGAAACTGGCCTCTGGGACCAATATAACAGTGACTTAAAAAAACATCTATAGATGACCTCAAATTTACTCTCTAAACCCCTCTTTTGACCATCTACAGACCTCCCAAGCACTCTTCAACCCACTATTCTCCCCCATATGTGCCCAGAACTCCAGCGCTCTCTCAGCATTTTCTACAACCTCCTCCCACCCTGTCTGTATCTGAAACCCATGTATCGCCGCCGCTCGAAGAATAAGTGTATCACATAACCTCGCACGACAATCGAACCACACCCCTGCATTGCGGTGATACATCACGTTTCTATCTGTTGACAGATTATAAACGCAGTATTTCAACGCAAGTGACGAAAAATGTGAAACCTCCCACTGTAGATGTGAATCTGAGAGTGAATCTATCCAGGGAAGGTGATTGAGTGCTAGGTTAATATAGGGGCGGTACAATAGTTCGTGGCACTCAATAAAGCGCTTCCGGAGGTGCTGTTGGAACTCGTTATCGAGGGGTTTGATATCAATCGGTGGGAACGGATTCGGGAAGTGGATTGATGGAGGAAGCGACGATTGCCAACGAGAGACATAGGCTTCGAATTCACGAGTAATAGTGACTAAACTTGAGAGACGTTGTTGATTGAGCGCCTTTGAAGAAGTGACACGGTTGTTGAGATCTCCCTCGAAGCATGAGACTTCATGGACGATGCGGTTATGAAGACGTCGGAGGAAGATCTCAGCGGTGTAGAAGTACCATGACTGGTTTTCGGCATCAGTGTAGTGCTGCGGTTCGAACGACGTTGGGGGGGCCGGAAAGTGAAGAGGATATTCCATCTGTGCTCCAGTTGGTACTGGTAAGGATAGCGCAGCACGAAGCTCGCATTCAGCTTTAAGGCAGGTCCAGTATAATCGCTGCCTAAGGTACTGTTCGTAGGTCATTCCACAATCAGTGTTGGTATGGCACTCTAGTTGATCCCGGGTTTCGGAGGTGACGATATGTAACGTTTGCCAGGTGACGCAAGCAGTGTGGAACACTTTATACGCAGATATAGGCTCGAGATTATAGAGATACCAGAACCTGTTGATTGCATTAGATATGGGCGGCCTTTTATATCGGCGGATAAGTAGCTAACTGGTTACTACCCGGATAGACACAGGCATTGCACAGCAAGCTCACTATCTTCGCTCATTGCTAGTCCTAGTCGTTTCTGTGCCATACTCCAGTATTGTTTTGCAAGCTCTAGCTCTGGATCTCTAGGCTTGTGAATGACATCGAAGGGTGGTGAGAGTGCATAGTCTTTATAGTTTTCTGATATTGCGCCGAGGGCGCAGGTTAAGAGGATGAGACAGGAGTCCAGGTCCCATGAAAACCCGTTCTTAGAGACGTCAAGCATTGCCCGCTCAAGAACTGCTAGATCACTAATAGGGTGGCTTGGGCGTACTCGCATGACATAGACATCGTGCAGCCTCCGTATTGTAATACCGGATAGAGCGTTTTGTTGAGAAGGGGAAGAAACTTGAGTAATAGTAGCCCTCGTTGATTTTGGGATAGAAAGTTGAGGGCGGTCTTGTGGAAAGACATTCCATGCTAATAGACTATCTAGCCGTGAGGGGATACGCAGTTCAGTCGCTGGGAGCAAACCTGATCCAGCGGTTGAGCGCTCTGGATCGAATCCATCAATTATAATATCTTCGCGCTCAATAATAGGAGCAGGGGGAGTTGAAGTAGCGGTAATATTTGTGACTGCACTTAATAGCGGCGAGGGAGCAATAGATCGTGGTTGTTGCAGTTGCGGCTGGTTATTCTTCAGCAGTTTTTCTAGACGATCAATACCATCAAGAATCCTCAGACTTGTCGATTCATATCTAAAGATTTAGTCCCCTCAGATTAGTCAAGTACGAGCAATCTATTGCTGTAGATTACGTGCACAGCTGAGCTATTGCACTCGAGTAGTACGTGCAACATACAAGCTTAGCTCCTTCTCCTCTGCCCCAGAATAATAGCACTCTATCCCAGTCCTGACACAGCTCCCACAGGCCGGCTTCACATTATCGCATTTCGTCTTTCTAGACCGACAGCTATCACAAGCAGTCGGTGCTCGTTTCCTCACGGTCGTTGTTGTTGAAGAGTTCGGCATTGCTACCCCGACGCCTGAACCAGAGCCTTGCGGAGAAGTTGTTGTGCTCGTGCGACCACCACTAGTTACAGAGGTCAATTGGTTCCCATCGAAAACTACAAGAATAGATAAGCCTAGGGAAACCTCGGAACGAAACGAATCATGAGAATTAATCTAATAGGTATGCAGAAAGGACAGGGATTATGCTTGCCTTCAATACGCTGACGCTTCTGTGGCCGTATATTAGCCTCTGAGCGTAGAACGGACGTCGGAACAGGAAGATCGAAGGGTGTCATGCTAAATCTACAGCTGCAGCAGTATATTTGTTGAATGATGGTAGACAAGCGAGAGTAAAGTCGAAGATGGCGTATGCAACACGCAAGTGGTAAACGTATGCTATGGGTTAGGGTTATAGGCCATTAGGTTCGTCTTAGCCAGCAATTTCCACCTTACCAATCAGTTATCCAGGGCCAGAAGATTAGGGCTACGCTGTAAGCATTTGAAATACAAGATGTGCATATAGACTCCTTGTTTCTATCGAGTAGGTATATATATATACAGATATATATAAGTATTCTCGAGATTAAGGGAGATCCTCGGCAGCCTGTGGTCTAGGTACCAACTACATGTACTTAAGTACCCCCACCAAGGCGTACAGGAGAGTGGAGTGGGGTAGAGTATATGTAGTTACATGGGCCCCAGTATGTAGAACTACTTTACTACCGTCTTCGCTTAGGCTGTCTACTAACCCCCATACTCTACTAAAGAGAGTAATTGCCGGATCATCGGCATGGGGAACTGTAATCCCCACCCACCACTAGAGTGCCATGTCACAGTCAAAGGCCAGAAGGGGAAGAGAATCTGTAGGGGGTTCCTCAAAATTACATATACATCACGCATAGATATGCTGTGAATCCCTGTAGACTAAAGTGGCCCTTCGATTTAACTAACAGCACTAAGACGTTTACAGACTACAGTACACTCGTCCTATGGAGCTAGGTTTATAAGAATACGCGTAATATAAATACATGTACTCTTACCCCCCTGATATGAGGTACTCTAATATATAGGCCGAGTGTACATGCTATACAACTATTTAGCCTCGATGCGGTCGCATTGACTACATGTACTTGCCGTATAGAAAATATTTCTCTAGATCTCAATACAAAGAGGAAATGTTGGTTGACAGCTCATGGCGTTTGGTCATCACTACATGTAGTTTGCATATAAAAATAGGACATTTGATAAGCCTCTCACAAATCTATCATTATTTTCATGTCCTAGAGTAACATGCTGAATCCCGTTAATAGGGCATCCATTTGGGGTTTAGTCTGTTTATTTTACCTCTTAAAGGGTCTATGAATGTTGTGATTAGTGATAAGTGGTGGCTTCTGATTAAGGCTCTACGATATAGTGTCTCTGTAAACCTACATCTCTAGTACATGTAGTCACCCCAGAGATACTGATTGGATATGACTCATAGATATGGCACTACTGCTGCATAACTTATGTAATTTAACTAAAGCCCTCAAGTAAACTACGCCATCCTATCAATCAATCAATACAAACCATCTATGAACAAAATACACCCCCCCCCCCGCAGTACCTTCATCTATCTAGTTTACCAAGACCATATCCCTAACAGCAGGGAGGTACTCGCCCTCAACCTCGCCACCAAAAGCAACAGACATCTTCATGAGCTGCCGATAGTTCCTTCCTGGGGAAACCTTTCCAACAACGGTCTCAGTCTCAGTCTCGACCTTACGAGGAACAACCAAAGGACGCCCGAGAATGGCTTCCATGCCCTGAAAAGCGAAAGTAATGGCCTCTTTAGCACCACCACTAACACCAGCCTCGTCAAGCATAGTGAACCTCACACCCTCAGCCTTGAACTCGTTCTCCATATACTTCCAGATATTAGGGTTGTATGCTCCTCCACCACACATATAGACCTCTTTGCACTTAATAGTTCCGTCTGAATTCTTTGGTCCATACTTACGATAGGCCTCAACAGCAGCACGGGCTGTGATAAGGGTAATGGTCGCGACGGTGTCTTGCGGTGAAAGGCCGCGGGACTCACAAAGTGTGATGATTTCGGAGGCCTGTTCATCACCGAAGAGCTCACGCCCAGTAGTCTTGGGGGGGGGCTGGGAGAAGTAGGGGAGAGAAGAAAGATATTCGGAGACGATCTCGTTAGATGGGACACCAGCGGCACCAAAGACACCGTCTTTGTCGTACTCCTGGGCGCCGTTGGTGTAGTGGCGCATAGCAAAATCGATAAATATCTAAAGGTGTTAGAATCATGGAATACCAACCTTCATAGGATTGGGGGTTTTTACGTTTCCTGGGCCAGTGTCAAAATCGTAGATTCCACTCATTCCACCATTCTCATCTGAGGTGGGTGGAATAAAGCAGACATTCGCGATACCTCCGATATTCTGGCAAGCACGAGGAATAGTAGGGTGCTGGAGGAGGAGGCCGTCAAAGAAAGCAATCATAGGAGCCCCTTGGCGTCCAACAGCCTGTTCTGATATTCTGAAGTCGGTGACTGCAGTCTTCCCGAGACGAGCAGCAAGGATAGCTCCCTCGGCCATGGTGAGAGCAGAGCGGGTCTGGCCCTCTCCGGGCATAGACAAAAGCCAAATAGTTTGTCCGTGGGAAGCAACAACATCAATATCATCCTCAAGGTTGAATCCATGGCGCTTACAAAATTCTTCCACGGCATCGGCAAAGACCTCACCGAGCTGAACATTGATTTGACAGAGTTCCTCGGGGGTTGTTTTGTTCTCACGGATGATACGGAAAACAGGCTTCTTGATTGACTGGGGAAGCTCGATATCGTCGTACTTCAGGACCTTCATGTGAAGGGAGGCAGAAGGGGACTCTTGGGTGAAGTGGCAGAGAACACAATCGACACCGTCCATGGAGGTGCCGGAATTCAGTCCAAGGACGCGTAGAGAGAGGGGAGCCATTATGATCGGGATTACCTCTGAGAAGGGGATGAATATCGAAAGTTGATATAGGCTCTAGAGGTCACAATTGAACCTCAAATTAAGAATAAGGAGAAAGTGGTCTCTGAGAGAATAAGACGAGCTCCCACTCTTAATATAATCTTCTCACCGCGCTTAGAGATAGCAAATTCAAATCTCCTAATTAATACATCCCCATACGGAGTACTATCTCCGGTTATTCTCCTTAAGACTAAATCGGAGCTTCTCTGCCTTCACCTTAAAACTCCGAGCATCTCCCCAGTGTCACAACTTGGCAACTATCAGACCTCAATTCGGCGAATAAACAATGTGGATGAATCTATAAAACGTGACAAGTGTTACAAAATTTGTTTGGTGGTGGTACAATGATAATTAAGACGCCGTTAGCCGGAAATCCCGAGCATCTCCGCAGAGAAATAAGTTATGTAGTTATGTGGCTAAGAGGCTGACTAAGAGACTTGGCAAAAGATTGATTTATTGCCACCATTAGAGTATGTAAAGTCTGTCGTCTGGGTATATACAGTACCCAGGGGTGTGCTTAAGTACCGAGGAATCGATTCTCATACGCTCAAAATTTGCTTGCGCCACATGTAGGGGCCAATAGAGCCCTTGCGATACCCACCACCTGTATGGGGAAAAAGGTGCCAAGAACTTCTTCTATACCTCCTTTAAAAAATCAAAAAATACAAAAATAACTATATAAATGCGCTCTCCATTTGCTTGATACTAGAAGTAGTTTAAAGGCTATGCTTGATGGTTTTTGCTGAGCACTTTGTAAATAGGAGTCAAACTACAGTCTTTGAGGTTACGCTTCCTTGCCGAGGGACATCACAGCTGATATACCACTTTGGTGACCAGCGTGGTATTATCAGTCCAACCACAAGCTCACATCAAAGGACTACCCAGCCAGAGGCAGTTCTTGGTGCTTACCCTTAACACCCGGTACATCTTCCTAATACAGAAGCCTGGTTGCAACTCTTACCCAGGCGACATACCTCGTTTTTTCAGCGAGTACGACGAGAATGTTTCGGCCATCTCACCGGGCAGATATAGTACAGCGTGCGGTAAGAAAGATCGAGAAACCAGGGTCTGCTAGCAAGGACTTGTGGCCAATCCTACGACAAGAACCTTCGCCAAAAACCCCTCGCCAAAACCCCAAAGAACGAATAAAAGCCCTGAATCCCGTGTCGATCTTTTTACCGTACACTGTACAGTCGTGTCCAACAAATTCCCGGAGCCCCCCCCCATGTAGTAACAGCAAAAGAGTTCGCTCACCTACATAGCTAGGTGATATAGCTAGGTGACTAGGTGAACTACTTCTCCCCAGGGAGTCGAACCACAGGCCTTATGGTTCGGCCCTGTTGTGCCAAGGCTATCATCAATTGGATGACACCTTTCCCGGTAGGCTAAGGGGCCTACCAGTGGTATTTGTTGAGAGCCAGCAGCTCCTATAAGCTCATACCAATTTATAGCTGTGTCATAGAGCCCCTTTATTGTGTGATGACTGACAGGACTCGGTGGGGCAAAGGGCACTCAAAGTGATGCATTTATTTTCCTCATAATCCCTTTAGTCTTCAGATTTGTTCTTGCATTAATGCCAGCGTTTGTGGTGCTGAGGTTTGTGGGTTTGCCGTTGCTAGTGGGGGGGGGGGGGGCTCCGGGAATTTGCTGGACACGACTGTACATGCACTCGATGGGGGATGTAAATTATACTCTAATTTACTCAATGCTCACTGTAGACTGCCGCATCCAGCGATCACGCCTTGTATAGGGCTTTCATTATCTAATAATTATTGCCTACCGTACCCAGTATGTCTTGGCGGTTTGATTAGAATAGTGATAAAGACAAGGCAAAATAACAAGGACTCGTTCCTTGCCAAGTATGCCTTTAAAATCTATATAATACAGTCTGTGTAATGCACCTAAACAGCCCTATCTAGAGTATCCTTTATCCTTTCCATCCGTGCTCTCTTGGCGTTGATGCGGGACTTAGAGGCGCACGCGGGGGTATCTATGATGGAGCCGGGGATGACGAATCCTATTAAAAACTAACAAAAAGTCAAAAAAATAATCTCAAGCCCAGGCGCCAAAGTTTATGGTATGGGAGAGAACACTTTGGATAGGAACCCTTTGGATAGTCAGAATAACACAAAACCCCAGTTTTATTGGAGTTCATTTTCTGCTTTCCATAGAATTCGTCATACCTCTGGGCGCACCTATACGTAATCCCATTATAAACGTAGATCTATTTCTACTGTAAAGCAGGGCAAATGTTTTACCCCAATCCCAATGTCTGAGTTTTGGACGCATTCTCGCTTATAGAGTACAGCCGCGCTTTGCTATTCCGTACCGCGGTATACCGGATCCCTTGCTATCCTACGCAAAACCTCGAGTTCCTTGTCATCCTCTTGCTATTTCGTATGTATGTACAAGAACTTGCAGATTATTGCTATCCGGCATAGCGGAGTGCGACTATACATAGTATGGTTCAACCCTGAAAAGGCCTGAGCGAATTACCTAGACATAATATTACTCATAATGGTTTGGCAAAAAGAGCTTAGGAAGTTTTGATAAAGTTTCTGATTTGTTCCAGCCTACTAGTGAACCTGCGACCCTGGTTGCCATGGGTAGTGGCTATTGGCTATACCTGGTATAGTCCTACCGCGGTAGACTCCTCTGTATATGAGATTCCCCGGAATTCGCAATCCCCACAACCGCTTAGGTGGAATTCAACCCCCCCTCCCCCCCGGATGTATACGGCCCACTGACCCCAGAACCGGGACAGTGCACCCTGGTCATTCCATTTCTCCGAGCGTCCCTGCTAGATGGCTCCAGATGGTAGCAGCTTGGGTGTCAGCATTCACTAGTCAAGTGGGGTATGAATTAATGGGAGTGGTGGTGGTGATGATTATGATGATGATGATGATGATGATGATGATGATGATGATGATGATGATGATGATGATGATGATGATGTTATTGTTGTTGAAATGAATGTATAAAAACCGTCAGCATACCTCCTGTGTACTTGTGCTACTTGCCTAAAGCCTCAGTGTTTTCACACTATCTCTTCTCCTCAATAAATCTTTTACTAGTCTACACCATTTTTATCACAACCACAGCCACCACCATCATCATCATCACTACCATCATACGATCGTAATGTTTTTATGGGGTAACGCCAGAGGAGCAACTCTCCGAGTCTTAATCTCCATCGCAAGCTCTTCAGCCTTTTTACTCTTTGGCTATGACCAAGGTGTATTTGCTGGCTTGATTGGTGGCGATGGCTTCAAAGACACTTTCAATAACCCTTCCACAAAAACTATTGGCACTGTTACCGCTATCTACGAGATTGGATGCTTCTTTGGCTCTATCTTCACTTTCTGGGCCGGTAATAGACTTGGTCGAAAGAACTCGATCTGGCTTGGGTTGGCTATCATGTTAGTTGGGACTGCCTTGCAGACTTCAGCATACACTATTTCCCATATGGTTGTTGGGCGTATTGTTACCGGTATTGGGAATGGTATTAACACTTCAACAGTGCCGATGTGAGTGCATTTATCTTTGGAGGCTTTTAAAATGAATATAGCATACTGATTTTTTTATATGAAGGTATCAAGCTGAAACTACTAAGGCACGTTCACGTGGACGTATGATTTCTATAGAGGGATGGTTTATTACTATTGGTAATTATACCTAGGATTCACAATGATTACTATTCAAATACTAACACTCCTATCTAGGTATTGTAATTTCTTACTGGGTCACCTATGCTACCTCAAATCACCCCAACCCAGACATTCAATTCCGTACTCCTATTGTCTTACAGGCTGTTTTTGGAATCGTCACTATGGTCCTTCTTATTGGTCTTCCTGAATCTCCTCGTTTCCTCATGGCGAAGGACCGCCGTGAAGAGGCTATTGAGGTCCTCGCAGCCCTTGAAGGTAGATCCCGCGACTCCTCGGAAGTCCAGAAGGAGTTCGAGAGCATTTCAAACGCTCTAAAGTTTGAGAGCGGTTCTGGAAGCGGAGAAATTGATTTCAAGGATTATTTCAAAGGTGGCAAGTCGCAGACATTTCGTCGTCTGTGCCTGGCCTATGGTATTCAGATGATGCAACAGCTGACTGGTATTAACGCCGTCATTTTCTACTCGGCCTACCTCCTCCAGAATGTCCTGAAGATTGAGCGTGAACTCTCTCTTATTATTGGTGGCTGTACTGGTCTCACCTTCTTCGTCTTCACATTTATCCCTATTTTCTTCATTGACTCCTGGGGTCGTCGCAAGCCTTTGATATTCGGTGCTATCGGTCAGGCCATTGCTATGCTATTCATCGCTGTTCTTGTGAAGCTCTCTACTCAGGACGACAATAAAGCTGCTGGTGTTGCTGGTGTTATATTTGTCATTGTCTACATCGCTACATATTCCGGCTTTGGTTGGGTTGCTACCCCTTGGTTATACCCTACCGAAATTTCCGAGCTCCGCTTCCGTAACCAATTTACCGCCCTCGCTACTTCTGCCAACTGGCTATGGAACTTTGTCGTCGTTGAGATTACACCTTTTGGCGCGGAGAACATTGGTTGGAAATTCTTTTTGATTTGGATGTGCCTTAATGCTGCTTTTGTTCCTATCATTTACTTTTTATATCCTGAGACCGCTGGAAAGACCCTTGAAGAGCTCGACTCCCTCTTCTACGAGACAACTAAAGCATGGAAAATCACTAGTAAGGGCACTGATACTAAAGCTGGCATAGCTGGGTCCATGAGTGATGATGAGGATATCAACGGGGATATATATCAGAAATAAGTAGTAAGTTATGAGATGTAAAATTGTGAGATTTCTTTAGATGTTCTAGATGATAAATGATTTATGAGTACAATAAGCTATGCTACCTCAGGGTTTGTATACTACAAATATTATGTGTGTTGTTTCCTGATATTTTTTCTTGTTTTCATATGAAGTGTCTATTTAGATTCCTTACTCCATACTCTATTTTTGGTGGCGGATTCTTTCTTGCTAGAGTATACATGTATACTATCGAATAAGTATAATGTGGGCAAAATTACATGTAGGTTTGGGGGACCTATGACAGAGGGTATTGGGAGCATACGTATACATATAGAAGCCATAAGAGAACTCAGTAAAACGGGTCCTCTAAGCTAATTCTCTTGTCGTCTACATCTCTTTCCTAGGTTTTAAGTATCATTGGGATGTAAAGTACATTTATTTAGAGGGTTTTACCATAAAATCCCTATATATTACAAGAATATCTTATTTTATCCCCAGTTCAAGAAGTCTTTGCGTACTATGGCAAAAGAGGTCAATGAGCCGCGCACTACTTCGTACTACAGATTCGCATTGCACCTCTCCGCCAGGGACTCGAACCAGATACCTTGCGGTCACCAGACAGTTTAGCTAAGCACAGATACCATTAGGTTATACTGGCTTGTATGTATTCCTATCTAACAGGTAGATATCCAGCCTTCTCCTATTATTGAGGGTAAATCCCATAGAAAATCCAGCTCCTCCATCCCTCTCCCTCTCCCTCTCCCACCTCTCTAGTGCTTATTTGCTCCTACCAAACGCTTAGCAACCTTCACCCACCAGCACCCGAGTGTCTAACAACTCCTTGGAGCCCCCCCCCCGACTACTCGGACCCCAATATCACCGCAACTAAAAATCAGATAGCTTTACCTACGTATTATTTAGTATCTATATGCCCTCTACTTACACACTTAGTCTATTGTTGTTGAGTTTCAAGCTGTTGCATATTGTATACTATATATTGATTAGATGTATTGAATAACAAGCTAAAGGTTCCGGGCCGTAGCGAGATTTAGGGTGACGGATAGGGCTGTCTATTTAACTAAAGTAAGTGTAGCGAGGACTGCCAGTAGCGTTTCTTGGCGGTTTATACCTAAACTTAACTTAACAGGCTTTGGTTTTTTTGTATGTACTAGGAAGGGCTCGGGGCTAGACTGTGATTTATGTATGCCTTCTGACTTACTTAAACCGTTACCAGTACTCTAGATTTTTCAGGGTTATGGTTTTGGCAAATTTTGGGTTTAGTGTGCAGTTACCTTGGTGTACTTAAAATAGATATGTAGTAAATACCTATACTCTAGTAAACTCTGTAAAGCTGTTTTATATTAGGCTTGTTCATAAACAACTACCGCCGCTTATAATTTACTAGTCATATGCTTTGAAGGACTCACTAAAGCTATTCCGCCCAAGACATGTGGAAGAAAAGTGCTAAGACGTAAGCTTAACGAGGGTCACATAAACCGAGTGATATATACATAGCTCCAACAGCCACTGCTGACTCAGCCACAACCTAGCTTAACCTCCCCACACATCAGGGCCGGGGAAAAAAAAACTTTCAAACTTCCTTAAACAAACCCCCACCTTCTACAATGGCCGCCGCCGCAGCAAGGACTCTCAGAATTGGTAAGAGCTTAAAGAAATCCTAACTATTATAAGCCTTGTAGACTCTATGATCAATTGTCTCATTTTTTTTTTTTTGTTATTATAGGACTTATCCCCGGTGATGGGATTGGGAGGGAGGTTATCCCAGTAAGTTTTCTAGCTTGAGATTGGGGGGGGGGGGTTCTTTTCTCCCAATTGTGTATGTGTGGGTGTGAGGTTACTGACAGTGGTTTGTGAATTATT
The DNA here is from genome assembly GCA_033030345.1 of Verpa bohemica. Lineage (NCBI taxonomy): Eukaryota > Fungi > Ascomycota > Pezizomycetes > Pezizales > Morchellaceae > Verpa > Verpa bohemica. The sequence continues at coordinate 1,578,400 of JAUFSE010000006.1, forward strand.
CAAGGCCGGTCGTCAGATTCTTGAAGCGCTACAGAGCTCAACGAATCTCAAGTTCTCGTTTGTGGACCTTGAGGCGGGTTTCGAGACTTTCAAAAAGACTGGATCTGCACTACCGGAAAAGACTGTTGATGTGCTAAAGAGTGAATGTGATGGAGCGCTTTTTGGTGCTGTGAGGTAATTGAATCTACCTAGCTACATAGTAAAAAAAAAAAGAAAGCGACTAATTATCCCCCCCTCCGATGGTGGAATATAGCTCCCCAACGACTAAAGTTGAAGGCTACTCTTCCCCAATTGTCGCCCTCCGCAAAAAGCTAGATCTGTACGCCAATGTCCGCCCTGTCAAATCTGTCAAGGGTGGTGCAATTCCAGTTGATCTCGTTATTGTTCGTGAGAACACTGAAGACCTGGTATACCTCCCCTCTCTAATACTAGGGGTGTATATAATGACTAACACTGCCCACAAATAGTACGTTAAAGAAGAGCGCACTTTCACTGCTCCAGATGGCACTAAGGTCGCAGAAGCTATCAAGCGTATCAGCGCCTATGCTTCTACTCGTATCGGTAAAATTGCCTTCGAACTCGCACTCAAGCGTGGATCTCTCCGCGGCTCTAGCGCTGCTCCCCCACTTGTGACTATCACGCATAAGTCCAACGTACTTTCCCAGACCGATGGGTTATTCCGTGAGACTGTTCGTGCAGTCTATGAGGCCAACCCAGCCTATAAGGGTATCCGCTGCGAAGAGCAGATCGTTGATTCAATGGTTTATAAGCTGTTTCGTGAGCCGGGTTACTTTGATGTTGTTGTTGCGCCAAACCTTTACGGTGACATTCTTTCTGATGGTGCTGCTGCGCTTGTTGGGTCTCTTGGTTTAGTGCCGTCTGCAAATGTTGGTGATAACTTTGCTATTGGGGAACCGTGTCATGGATCTGCGCCGGATATCATGGGTCAGGGTATTGCGAACCCGATTGCGACTATTAGGAGTGTTGGGTTGATGTTGGAATTTATGGGTGAGACTGAGGCGGCTGCGAAGATTTATGAAGCGGTTGATGGGAACTTGGTTGAGGGCAAGTACTTGTCGCCTGACTTGGGTGGAAAGGCGGGAACTAAGGATGTTGTGGATGATATCTTGAGAAGGTTGTAGAAGGGTATGATGTGCTGTATATATTTGCTGTGATAGATTTGTTTACGTGAGAATAAAAGCTGTTGTGTATTTTGTTTAACATAGGGACTTGTGACTTAAAAGTGATTCATAGACGTACTTATAAACAGTAGAGTGCTCTTATAGAGGCCCCTACTCTATAGTTAGTATCCGAAGATTATTGTTTATGGAGGTATAACTGTTAATAGTTGCTTACTTTATTGAATGCCCCACCGGCTTTACCTCTCTAATAAGTATATACAGATGTCTTGTATATAAACTGCGTATTTTGAAGCTTCTAGGCCTTGAGCAAGCAGTATAAACTCACAATCCAGCAGGTAATTTCGGCTTTTACATCTACCTCTACCTAATATAGCCACAATATGAAAAAACCCAGTCTACCCTACTACATACATCATAAGGCTTGTGTCGAGTGAGTGTTCATGATCCCTAGTTAGCCGTGTTTTCACTCTACCCCTCCGGATAAGAGGAGGATTTCAAAATCAGAGAAGTTAATGACTTTTTAAAGTCTTTGGCTGATTTTCAGGCGCATCATGAAAACAGGGGATCTATTGACCTGTTAAAGTCAGATCAGGAGAACAATTTGATGAAAGGATAAACCAGCAGCCTTTTTTTTTTTTTTTGTTTTAATTCATAAATACATGCAGCCTTCCAGCTATGGTATTGGTTTGCCTCCTCATCCCCCTCTTAAACCGCAAATAAACACAACTAACATGCTCGCAACTTAATCATAAAAATAACAATGCGTGTACTGTAACTCAAAAACATAAGAATAAAACTAGATAAACCAGCAGCCGAAGGGGGGCAAAAAAGTGAGAGTTTACTAAACAGCTAGAGAACTCACTAATATTTACAGTTTTAGTTGAAAGTGGCCCTGCGACTGCGCGCTATGGAACCGATATCAACAAATAATTCTAGAAACCTATCGAAAAAGAAAAAGAAAAGGCTACAAATTAAACAAGATATTATAAAACTATTTACATCCAGGTTAAGGAGGAAATACTAAATTGATATACCTTCGTGGAAGTAGAGGAAGGTAAGGAGATGAAAAGGGTGGTAGAGTAGTAAATTATTGATTGCTTGACTTTGCTATAGAGGGGTCAAGTAGCAGAAAATTCACCAACTTTCTCATGGAGCCAATATGATGAACTTGTGAGTGTGTATGAAAGATTAAATGTACTTTATGTGGAATCTATTATTTTTCATATAAGGCCTAAATTGAAGAATTAAGGGTCCCCGAGAAGGAAATTAGTATAGTAAGCTAGAACAGCTGAATACGAGCCTCGTGATGTCGGGGCAGGAATTTTATTCCCACTAGTTAAAGCTGTGAAATTGCTAGGCCTTCAGTCATAGTAAGACAGTTTTGTATATATGGGATATATGGGACTGTAGTGATGATGATGAGAACAAGAACAACTTCAGAGCCCTAGAAACAGTAATCTTAAGGCTACTTCATATGCAATCACTCGCACATTCAACTAAGCTCAATAACATACGGTTACATACCAATTATGTTGATTTGCAACTGGTAGACCAATACTCATACCACTTGCGAACCATGAGCACCTTTTCCTTTTCTTTCCTCTCCACATATAAAATTACACGCTTTCCGGCCCACGCATCATCAAACTCCAAGTCCCAAAACAAAAAAGAACAACCAATCCCTTCAAGCAAAGACAAGGAGGAAACAGATGTATATATACTCTCAACACTCTCGCCCTTCTCCGCTAGAAACTCGCCATATCGATCCAAGTACCAACGAACCCAAGATCCCGGCTATGTTTTCCCTTCATAATCGCTTCAAATTCACTAAAGTTAAGCCTACCCTCACCACCGCGCTCTTTAATTTCAGCTTTAATCCTTTCGCGCTCAGCAGCTTCTTTCTCTTCTTTTGTAGGTTCTTTTTTCTCTACTTTTTCTTTTTTCTCGCTAGCTTCTCCATCCGACTCTTTCTGCTCTGTGGTCCCGCCGGGCTCTTCTGCCCCCTGTTCCGCTGTGGGAACCGAAACTACGGCCTCATTGCTAGACGCTACTTTCCGCGCTTCTATAGCTGCCTCCTCCTTTGCAGCAAAAAGGAGATCCAAGAGCTCGTTGAGTCCTTGTTGCGTAATCTGATACAAAACTTCACTCCCTACATCCTGCTCCTCTGTTCCAACTCCACTATCATCATCCTCCAAAAACTCTCTTCGCCTAGCCTCCTTCTCGGCAGGCGATGACTCCGACTCAGATGATCCTGTCTCTGGAATTAAACTCGGCATCGTTGCCGCCACTGCAGCCGCAGAATTACTATCCTCGCCGGAGGCCAGCCAGTCCTCAAATGTCTGATCGTCATCTGTACCACTTGTGACCTCTGGTAACCGAGGTGCAGTCGAGTGCCGGAGTTCACTAGCGATTTCACGGCGAGAAATTCGGTCGTCCCCTGAAGGAAGGATAGCGGGATGAATATCGATGTCTGAATCTACTTCCCAAGCCTCTTCGTCACTGCCAATATTGCCTTTACCTTCGCGATCGGTACCAGTAGGGATAGAGCCGGCAAAAGCGGCAGATATGGGTTGCGAGCCTATTAGCACGTTGGCAGCTTGGTTGGCTTCAAGCATGTCATCTTCCATGGATGCTACCATGTCTTTTACTAAGTCTTTACTCAAGGCGTAGAATGCGCGGAACATGCGCAGGAAATCTTTGCGGTCGACGTAGCCATCACCGTCGAGGTCGTAGCCTCTGAAGATACGTTTCAGTTTTTCAGGATTGCGATTCTTGTTGTAGTTTAGTGCAGATAAGCCGCGGACAAACTCTTCGAAACCAATAAGGCCATTCGAATCGGTGTCATAGAAAGCAAACATCCGATCATAGATTAGATTTGGGGGGGGTGGGCGAACATGGGTATTGGGGACGAAACATTTATCGAAGGTTTGCCGGGAAATTGCGCCATGAAGGTGAAGAGGGTCGTCAAGATATTCAGTTGCAGCGAGGCATTTAAACTGCTCGTAGAGGGCTTCAATCTCGGGTTGTTCGACTATTCTTGTCAGTATTCCCTTAATCTTCTAGTTGGGCCTGGGGGGTATATACATCCAGTTTCTCCACCAAAAACCTTAGCTAGTTCTCCCGGGAGCGCAGGTGGCATAAGTCCTGGTTTTCCAGGATACCAGGGTGTTTGAGCCTGTCTTGGGTTCCCCAAGAATGGAGCAGGAATGCGGACTTTGTAGAAAAGGTGGGTTTTAGGGTGGGAGTCAAGCGCCTCACAGTTCTCGCACAAGTCAAAGTCAACGCAGTTTGCGCAACGATAGCGGATACCACGTATTGGCATTATATTACAGCTATTGCAAGTTACACCGCGATGAACGTAAGAATCTTGCTTAGATTGCTCCTATTCGGAGTTAGCTGCTAACCAGGAATGAGTTGGATATGAGAGTTACTTCGGCGATTAGGTAGAGTAGATTTAATAAATTCTGATTGTCATTTTTTTCTTCTGCTGGAAATGAAAATTCACTATCACCATCATCTGCACCCCTACCTGCACCCCGAGCCTCTTCGGTAGTAACAGTAGCCTCTACAAGTGCATCAGTTACTGAAATCGGGATATTCATCCCACCCTCTACACCCAGTGCTTCAACCAGCTGTTCATCTGTCATAATCCCGCCAGTGTCCGGATTCGCTGTGTTTGATGAAGGTGCAGAGTTCTGATTTGAGGTGCTATTATTCCTCCTTCCGGAGCGGCGTGACACTCTGCGGGCATTAGAGCGCTTTAGACGTTTTGCGGCAGGGCGAGAGGTGTTGTAGACTATATGGTATGCAAGGAGAGAAACGGCTACAGCTGCGACGGGAATGATGACGGGGTATAATCGGGAGATGTAGGATTGGCGGAGTGTTGAGAGTGACATCTTGTGGTGAAGTATGATGTTGGGGGGGGGGGTCGTCGGAAAGATGAGGAATGACGTCCGTAGGGGTAGGGGCTAATGATTATCTGGTGAGGTTCTGGGGCAAGTTCTAGGATGAGAACTAATTCAAGTGGCGTACTATAGTTGTATGTTATATGTGGCGGTGAATCATCATGTGGCTTACGGGAGTGTTTTTGCGCTTGCTCTTCCCTGCTTTGCTTTCTTGACGTTGTTGGCCCAAGCCTCGTTCTGTTCACAGCCTGGATTTCTTTCTGAGAAGAACAACACCCAGCATCGACCTGAATATCCCATATCCCATATCCCAGGTTTTCCCTCCCTAGACGCCTCCTCCGTTTTCCTGCTCATCTTCCTCATCTTCGTAAGTTTCTCTCTCTCTATTCTCCTTATCTTCTCCCTTCTAGTGGTGCCTCTCTCCTGCAGCCTTTCCTCTTTTACTCTGACTAGAACCTTCCCCTCCCGCTCGGGCCTCTCCCTGTCTAACCCGTGCATTCTTTCACCACCCGCAGATCTGTTCTTTTCTCTCCTCCGGTGGTCCTCATCCCTTCAGCGCCGTTTCTTTCCTTCTCTCACTCGACCACCTCTCGAAATTTAACGCTTTACGTGCTACACGCGGTTTACGGCAAAGATAAACGAGAACCCACCTAACTTTTTTCCCTTACAACAACAGCACCAATGATGTCCGGCGAAGCATGGCTGTACCTTCTATCGGTATTACTCAATGCCGTCAACCTGTTTCTCCAGGTATTCTTCACTATCATGTGAGTCCCCTTGTAACCCGCATCTTATCTGGCCTCTTGGTTGCTGTACTAACGAGCGAATAAGGTACTCGGACCTGGAATGCGATTACATCAACCCCATCGACCTCTGCAACCGCCTCAACACCTACATCATCCCTGAAGCCGCTGTACATGGCTTCTTGACCATGCTGTTTCTCATTAATGGGTACTGGGTTGCGCTGGTCCTGAATCTGCCGATGGTGGCATTTAATGTTAAGAAGTACGTTTTCTATTTCCTGAATTCCCTTTTCGTGGCACTTTCTAGGAGATAAGCGGCCACGTTGGGGTTTTCCTCGGAGATAAGAACTAACCGAAAGTAGAATCCTTGATAACGCACATCTTCTCGACGCAACGGAGATTTTCAGAACATTGAACAAGCATAAGAAGGTTCGTCCCATTCTGTTCTACGTCCTAAGAAACTTTTACATTCTACGTGTTTCCTGTAATATGATTGGGGTATCTAATATTTAATCTTTGCGAAAATAGGAATCCTTCATTAAGCTCGGTTTCCACCTTGTCATGTTCTTCTTCTATCTCTACAGCATGATTGTCGCTCTTATCCGCGATGAGACCCACTAAACATTTTTCCGAGCCTTTTTTTTTGCTTGGGATTGCGGGAGTTGAGGTGGGCTGGTTAGGAGGTCGATAATGCTAAAAGAATCTTGAGCGATAAGAGATTATTGAAAGGAATAAGTAAGGGATGAAGTGGGAAGATTCAGAGGATATATAACGGATCTATGAATATATTAGGTGGATGTTGGGGTGGAGGTAGGGGCTAATACAGACTTTCCTCTTTTCTGGGAGTAAGGGACTTGGGATACTATTACCTGTATAGACACTTCTATTACTGCTATTTTACTTATTGCTACTTTCTACCCTACTGCGATTGCTTTTTTGCTACGTTTGGAGCAAGGTGACTGGGTTTTCTTGTGCTGTTCGGGTCTCTTTCTTTCGGCTCAGTATTCGCGCGGTACTTCTAGTTTGGGTTGTGGATGTAGTTATGTTTCTAGTTTTTTTTTCTTTGATATGATGTGTATTTGGTAGGGAAAAGGGGGGTAAGGGTTAGGAAAATTGGAGGGTTTGGTCAAGGACGATTAATGTGAATGTGTGATTTAATGATCCTGGTATTGTGAGCGTTCATTTCGGCTTCATGGTGTCATTTGCATGTGATTCTGAGTACAAATCGAATGGATGACGATAACCACGGAATCCGGAGGCAGTGGGCCGAGGGCAGTCACGGCGAGCCACGGGGGGGCTGAAATCGGCAGTGGAATGGCACGAGTGATTCCCGATGATGGTAAAACCTTTTAGAATCGACGGCTTGGGATAAAGGCACCCTTGAAAAGCTTGTTTTTTGTTCTTTTTCTTGGCGTTGCATCTGCGCAGAGGAAGCTTTGGTTAGAGACTACATGTATTGAGGGTTACATGCAGATACAGTATGATAATAGGATACATGTAGCTATCTAGCTATATTTCAAGAGACCACTATTCCGTGTGGGATTGATGAGAGTTGATGGGTAAGAAAAGATTCACTCAGTGCTCCAAACAATCTTGTATCCGGTGTTTATACATGTAAGCACATGTGTCACCGACGAGATCCTTATTGAATGTATGTATGTAGTGCCTACAACACGAGTAACTTGACATGTACAAGTACGATGAAATAAGTAGTGTTATCTCATATTCGTCTTTAATATTAGTCCTGGTCTTCATCCTTTAGCAAGAACCTGACTATATATTTACTGTTTTGTTTAATACATGCAGGTATTGATGTCAACCCCGCCCTCCAGCAGGGGTTCCTAAGCCTTAATAATTTTCTATACCAGACTTGTTTCTCGCTTCACGGTAGTAGATATCCTATAATTTAGTCGAGGAGACTTCTATTCCTCAATGTAGACCCAAAGTGGTATTATTACACGCCTAAATAGATCTCTTCATGACCCCAAAAGCCCCCATGCAAGAAATTCCCCCAATTGGACCCCCCCCCTCCCACTTTCACACTAATCCCTACACTAAAGGCCTTCCCCACCAATTATTTGTGCCAACCCTCCCTAAATCCTTTCATCAGCTACCTCAACCACCACAATCTTCTCTCTCTCTCTCTCTCTCTCTCTCTCTCTCTCCACCCTTCTTCCTATTCAACACAGTATACTATAATGGAGGAAACATCTACCCCACCCATAGATACAGTTGACCTTATTCATGCTCCTCAAATTATGCCAGTGACTAAGGCCAACACTAAAAATATAGATGTCTCCGTTTCATTCAACTTTCCAAAAAATGAACCAAAAGATAACATGAACACCGAATTGAAGAATCGCCCCAGCGAATTAAAACGGAAGGAACTGGAAAGATCCGATGAAATTATTGATACAAAATCCTCTGTAAAACGTCCTAAAACTGAGCCAACAACAAAAGAGGTACTTAAGTCCCCCCCCCCCCCCCACACACACTTAAACGGTTATATTTTATCCTGCTAACTAGAAAAGTTGATCGGAAAGCTAAAAAGCGAGGGTAAGTTAGAGCTTATATCCAACTGGATCAACGAATTCCTACTGCAAGAGGACGGCGGAATCGTCGAAAGAGATTGTGAGTCTTTCTTCGCCATCCGAGTTTTAGACCACATTAGGAAAAAGTGGACCACGACACAAAAAGAACAAGGTACAGAAGAAGAACAAGAGCCTCTACCTCTCGCCGCAGCGAAGCATATATCCGAAACCATACTATTCAAAATCTGCAACAACCGAGCCAAAATCTATTGTTGTGGACTCTGCAACCTCCAAAAGTGCTTCAGTTTCGGCCCACTCTTCCACCACATTAGTAGCCAGCACCGAAACACCAAAAACTGGAAAAATATGATGAAAACACACAACGGCGAGCCAGCAATATCATGGCCTTTCGCACTGTGGCCAGAGTATTTACCAATTCGTGGGAAACCAATCATACGTACACGACTAGAAGAATCTGAAGCTCTCATGAATCATATGAGAGAAACTGTTTGGAAAATTAATAGGTTTAGGGCCATGCCTAGTACTTATCGTCTCGCTTTATGGTTTTGTATTAGTCTTGATTGGTACAATAGGCGACTTGGATCTACGCTTCCTAGTTATGAGATATTTTCTCAATGCGCTGATTACATCTTGGAAGATACTGAGAACTCAATCTTTACGGGTTTGCAATGCGGTGTTTGTGGTATTGCTACTAATAAGAATGGTAACTTGCTGAAATGGAACGATTTGAGACGTCACTTCGAAGATGCTCATACTAGAGTAGGGGTGGGGGGGACGTGGATGGAGAAGATGGTTGTACTTCCGGAAGAAAGGAAGGTTTCTACTTTCGGTAAGGAAATTTTAGATGAAAATTTCAGGAATGAATGGCTTGAGCTATGGAGACGAGTAGATGAACGGAGGGAGACTTTGGGTCCTCTTGATAATGCAGAGGTTACAGGAGGTGTTATGAGAGGAGTTGATAGAATTCCGGGGTCTCCTCAGTTGTCGGATACGAACCCAAGATCCTGCTCTAGGAATATATCACAGAGACCGTATTTAATGCTGGCTAAACAAAAGGGAAAGGGTCAAGGGAAAAAACACAGTCTCCCCGACGTCCAAAAGCAGCGTTACACCCCGACAATCACCAAAAATGAGGATGAGATTATTTTAGAGGAGTAAGAGAAAGATGAGGATTTGAGTAGAAGTAGAAGATTTGAATGATCTAGGTTATCAGAGTTTACATTTCTATTTTTAAGGGTACTACTTGATCGAATTAATAATTTTCCATAAACATGAATTCTCCCTATTATTTGAGACGACAGGTGAGCTTTAGCAAGTGGTGGCCCAAATTGTAGCATTCATAACTTAATATCTTTTAAACCACCATAACTTTATATGCCAAATACCATCATCCAACCCTCCAAACATCAATCCCAACTCCTCCCACAACGACCCGCCTCTCTCCATCCCCACAACGTACACCAACAGCCCCAGAAACATCTGCAACACATGTATATCCCTCATCTACCAACTTCACCCTAACCTTCTGTCCCTGAATATCAACCTCCCAAACCTTAACCTCCTGACTCACCCCAGCACTCACTACCCTCTTTCCCAATACCACAACCGCAGTAACGGCTGACGCATGGGCTCTGGGTACAACAAAGCTCTCCATACTCACTTTACCATCAGCGAGAAGTGGCAAACTTATCCGAGTAATTGCGAGCGCACAGTCGTCTCCGCCAGTATAAATGGTAATCCCTTCCGACTCCTCAACAAGAGTAAGTGATTTCACACCGGATTGATGAATCCGCTGTGTCAGTATTGGCTGTGGAAGATACGATACGGATTTTGAACCTAGTTCTCCTTGGAGCAAGAGGTGTCCGTCACTACTAGTAGCTATGTTAAACTCGGAGAGTAGCTTTGCGACGTCAAACGCAGCAATATAGCCATCTGTTGCTGCAACAAATAATAGTACCCTCCCACCCTCGTTGGTTGAGGATGGGAGAATGGCAAATTCGGCGTGCAGGAGACAGCAGGTTTTATACTTCCCTATAATAAGTAGCGTAAACGACTTTGTGGCAAGGCCATAATAGTATATCTACCCACGAATTACTCTTCATCTATAGAAAAACAGGGCGGGTTAGATACCTTAACACTACTATCACTCAACCCCATCCCAACAACAAACCCCTCTGTCTCTCCTTTACCATCAAGCACGCTCAAAACCCCGAACCCCACAATCCTCAAATCCCCTCCTTCGCCACTAGGACATTTTGCTTCTTCCACCACACCCAATCCTCCATCTAGCTGGTGGATCCGCCACACATAGAACTCCTCCACTCCCCCACTGGAGAATAGCCACCTCCCACAAGCGCTCCAAGCTAGATGATGCACACCCGTTGTATGACGTTTAAAAACACCCACACCCTTCACTTCACCAGCAGGATCAAGCACACTAACACGGATTACTGTATCCTCAGCACCAGTAGCTAAAAGTGTCTGATCAGGCGATACCGCAAGTGCTTTAATCTCGCGGCCGTGAAGTCCAGAGGTAAGTGTCCTCTGTATACGAAGTGGTAACGGCGCAAAATGTACCTAATACCCATCAGCGCCTATACGAGTGATATCCTATGAAAGGTATACTTTAGAAGCCTTAGTCCACACCAACCAACCCCTCCCCTCAACCCCAGACCAGTATACTCCCCAGGCTCTATGTGCACCCCCACATTCTACTGAAGCAATCTCGTACCCTCCCTTTTCATCCCATACAAAAAAGCTCTTCCCCCTGAACCCCCATAGTATAGGGCGGCCATCCTCGCAGGAGGCACCTTCGATGACGTTACAGTAGGCTGGTTTGGCCGCATGCTTCAATGTCATTTCCATGTGTCCCGGGGATCGTGTGAATGAGATGATGCAATATCCGCCGTTTCTTCCCACCGTTAGTATTTGTGTTTCTTCTACACCAGTACCAGAGTCTTGGGTGTGGAGTGAGGTTATAGATGTGATAGCGTCGGATTCATGGATGCCTTGCCAGCAGCCGAGAAGATAGGCTGTATCAAGGGAGTATACAGCTACTGCACCATTACGAGAGCCTAGGAAAATGAGAGCTGTAGAATAGGAGATGTGGAAAGATGTTACAAGGAACTTCTTAGTCCCTTCCTCCTCTGGGGCGGTGAGGTGAAGTGGGGGAGCGTAAGATTTAGGATTATGGGTGAATGTATGGAGAGTGAATATGGAAGTAGAGAGGGTTGTGGTTAGTATATTATATATCTTTTTCGAGCCGTCTGTCATCGAGGAAGTTTTAGAGTTTATTAGATACAAGATAGCTCGGTCTAAGAATACATGCAAGAGTTTGTACACACCTCCCCCAGGCCCTATACTAGTCCATACACCGCCAACCTTTCCTCGTTTCTCATCGCCGGCCAACCACCATTCTATCTTGCCATCCCCATCAAGATAGCAGACACCCACTTCTCCCCTACCGTTTCCAAGTGCGACCATATCTTGTCCCTCCCAAGCCGCAACGACGCTCCAGCTATTCAAACTCTCGCACTGTGCAACAAGTTTCCAAGTTTTAGTATTCAGGTTATAAGTCAGTAGTTTCCCTTGTGATGTAGTGACAAGAAAGCGGTTTGAGTCTAGAATAGCATATGATTTAAATGCGTCCTTATCTGATTTTGTGCATTGATAGTTCTCAGCAATATTTAGGACAGATTTCATATCCCATTCTTCCCCTCTCTGTTCTTCACTAGAAGAATTGTACTCTACTAGCCCCACTCTTCCATCTGCCCCTCCAGTACCAAGAAGGCCACGCTCGAAATCGAGAGCATAGGACCAGATATGTTTTCCGCTATGGAGAAGATAGGTTGCAGTATTTCTCAGTTCTACTGTGCTATTTCCTTCAAGAAGTCCCTGTTTAGAGCTTACTAGTGGTGTGAATTCCCAGAATTTTGATGTTAGGTCTTCAGAGATAGAGACTATTCTAATCTGACCACATGTTGTGGGTTCTGGAAGGAAGCGGACACCCCAGATTCGTGCAGTATGGCCCCAACCGAGGGAAATGCACTCGCCGCCTTTACTCTCTTGTGTAGAGGAGGTAGTGGGGGTGTTCCCGAAGCCGGTGTTTTTGAGTGTGCCATCTTTTTCCTCTTCGGGGGTGCCAGAAACAGAGAGATTAGAGACGTCCCAGACGCGAACTGTACGATCATCGCTACATGATGTGAGGTAGCGCTTTCCGGAATATAGGGGAGAGATGTTGACACCAAATATAGAGCCCTCGTGGCCCAGGAGCCGGTAGTGCAGTTCTACGGGAAATTTCTCGTTAGTAGGGGTTAATGTGGCTGACCAGAGGAGTATCTCCCCAAATACAGTCCCTGCTGCAACTAGAATCCTTTCCGGTTCTCCTTTTCCAGTGTCTGGGGGGATGTGTAGAAGGTGTGCAGAGTATAAGATACACCGCTCCCCGGACGCAAGCTCTGACCATCCCGATTCGGGGGTGTAGAGAAGGAGCGAGTTATGAGCTGTAATCACAGCCACCTTAATACTTCCATCGATGGTAGGAAGAAAAACTCCATAGAAAATCCAGTCTAGAGCTTTGAACTCTTTTAGCTCTGGATTTTTAGAGAATAGAGAAGTGACGGAAGTGGTAAGAATGCTACGACCCCCCCAGAAGAGGATATGAGACTCATCGGGGGTGAGGGTGATCCCATGGATCCGTTCGCGAGCAAAGACACGGATTGGTTTTGAGATTGAAGGCGCTTGAGATGAAGTGGAGAGGATTTTGGCGAAAGGACCTTCCCCACTGAACAAGAGGGGTAAAGAGTCGTGGGTACTGAGGAAAGCGAGGGAGGTAACCGGGGAGGTATTAGTGAGATGCTAGCTAAGTCAGTGTCTGAGGTGCTTCTAGGTGAAATTGAGACACAGGGGATGTACCTTCAGACTTGACCCCATCGTGAGCAAGCTTCTTAATATATATATCACCCCTCTGGCGATGGTATTGTTGTTGACAGGTGGGGGGATAAGAGGGGCAGCGGGGCAGCGGGGCAGCGGGGTTCCAACGAAATTTTAAGCCTCAACGTTGCCCCTTTGCCCTGTAGTGCGTACCGTACATATAGATGACATACATGTAATATCCACACATATACTATGCACATATGCATAACCATACGTAACGTATATACATACTCATCACATACAGATATCGTACATACACATAGACTCACTCCCATACAATATCGTCTATCGCGTCCTCCCAACCGAGCCTCATTTTCCCTCCTTTGACTCTTATTCCTTTCACTCATCCCCCCCCCCATTCATTCTCTCTTTCCATAACTACCCTTAGTCGCTCCTTAGTCCTCCAATCTCAAACTTCAATTTTAATCATTCTCTTGCTCTCTCGTATTCTCTCACGCTCGCCTATGAGGGTCGCTTGGTAACGCCTTTAGTATACATACGTGCAACAACAGCCTTTGATTGCTTCTTTCCTGGATACATGTAGGTCTGTCTACCCCCTCCCCCTCATCTCAAGTCATCCTCGTCCCCCTCTCATCTTCACGCCCTCCCCGCCCTCCCCTCTTCTCTATGCCATCCCCTCTATGCTATCTCCATAATCCCATTTATCCTCCGTCCTTTATTAGTCGATCCCCCCAAAGATGAACCCCTCAAAAAAGCCCCCACGGCAATGGAATTGGAGCGATTCGGGGACGCGCTGGTCATCGCGAAAAGCGCCCCGGCCCCCAACCGGGACCCTCCCCCATCAAACTTCCACTAGCAGCCAGCCTGCAATATCACCCTCAACCGCATCCGGAAAAATTGACCCACGTAGTGGTCCTGTTACAAAAACTGAAGCTGACAGTGACGACGAGGCAAACAGTAACCCCTTCAAGCCCCCAATAACCGTTTCATCGACAACATTACTTTTCGAAGAAGGAGTCCAAGAAGGTTCATCCTCCCGGAAACCCCAAGGGCCCTCAGCAAACCAAATGGCCAACCGTCGCTCCCAAAAGTCCTCTACTCCGTCTAATCGCGTTCCCGACACCCCTAAAACCTCCTCCTCTCTCTCTCCGGCGCCCACATCTCCAGCTCACCCGGCTCCAGCAAAGGCAATAGCTGAGCCTTGGAATGCACGTCAAATCGCATCGAAACAACTACTAAATCGTTACATCACCGAGATGAAGAAAACCCACGCTTACATTGTCCGCAGCACTCTCACAGCTGCACGGCTAGACCTTAACTCACGGTCCCCACCCCCGGGAATGGTTTACGACGAGGTTTCGCCATTTGAGAACATGAAAGGGATCGAAATCACTGCAACGGAAGCAAAAGAGAAGCGACTAGAGGTGGGTAGGTTTAGTGTTAGGTTTCACGGAAAGTCAAGTAGTGAGCATAAATTAGTCGTTCCCGCAACAATAAGCGAGACGCCAAAGACGCTAGCACTGATGCCAAAGTATCATAGCTATACTACACTGCGAAATAACATACTGGCTGAGGATGATGAAGTGATGCGGTATTTTCCATATTTTGGGGAGGATGCGGAGGATGAGGAGATTAATCAATTAAATTTAGAGGAGACATTTGTGGACCGGACCAAGGCGAGCGCAGAAGATGGGAAGAAGAATGAATGTAAGCTTAAACCCTAAGGGAGTATCTCCTCTTACTATTTACTAACTCCCTACAGATGCAGCAATGTACACAACCTTCATAAACCCCTTCCTAGCCGAACTCGGTCTCTCTCTCTCCTCCGTAACGCACTATCTCCTTGCCCCCCGGCCACGTAACGAAGCTACCCGACGTAGCGCACTACCAGAAGACTTCGACCCTGACGATCCGAAGGTGAAAGCTTGTCGTGATAGTCTGGAAAATTCTATAACGAGCGAAGAAATGGACAGAGCGGAGATGGCCTGTAGTGTGTTTAAGCAGACAACTAAAATGTCCATGTGGGAGGTAGTCAAAAGGGCAGATCAGATGGTGAAGGAGTGTGTGGACCCGCCAAGAATGGGGATGGGAGGTGCTAGGGATGAAGTAGGGAAGAATGGAGAGAGAGGAAGGGAGAAGGTGAAGGAGATGACGGGAGGAAATCCTGCACCATATAGTTTAGAAAGTTATGCGGCACTGAATTGTCTGTTGTGTTTTATGTGAGTGAGATTTCGTGACAGAAGGTTATAGGGGTGATTACTGACTATTTTGGTAGGCATGAGTGTCCATTTCATGGTGAGTCTTATGCAACAAGTGCGAATTTATTGATCCTAAAACAATACTACTACTTTTCCCCTATATATCCATGTTACTATTTACTATCAGCTGTTAAAAATTACATTTCACTCCATGTTTCTACCCCTTCCCTTAAACTAACTCACAAAAGATCTATAATAAGCTACTACTACCCTACATCCATTCCCTCCCCCCTCTTACAAAATTGTATCCCAAATCCACCAGTCCTAACCACTGTTCGATGATATCACAGTGAATAAAGACCACGACCGCCTAGCAATGGCGCAAGCCGGTGACTCCACTTACGGAAGATCTACAGGAAAAGATAATACGGTAATATTAAGATTAGCTACCAACGTACAGGGGTGGGCTTGTACAAGCAAAGGGTCGACGAAGGACCCATGGAGTAACCAAAGCAAGAAGGGGGACCAGGAGAATTGGTGTTCGGAAGGATGTTTCATGAAGGTATGTTTGTGTGAGTTGCAAAATTCTAGGGGCCCTATGTCATAACGTGATAGAAGCTGACAGTTACAGGAGGGTAATGCAAATACAGAAAAAACAGGGACTTGGTCGCCAGCGCAGATAGACTTATTACGGAGCTCAGCAGGAGTACTAAAGATGAATCCTCGTTGTTCTTGTCTAATCGCTTCCATAATCAACAAACCCTGCGCCGAAATCCACCAGCAACTCTGCACTGAGAATCTTCTCAGTGCCCATAACTCTTCAGATAATGGCCGGAACACACTAATACTCGAAGACCATGAACCTAGACAAGGCATCAAGCGCAAAAAACCAGCCGTCCCTGCTATTCCCGGTTACCCGGCAGATTGTTATCTAACTCACACCCACGAAAGACGCACTGCATTCCAAGCTTGCCGTCATCTTGGTCACTGCACAGAAAATTGTCCATGCGTAGTCACCCATGTTACCTGTGAGAAATCATGCATTTGTAGCCTAGACTGTCCTCGCCGGTGGCGCGGCTGCCCCTGTAAACGAGAAGGACGAGCATGCACCAAAGAATCCTGCATCTGTGTTAAAGCTAATCGCGAATGCGATGTGGACCTCTGTCACTCCTGTGGCGCAACAGAGGCTTTGGATCCTATGAATCGGTATGATGAGCGCTTCCTCCGCGACTGCTGCCAGAATGTATGGCTTCAACGCGACATGCCAAAACGAACTCTTCTCGGCCGCTCCGCAGTCGCGGGCTTTGGCTTGTTCATGGGAGAGAATGTCAAAAAGGATGCATTCCTAGGTGAATATAAAGGTGAAGTTATAACCTCCGATGAAGCCGACCGCCGCGGTAAGCTGTACGACAAACGTGGGGTTTCCTTCCTCTTCAACTTGAACCTCAACCAAGTCATTGATGCCACCCGTGCGGGGAATAAGTTTCGCTATGTTAACCATTCTTCAAAACGCCCAAATTGTGGCGCGAAGGTGTACATGGCGAACTGCACTCACCGTATCGGTATGTTTGCCAAACGTGATCTAGTGGCCGGAGAAGAGCTCTTCTTCGACTACGGTTATAATAACAAGCAGGTCAAGTTTGTACAAAAGGAGTTTGAACCCCCGGAATATATCCCTCCTCTCCCTAATAATACCGCCGTGAGGAAAAGAAGAGCATCTAGGAAAAAGGAACTCGAGTACCTCAAGGGTGGTAAAGGAACTACCGAGCGCTCCCGTGCCCGCGTCACAGGTATGGAAGCGGCTGCCATGGCTGCCGCAGCAAGTGCCGGGAAAACTATGGCCGCACCACCACCACCCCCATCTATGTCCTCTGTACCTACCGGTGGTCTCTCCACGACTGCTACAAGGGTGCGAGACCGGTCGATAAAAGGCACAGAGTATATACAAGACACGACAACCTCTGAAGACGAAGATCTTGGTCAGGAAGAGGAAGGGAGCTTGGAGGAAGAGAGTATAGACGAAGAATACGAACCTGAGACTGAGGAAAGTCTTGCAATCGCGGGAAGTGGGAGTACAGAAGAAGGGACGGAAGCAGATGAGACAGAGGACGAGCCACCGAGGCGACCGGGGGGCAGAAGCGGAGTGAAGAGGATTAGACTTAGAGGGCAGATGTGACTACAATATTCAAGCATCGACGGTAGCGAATGAGATGAACATGAGGCACGAGAAGATACATTCTCCACGCTAGCATCCCAACAAAAACAGCAAAATAAGGGTATGGGATAGGTTGTGGGGTCTTATATAAATAACATTGGCGGGGCGTTTTGAATTGGGAATCATGCGTGGGGCTTAATATGAATCTTGCGATGTACTTTTACAACATTACATATTAATATTGTTATTTAATAGTTTTCGTTGTGCTGAAATATATCCATCTGCACATATAGGTTGATTATGGTGTATTATTCAGACTACTTTACATAGTACCTCAAACACCTAAGTACTCTTAAACTATTGAGTCGGCATCAATTCACTTATAAACCATTAATTAACACTCTAAAACTATCTTTGCCAAGCCACTCTTTCATAGCAGATCACTCGAAATATTACACCTTAATCTGCAGGAGGTAGAGGATGAGGTGTAGTACGTACACAAGTAAGTCTAGGGCCAATGAAGGGGACCCTTGGGTTATATATAGCCCCCCCCCCCAAGTAAATATATTAAATATACAATAATTAATCTACTACGAAAGCCTTAGAAACAGAAATGCAATCAGAACATCTCTAAATATGAATCTAAAAACCAATGTCGAAAGGTATAGAGGCACGGCACTGGTTGGTACTAATAACTACGTATAAAAGATTGATCTTTCTGGTTGTAGATAAGTTTCTTGAGTTAGGAAAGTCTCTCCATAAAGGTATCAATAAAATATTCTGACCAATCAATAATTAAACGGCTTCTATCTCGATATTCCTCGGGGAATACAGTAACATCTTATTTTTACTTCTGTATGCCTTAATAATGCAGCATCCCACCTCTCTGTACTATTGTCTTCCCGGCCCTCTCACATAAATCTCCCTTCTTTATCCCCCGAAACTCTACAATATCCAGAGTCAAAATATCGCAGATTTATATACTATTGTGGGCTATATGTTAGGTCCATACAGAAGAACGCTTAGCCTTATTATTTATGAGACATAAATTTACTCTGTCTCAGCATAGGAATTAAATAACTGTTCGCTCACAGAAAAATTACACAATGGAAAATAAACATGGCATACATGAACTGAAGCTTGAAGACATCTTCACTACTATCACAAATGCTAGTATTAATGTGGGACTAAAGAGAATATGAGGAACATAAATGTACAAAAAAAAAGTCCAAGAAAATTATTAATTTGGGTTCCCTTTGCCTTACCAAGTGATGTTGACCCCCCCCCCCCCACTAGTAAGTCCTGTCAGCCAACATCACAAAACACCTCCCTTTACACTATAAGTTTATAGCAATGTGTCTAACTACATAACTTCTACAGCCCCCCATATATAGCAATGGTGGTCGTTTCATGTGAGTTGGCTTCCAGCAAATAATATCCGGTGGTCAATTGGCCTACCGGTAGGGAAAGACAACTGATTATGAACTTGGCTCAGAGATCTGCGGTTCGAATCCCGGGAGAAGTAGTTTACTAGTTGAACGAACTCTTTTGTCTTCCCCATAGAGAGGGGGGGCTCTAGGAATCTTTTAGACACGGTCGTACATATCGTGAGCCACCAAGTATAGACTACTATCACTTAATTATCCAAGAACATAGAGAAAGAATCATAGTTCTCTAATCGTTACTCTAAGTGATGATGATGATGATGAAATTCATTCGTTACTCTAAGTAGTATACCGAGTATTACCGTACGATACTATTCGGCCGAG
The DNA here is from genome assembly GCA_033030345.1 of Verpa bohemica. Lineage (NCBI taxonomy): Eukaryota > Fungi > Ascomycota > Pezizomycetes > Pezizales > Morchellaceae > Verpa > Verpa bohemica. The sequence goes on from JAUFSE010000006.1 coordinate 1,597,760, forward strand.
AGGGCTCTTCCCTTCTTGGTTCCATCCACTAAGTACGTACATAATTAATTCGGCCGAGAGATATATACATTAAACATCCATTACTAAAGAAAGAATAATAAGAAAACTTGTATTCATAAGATACCCAGAATTATTTCAAATCCACCAGAATCCGAAGTTAACATGGTGCTCCTCTCACTAATAACTCTACAGGATCGAACGTGACCATGCAAGGTCAAAGACTTTAATTGGTCCAAGCTATAATTTCTCGACGAACACGTAGACCCCAACCCCTGCTCATAATATTTAACCCTACAAGAATTAAGGCTATAGGCTCAGCTCTCTTGCAGGAAAAGAAATATCTATTTACAGGGCAATTAAGCTTTGAATCCCCTTGCAGTGACTAGAACCGGTTGATTTTTGTACATACGCGGTCTTTTGTCACTACAACCGTATCTTATTGTTTTTTTTTGACTCGTGATTCTCTCCGTACTTTGGTCATCCACCCAGCCCCCCATAGTCTTCTCCGAACCCATAATAGTATCTAATTCCTGGCTGGTTTTTATGCTAGCTATGTAGTTAAGTTGCATTTAATAATCACAAACATATTTTCTCGTGTTGGTTTATAGATCTAGACCGGGTTTGCGCGTCCTGGCCGTTAGTAACCTCTGGAGAATATGCACACTAAGAGATATGTATTAATTAACACAAACAAGAACCTAGTTTAGGGTACCCAGGTTTGAATATATCACGTGTTTCTTTTGTTTCTTTTGGTTTATTATCACATTCGGTGATGTGTTCACCTGCTGTTGGGGAAACATCCGGGCTTTTTTCAACCATTGGATCCTCCTTGGTTCTTGGGCATGTCTTACTCTATGAGCTCCTATAACCCTAGCTAACAGGTCGAATTCACGCAAAGAACTCTGCTTAAACTTCTTGACATGCTTAATCCGAGACTTCTGAAGGGCTATGGTAATAATATTACTATCAGAAACTATGGTGTATCGTTAGTATATATATTATCTATCTTACGCCAAGTCACTGTTATTTCAAATGTTGCAGTTGTAGTTCAACCAATTAGAAAACCCTGTTTTTATTTATTACTAACAGTGTATAAATAAGCCACTCATATACATACCTAAACAGAAGGACAAACCGTAAGCCTGCTATTACAATATATAAATAACAAAGACGAGTATTTTCAAGGTCTTTGCATATTATATTAGTGGTGATGTGGTGTATCAAGTAAAAAAAAACCCTTACCCCCCCCCCCGATAGAGTGGGGTTTTACCCATTATTAAAAATAAAATAAAAACATTTTGAAGAAATTGATAATAGTAGTAGATTATCAATGATTCCATAAGACAATGAAAGTTATCAGAACTCTATCCAGATAAGTATACATACGCCCAATACCATAGTCGGCGTAATATATATTTGGCAGAACCCATATTGCCCGGAATCTCCTTTTTTTTTTCTTTTAGCTCCCTGAGACGCTCCGGGCCCAATGCCGGTCCCGACGATAATCATCTCTAACTTTACGCATCAAGGATCATACTTAGGTAATTCTACATGGATACCCGCATTCCCCTCTCTATTTTAAAAGAGGGTTAGACTTGACGTATCAGGGAATCCTTGAAGAAGTTTATTTTTCCAACCACAAAAAAAAGTATCGGCGATCGGGAGGGGGGGGCCGGTGGCGAAGGAAGTATGCGGGGTATGTACGTACGTCGGAGGTAAATATTCTCCGTCCTCCGTCCTCATAAGTGCCAGCTGTAGCTACAGCACATAACTTAAATACTATATATACATATCACCAGAAATAGATCTAGTGACGATGAAATGCAAGCCCGGGACCCGGATGCATAACCGAGGAAAACCTAACCGATAAATCCATGTCTCAGAGAGTGTGCGGCGGGGGGATCGAGACGCAATCATAAACAGTCACTCGTGAGATGATTGGATATAAGGATATGACGATTGGTTGTTGGTTATACTACTACTACTGGGTGCCACAAATCAGCCATTTACTGGTCAAGACCCTACTAATGCTTGATATATCCTAGCTAGCTAGATAACTAGTTGTGGGTAATTTTACGAGGCAGACGGATGACTTGAAGGGTGGGGCGATTACTGCGTACATGATAACATGCAACATTTGTCTTCGTTATGCTTTAATTGCCAGGGGGGGGGGGTTATCCCCCCTAGCTCCCAGGGTACTATCCGTGCCCCACAACCCTAATTTTCCTCAATTACGTATATCATACAGAAGAAAAAACTCTAGATCTCACCTTTGTGGATAGCAAAATTAAACTGTAGTAAATTTCTAGAATATTGAAGGACTTTATGGTTGTTGTACAAAAAAAAAAAAATTATAACCTAGCGTTAATTCTATTGGGTTATTATCCGGCGCCAACATTTTTTTCCCTCCTGTCAAGTGTTCTATTAATGTGGGGCTGCATATTGATGGTTACACACACAAAGATAGCTGGGTTCCCAGAGCCTTGGGTGGCCACTAGGGATACCGAATAGGCCAAGTGTGTAGCTCTGCACTTTGCCTATACATACACATGTACAAGAACGATTGTTGTCCAAATCCTAGACCTTGAAGGCACGTATGTATATTCCTTCATTCATTCCACGCCTTATTCTTATAATACTATAGAGATACTTTACTTTAGACTACATGTATGTAATAATCCCAGCCGATCTCGCCTCATATTTCAGCCGGCCCGCAGTGGGCCCGATAAATGAGAGAGGGAGATCAGCCACTAGCTAAGAAAAGTGGTGCTACGTATGTAACTAGATATGTATACGGTAGATTATGATGAGGGCTGAACTAGATAAGTACATCATATCCTCTCTGCCGGCTGCAGCAGCAGAGAGAAAAATGCAAGATAATAATATGAATAGTAATCACATACACACATACTCATGTATCTCTCTCTTTTGACTTGGGAGACAAATAAGATTCTTATACAAAGAGGAAGCATCAATTGATGTCTCGGAACGGCATATCCGCTGGGTATCGGATCGGATCTCGCTTGTATGTGCGTACATGTACCTACATGTACTTACATTCTTTTGCGGTGAAGGTTGTGTTCAAATGCCACGCGTGATTCTGTCCCTCCATAGAACAACTACAACATGTGCTTGTAGATGTGGATAGCTGAACTTATCCGGTGCCCTATACATCCAGGATCCATCTCCATCCAGGGTCCATCCATCCATCCATCCATCCATCCATCCATCCATACACAGTCTGAGGAGGGAAAGGGGAAAAAAGCAATTTTGTGCCCCGTGCGATTTCTATCTATGGAGTTAGACTAGCAAAATATCCGTGCGATTCCGGGGCATCACTACCAGAAGGAATCATTTATAAGATGCCATAAAGGCCCAGTGTTAAGGTCTCAGTTACCTCCGAGCAGCAGCAGTCAGTCAGTACTACAATACAGATCAGTCAATTACTTACTCAGTAAAGATGAAGTTGATCGGTTTCACTGCAGCTCTTACCCTCTTCTTGGACCTTGCATCAACCGGAATCAGTTCCCCCCTTAGAAACTCTTCCAGTGTCGAACATTGCACGAACCCCATTGTGAGGAAGGAATGGTATGTGATGATTTCCTCGAGGGATCTGATGTTTCAATATTAACACGGACTAGGCGTTCCCTCACGCGTCACGAGCAGAAAAAGTACATCAAGGCTATCAATTGTTTACAGAAATTGCCCGCAATCACGAAAAGGAAGGTCCCTGGGGCTATCAGTAGGTTCGATGATTTCCAGGGTGAACATATCCTGGCAACGGACTTTATCCACTATGTTGTGAGTAATAAGACTCAGATACTGCTATTACGAATTTCCGTACTAAAGATTTTAGGGCCAATTTCTTCCATGGCACAGGTACTTCGTAGCTGTCTACGAGAAAAGATTAAGGGAAGAGTGTGGTTACGATGGTGGTCAGCCGTAAGTGTGCCTTTTTTTAATTGATACTATAGGATAGATAAATATTAATTTCTGGGGAGGGTAGATACTGGGACTGGACTCTTGATTACGAGGACTGGGAAAACGCTTCAATCTGGGACGCAGAGACAGGCTTCGGCGGTAATGGTAAGTTTCATATCTATGACCACTCAATCGGAGTAATACTAATCTTCCGCATAGGCGTGCCCGTCAACTGCTCGGCTACATCGTTGACCTGTCTCCCCGGCGGTACAGGAGGTGGCTGCATCACGAATGGCCCCTTCAGTGACACTGTTCTTCATGTTGGACCAGCCGATAGCATTATAAGGAATGACCGATGCCTCACCAGGGATTTTAACGCTGGTGTGGCTACTGTTTACTTCAACCCAACGGCTATGAACACCACTATGTCTCAGCCAACGTTTGAAAGCTTTCGTAAATCATTAGAAGGTCTTCAGAATGACATCAACAGTGCCGGACAGCACGGCGCTGGTCACGTTGCAACGGGTGGCGCGATGCTTGACTTTTACGCCAGTCCTGGAGGTCAGTATTCCCTATGCCAAAATTTATTTTAGTTACTCTTAACTAAACCTTATAGATCCTCTATTCTTCCTTCATCACGGACAACTAGACAAGCTCTGGTGGGATTGGCAAAGTATGGATATCGAGAACAGGCTGTACGCACTCTCTGGCCCGACTAGAGCCATACTCTCGTCTCCAAATGCACCCAACGTGACTTTAGATTATATGCTTGATGTGGGTATTTTAGGCGACCAAGTACCCATCAGGGATGTCATGGACATTCGTGGGTCTTTGTGCTACACCTACAAATGAGCGCACGTACGGAAATTTTTAAACACGATTTTCTTAAAGTTTTTGGTAATATAAGCGCTTTATTTTATAATAATTAAATAATTAATTTAAAAAAAAACCGCTGTCCCTTCTCACTTTTACGTATCATAGAGGCTTAAAAGGTGTCTCGAATCACTAATCCAACTCTCGACAAGCTTTTGGAAGCATGGGTACCGAAGCCTCGAATGATTTTTTTTTTCCCTTTCACAAATAATCTCCCCCTGCATCTTTAGTTGGGGGCTAATCTTGGCTCAGTAGACCCTGGTCCGGGTAAGGGTCATTAACCTCTAAAATAGTCTCTGGGCAGTAAATGGAAGAAATGTTTCATGAGACGATAGTTACATTTATGAATCGGCAAAATACGATATTCCGATGTCTCACACAAACCGGTTCATAACCACACAGACCCAAACCAACTGTGGATTAGGGTTAATCTCGGGTTATATCAAAAGGACCCTGTGTTTGATTTCCCCCTTTCTATCCGTCAATAAACGTACGCGTCTTTGTACAAAATCGCTAGATGATACCTTTTTTAGTGAGGCTCTTTCCCTTTCCCTTTCAGCAAGAGTCAATCTCCTGATGTGGTATGGGCTCCCGATAGATGTGATGGATGGTAGTCGAAAACCTGGGTCGGGACTCGGGACATATACTCACTAGCTGGTAATATGGTAAGGTTGCCCTAATGTAAAAGAACCGAGGTTTTGGGTATGACGATTGCGAGGGATCCCACGGAGATTTCGTGAGCAATTATTTTATTTCTTTTGCGGTCGACATCATGACGCTGATCTTAAAAGCTTTGATTCCCCCCCCCCCCCCCCAATCCCATCGTTGTTTTGTCGACATGTGGGGAAAAAGGACAATCGGCTAGATTACGAGACGTTTCTTAACACTAGCTTTATGATATTCCCCTCTATCTTTTTTTAATGGTCACAGATTTTATATATACCGTAGGGACTCATGTAATCTGGGCCATTGCCTATTGCTAAACTACACCTCAGAAAGCAGCGAGACCTTGCTCATACTATAATCGTGTCTAGCAAATTCCCGGAGCCCTAATAGTAATGGCAAACCCATAAACCTTAGCACCATAAATGTTGGCATTAATGTAAGAACAAATCCGAAGACTAAAGGGATTATGAGGAAAATAAATGTATCACTTTGAGTGCCCTTTGCCCCACCGAGTCCTGTCAGTCATCACACAATAAAGGGGTTCTATGACACAGCTATACATTTGTATGAGCTTATAGGAGCTGCTGGCTCTCAACAAATACCACTGGTAGGCCCCTTAGCCTACCGGGAAAGGTGTCATCCAATTGATGATAGCCTTGGCACACAACAGGGTCGAACCATAAGGCCTGTGGTTCGACTCCCTGGGGAGAAGTAGTTCACCTAGTCACCTAGCTATGTAGGTGAGCGAACTCTTTTGCTGTTACTATATGGGGGGGGGGGGTCCGGGAATTTGTTGGACACGACTGTACAATTAGTATGATATTCTCAGATTTCTTACAACCCACGCTCTTGGAGTCGGGACGGTCTAGATTACATGAGTCCCTAAAGCTGGATAATGCACAGGCCTGGGTCGATCATGTACTATGTAGCGAATTTAAAGAGTATCGAGCCGACTTGTTATGTTTCAGGCACCGGCTCGCTCCGTACTATTTAAATTCGCTAGTACCCGTTAAGAGTTTCCGGGGTACGGTAGCGGGGCTCCATGTCTTTCCTACGAGGTCACTTTTCTATGAATGCCTGCACTGCTATCTACTCTATTCCCTGATTTATTGCTGGGCACTACAAAGCTTAACGAATCGCTACCTTAGATTTAAGGTAAACACCCTTATGGGGTGCATCACATACTGTGGGTAGAATATGATAGATAAGAAAGACATTGGGTTCCCTGCTATCGTATTCCGGAAATGCTTGAGTATGTGTGTACTCGAGCTAGAACTAAAGTATTGGGACACCCCGAAAAGGGACATACCACGGCGAGATGGGTTCGTGACGCGATATAGAACAGCAAGACGGTGTGTATTTCTGTCTGGGCTTAACAAACTGGCCTAAATAAAACATGGCGAGACACAGTGGACGCTCAGATCTGTGACATCCCCAAGGACTCAGAGTTTTGATTGGCATTCGATGCCCTCAATGGAGGTTCTGGTAGTGAGCACTGGCCACAAAATTCTTGCTCCCTAACCCCCCTATTTTCGCAATAATACTACCGGAGACTGTACTTGTCTACCACCGTAAGAACCCGGAAACAAGGATTGGTTTTTTGTATGGTTCACGACGCCACACCAGACAAAAACTACCCCCCTGCTTCCGGGCTCTTACCTTGGTGGACGAGTACCAGAGACTGTACCCACATCGAGCACTCGATTTAGGTAGAAGCTCCTCAGAATATGTCTCAGTACCCAAGCCCCTCCTTCAGTATCATAGAGCTCCCTTGGCTGTAACTCTCTTCGCTGGTCTCCCACACTAGTTAAAAGGGACGAGCATATTTCTATCGTATCATTCTCTTACAAACTTCACTCAACCTAGAGTCCCCACGCCCCACGCCCCACACCCCGCGTCCCCCCACTCCCCCTCAAAGCTAGTGAGGATGGGGTCCTTCTACAATACTGAGAAAGGCAATCATCTTGTGTCAGTGGCAATTCTATTATTAATTCTCGTATCAATAGTCGTCCCTGCACGAGTGTATGTGCGTGTAAAGGTAGTTAGATCCTTTGGACCAGATGATTGGGCAATTGTCATTGCGTCAGTAAGTTTTATTAACCCCCTCTTTTTGTGATTATATCTAATTAATCCGCGCGTATGTGTGTCTGTGTGTGAATATAGGTCCTTGGTAATGCGTTCTGTATTCTCGTAGTTGTTGGTATGTTCTTCGGGTTTGGTGAACATATAGAAAATGTTCCACCAGATGAGTATAAGATTGGTTTGATAGTAAGTACTCTCTATATGACTTGTTAATAATTCAATTCTGGTTAACAAATTTCGATTGTAGATTAATTGGACCGTACAACTTTTATACTATGCTGGTATTTGCATCGCAAAGATCAGCGTCTCACTTTTTATTCGACGAATCTCTCCGTATGAGACATATCGAAAGATTGCCTACTTCTTAATCATATTCATGACAATTTACAGTGTGGCTATGTTTCTCTTTACCTTGACGTTGTATCATCCGTTTAATTATACTTGGGATAGGACTATACAAGGCGGTAAATCCCTATCACCTAAATTATTAACTTTTTTAATTTATGCCCACAACAGTAAGAAACATAGATACCATATTGGAATCCTCATAACTATTGTTAATCAAACTTTTTTTTTTCTTTTTGTTTCCAGGTTCAAATATTATTACCGATTTTTCTCTCTTGGCTTTGGTGGTAGCGATGATGTGGAGTATCCAAATGCCACGCCGGCAGAAGTATGCGGTTTATGGTTTGTTTGGGTTGGGTACATTGTAAGTTCCTCTCTATTAATGTATTTCGAAACACTTCGATAACACTTCCCTCCCCGCCTCTCTCTCTCTACAGTGCAAGCTTAGCAAGCGTCATAAAGGTCTCATATGCTGTCGACTTTGGGAAAGTAGGTGACTATTTATGTAAGTCAATAAATACCCTTTCATCTTGTTCTATGTTAATAAAATTACCGTAATAGATGATCTCAATAGCTTAGCCTTATGGTCAATGTAAGTACGCCTATTGAAAAGGCCCCCTTGGATTGAGACTAAAAAAAAAAACCTAGGGTCGAAGTTCAAGCAGGGATCATCGCAACATCTCTCCCAACGCTCAAGCCGTTGTTTAAGAAGTACTTTAAGGGGAGATCAGGGTCTAATGGCCCGGCAGTCGATAGTAATGAACACGCATACCATTTAGAGCATTTTTCGTCTACTGCTCCGAACTGTCGCAACTTGGCAACCATGGATAGTGAGGGTGAACAACACATCGTATTCAATATTAGGGTACAAGGCACAGATGTATCGGACATAGAGGCTGGTGTGGTTAGGGGGAATAACCTTGCGGAAAAGTACGGGAGCGGGGGTTCTGAATCAATAAATTAATAGACGAATCTTCTTTTTTTTTTTTTTTTTTTTTCCCAGAGAAAGTATTATCTATTACTATATGTATGTTTTATGGCCTTTTTTCTTCAATGGTTAGTGATGTTTTTTTTTTTAGGTGGGTTTTTTTCTTTTTTTTCTTTTTTTTCTTTTTTTCTAGTTTTCTAGTACACAACTTATACAAAGTTGATTTCTGTTAGTAGTGATCGGGCTTGGTCGTTTTTTTTTTTTTTTTGGGGGGGGGGCACACCTTGCTGATTCTTTACAGCGAGTCCCGTGAATAATTTATAAATACCTAGCTATATATTCAGGGTTAGGTCCCCCTAGAAATATATATATAGTTAAACTGGACGAATAACCTTATTAGGTATAGTTAATATTTATTATTGAGTGACAGTTTGTGGGGATTATATTAAGTGACTACTTTTGCGTGACATAAACTAGTGCCAAGTCTAATTATACTATACAGCGTTAATTGGATATTTCTCAAAATTTTTTTATATATTATATACCTCTGTACCCCTGCTAATAACCTACACATTTAAGTCTTTTTCTATCAAAATTCTGGAACCAACACCTTGAACCAACACCCCCTTAAGACTCTCACAATATATAATAACGACCAGTCCACAAAGCACCCCACCATCTCCAAAAAAAAGGCATGTCAGAATGAAAACGAGCACACGAAACCTAGTTAATCCAACTAATCACAGAGTGACTACACAAAAGCTAGTCAAAAGCACCTAGAGAGTTTAATCACGTCTTAGACTACTTTAGCTATTGAATTCTACTATATTACTTTGAGCCTTCGTCTCCGAAACTGGCCAGGAAATCTCAAGACCAAGCACATGCTAAAGGTACCACAGGAGTTTAACTAGGCTATGGAGATTCCTCTCATAAGTTTAGGTAGTACTCCTATAGCACGAGCTTATGGTATAGTGGCCTCTTACTATGCCAAGCACCCGCGTCACCGGAAATCACTCAGGTCACTCAGGTCACTCGCATCATACATAATCACTCACATTACTAAATTCAATGCAAACAACAAATTATAAATTCATCTAGGATAACAGCCCGTGATATAACCGAATACCTTCATCTAACTTTTCTTATTTTAGTTCTTTGCACTTTTCCGCCGCTTCTTCGTCGCAGTCTCCACAGCAGCGCCTTCATCATCCTCATACCCATCCTCATCCTCAACTGGGGCGCGCACCTTCCGCTTCGTTTTTGGTTTTGGTTTTTGCTTCGTTTTCTTTTGTCGTTTTGGCTTTGGCTCGACATGCTCTACTTCCTCTTCACAGTCCTCCTCCTGGTCCTCCTGGCCTCTCCGTTTCCTTGCGGCTTGCTCGTGTAGACTCAACATGGCGCTCTCCATTCGTTTGCTCTTATTCCCGATCTTTTTCCTAGGTGCAAATGCGCCAGCACCTGTGCTACCTTCAAAGAAATGTGTGATATTACTCTGCGTACCCTCTACCTGCTTTTTATTCATGTCCCTAATAACGGGGACAAGGACCTCGTCTGTACGCTCCTGCGACCAGCCGACAGTGGCCATGAGGAAGTCACGGAGACCCTCGAGATCAGGAACCCCCCATTCGAAAGGGGAGGGGTCTTTATCGACTTCGGGGAAAAGGTAGGCCTCATCTACTCGGGCATCGGGGAATGAGGGAGGAAGGAATATTTTTGCGACATTTTTGCGCTATATTTATACTCAATAAACGTGTGATAGAATGAGGGGTATTCGCGCTTGGCCGATTCTTGGCAAAAGTTGACCAAACACGGATACCCATAAGGTAGGAAACTGATTATGGATGGGGAGACTTACGAATTTCTTCCTAAACTTATTCTTCCCATCCTCGGAAGCCTTGGAAACACCCTGCTGGACAGCCGTCCACCAATCCTTAAACCTCTCTAAACCACCCTCCCCTGAGAATTCTACTAATAACTCGAGCGCTGTAACAGGTCCCACACTCGGTAACCCTTCTGTATAATCGCTCCCAAGTAAATGCGCAATCCTGATCAAGTTCCTTCTATCAAGGCTAAACTCCTTCTCTAGATCACTCGCAAGGTAACACTCGACAAACTTCGCCTGATTAAACATATTCTTATACACCCTTGTGCCCCCAAATAAGAATGTGTCCGAATCATCTGTTACAATCCCATCCACGAGTCCGAGATTCACGAGCTCGGCACACTGTGCTTCAGCTTCCATGGGTGCGGTAATATAAGGTATTCCAAAGAGCTTTAGGAGCTGCTGGCATTCTTGGATCATAACTGTAGTGACCTCATCAGCGTCGCGACGGTCCTTGGCCTGCTGTGCGCGGAGGGATCTAAGTTCACGCTCGAAGTCTTCATGAGACTTCTCTTGGGACCTGTTGTTCAGTTCAGCAGCAAAGCGAGCATGTTCCTCGGACTCGGCGGCTAGTGACTGGAGAAGTTCTGCATCTTCAGGGTCGGAATAGAGACCTTCTTCATCCTCAAAGGGAGGCGTAGCATCACGAAAATTAGGGTCGTCGAAGTCAGGGGGTGGGGGTGAGTCTCTAGGCGCTGTGGTAATAGCATTGGCATTTCTTGATTCTGTTGGTGGCTTGTCTGAAGCTGTAGCACCTTCGTGGTCACTTTCCTCCCATTCCAGCTCTTCATCATTATCCTGATCAGCTCCCTTCCCCACAACTGATGGTCCTACAAACTTCACCTTCGTTTGCACTTCTCCACTATTCCGTGAAGCTGCCTGTTCAAGTGTCGCTTTAGGGGACATTGCCCCCACCCTGTCCGCCATATCATTTATTGTCTTCGCCTTCCCCTTACCATCCGTAGGAAAATCCATCACCACATCATCCTCATCGGAACTCTCAACAATAACAGCATTCTCCCTTTCCCTTCTAGCGTTCTCCCTTTCCCATCTTTCTCTCTCTTCCCTTTCAATTTTCATTCTCTCATCGTCTAGCATTTTCTCTCGGATATATTCTTCTTTTTCTCTGTTTGCTTTCTCCATCTCCTTCTTTAGGTCCTTTGTCTCTCCTACAAACCATGGTGGTAATGGGAGGGACGGTTCATTTGGATTTTCTCGTCCCCACTCTTTCTCTTTCTGTTTTGGTTCTTTCTGCTTTTCCTCACTTGGTTTTGACTCAACTTTCTCCGGCTCTTTCTTTTTGATCAAGAGACTTTTGCTCTTACTCAAATCTAACGACTCAAATGGTAATAACCCTCCAAATGGATTACCGCTACTCTGGCCTGGTTTATTATACCCTGAGTCGCTCGCCTTCGCATTTTGGGTCCGCCTTGATTCTTCAAGCGCTTTTTGGAAATCACTTTGGTCGTCGTTATAGCCTGCCGGCTTCGGCAGGATTGGAACCGGTTCTCTCCGTACGTGGCGTCTCTCAACTGCTTTGCCTTTACCTTTACCAATTATTTCTTCATCGTCATCGTCATCATCATCATCCTCTTCCTCATCTTCCTCATCTTCCTCCTCTTCCTCTTCCTCAGCAATGTCACTAAGGTCGCGACCGATAAAGATGTCACTCATTGAGAAATCATCGTTACTTTGATGGTGGGAGCTTGAGCCTGCGCTTGGTACTGCGAGAGATATTCTGATGGCTTCTTGTAGGACCTCATCGTCATGAGGGTATTGGCCTTCGTACTCATCCTCGTCACTATGCCCGTTTGCTCTGCGCCCGCGAGAGAAAGATGGGCTCTTGCTGTAATACTCATCATCGTCTTCTTCCTCGTCTGCACCTAGAAATAGCGGGTTTGGGGTCTCCACTGTAGCTCGTCCCTTATTCTTGCCCAACATTGATCTAGAGTTACCAGTACCGAAAGCCTCTTTTCGGCTTTCGTATAGTGCCCGCCTGAGCATCTGTGCCTCTGGATCTTCAAAAGGGTTAAATGCATCATCTCTTTCTTCAAATTCATCTGGTGCATCCCATCCCACTTGGATAGTCGGCAATCTATTCAACCCCTCAATCGGCACATCTTCAAACTCATCATCGTCTTCCCAGGCTTCCTCTTCCTCGGGTGGCTTCTCAGTAGTATCTATAACAATTGGTTTCGCTGCCTCTCCCTCTCTATCACCCTTCTGCCCAACAACTCCAAGTGCCCAGCCTCCTTCTACACCATCGTTGCGAACGAGAACGTATTCTCTCCCTCGCTCACTAGCGACTCTGCTAATATCGAGAGTGTTTACGTCATTTGCACCATTGAGATTCATGAGGCGTTGTGTCAGCTCGTTTCTTTCTTTGACTCGTTCGATCTGGAACTTTGAAAAATCGAGACGATTGGGAAACATTGCGTCTAGTTGCTCCTTCGAGAGGCCCATTCGTAGTCTTGACCTAAGTCTAGCAGCATTGAGGATGTTGTATCGATCAGCTGGAGGGAGGGAGCAGAAGAATGGCGAGTCAAAGTCGATCTTTGAGAAATCGTAGAGACTCATTTCCTCTCCACCTCTAAACTGTCGAGCATACTCCTCAAGCTCCTCATGCGACATGATCCGTGGATCATTCGGTTGTCCCATGTTTTCGAGCGATGTGTCTAGTTCCGGTAAATGGTAGGGATCAGTCTTTTTGAAGCCAACCTGTCTGTTCAATTTGATTTGCTCCGGCGTCTGTAGTAACTCATCCACATAGACCACATCCTTCGGTATCACCTCCTCTTCATCTGCCCATCCCGACTCTCCATCTGCCACCTGCCTCTTCCGTCGCTCAACCTCTTTCTCAGCAGCCCTCTGCACCTGTAATGCCAAAATCTTCTCAGCAGTCCTACTCGCATCCTCCCGTCTTCCCTCTCGCCGCGACTTCCTCCCAGCGATCGTCTGACGTTTCAACACTGGTGCACCGCCATCAAAGACAAACACTGGCTTTATGCCATGGAAAAGAAGCTTGCATATACGACGGAAGAAGCCTATAACGTGAGAGTTCCGTAGTGCGTTGCCTTCATGGTCGCGGACCGCTTTTAGGAACTGATAGATCCAGATAGAGGCGTCGACAGCAAGACGTTTTCGGGCGAGGGTTTCTAGCTTTACAGGGCGAGCACAGGGTTGGACGACGGTCCAGAGACCCGTTACACCCATGGTTGAGTGGGGTTACTGATGGTTGTTGGAACAAAGGATGTCAGAAAGGAAAGACCATTGTGGTTGTAAGAAAGAGCTTACAGTCACGGTTGAGCTCTGGGAAGTCGCGTCGTAGTGTTACGTTGCACAAAGGAGTGTTGTCTCAAGGTTACATATAAGTTATAACTATGAAACACGATGGGTACACTCGCAGGGTATAGGAGAACAGGCAGGTGGAAGATAGTAAAGGATAACAATGAGAATTAGAGTACAGGATTGTTGGCAGTGGGAATTGATCGTAACTTGGAAACGTTGGTTTACGTCATCGATGCTTGGCGGTCTTATCTTCACTGAGTATCACTCGTACATTATTAACCCATAAATGTATTAAGATGCTGAAAAATGACACATAACTTTTAGTAATTCCAAGTATTGATAGGCTACTTCTTATTATAATACCTCTTATAAGTCTTTATATTGTAACACCAAGGGGTCTTATACCCGCAGCTAACATTCCTTAAATTCAGACCGAACAAACAGCCATTCACTATAGAGTTAGGTTTCTATAATAGCTTCCTATTAATTCTTACTATACTTTGGTTAGATAATACTAAAAGGTTAGTTAGGGGGTAAATACATATACTGACCAACTAATAATACTTTATTGAATTATTGGATCCATTGACCATATTCATCCTCCAATTCTAGGTTAGCTTTCCTTCTGTTTAAATAACTCCCTGGTATGATAATGTTGAGATAACCATGTATTTTGCCTCCCTTGGATTAACTAGAATGAGATGACATACTACTATAGCCTAGGGTAAAGCTCTTGAGGCTCTGTAGAAGATAATTATATAGTCACATCTACTAAGGGTTCTTCAGCCAAGACTCATCAATGAGGTATTCTAGTCGGAAGACTCGCTGTTATCGGTATTTATTAGTCTATGTTATTCGTTTACATCCTTCTTAATTCTATCAGCGGGACAGTTTAACCGCGAGTTTTCTTATTATCTGTTAGTTACAATAGAGAGGAGTCTTGATGTAAAAGGTGTAGAATTAACTAACCTTAGACCGCCTTTCATAGTCCCCTATTTATTTGCCGGTGAATTATTTCTTTCAGGCCGCCGGTTGGTACTTCCATTCCTTTATAAATGATAGCTTCTGTATTGGACCTGATACTCCAGCTTAGGCCGCCGGTGCTTGTCTCGCCTTTCCCACAGGTTTTTTGCTGCGAGGATTTATGCGTTTGTTTTTTTGACGGCTTTTATCCCCTACTGTGTTTTTGCTAATTCGTATTTCATGCCGTCTATTTTTTGATAGAGGATTCTAGTGCTCTCAATAGTGAGTTACGAAAGCCCTGGTTGACGATGATGAAACTTCTGCAGCCCTAGTTAACCACACAAAAACCCTGCTATAGCCTACTAATACCCTAGGAAATGAATTTGAAGCATCGAGTTATCCGTCCTTGAATTCTGGAAGTAGCGGTCGTTTAGTTAGGTAATAACACCTATACCACTAGAGTGAGCCAACTTACATCAGCTTCCACCTGATCCTTGAGGTACGTAACCACCACGCATCATATAACGATGGTACGTCTTTCAAAACTTGAGTGAAAAGGTTATGGTTGTTGAGAAGATCAACTATAATAAAGGTACCCGATGTTTGAAGATATGCTATTACCCTCTGTAAATGTCTTATAAAGAGTTAGCGGTCATAATACCATCAGCCAGTATTCCAGACCCCCCCTCACCCCCACATAGAGACGCCTAAGAGGCGATCTCCATACTAAAGGGATTAAACACACTTGTGTAGATAACCCAGATTAGCATCATCATGAAACTGAAAGGTCTTTCCAAGCCTGAACACCCACAAATAGGAATCTCCCACATACCATTTCCGTAAGCTGACAAGAAAGAGAAAACTGGGGAGAAGGACAAACCAGGTCACGTCATTTTTAACGTTTTCGTGCCCGAGTGACGGTGCATGAGCTGAACCTTAAAAGTGCCCTATCTACCTTACAAAGACCCGACACAGTAATCCGCTTACATACCAGGTGCACCACCTGGAACTGTCCCCCCTTGAAGGTGAGACAACTGCCGGCGGGTACAGGGATGTTGATGTAACATGGGGGCTAATACACACACTAGGTTGGTAGAACCTGCTCGCTAAAGGGGTTCAACTCACCGTTACTTACTGTGCTTTTACTCCATGCCGCATGCAGTACTTTATTCTGGAACTGCACTCACCGTTGTCTGCAACACAACTTTCATTCTCAGCCGTGTCTCTCAGCCGCAGCGGGACATGGGAGCGCTTTTTGACTTCTTTAACGCCTGACCGTGAGTGAGACTTTTTGAAATAGATATAAAGTAGTATTGATAGTATTTTACTGGATGAAATAAAGCTAAGCGCATAGAGCCTAGACAGAAGATATCAAAGTTAAGCGAAAGACTAACCCCCCATTGCAAAACCTAACCCATCATTCACAAAAAAAACCAGAACGATCTTAAAACAAAGAAGTAAAAAACACCATCCCAAGAAAAAAGGCCCAACCCGAACAAAATACCCGGATTTTTTTTAAGTCACTTGTCATCATCTCTAAATACAAGCTTATATTGATCCCCTCTCAAGTAATAGTTATCATTTCAAATCATTACCCAACACCCCTTCTCAATCTCTACATATCACCTGCTTAGTGGTGTCTATATGGCTCAAAACCGGCTGCCTGTTGCTTCCCCACATCTGTCATCGGTACGGATGTACTTCCACCCATATACGGTGTTGCGACCCTCTCATATTTATGTCCAGAACCACCGGTCTTCTTGGCTTTTCCGTGGTCGGTCTTCATCATACGGTCCCTCTTGCCAGAGCAGCAGCAAGTTGAGAACATCCAGAATATTGATGCGCCAAGTGCAAACGCGACAGCCAACCAGGTAATGGAGAACATCTGGTTGTTTGTTGCGGCGACAACGTTGAACTCGGCGAAAGCCTTGTTATAGGCTTCACGCATGCTGTAGTAGAGGGCAGTAGACATGATAGAAGCGACAAGGAGGAAGAAGAATGAAATCTGTAGATTGGGTGATCAGTAATTTGATGAGAAATGATAGAAATAATGAGGGGGTGGGGGACATACATCAGCGAGGATAGTAGTAACACAGCTTCCCCATCTTGACAAAAGTCCGAACCATCCAACAGCAAATGTAACTACTGAGGTGACAAGTCCCAAAACGTACATGGCCGTCATAACCTTTGATACAGCTCCAACTGCCTTATTCACCTTCTGGATGCTATCTGGGAAATCAATCTCTGAACCATCATTGGTCACGTTGAATATCTGGATCAGATCGAACGAGTATGTTGCACTAGGCTTTCCACAATCCACCACGGTCCATTCATCTTTATCATTGATGCTCCCATAGCAGTAGTTCCACAAGCTGGAGGTATAGAAATCATCCAAGTTGAGGTCCTCGGCCGTTACGTTTTCAAATCCAGTCTTGACAAGGCCACTGTCGAGGGTAGTCCCAGGGATGATATCAAGCGATGCAGGGGTTGTAAGGTTACGTGTGTCAATCTATTTCATCTTCGGTTAGACAAAGGTTTGGCACTTGAGAGAGTTGAACCAAAGGTAAAACTTACAGAGAAGAAGTAGAGTCCAGAGGTAAGACCGGAACTTTTGTTTGTTCCACCGACTAGTACTAGTACTGTGCAGAGTAGTGATGCGAGAGTACATAGCATAGGCGTGAGGATACACGCGAATCTCCCAGCTTTGCCCATCTTGATGGAAGTGTTAGGTTAGGTAGAGATGAGAGAAAAATGAATAAAAAGAAAAGAGAAGAAAACGGAAAATAAAGTGATCAACCACAGAATACTATGAATCAGTGGATGGGGAATCAAGGGTTGATATAAAGGATGAGAGATACAAGAAGCGGGGAGGTGGAGAGGAGGGAGGGGATAAGAAGGAAATGAGACGGGCGGTACTGCAGAGTAAAATAGGACTGTTTAAGACGAGCATGGCAGACTGGATTGACATGGGACTTACTCAGCCTCGTGCCTCTGTTGGTGTTGGCGCCCTTCATTCCTTCATGTTACAGCCAACCGTAAGGGCTGAGTGAGGTGATGTGCAGGCTTGACCAGGCTAAGGGCTGTGCTTCTGGAAGGTATCCTCGTAGGGATGGATTATAGAATATCTTTGAGGCGGTGCAAAGGACCGTTTTTGGGCGGGGAATGTAATGTGATCCTTGCTCTTGCGACGACTTGTGCTAATAATAGCCTGCACTGTGTTTCGATATCCTATTACCGGCTAGCCTTAGATAGAGATTAACCATATGATGGCGCATTCAGTGTTTGCGCGTACCGGTGAGTATGCCGATATCGATCATCATAAGGGGGACAATATAACATCCATGTGTGATAATACTACATGTAGAGAGAGAGAGACAACTGTTTCTCGTATTTTGTAAGTTTATTGTACATAAATTCAGAGATCGTATCCAAAATTTAAGTGTTAACACGCGCAGTATGTAAACCTATTAAACCTATTAAACTTTGTCGGCCATCATATTTTTATTCTACATCCAACCAAAAATGCCTCCCCCTCTTTGTCCTGGTCTGAGTTGTCAAGAATACCAAGAGATCAGCCCTATACTACAAGTGGAACTCCGCATAGAATCGAGATTGAAAACCGAAAGGATTAAAACAGCTGCAGCACACCATTCCATTATCGTCCATATTAAAACAGGGTACTGCCAGCCAATTGTTGGTAACCCACGTTCAGCCACACTGGGCTGGGGAAGCTTAAATCCAATAAATCTAAGTCCAACAACACCAGCCTCGATATTCCAAATTTGTACTTTTGAGTGTGCACTATATGCCCTTTGTATGAGTAGATACTCTTTGTCAGCGCGCTCCCAAATGGCTTTTTGTTCGCTTATCGATCAGAAAGCTGAGTGTAATTCTTATTTCTGAACACTGACAGATTGATTACTCTTCTCTGTACAGCTCTGTAATCCTCTCTGCCTAGTATCAGTCATCACATCAGCTACGTAATCCCCATTCGAGTTCAGCCCTCCTGATGACTCGGTTCTCGGCATAGAGATGATATAATGTTCTTAAGAGTCCGGGTTATTGAGTGGCTGAGGAGTACTTTTCGTGTGGGTCGATAGTATACTGTAGTCGTCGTAACGCATTCTCGATAGTAGGCACCGGTAGATGGGGAGTTCTCCGAGTCTAGAGTAGATGAGCACTGTACCCCGATGGAAGGGATTATTTTGGCTTGGTAAGGTTTATTCTAGATTTGGTACTAGATACGGTGTTTGAATGGTTCTGGGGGAAATTAGTTGTGATATCGTACATATCTCCTGTCTTTAAATCGAATTCTCTATACCATTGACAGGTACTTGACCGAAACCCGGGATAGCCGTAGAGTTGGAATACAAATACTCGGTACGGACCAGAGTGCCGACTCCGAGTCCCTTGATCCAAACAGAAGCCATATCCAGAGATGTCTTGACTGATACCCGAGATAGCCGTTAGAGCCCAATATTCTTTTCTCAGTCCTCATCTAGGGTACTTACCCGTTGTATTCCTACTTAAC
The DNA here is from genome assembly GCA_033030345.1 of Verpa bohemica. NCBI lineage: Eukaryota > Fungi > Ascomycota > Pezizomycetes > Pezizales > Morchellaceae > Verpa > Verpa bohemica. The sequence goes on from JAUFSE010000006.1 coordinate 1,617,239, forward strand.
AGATCAAGCCTGGTTCCCGGATCCTCGCCAAGATTTCCTCAGCGATTGTTGCTCCTGCGCAGCATCACGTGATTAATCACGTGGTATACCGGTTACTCACGGACCGATATATCTGAGGATCCAGTAGTAGAGACACTGGGTTAGGGCTGCTCTTGTAGTATCTTGCTGCCTTTTCTCCACTCTATTACTTCAGCGATCACCACACCACACCACAACCACCACTAACCACCAGAACAGAAACATCACGATCCTCCCCCACCACTCCGCCACCAAGGAAACAAGGAAATAATCTTATAAAACATAGACTATAAAATGCCTGCTATCGCAAAACGTATGTGTATTGGGGTGTCATGCAGTAACGTTGCCGGCACACTCCAGTGCCCTACATGTCTAAAAATTGGCAAAGAGTCCTTCTTCTGCTCTCAAGACTGTTTTAAGAACAGTTGGGTATGTACATCTACCCCTCTTACCAAACCTAGCCCCTCCACTGTGCCCGCCTGCCCGCTGAATACCCACAAAGCCACCTCGGAGGGTAGCTTTTCTAAAAACTCTAATAAGTGCAAGAGCGCTGACACACAGTCCACCACGCGCCTTTCGTCTCCCCTTCCTTACTCTACAGTCAGAACACAAAGCACTACACAAGAAAAAACCAACCGGTACGTCACTCCTCCAATCCCTACGCGACCTACGCTTACCAACACCACTTCAATACGATGCAGTAGCGGGGACTTATGATCCATTTCCGAACTTCTCATATACCGGTGAACTAAGGGCTGTATACCCTCTATCAGCACGTCGTACTCTCCCAGAGTCTATCAAGAGACCCGACTACGAAGTGGATGGAATACCAAGGAGTGAATATGTACAAGGGCGCACTATTAAGAGTATCTCTATTTTGAACGCTAGTGAGTGCGAGGCCATGAGGAAAGTTTGCCGCCTGGCGAGAGAGGTCCTAGATATTGCTGGAGCGGCGGTAAAGCCGGGAATTACGACAGATGAGATCGATGAGATCGTGCATAAAGCTTGTATTGAGCGAGATGTACGTACTCCCCATCACCTTAGGCACCGTTTAGTGGTTAACATGCCTCTCCACTACTAGTCATACCCGTCGCCGTTAAATTATAACAATTTCCCTAAATCGGTCTGCACATCACTCAACGAAGTCATTTGCCACGGCATCCCCGACGCACGGCCACTAGTCGACGGTGACATCATCAACATCGACGTAACACTCTACCATGGCGGTTTCCATGGGGACATAAACGAAACATACTATGTTGGGGAGAAAGCCCTCGCTGACCCTGATAGCGTGAGGGTTGTAGAGGCGAGTAGAGAGTGTCTAGAAGAGGCAATTAAGCTGGTTAAGCCCGGAATGCCATTCAAGGCACCAGGTGATGTGATTGAAAAAACAGCAAAGAAAAGGGGATGCAGCACCGTCAAGACCTACTGCGGCCATGTAACCTCATCATCCCACCCTTCATTCTACCAAAGCTAACAAGAAACAGGGCGTACATCGACTGTTCCACTGCGCACCCAACGTCCCCCACTACGCGAAAAACAAGGCTGTCGGTATAGCGAAGCCCGGAATGTGCTTTACGATTGAACCTATGATCTCGCTCGGCTCCTACAGGGATAAAACATGGCCGGACAACTGGACTGCTGCCACTGTTGATGGGAAGCGGACTGCACAGTTTGAGCATACATTACTTGTTACTGAAGATGGCGTTGAGGTCTTGACGGCGAGGAAGGAGGATAGTCCTGGTGGTCCTGTTGCTATGCCTGTGACTGAGGACGGTGTAACGACGGATTTGTAGGTGGGTGTTGGGGGATTTAGTTTGGTGTTATGTTTAAGGGATTAGAGTTTTTTTTTTGGGGGGGGTACCCGATGTGTATATAAATATGTAGCTTGCCCTTTCGTGCACAGTAGGGGTATGGAAAAGAGTATTGTGTGGTGAATCATGTGATATCACTCGAGCATCTGCTTATCGGGGATCTGAAGTAATAGAGTTAGAAGATGAGGAGATTCTTACCCCTACTGCTCTTGTATACACGAGTTCCCACTTGTACCTGTTTCACCTATTCGATATCAATACTAGAACAGGGTCATGCTAGTTTTTTTGTTTAACTCATTAAGCATAACGGATCCTATTGAAGAAGAGAAATAGCAGAGAGATATGTGCTTGGGAGCGATCACCTAGCGAGGGCTCTACTACTCCTATATACGAGCTCTTATGAGATAAGATATAGTAAATATTACTAGACTATTCACTTGAAATTATGTTTTATAGGGAGAGCTTAGTGGGTGGTCTAAGATTGCTTTATTAAACCGATGTATATATATAAATGCGTTTCTATATAGTGATACAGCTGTAAACCCATTATAATTATTACCCAAAGCGCCATTAAATCAATCAGCCGTTACTCCAATCATTATGACATCTAATCAATATCCTCCTCTACCAAGCCCTTATTCAAATTCCCCTCCTCTGTAGCCTTCTCCTCGGATTCAGTCCCAACCTCCACAAAATCCAATAAAACACACGCATAAACATCCCCAGTCTTTTTATTCCTCAACACATATCTTACTGGCTGGCCGTCCCAGTACTTCAACAGATTCAACCCGTACCCGGGTAGCTTGATCTCAAACTTTGCAAAGTCCAACCAAGGCCCAAAGAAATCAAACCCATATTTCCACCCCTTCCTAAACACAACCTCTCGTCTATTTGCATCACCAAGAAAGAACTTCTTCCTCGCTGCCGCCGCTTGTGGGATTTGCAACGTCGCTGTCGACACCGCAGTCATATCCTCTTGCAGCACTGTATCACCATCATCCGCAAATTCCTCAGATGTTGATATTTCAGTCTGTTTCGTATCATTTATCTCGCTCTCTGGAGGTGTACGGTCCCCGGGACCTACTACGGAGATGATGTTCATGCTGCTCAATACATTCCCCCAGACCCATGGGGTATCAGCGTATAGGTCTCCGTCTAGACCTGGGTCAATCCATTTGGCTAGGTTCCAGAATACGGAAAACCCAATTGGTAGTAGGTCTCTTATGGGCTTATCGAAGTCGTTCCCCCAGACTAGGTCTTCGCCACTGATGGGGTTGTCACTGGGTGAGAAGGAGAGTTGGAAGGAGTAGAGGTCGGAGGTGTGGGATGGGTGGGAGAAGTAGGAGTGTGTGTGGGGTAGTGGTTTGGATGGGGAGGATCTGAAGTCGGAGAGACGGATATGGAGGGTTGTTGTTGCGTGGGGTGTGGTTATGGTAAGGGGAGTAGAGGTGTTGACGGGAACGGGGGTGTGGGTAGTGCGGTCGTAGGAGGGGCCAGCGGTTACACGGAGGCGGAAGTTTGAGGCAGACATTTTTGTTATGGCTTTGGGAGAGGAATGGGAGTGTGGAGAAGAAGAGGGAAGCTGTGGAATGTGAAGTTATATAGCTGTGTGGACTCGCCGGTCTGGTATGTAATGTGATGTCATTGGTAGGGATGCTTTGGCTTATCGATAAGTGAGACATTGCCCAACATTTCTTGTTTGAATATATATAAATATATATATATGTAGAGTATGCACTCTCTTGAACGAACAGAGACTATGTAGTTATTGATAGTAGCTGGATTTTGCGTTTATTGTTTCTGCTTTTAGTTCGTTTCATCCACTATCTCGGGATTGAAACATGTAAATATATGGTGAATTAATAGAAGTATACCAGGCCTCTAAAAAATAAGATAATCTTAGACCTAGAGAAACACCCAATTAAACACCCTCTGTAAGAACTTCTTACAGTACTACAATTCTCTCCTTGTTTTGATCAACCCATGGAATATGAAACGCTTGCGTATACACCATGTGCCTGAACTTTTCTTGTAGCCTTCTCCCTAACGTACTACCTTCTCTTTACCCACTTGGTTACCTGCTATAGTATAGGATATTCACTCTGGCCCGTGAAGCTTAAAACACTTCTCCTTCGTAGAAAAACCGCCTTTTATTTTTCTCTAGAGAATATAATATGTAGTACCTAATAGCTTTTGTGGCGATCACTACACCTATATATAGCTTGTATGAAATTAAATTCTTGTTTTAATTTGATATAGGAGATTTGATCATGGATCTGGGGTACAATAAAGTTGAGTGGGTCGATCTTTCTATGAATTCGACTATACATAAGTAAAGTAGGTTTTTGTTAAAAGGAAATTTGAATCTAGAATAACTCCATTCACTTGTGTACACATAATGGGGTAGACTAGAAAGGAAATTTTGGAACTGTCTTCACTGCATTGTAGGCTTCACGTACGTTATGAATTCATCAACACAAAAACCATGTCCATATTCAATAAAATAAACTAGAAAAAAAAGGAAACTGCCTTCATAACACCGTAGTTCAATGCAACGTAACAAAAAATCGCAAAAAACAGGCTGCCTATGATACGAATTTTTCTATCGACCAATTTCTGTGTCAGATGTCTATCCTTTCTTCATGGGTAACTGGTTCTATGGCTCTGCCAGTTTCTCCTCTATCCCTCCCCCGGCTCTAGGCTCCTCTTCTCTGATTACAAGCACCTCTTCCTGCCTGACTATAGGCCTTGCCTCTCCACTAGCTATAGGTCCTTCGTCCTCGTTTACTACGGACCCTCCATTTCCCACTACTGGAGTGTCGATAGTTTCCACTAGTGTATCTCCATTCCATAGGGCTTCTGGGAGGCTAACTGGCTCTATCACCCCTCCGGGTCTACCATCGATCGTTGGGCTTAGTGATGCGGATTGATGGGTATTTTCTGTAATAGCCTCTGTTTCAAAGTCTATCAATAACAGTACTGCTTCCTTATGGCTATTCGCAGCTGCTTTTTGTATTGGAGTCTCCTCGTTAATATCTATTGCCATGTCGTCTGCACCCGCATCCAGTAGCAATTGCATCACTCCCGTGTGCCCATTAGAGGCCGCCCAGTGTAGTGCTGTCCATTCCCAAGAACCTCTCTCATTGATGTCCGCACCTTTCTCTAGTAGCAGTTTTACCATCTCTTTATTCCCTTTCTCAGCTGCTAGGGTTAACGGTGTTGTCTTTTTGATAGTCTGTGCTGTGATGTCCGCGCCCGCCTCTAGCACCAATTTCACCAGCTCTATGTGGTTATTCCAGACCGCCCAGTGTAGTGCTGTCCATTCCTCATCGTTTCTCTCATTGATGTCCGCACCTTTCTCTAGTAGTAGTTTTACCATCTCTTTATTCCCTTTCACAGCTGCTAGGATTAACGGTGTTTCCTTTTTGATAGTCTGTGCTGTGATGTCCGCGCCCGCCTCCAGCATCAATTTCACCACCTCTATGTGGTCATTCCAGACCGCCCAGTGTAGTCCTGTCCATTCCTCGTTTCTCTCATTGATGTCCGCACCTTTCTCTAGTAGTAGTTTTACCATCTCTTTATTCCCTTTCACAGCTGCTAGGATTAACGGTGTTTCCTTTTTGATAGTCTGTGCTGTGATGTCCGCGCCCGCCTCTAGCACCAATTTCACCAGCTCTATGTGGTTATTCCAGACCGCCCAGTGTAGTGCTGTCCATTCCTCATCGTTTCTCTCATTGATGTCCGCACCTTTCTCTAGTAGTAGTTTTACCATCTCTTTATTCCCTTTCACAGCTGCTAGGATTAACGGTGTTTCCTTTTTGATAGTCTGTGCTGTGATGTCCGCGCCCGCCTCTAGCACCAATTTCACCAGCTCTATGTGGTCATTCCAGACCGCCCAGTGTAGTGCTGTCCATTCCTCGTTTCTCTCATTGATGTCCGCGCCCGCCTCTAGCACCAATTTCACCAGCTCTATGTGGTTATTCCAGACCGCCCAGTGTAGTGCTGTCCATTCCTCATCGTTTCTCTCATTGATGTCCGCACCTTTCTCTAGTAGTAGTTTTACCATCTCTTTATTCCCTTTCACAGCTGCTAGGATTAACGGTGTCTCCTTTTTGATAGTCTGTGCTGTGATGTCCGCGCCCGCCTCCAGCATCAATTTCACCACCTCTATGTGGTCATTCCAGACCGCCCAGTGTAGTGCTGTCCATTCCTCGTTTCTCTCATTGATGTCCGCACCTTTCTCTAGTAGCAGTTGCACTACTTCTCTATGACCATTCCCGGCTGCTCGGTGAAGCGCTGTGTACCCGCTCTTATCTTTTATCGTTATGCCTGCACCCTGGTCAAGCATGAGCTTCACGATGTCTACAAGTCCATTCATGGCCGCCGTGATTAACGCTTGTCCCTTCTTCACTGTCATGCACATTATTAGTCTTTCAGATAAATCTCTCATAATCTTGGGTGATTTAATTACTATTTGACGTATTGATATTTTTTGATCTAGGCTTTGCTGTAATCATTGAGGTGGGTGGGCTCTGTTTTAATTTAGGGTTGGCGGCGCTTGAGTGTTCCTCCCAAAAGGTTTCCTCATCTGCCTGCTCAAGTCTAAGCCACGGGTGGTTTTGTGCTTGCTCCGCAGTCAATCTATCTTTTGGGCGAGGCATCATTAAGCTAATAATGAACTCTGTAGCCGTGCTATTCCCTAGTTTCGCTCTTGGGAGTGTAGTTCGGCCCTGAACGTAGTTGAGAAGTCCCTTCGCCCCTGGAAATGGCGTCTCTTTAGTTATCATTGTGTAGATCAAACATCCTAGCGACCAAATATCGACTGAATTTGTGTATTCTGAGGTATTGGAGTCTAAGAAGCCCAAAATCTCTGGTGCAACGTAGTCAAAGGTTCCAGCAAATGTCCTCAACACCGTTTTATCCCCAACATGCTTTGCAATGCCAAAGTCGGCAATCTTTACCATGATGGGGAACCATCTCGCAATAAGAATGTTCTGTCTTACGTTTTAGAACTTGCTTTTGATAGGAGTGAATGGGTAATATTAACCTGCGGTTTTAGGTCACGGTGACAGAAATTATTTCTGTGCATGACACCTAAGCCCCCGAGCAATTGTGTTGTAATCGTCTTTACTTCCTTCTCGGACAAGCCTACTTCAGTTATATGTTTTTGTAAATCGCCGCACTCAAGGAACTCCATAGCAAGATAGATATGTTCTTCGTCCTGGAACCATCCCAAAAACTGGACAAAGTGCTGAGGGTACTATAGATAAATTTTATTAGTATTTGTTAGGGATCTAGTATCTAGTAGAGGGTAAAATATTTACCGAGTTCAGCTTCGTCAAAGCGAGCATTTCCCCTTTATCTTTGACATGCGATAAACGTATTTGTTTTATAGCCCTGACCCTTCCATTCTGCGCGCACTTCTCCTTCCATACAGTACCAAATGAACCGCTACCAACTCGCTCCAACCTGTCCCATTTTTCTATCGTTACTCCAGTAGAACCAGATTCGAGTGTGTAGGGAATCGTATGTGTGTAGCCACCACCGCTAAACTCGGTGGTGAACTTGTAAGAATCGAATTCACTGAATGTGAGGGACATTGCCTATGTTTCTTGGTGGTAGTTGTGTCGAGCGTTGGAGATAGTAGAGGCCGATGATGATGAGTTGGCGGGGCCCCAACTAGTAGGCGAGTATACTGGAGGCGTAGCAGCTTAACGCCTCGTGTAACAATGTTTATGCATATCAGTTATCATAGCATATCACTCGATACGCTTCGCCACTGCGTGTAAATTTTTTGTTTTACACCACCTAAGTGGTGAAAACACTTTTAGGTGGTAGCTAGATTAATATAGTACAAAAAGAGAGGATAGATTAGGTACACTATTCTTCCAAATATGGTATTTCCTCTCTAATGCTACAGTACTATTGTAGTAATTACACCCGTCTTTTCGTACTATACTTTGAGGGACTTTGTTCTGTTGGGGGCTCTTATGACTTCTATATATATTCTTAATAGTACAAGCCTCCTCCGTCATGTGCTTATAGAAACTGCTTAGATTTAAGTATACTACAGTGCCGTGCCATAAATGATAGACCGGGCGCAACGCAACCACAATCGCCCCTCTGCTCTACTTTGCCCAACCATTGCCCCACCCCATAACCTCTCCAAACAAAGCCACAAAAACTATAAGGTCTATCTTTATCTAAAGTAGTGCTAAAGTTCACATGACAGACCATAAAATGAATTGGTTGGTGGATAATGGGGTGGTGCTGTTAGAGGACTAGCCTGCCTATTCCCCAGATCTCAACCCCATTGAGCATGTTTGGGTACACCTCAAGAAGCTCTATTATCTAAAGTGCCCCAAGCTGGCTGAGAATAATAGCAGCTCAGAGGTCTTAAAACCAGTAATAGAAGAAGCTCATATTCACTGCTGGGAATTGATACCTGACACTCTTTTTGAAAGTCTAGTTGAAAGCATTCCTGGGAGGATTGGGGCTGTTATAAAGGCAAGGGGCCGGTACACAAAGTATTAGATAGTATATATTACTCCTACAAAAAATCGCTTGTCCATAGCAATAGCTGAGGGTACTGTGGTAAAGCCGTGGTGGGGGAGGTAGGGCATTGAGGCCGTTGCCATGCGTGCCCGGTCTATCATTTATGGCGCGGCGCTGTATCTATTATATATCCGGACACTATGGATACTTTATAATAAGTAAGAATGATATAGGGATGTGCATTATATAGGGACTAATATAAGAAAAGCAATCTAATCTTCATCTTTCCAGTAGTATGTTTGTGGAACTGTCACCGTATTAATTGATAAAGACTATAAAATAGTTAATAAGTGGCGGTCCATCTTGTAAAGGTAGCTTCTACCTCCAACAATTGACTTGTTCCGATCATCACCTATTTTGTGGAGCAAGAGCTGCGCATATCGGTTTGGGCATGGGACTAAAGTTCCTTTGAAGCAAGTGACACAAACTCCTACTAAATTAACTTTATAAGATTTCCTTGGTACATTTTGGGCGTCTAAGTGAGGTTATGTTCCTTCTCAGTCAATTCATATTCTTGTACAGCTCACGACAAAGGCTAGAACTACTGAAGGCCCTACTATACCTCCATGCCTAAGGTCATGAAGGTAGTATAATGTTAATCAATAAAACCTAATTCAAACAGACAGAAATATAAATCCCAACAATCATTAAACCAACCACCTACAAGAAAGAAAAAAGGAAGAAACTAGATATTCATAAACCAATCATTACAGCTACCAATCCCAACCCCCAAGCAATAAGAATACAAAAGCTCCAGAATCTTAAGTAAAGGAATAAAGAAAAACCCCCACACCATCTATCATACCCGCCTTCGATAAAAAACTATGCCTTCGTAGGAACACCTACCCCACCTCTCCTCTTCCCTTCTAAACACCTCCCCACAACATTCTCAACTACGCCCCTCCATGCTCCTTCTGCCTTCTCACCCCCTCCAAGCGCCTTCCCAACAAACTCATTAACAGCCTCAGCGTTCACGCCCCCGTATAGCACTTTTGCTCCACCCTTGATATTTAACTGTGTATCTACCACGACCTCAATTACAACTTTGGAGCGGATCTCTGGAACGAGGACTTTGATTGTAACTTTGAGCTCTTCGGGGTTCTCCTTATTGGGGGCGAGCGTAGTCGGGTACCATCTCCGCACCTTCCTAATCTCATCTGCGGTTGAAAGGCAGCGGCGCCAAAAACTATCAATTTCACCGAGTGTAGACTTAAGGGATCGCTTTACGGTAGTATCCGCTAAGCGTGAGTTGAGCCGGGTAGTGAAGAAGTCACGCTCCATATCTTGCAGCGGAAGCGGATCAGAAGGCTTGGTGATGGCGGGTACCATGTACTCTATAGTTGTAGTCTGCACACCAGCTGCGTCCCATTTGACACAGAGTTGTTTAAGGAACACCAGCTCGACAATAGTGCCATCAACAGCAACAATTGACCACCCAAATTTTTTCTCAAGGTCAGTAACTTTGCTTTTCCAGGTTGCAACCTCGTCTTCGCTCCACCCACGGTTCATCTCCTTGATGCGTTCGGCTTCCTCAATACATTCCTGTAGTACTGTTTTCCGCTTCTCCTTGGTCTCGATTTGAGCATTAACCTCTGCAACCTCCTTCTGTCGTTTTGCGAGTTTCCGCTTCACTTCTTCGATGCGCTGGGTAACGGTCTTAAGGGTATCCCTCGCCTGACTCAACTGCGCTTTATCATCGCTTTCAATCCTCCTCTTTACTTCTTCCATCTTCTCGACCGTCTTCTTTGCCGTTTCAAACCGCTCTTTCAAACCCGGCAACACACTCTCTACAGCCTTCTTCCCCTCCTCTAGTGCCTCCTCGTCGGACTTCATCCCCTGAAGGTTGTCTTCCAAAGCAGATTTCACACCCTCAAGCAGCTGCTGCCGCCACTCATACCAGATCCCCTTGGCGAGGAAGCGAGCATGGGTCTTGACATTCTTGAACTGGGTATCCATGATCACCTTTACATCTGGTGGGGCATCCATATACTCCCTGAAGAGTAGTGGATTCTCGTCAAGTGTGTCTTTTTCGATCTCCTTAACAACCTCGCGACCTTCCTTGATATATTTCTTAAGCTCACGGCAAGAGTGCTGGAAGAGGTCAAGCATGGGAACTGTGCATGCACCAGCAATAACACAGTCCGCCATTGATGCTTCCGGTTCCTCCTCACCAGTACTACGGCGGCCACGACGAAGTTCAAGACCTAGAAACCCAGTAGGGCGACGCTTGGTGGTTGTAAGGCCGTCAAGGAAACTGATACTAGTCATGGATAAGAATTGTTGCAAGGTGAGTTTTGGGTCTTCCTCTTCGAACGACTCCTCTTCCTCTTCCACAACATCCATTTTCTCTTCTTCATGGGGCTTTGGCGGCGGCGCCATAGGACTACTGGCTACAACCGGTTCCGGTACAATCATAACTTTCTTTTTTGGTGTCCTTCCTTGGCCTGGGGTAGGGAGACTAGGTGCTTTCTCAAACTCGAAGCCCCTCTTTGCGGGTGTCATGGCACCGTATTCGAGACTTTTCCGCCTCTTTCCCCCACCAAGATAACTGGCCATGTCTTCTTCTCTCTCACGTTTTCCTTGTCCTTGTAGTAGAGCGCCGTATGCCAAACTCTTCCTAGACGCCTTTCTAGGCGTGAGTAGCTCAATCCGGCTTTTGAGATCCAACCCCTTCCGTCGTTCCATTTCCATCTCCTTTTGCTTCCTCTCCTCCTCCTTGTCTGCAGCTTCATCTTCTTGACTTGCCTTTAATAGGTCCCTCGGGATAGCAACTGGTGAGAACGGGAGTGTGCTCTCGCCGATACTCTTCCTACTCGATAGTTTTGCCGCAACACGGGGTGATCCAAGACCAGGCTGGTTGATTCCAATCCCCTTAGTACTCGGCGACCCAACACGGTTGTTGGGAGTGCTCACATGCTTGAATGGCGAAGGGGAAGTTGGGAACCCAATAGCTTTCTTGGCACTGAGCGAGAACCCATGACTTGTGACTTGACGAAGGGGGGTCTGGATCATTGGGGTATGCTTGCTAGGCGTTTTTGGACGTGGAAGTACAATGGGAGTTGTTTGTTCGGGAGGGGTATGGGGTTGTGGGGTTGTGACCTTCTTTTGGGGGGTTGCGAATACGAAAACTGGCTTCACAACGACCTCTGGCTGCTCAACCTTGGGCGTTGCGGCTTTGGGTGTTTCAGCCTTCTTGTCTTGACTCTTAGGTGTTTTTGATTTAGGTGTTGCTGCCTTCCTAACCGGTGTTTGCCTCTTCTGTACTGGAGTCTCAACTTTTTGGGTTGGAGTCTCCACTCCCTGCACCTGAGTAGCAGCCTTCTGGGTTGGAGTAGCAGCCTTCTGCACAGGTCCTTCTATGGGCTCTTCCACCTGCTCCTGTCGCTGCTGCATCTCCAAGCTCTTCCTAGCAGCCATACTAGTCCGCCTTGTAACCCTTCCCTCCCCTCCTACACTTGCCGCACTACTTCTTCTGCTGCTCATGCGTCTCTTTACTGGAGTCGGAGTCCCCATCTCTTTTGCCTCCTCTTCTATAGGGGCTGCCTTAGGGATTGATTTAGGGACCCATTCATCTTGCTTTATAGCAGAATTTGTATTTGAGGTAGGGCGGGAGTTGCTTGCAGAAGGTAGGATAGATCCAATAGCGGTAGTAATATCCATAGTAATTCCATCCATATCCACATCTCCATCCTCATCTTCGCTATCTTCCTGCACACCCTGGTCACGTCCGGGGAATGTTGACACTGGTGGTCCTTCCTCTTGTTTAGAGAGGATACCGCCGACAGCAACAGTGAAATCCATATCCCCGCCTTCTTCCTCCTCCTCCCCTTCTCTCTCTTCCTCCTCCTCATCATCCCTTTCTTCATTCTTTCCTTGTTTCTGAGCCTCTTGTTGTTTAGCCCAATCTGCCCCACTCATCAACTTCCCCCCACCTCCATTCTTTGCAAGGGAGCTTCTCCTTCCAGATTTAGCACCACCGCCAATAATACCACCGAGAACAGAGGTGAACTCCATCGTCATCTCTTCGTTCCCAGCGTCTGAAGCTGCAGGAGAGGATGCGAAGTGCGCAGAGGGTTGAGGAGCAGAAATAATACCGCCGACTGGACGGGTCATATCCATATCCATTGTCATATCTTCTCCCCCCACAGGTGAAGAAGACCTAGCGGCGGGAGCAGCTTTTGATAGAATACCACCAATAGCGACAGTCATATCCATTGTCATACCCATATCATCGTCCTCTGCTTCCTCCTGTGTAGGGACGGGAGCAGGGGCGGGGGTAGGAGAAGGAGGCGCAAAGAAACCTAGCGATTTCCTTGTTGCACGTTGTAGAGCGTTAGCAGCGCTGCTAAGGATTCCGCCGATGGGGCGTGTCATCTCCATTGTCATATCCATCGCCGCTTCCTGTTCTTTCTCAACGTAGGGGTTTGTGAACGAAGGGATGACACCACCAATAGCGCGAGTCATCTCCATTGTCATTTCACCGCCGTCATCCTCGTTTTCAGATTCTGCTGTTGGGAGAGCAGGATACTCTACCGCTGCTGGAGAGGGGAGAAGACCACCAACCGCACGTGTCATTTCCATCGTCATCTCACCACCCTCATTATCCTCCTGAGGTGTAGCGGGGGTGAATTTCTCCTCCTCACTATCTGAAGTTGGGTCCTCCACTGTTTCTGTCCCGCCTTCTAGTTTCCAGGCTTTACGATTCCCAAATGCCTTGAACGCACCGGTGACGTCGTCGTCTGCCATGTCCATAGTCAAATCACCAACCGTCTCATCCCCTCCCATCGTCATGAATGTGCGGTCCTCTCCACCTTCTCCGTCACTATCGGAGTCCGATCCAAGACTATCACTGTCAGAATCGGCAGTCGGCATTCCAGCAAAGGGACTCTGTGCACTCTCTGGGGACGAGGAGAATGGGGACGAGAGCCCAGCGGGTGAGTCGAAATTCCTCTTTTGTGCTGCACCCATAGGTGTTACTGGGTCCTGTCCCCCGGAAAGTGAGTCTGGGAGACGGATTGGTGAATTATCGGCTATTACAGATGCTGTCACTGTAGGTGTTGCTTCAATCGTACTGAGGTTCCCAGGCCCCCTGTTTGCCGGTGTGCTGGCTGTGCTCCCGCTACTTGAGGAACTAGGAGTCCCAGTTCCACCGTGATAGTATTCGACTACATCCCATGTATGTAGTGTTGCCTCCGGGGCGAACGAGACTCTTCGGTTGCCAAGTGATTGTCGGCGGGCAGCACGGGCGGCGAGGATCTCAGAGCGGCGTTGTTGCTCCTCTTCTGTGCGGACTGGGATTGTAGTGGGGGGTGGGGGGTTGAAGTTAAGCGCGCTGGAAGAAGATGATGAGGTAGTAGGTTTAAGTTTGTTGGTGGGAGGGTTGGTGGGAGCCATGGTGAATGTGGGGATGGAGGGAGTGGTGCGGCGTGAGCGGTGGGCGGGTATTGGTTTGATGGGAGAGAGTGGGAGGGTTGGTTTTAGGATTGATTTTACTGTGGTTGTTGGTGCGAGCTACGGGCGTTAGCGTGTGGGTAGTAATAGGTGGTAGAAAGAGTAAACATACAGATTCCCGTCTCCCATTCCCACTCCCACTCTTTAACCCGTTCTCGGCGTTCAGCGCGTCAAGACCCCCAGGCCCTAAGCTTTTTGACCGTGACTTCTTTTTATTCTTCTGTGGTATTGTTGAGGAATTCTCCTTGTTTATTTCTGTGGTGTTTGAAATGGCGTTTGTGGGCATTACAGCAATAGACTTGCGGGAACGGCGTTGCCGAGGCGGTAGAGGGTCGTTAGAAGGCATTAGTTGTTGATTTCTCTGGTAATTGTATAGTTTTGGGTAGAGATTATTTTCTTTGTTGTTAGTAGGAACTTTACATGTGGCGGGTTTCTTGTTTTTTTCTTGTGTTGTCGTAGGGTATTGTAGTAGTAGTCTTGTGGGTATCGCGATGTGTGTGGGTGGTGTTTGTTGTTGTTTTGATTGTTAAGTTGGGTAATTAACTCATCGCATCTGCTATACATTATCTAATCTAATCTAACAATTCAAATGCCATCTAATCTGATATAATCTGATCTATTATCCTAGCCCAGGGCTCAACCCTCCACAGTCCCACCCCACACACACCCCATGCAACAGCTTCACGCATCACCAACGCCCACCTTACCAAACCGCTAAAGAATATCACGACAATCCGACCACCGCCTAAATTACTGCCAAAGTAATACACAGAAATCACCAGCCATGGCCACCGAACTGACAGTCCAATCTGAGCGTGCTTTCCAGAAGCAGCCCCACATTTTCCTCGCCAGCAAGACCCGTCCCGCGAAGCGCAGGGTTGGAAAGGGTGGCAGAAGATGGTATAAGGATATTGGTCTAGGGTTCAAGACTCCTAAGAACGCGATTGAGGGGAATTATATCGGTTAGTTTGTCCTGTGTTTTAGGGTGGGGAGTTCTGGGAAAAGAAAAGTGCTGGGTGGTGGAATCTTTTTTTCGCAATTTCGAGATTATCGGGAAATTCTCGAAAACCTCGAAACGCGAATCAACTTATTAAAAAAATACTAACTCCTCGCGTCATAGACAAAAAGTGCCCCTTCACCGGTCTTATCTCCATCCGTGGCCGTATCCTTACCGGTACCGTTGTCTCGACAAAGATGCACCGTACCCTTATCATCCGTCGTGAATACCTCCACTACATTCCCAAATACAACCGTTATGAGAAGCGCCATAAGAACCTCGCCGCCCATGTCTCCCCCGCTTTCCGTGTTGAGGAGGGTGACCAGGTTACCGTTGGCCAGTGCAGGCCTCTGTCCAAGACTGTTTGTCTCCCTTATTTGTGCTTGAAACCTGATACTTGAGAAGAGCTACGGGCAGATATTGTGTGTGTCGTATATATTCTATCAACCACACTTATCAAGACCCCCTCAAGTACTTGAACCCTTCATGCAGTGTGCTGACTGGTGCAATTAGGTTCGCTTCAACGTCCTCCGTGTCCTCCCTCGCACAGGAAAGGCGACAAAGTCGTTCCAGAAGTTCTAGATTGTCATTTTGTTTTTTTCTAGTCTTTTCTACAACAATAAAAAAAGGGAATCTTCGGCTGTTTCTTGGTTGTCATGCATATGAGAATAAAGTGACCAACGGGGTTGTGTGCCGGGTTTGAGGAAATTGTATTTCGGAAAAAACATGGGAATGCAAAAAAAACCCTGGTTTTGTCAATGGCGTTTTGATATGTGAATATGGCGTGGAAAAGTTGGAATGTGAATATGGTTTTGGTGGAAGATGTTTTAGTGGAGAAGAAGCTTGGTTCTAGTGAACTCCGGAGTGCATTGTAGATAACTTATTGATGCGCCCACTCGAATCCCGGCAATAATAATTACTTCTACTACCCGCCTATAATTTTTTATAATAGCCCTGGTATTCGCGGATAATTACTCTAGCACTACTAATATATCGCTATAAACCTCTCTTATACCCAGTGCACAAACCTCCAAACCGCATATATACCAATCCAAATGCCCATCGTACCACCTACCCTACGCATCCTCTATATCCACCCCTTTAGTCAATACCCACGCTCATCCCTCTCTTCAACCTCAACTTTACCAACATGATCTCTAGGCACAATCACATTTTAGTTCCCCGACGAAAACCCGGGTGCCGATGGTGATTACGCGAAGGGATTTGGAGATGAAGAATTGTAGGAATAGTGAAGGAATGGGGGTGTTTTCATAGTTCATTGTGTGCGTCGGTAGGTAGTATTAGGGTTGTTTCCTCGATGAGGTTGTCGTTTGATGGGTTAGGGTTGCTTATGGAACTGGTTGGACTAGTCTATAATGGTAGTGAAGAAAGGGTATTGACTAGTCCCATGTTCGTATCTGAATGATTAGGTCTAGCAGTCAAATGCTAAATTTATCCTTGTTTAGATGGTTATCTTTTAGAGAAAACTTTCTAAGTCAGAGTTACTCCATTGTCTCTAGTAAAATTTACAATAGTTGCGAGAAACAAGTCCATAACAAGTTATTAATACACCGGTATGGAATATAGGGAGTAATAAGGTTAGACCTTGAAAAATCAGATCCTATAATGATTAAGAAAACACTTTAGCTACTCAGGCGTCTAACGAGCCTCAACCCACTATTCATATTATCTAGCAATACCTTGATCCCCTTAGTTATATAAATCAACAAAAGAAAGCTAAATGATGCTCTGACTCGGAGTTGAACCGAGGATCTCAGCATATCGTACTAGTGCTGCGCCTTACCAACTTGGCCACCAGAGCAGATATCCTTGTCTACCTATATGCAAACCTAGGTCATACATATCAATTACTTCGACTAGGGGTATGAAGGCTACTTAGAGGATTTCAATTACATAGTGACCTTTAATAAAGTTGAGAATGACTTAAGATTAGTGTAATAGAGTTTTAGTCAATGTCAAATCTATCTTAAAATACATGTACTACATTAATTACAAACTTTTAAAACCGCTCCGACTGATTGATATCTAATAACGTAGAAGAAACCTACATGTATTACCAATGAAGAATACGCCCCTCTAGTTTCTATGTAGTATTTGGGCGTAGAATAGATGGGTTAAGGTAATATTCCGATCACTATCTATCACTTGGTTATTCCCATTTGACAATTCTTATACTAGGAGCTTCTAAAGCTCCCTTGGGGCTTTTGAGGGCTATTAAACTCTTGATTCTAGCCATCAAGTGTTATAATTAGGGTAAATCTTCAGATCTATAGATATTAACCTACTTATTGAGGCGCTTATACCACTATTTGCTTGATCACTTATACTAATTGATTTTAGGGGAATCTTAAACTATGAAACTTATCCACATTAGATTATATCTTGGGTGCATGTACTGTAACCCCAACCATAATCCCGTTATAGGATTTATATGTTAGTGCTTTTAGAAATCGAATCGGCGTTCTTGCTTTATTAAGTACTACAGTAGGGATCAACACAAACCAAGAAAAGTAAAGAGAATTTTTGGGGTGCCCTCTTTAGGTAAGTCGCTTAAACAAAGATCGAGGGAAAGTTTTTTGGTCGAGTGATGACATGCGACAACGGCCGATTCACGGGCGGAACCAAACGTTCCGAGCAACCGGAGGCGGATCTTAGAGGGGTGTCAGGCTTCAGAGTGACGTGCATGATCCCAATCTAGTTCCCATGGAATATTCTCCGTTTATTACCTTGATCTCACGTGTAACCTTAATCTCATATAGTTCGCTAAGGTTTAGGTTTTGTAGCTCTTACGTAGAGTATCTTTAAGTAGCCCTTTGTTCAGATAATTTGGTGTTCTCTAGAAAGCTTGTAGATTAAGGGCTCTTTATAGTAGTAAAAGAAGGGGGGTTTAACTGTCTTATACCCGTAACTAATCTAATACTATCATGTAAATATAAGGGGAATTTTTGGCTATTATATTACCGTTGTATGCGAGCTTACTGTTAAATGACGATAGTGGGTTGGTTAGGGACATAAGGCAGTTAAAAGCTCCCCTCCTTTGCAACTGTAAGCTATCAAGGGGGTGCATACCTGTGTAAGGTATATGTAGTCTAGAACTGTCTTAAAAAGGACAGTTGAAGTCCTCGGTGAGACATGGTGGCGGGGAGGCTGATCGCGTTCCTGTATTGCATGACGCATAGAATGATGTCATACCTCAACCGTTTTCATAAGTGAGAAAAGGGCTCTGCTCCCATCTTATTCATTCCTTATCTCTACCTCCTCCTCTTCTCCCTGCATCATCATTATATCTCATATACTCACTCACAACTGGCTGGTTGCTACTTTCCGCCAGCAATAACTCTACTTCACTGGTCTAGATATCCTTGTCTGCATTCCTTGCATATTAATCTCTCCACCTAGCCCTAAACCTTCTGGTCCTCTCGCTTGACTTTCTTAGTCCATCTGACTTCCTCATCTTTACTACCTCATCTACTTTTCACACATCAGCATAATCTTAATCGGAAAAATGCACCGTACCTACTCTATGCGCCAGTCGCGGGCACCGACTCAGTCGCAAATCGAGAAGCCACCCCCGCCGACAAGTTCAACAAAAGTTGGGAGGTTGTTTGGGACTGCAAACATAGGTTGGTTCCCGCCTAATTCTCTATCCTCTAGCCTTTTCTTTTAGCGTTCGTATTTTTTAGGGGTTTCCCCTTTTAGGTGTTTTGTGCGTTTATAGCTGGGTCGAAGCGAACGATTATTAAAAGGAACATACTAACGCTATAATGCTTCTTTGGAGCCTCTACAGGACACAATCTCCGTAAATCTATGGCGGGTGCTTAGTAGGATCCTCACATCTTTAGGTTTCTACGTAGAAGGCCTCGAAGGCTGACAGTGGTGTTCTCATAATAGTGGTCCAGAACTTTCAAAGAAGCTCTCCCAGCTCGTAAAAATGGAAAAGAATTTGATGCGGTCTATGGAACTCGTTGGCCGCGAACGGCGCGAGGTTGCTCGCCAGCTCTCAATCTGGGGCGAGGAATGCGATGAAGATGTTTCTGATATTACCGATAAATTGGGCGTACTTATCTTCGAGGTTGGAGAGCTTGAGGACCAGTTTATTGATCGATATGATCAGTATAGAGTTACTATTAAGAGCGTCCGGAATATTGAATCTAGCGTGCAACCGAGCCGTGATCGTAAGTTTCCTACTTGTGTTTTTGAAATATCGGCAATTTTGTTAAGAGGAGCATATGTAAATGATAGGTAAACAAAAGATTACCGACCAAATCTCTCAACTTAAGTATAAGGACCCTCAGTCTCCCAAGATTGTTGTGCTTGAACAGGAACTCGTTCGTGCCGAAGCCGAGTCGCTCGTGGCAGAGGCGCAACTATCAAATATCACGCGGGAGAAACTCAAGGCTGCGTTCACGTACCAGTTCGATGCACTTAAGGAGCACTCGGAGAAACTTGCGTTGATCGCGGGATACGGGAAGCATTTGCTACAGCTTATTGACGACACACCAGTTACACCTGGTGAGACAAGACCAGCTTACGATGGCTATGAGGCTAGTAAGGGGTAAGTTATTGTCTACTAATTTTGCATGTGTTTTTATCTAATATACTCGAAACGTAGCATCATCCAAGATTGTGAGGATGCCCTCACAAACTGGGTCGAAGCAAAAGCTGCCGTTCGCTCCCGCCTCTCCGTACGTGGCTCTCGCCAACGCCGTACTCATGGCCGCGGGACCCGTCTCAGCACTGGCGAAGGAATTTCTCTCGCTGACCAAGACCGTCCTATGCAACGTGGATCTGGCGAGTGGGTCCCGGCTGATGAACACCATCGTCACCGTGGCCACCGTGAAGATGACGACGAATACGAAGATATTACAGATGATGAAAACCAACGCTCTAGACATGTTGATGATGAAAACACCCCTAATTCACGTAGTGCTCGCTGCGGTGGTACCATTCTAAATGGTGGCGATGGACTACGCGGTCGCGAAGATGAACGTGAGGGGGTTCTTTCTGATTGACAGATGTCGAACGCCGGTAGAAGGGGCGAACCGAAAAGCGAGGTGGTTCTGGAAACTGCCGGGGGTAAAATACAGGCTGGTGATAGAGTCACTGGTTATAGTATGGAAGATAGAGATATTAATGGAATCACCAATGGGATTACTGGTGGTGGTGATGGTGGTGGTGCTAGCAGAAGATACAGCAAAAGTGTCACTTCCCCTACAGTTATTGGCGGCACTGGGATAGACACTAGCGGGGTTACGAATGGCAGAAATGATGAGATTTCTTATACTACTGGTGGTAGTGGTATAAGTGTTAGCGGGGACTATGACAAAGGTCATTCTACTACTACTTCTACTATTCCCATACATACTTCTCATGTTGTCCGCGATCCTGTATTGCTTGCTTCTCCCGGTATCAAGGAATCTAATTCAAACTTGACATCTTACATGACTGATATTGGTGTGGATTCTCGCCTTGGTATAATACCTGGCACTAGCGACAGTGCTAGGCCCGGTACTAGGACGTATACAGCAGGCGAGGGCTCTTCAACTAGTGCAAGAACAAACGGGAATATAGCACTTTGTGATGATTTTTGCTCTGGCCCTTATACGCATAATGTAGGAAAGGATTCCACTACTAGGGCAGCCGAAGATTTGAATATAGGATCTTACCATATGGACCCTGGGTGTGGTACTGGTTATGGCCTTCATGAGGATTCATTCGCATCTAGCTCTGGAAGCAGTTTATCTTCCCGTCAACATCCTGCTTCTCGACCTGGCCTTGAAACTGATCCCAGCACTGGCAAACGGCCTTACTTTACGAGCGAGAGCCCACCTACCTCTATTAATATGATGTCAAAGGGTAAATCTTGTAGTAGAGATCTTACCCCTAGCACCGATTCTCGAACTGATATCATCCGAGAGGGGCCTTCATTGGCTGCTGGGAAGGTGGTAAGCACTGCGGCAAATACAGGATCTTACTTGCCAGGCACGGGCAAAGATTTTGCTTCTGATATAGGTCTCACATCTGGTTCTGGTTACGAGGGACCTAAAAGCTACCCGGGAAAGGATGCTTCTATCACTACAGCGGTAGTAAACACGGCTGCAAACGTAGCGTCATATATCACTGATACAGCTAAGGGTGTTGCCTCTGGAATTGGCTTTAACTCCGACTCCCAAACTGACCCCAACACCAGCCAAACCCACACCACGAGTGAGCGATCTTCGACTTATGGCGCAAACAAAGGACCTGCCATATTATTACCTTACACCATAGAGACTACCTTCAGTACTGGCCCTACCCCTAACACTAGTGTAAGTACTAACTCGAGTACTCATGGATACGATTCTAGTGAGGGCACCTCCCTCAAGGAAACAATAAAAAATACGGCTACGGATGCGACATCCTACGTTATAAATATAGCAAAAGATATTTCTTCTGGAATCGATCTTACTTCTGGTTCTGGTGCTGGTGCTGGTGCTACCACTAACAATAAAACATATAATAATGGCGGCGATTCTCCAACTACCGGGAGGAGTGAGAGTTATGGCATACTACCTTATATTGAGGATGTTGCTTCTCGAGCTACTCCTCACAATAGCACTTCCTCTGGAAAACATAAGCATACTCCCGACGAGAGGACTTCTATGGCCAGTTCGTTTACAGACACGGCAGAAATTACAGCATCTCCTGGGTCTCGTTCTATGCCAGGTAGTTACGCCGAAAGCCGCGGTAACTCATATACTACTCTAGGAATGAAAACACGGGCCGGATTTGGAGGTGGAGGTTCTGTTTCCTACAGGGGTGGAGCATATCTCTCGGGTAAAGATAGTTTGAGTACTACCGATGGTATGAGCGGGGGGACGACGGAGGAAACGCATAATATCACGTACCCCAATCTAGCGGCAAACTGGAGTAAAGATGAACAAGCACATAAACATATAGATCATGAACGGATAGACTATGAGCTAGGGGATCGTGTGGAAATGGAAATTCAACTAAAGGAAAACGAATACATGGATTATGGTAGTGTAGATGGAGAGTGTATAGACCGCGAGCGGCTTGGATCTCTTGGAGAAAGATACATCATTAACTGTAACGGGAATACAACAATTCTAGATCCGAGCCTAGAAAGAGGAACTAGAATTGAAATCAGTCACGACCTACCGGGTATTGGAGAAACGTGTGGGGTCATAAATAGAAATAGGGATTTTACGAGTGGGGACGGACGCGTTAAGAGGGAACATCATGAAGAGCCTAGCATCATCTATAATGGCACAAGTCAGAATCTGAGTCGTGTCAGCCTCAACCTAGAGCAGGAAAACCATAATACCAAACAAGAAGCCCTAGGTATCGCGAGAGAAAGGAACGCTGCAGAACCTACAGGAATGGACACCCCAAACAAAATCACTAGCCCCCATCAGAAATACTCGTCTCTCGTAAACCAGGAACCACCACCTCTGGAATTTAGTCATAGCCACGAAAAAATGGGTTGTACCACCGGCAGCTTCGACACTCCGGGGCGTTATTATCAGGATCCCAGAATTAGCGAAGCCGGACCACAGTCTAATCCCAAAGTGCAAAAAACTCCCCAAGACACCCACCGCGATAATCCTCGGATGCAACCCGGGAAACTACCACACAAAGATGAGACTCCCCTCAGTCCTAACACCGGACAGCGACAAGCAGCATATGGCCGGGATAGAGAGAGATCTATTTATGAGTCGTCGACGGAAAGAAAAAGTGCTGCTGGTCTGAGCCGTAGTAGATCAAGTGCATTGATGAAGACGACAATGAGGGATTCGCCAGAGTATAGAGAACAAAAAATGGACGACAGCGGGAGAGTGGTGACAAGCGAACGTGAGAGGGGGCAGGAAATGAGTAAGATTTTTAAGAGCCAATTTGATGATGATGATCTAGGAAGAAAAGGGTTTTTGGGACGGGCAGCAAACAAAATGGGGAGCTTAATGAGGGCTTGATAATACGAATGCTTGTAGTTTTTTTTAGTATCGCGTGGGTAGGTTTTACTTTGTCATTTTTTTTTGTACACTTTTGTTAATAAAGTATGTACTTTCTATATATTATAACTCCTTAGTTTCAATAGTCAAACAGTGTCTTTACGTTTATCGGCCTATCGGTGCAAAATAATCGATCCATGATTCATGATAAATCACTCGTAAATCTTATCTTATCAACGAACATGGTAAAAAGGCGCTTCAATATTTTTAGAATGTCTTGCACCATCAAGCGCCGTTGGTGCAGGGGTAGCATAGTTGCCTTCCATTGGGTTCCGTATTAGGATTCAAGTTAGCAACTGGGAAGGGTTCGAGTCCCTTACGGCGCATTCAATTTTATTTTGTGGTCCATGAGTTATATCCCCCTAAGCACATATATAACATTTTCTAGTTCTTAGGTTACAACAGTAGTGCTTTCGAGTGAAAAAAAACCGCAATGTGCAACTATACTTGTAGGGGTTACCCACCACTTCCTTTTTTGGGTGTGGCTTGTCATAAATAGAATATAGCTATTTTTGTGGAGGTTACTGTTGTCATATCTAGAGCAACTATCTACAGTTTTTTTATGCCGTAACTATCGAGTGCAGCTGACTTTGTGGGTCTACTTGCCCTGTCCGAACCAAACAAATGGATCAAATCACATGAATTGAGAGCCATGGTGCTTTGAACTGAAAGTGCTAGCATTACATCTCAAGGAAAAGTTGTTGAGCATCGAGGGCCTAACCATTACCCAAAAATCATCTACCTTCTTTTTTTTAGGAAAGCGAGTAAAAAATGACTTCTTTAGTCTTCTAATAGTTATTTCGATTATCAAATATTCAAATACTACTTTAGTCTCACTACACCTAGGGTTTTGCACGTTTCATATAGCAGGCAGGGAAGTCCAGGGTCTATAGTAAAACTTATTCATTATGTTTCATGTATGGGTTAGGAAATCAAGAATATTGTAGGATACTAAATCTTATTTAATATAGTAAAGCTACTTTTTAATATATGTTAACCCATGTTTAAGTATTCCATACACTTGCTATTTGCCACTCCCCAAATCATCTCTCATCCTAGATACTTCCAACCCAATCCAATCATTTCAATTCGTAGCCTACACCAGCAAAGCTATCTCGAAAACGTTCAGAAAAAGTAACCCGCTCACCCAAATTAACTTCATAAAGGTCGACTGCAAACTCTTGCCAGGCCCTCGCTAGTGAGTCATTCCCACACATACTATACGCCAGTGAACACTCAACAGCGTGAGAACTCAACGATACATGATCAGGAAAGTTGCCATGGTGCATGACAATAACCTTTTTTAAGGTCTTAGATTCCTTTATTTCATACCCCAGAGCCACAAAAGTATCCTTGACAGTCGTGATGATACAGTTCAGGAGATCTTGACTCGGTATAAAACGCGCCATGAAGGAACACAAGTATAGTTGAAGTTCTAGAGCATTGACTAAGACAAGGCGAGGCTGTTCGCTAGGCGGGTTTTTGTAGGTCAACTTGAGCGAATTTACTAATTCGAGGACTTCCGGGAGAGCGCTTTTAAGTTTCTCCGGGTGGGTATGCTCCGGAGAAGTTGGTTTAAAGCTTAGTATTTCCTCCAATGTTAGAGCTCTGGCGTTTCGAATAGTGAGGGGTTCT
This sequence comes from Verpa bohemica, assembly GCA_033030345.1. Lineage (NCBI taxonomy): Eukaryota > Fungi > Ascomycota > Pezizomycetes > Pezizales > Morchellaceae > Verpa > Verpa bohemica. Next base: position 1,641,742 of record JAUFSE010000006.1, read on the forward strand.
TCGGATTCGAGTTTGCAAAGATCGCAAGTACAGGTAAAGCCGTAGGTACCGGTAAGCGACTGTTGACGAGCATCGAGGTCTTGTCCAGGATGGTAGCTTAGTGTAAGTTCCTGGCCTTTCTTGATGTCCATAGCAGCCCGTATAATGACTATGTCACCTATTATCGAACGACGGACTGCACCCTGGCTCCAACAGGCGTGGTTGATGAAGGACGATAGCACCCCAATACCCTTACCCATGTCGACTTTAGGCATTCCTCCTAAGCCAGAGTCCCTCATCTTAATGTAGTAGGCAGGTGTGTTGAGTAAAGTGACTTGATGAACGTTATGCGATAGGATCTCATAGACAAGGAATCTATTTAAAATAGGATTAGCTTATTTCTCGTAGTTTTCCAAGGGCACATACGTATCGATAATAGGCTCCCCATCAACATATTTCTCCTCCAATTTTTGACCCTCATAACTTTCACCATAACCTCCACAATAAAGCTTTAAAAACTCATTTATCATTGAAGGATTGTTATATAGTATTTGTACAATATTTTGGACTGAATGATCCCTCCCATCACTCGAGAATATCCGACCTTTACCCTTCGTAAGGTTTATGTTAATTGATAGATCATTCGTTTGGGGGCAGTCGATATAAAATGACTTCGTGAAAATAAGCAACTCCCCAAAACTCACATCCCTTGTAGTAAATAGGCCTTTCCCCGAGTTTTTTGTATCCTGCAGACAGATAGGTCCCACAAAGTCCGCGTAGTCAAGCTTGACTGGTCCATTACTGCGCTCTACATTTGACGTAAGCCGTATTAGCTCCTTGAAGTCGTAGTTTCCATCTTTCTCCTCTTTTAGTCGTCGAGATACTTTGAGGAGGTCGTCTTCTGCATCCTTGTTTTTGTAACGCTTCAAGAGCTTAGCCAAGAGGTCCTTGCTATCCCCGAATTTTCTAGATAGGTATAGCGCTCTTGCTGCACGATATAGCGCCTTTTCATTGACTGGATCGAGTTCCAAAACGTAATTAGCGTCTTCGAGAGCTTTGTCATAGTACGGAATTGAGCCAGAGATCCTGAGGAAAGCTTGCGAGCGATTGAGTCTTAGGTTCTTAATGATTTCGGTGTCGTCTCCGCCGATAGCAGCTTTAAGGCCTTTGGTGTAGCTTTGAAATCTCAATATTAGCCCCAAGAGTTTTATAATTCAAAAAACTAATTTACCATTCAATAGCTTCATAAATTTTTCCACTTTTGTAAAATGCATTCCCTTCATCTTTCCAAATTACAGCTGTTTTATCGGCACCTTGGCGGGGTGCACGCCACTTTTGTGGAACTCGGATGTCGTCAGGATCGAGGAATATGATGTCGGAGATATGGTCGACGCAAATACTTGTGCCGGTTTCTATTTCTCCGCTTTCATTTGATTTGTAGAACGGCTCCTTAACGATAAAAACCTGGCCTTTGGTAAAAATTCTCTTCGGGTATCGGTCCTTGCTTGCATTGAGCACTGGTAATTGAATAAGCTCACACCCCCCATTCTCATCCTCCACCACGCCTAGAATCACGCCCACTTTGTTAAGCGGTGTGACTGTACGCAAGATGATATAGGAACCTCTGTGGTTGGTCTCAAGGCATAGATCCCCGGTGTATACCTGTGTCAGGGTCGATATTGGGGCAATAGAGGGATGATATTTGTGCGTAATATAGCTGATCCAAACCCCAGAAGCCCTTGATGAGCGAGTATATCTAGAGACTATCTGGTCCCGAAGGCCGATAAGTTCCTTACTGGATGGTCTTGTGGCAGGTTTTTGGCCCTTCTTCAGAGATGCTGCCTCTAGTGCCTCCCAAGCCTCTTCTTTTAGGAGTACATAGTGTTGATGATCTTTAGGAAGCTCCATCTTAAAGTGGTAGAAGCTAATAGAGGATTAGGGTAGGTAGTTCGTCTAGGTCCTAACGGGATAAGAGAGTCTACTTGATAGATGTGGATTTTTAGCCGACTAATATAGTGTAGGATGAAGTGGGGTGCCTAAACGAACGAATCACACAGAAATCTTAAAAGAACAAAATAGATTACAACCACAACTCCACAGAAGAAACCTATGGATTTCTCACGTATCCCAGATTTCCAAGTTAGATATTCTAGGAGGGGCTCGAAGAACCTTTTAAATTAACGTATATACCTCTGTACAAAGCACAAAATACATCTATTCATCCCTTACCTACGTACATGTAGCCCTTTTGCTATTAGTTATATTTGTCTATATTATTGGGTGCCAAGAAAAAAAACAATATATCACACCTATCAGCCGAAATTCCTTTCTCTTATCTCATTAGATGTCTATAACAGGTAATATGTAGTACAATGTATGAGTAAATTCAAAATTGTTACCAAAGATAGTATAGCCATCCCTACATACCCTATCACTACATTTCAGGTATTCCCTTTGTGGTTAGGGTACTCGATATTCGTTATAATTTAGTAGATACGACCCTAGTCATAATATGACATGTTTTTGGTTTGGGGCTATAAATTCCCTAGTGAAACCCCTACCGATACCTAGAATCATAACTGGGGAGCACTTAACCGATATATCAATACTACACTACTCCGCTAGATATTGCTTCAAAACTAGATACACTGTTTTCAGTAGACTACATTTGGTACAGTGCTTTATTGAATCATGTACTCCCCTTAGTACGCTATTTCTAGGATAGATCACACCCTAGAAATAAAGGTTCTGGCCTCTCCATCTCCAAAAAAACTAAGTTTTATCCTACCTCTAGTATAACGAACACCCAACTTCTGTCATATGCCCCTTGTTGCCCAACACATATCCGTCCACAAGCTATCTGTATTCTAACTTTGTATAAAGAGCCCATTAAAACAAATCAACCCCTATATCCTCGAAGTGCTTCCCGTAAAGCTCTAAAAAACTTACTCTCTCGCCATCAATGGCCTCATAGAAATCCGCCGAAACTTCTTTATAAGCTTTTGCCATCAACATGTTTCCACAAACACTATATGCACTTGCACATTGAGCAAAAACAACGGGTAAATGTGCAGGTTGCGACATTTGACCATATCTCCTAAACACTACTTTTCCCTGTCTCAAATCTTCTTTGATGTCATAACCTAGAGCTACTAGGAGACGCCGTGCACTATCAATGTACTCCTCGAAACAACCAATATGCAAATAGGCAGCGCTGAGGAACTCAAGGCTTCTCACTAAGACATAGCGAGGCTGTTCGATGGGTGGCTTTTTGTAGGTGGCCTCAAGGGATTTGATAAGTGGGAGAATCTTGCGCAAAATATTGGCCAGGTCTACAGAGGGTGGTTGTTTAAGAACCGAGCTGAAGGTCAATATTTTTCCTATTATCGTATCCCGATCTTTTCGGACAGCGTCAGTTTCCTGGAGTTCGGCGGTGCAAAGTTGGCAATTGCATTTGAAGCCCCAATTCCCGATACAAGCCTTCTGACGAGATTTGACGTCATCCTGATTTAAGTAAGAAAATGTAATTTGTTGACCCTTCTTTATATTCATCGCCGCTCGCACAATCATCATGTCTCCAATGAAGGACCGTTGAACTGTGCCCGGGCCCCAGCAAGAATGGTTGATATAAGATGGCATTACCCAAACACCAGAACCAATGGTATCGCTCTTCTGCGCTTTAGGGCTGCCAGAATCTTCGTTTGCCGACACGCTACTAAGTAGTGGGCAGCTGAAACTATTGAGCCTTCGGATTTCATGGGCAAGGAACCTATTACAAGCTTAGCCAATTCCACACCAATTTAATGAATGTGTTTGTGCACCATACGTATCAACAATAGGGCCACCATCAATAGATCTTTCCTCCACACCCTTATATGTTCCGCTATACAGTTCTAATAAACCCTTCGATGTTAACGGATTGTTGTACAGCTTTTGAACAATTGAGGCAACCATAGTGGAACCACAGGTCTGTTCAACACGGCCATCCAGGACATTGATAGAAATCGATGATCCATCTATCGCAGGGTAACAGATTTGAAAGGCTTTTGAGCAAAGAAGAAGCTCCCCAAACTTCACATCCCTCGTTGCAAAAAGGCCCCTACCCGAATCTATTGTGTTCTGTAGACGCACGGGACCCACAAAATCCGCGCAGTCAAGCTTAACAGGTCCCTTGTTTGCGCTCGTGGTAAGTCGTCTCATCTCTTGAAAATCATATTTCCCGGTCTTTTCCTCTTGAAGTCGTTTATATACCCTCAGAAGGTCTGCTTTTGCCTCTTTGTTACCAGGATATTTCCGGACAAGGGTTGTCAGGTGACCCTTGCAATCTTCGAATCTTCTAGCTAGATAAAAGGACTTTGCTCCACGAAATAGCGCCTTTTCGTCTGTGGGGTCAAGAATATTTAGGACATATTCAGAATCCTCAAGAGCCTTCTCATGAAACCCAACCGAAAGGAGCGCTTGTGAACGATTGAGTCTTAAGGTTTTGATTAAGGCAGTATCGTCTAAATCTGTATTGAGGCCTTGCGTATAGCTTTTATATCCCATGATCAGTAACACATCTTTGAAAGTAACACTATGTATAGAAGCTAGGGGATTAAAAAAGGGCCTTTTACCATTCAATCGCTTCATAAAATTCCTTCTTCCGAAAGAATGCATTGCCCTCCTCCTTCCAGTCCATAGGGGTCTTGTCGAGTGATTTTATGCGTGGCTGCCATTCCAACGGAATCCGACTGTCATCAGGACCAAGAAATATCACATCAGAGATATGATCGACACGAATACCAGTCCCCCCGGTTAGGTTTACTTTATAAAAAGGCTCTTTGATGATAAGAACTTGGCCTTCGGGGAGTATTTTCTTTGGTTGTCGATCCTCATTCATATTGTATAGTTGAAGAAAGTCGCACCCGCCCCTTTCATCCTCTATTGCAGACATGATAGCCGTCATTTTTGAGGGAGGTGCGATCGTACGTAAGAGTACATAGGAGCCACGATGATTAGTTTCGAGAAGCAAATCATTAATATAGGTCTTTTTGAGGGATGATAAAGGAGCGACTGATGGCGGGAATCTATGTGAGATATAGCTGATTTGCGAATGGTTTGCCAGAGCTTTAGAATCGCCAGGCCGGGGTTGAAAAGCATATTGGTTTCTAATGAGCTCTGCCCTTGATAACCTTTTAGAGGGTTTCTGGCCCTTCCTCTGAGAAGCGGTTTGGAAGTTGCTTTTGGCAGTTCTCATTAATTTCACGTACAGAGGTTCATGGGAAAGATCGGTGACATCCATTGTTAGATATGATAGCTGGTTGGTATTGGTAAAAGTTGTAAAATGATAAAGAAGTTATTGAGGTTTTGGGGTAAACAGGTTGGTTGCCTGAAGACTACATAGCAATGGGTTGTACTACGCACTTTTGGTGATCGGTACTACATGTACTCCTTGCTGTATCAGGAGATATCACTCGTTGCCCTTTAGCCTCTAGTAGTATGCAAGCAGTATTCCCTCTAGCTATATATTATAGAAAGACAAAAAAGGGCACAGCTTTAAATATACACTTCTCAAAAAACTCCATCCTCCGTATAGTAAGTAGTGCCCGCCTTTATGAGCACAACAAAGGAATATCCCAGTAGCAACTCCAAAGAAATTAATATATCATTTATGTAAGAATAAGTTATAACCCTTGTCCCAGACAATCCATTTACCCACAGACTCTCGCTTTAGAAGTTAGTCAGTGATTTACATACGTCTCAAGAGAAAATTACAGAACCGTTGAAGATCTTATCACTATTTATACAATTGCAGGGGTTTCCGGGAAGTTATGCATGCTTCAAAGCACCTCTTATTAGCAAAGGCCGCGTAGAACCCTTGCTCAGAACCGCGTAATCCGTGCTAACCACGATAGTCCACATATATACCCCTGCCTTCAAAATAAAAACAAAAGATCTTCTGCTTGTCAATTCGGAAATAAAGTAAGATCACGTCAGAGGTAGATCTCTTATAATCGCTTAGTGAGGCAAAGTCCCCTAAGCGGGTAGTAATAAAGGTATCAGTTGAATTTGGCATACAGGTGTTCAAACTTGAAACTAAATCGAAAATCTCAGTATTACACGAGTAAAAAAAATCCTACATTTAATTACTAAGAGTCTTTTAAAAAGTAGAGAAACAGAACCCTAAGCCTGAGAAACATCCTATTACTTCATGCGAAATTTACGGTTACTATATTACCCCTTTATCCCATGTTTTAGGAATAAACTCTAATAGCAGGGCTAATCCCAATCAAAAATAGCTACAATCATTCACAATCACTCGATACGGATAAACAAAATTATCCGGTAGTGTAGGGAAATTTCTAATTGGTCATGTGATCACCTGCTCTGGTGGCCAAGTTGGTAAGGCGCAGCACTAGTAATGCTGAGATCCTCGGTTCAACTCCGAGTCAGAGCACTCAATTTTCTGTTCCCATACCCACTAGTAGAGTACAGGGGCAGGGATAGTATGCCCCGCAGACTTCGGCACATATTTTTCCTCCAGGGAGGGGATCAGTAGTGTAGAAATATCTCTGCTAGTGCGCTAGTTACTGCCGATACTACATGTATTACTAGTAGTACGGGCGTATACCCCTTATTCCAGCCCATATACTGCTTCTTTCCGCTAACCGTTAGTGCCTTACCTCTATAGAACGACGGCTTGCTACAGCTCTACTATATGTGTTGAGATCCACGGCATATAAAACTTATATTATGACCCGCTGTACTCTTCCTTGACTATATGCACTTATACCAGTAGCTTATACTCAGATGCGGTACGACCAAACAAACCACCGAGTGATACCTAATGATTGAGGCTATCGATGGTAGTAATCTCAATTCCTCTCAGGATATTAAGACCGATTATACTAATCTCTAAACCTACTACTATATGCAGATAACTCCATTCTTTTTCTTAGTTGCTATTCGCTCTGTCCTAGAGCACTGACCACTTATAGCAGAGGCGGAGGGCACTCCGAGGCCCAGGACATATGTAGTTAACCCGGTAAAAGTTCACCCAAATTATTAGTACATGTACTTTCCACTGGGTAGTCGTATACCCCTGCTTCCAGGATCCTGGGCCAAGACATACATGTGCATATATACGAAGCGAGTAGTCATGAGATAAAGACTCTCATCGCTTATCGGGAAACTATTTTCCTATACATATTATTTCTGCCGGAAGTAAGCCGAATTTTGCTACATCTAGTTATTACGCGTAAATACCTAGAGGCCGGTCTCTCCCTTTCTTTATCTAAGAAGCGAGTCTATTATCAACGTTCATTGGAGTAGTATAGTTGCTACGAGTGATAAAGAGTGAAGTCGTATGTCACACCCTAACCCTTGCAAGTCAAATAACAATTCGTGCCCAACAAAACCATCCACGCTAACCCTTTCGAAACTTCTAACAAATTTTTGTTTCCGGTGTGGGAGGCCTAAGTGAGTCTGCGAGGCTGCGAGGCTACGCTCTAACACACGTTATAATCCTGGTACCTAGATGTATAGAACTCCTACCTTATCTTTAAAGAACAGCGTGGTCAAAAGCTCGGCATGCTGATAAAACCAATTTGGTTGAGACGACCCTTGAGCTTCACACATACGATCTGATTGAGAGTACACGGTAGGAATATAGCTGCTAGGGCACCGCAATAAGTACTAACCCCCTCAGCCGGTATTCAAGCTAGGCATATGCGGCTCTTCGCACATGAGTCACCCCTTGCAGAAAAGAAAAATGCAAACTTCGGCCGTGTTCCATACTCTTCCTTGGGAGTATGAGAGAAAGAAAATTTGAACTTACCAATAATGCGCGCTCATTAACCTATATATCATAAACACTATATCGTGTTGTGTGGTGAATAACCTTGACTGACTTTGGGTGTGCTTGAATTTTGTCCACATATCCATATGACTAGCAATTATTATTTACCCCGCCTCGGTAGGAGGTAGGTATTTATTCTTCTGGATGTTGTCACGAACAGCGCATGTCACTGTACCTGCCCTAGGGCAGCTTTAGGTGTTGAGGCTGCGGCCGCTTGCAGGGATACATTAGCACTTGCTTGCCTGTGTTGGAGTACAGACATCGTGCGTGGGAGTAGTACCCGTGACCAGGTGATAATTCTGCGAAAGAAGAAAGAGGAGAATTTGGAGAAGAATGCAAAAGCGAAAGCGCCAACGCAGTTAATTTATGCAACTTCCTGGATGTTCCTTTTTTTGTGGCCTTTGTGTATGTTAATATATGCGTATATGGGGGCTAGATATACCCCCTCTAGGTTGACGTTCTATCACCCGTGGTCTCTTGGTGGGTAACTGCTTCGACGATACGGCTTATGCCGTATGAGCAAACGGATTGGTCCGGCGGTTATTGCGAACGGCGGTTCTGCGCTTCATTCCAATTCCCCTGTCCATTCAGGTGTTTCCTTTGGCATTCTGATGAAATAATGGCGTACAACCAGCTGATAATCCTGTAATGCTGTTTGAGGTAGTGTAACGGAAGTGCAGACAGTAGGTAATCGATGTTTCCTCTAACGCTTCCTTCCGCTGCTGGGTGCTGCTGGGTGCTGCTGGGTGCTGCTGGTGCTGCTGGTGCTGCGGCGGCTCAATTCAGCGGGTGTGACAGAAACCGACAAAGTGCATTTCTGTGTGATGAGAGAGTTGAACATTTGCGCCGGAGAAAAAAAAAATATTTATTCAGCCGGCGGCACTATACCCGTGCTTGTGATTTTCTTCACTCGAGATTGTTCTAATCACCGCTCTTTTGCACATAAGTTGTTACTCACCAGTTGGCCAGTGAAATTGTTTGTTAGGCACTAGTTGTAGGAATTCTCTATTCTAGAAGAATTGTGTGTCATTCGATCCCGGAGATTCGGATCCTTCGCTGACCGAGCGAGCGGGTTTATGGCTTGCTGGCTGTTTCTCCGAGGCGCGGTGCAAGGCTATTTATCAGACTTATCGCTCTACAGTAGCAAGGCAGATAGATACCTATAGTAGGCACCTTTTGTCGACAGCCTTTCCCCCCCCTTCCCTTCCTAGCTTTCATTCGGGTTACCGATAGTGAAATCGGTTTTACCTCCCGGTACACTGGATATCTGCATTATTTGACCACTTGGAACGGAGGAATTGCGATCGTTGGAGAGGATATCAACTCACAATTGAATGTTTTTGCGCCACTTGAAGCATACGTAACATAGGTACTTGACATGCATGCATAGTATGTAACTGAACTGAACTCAACTGAAACCTCCAAGACCACCCCCTCCCCCATATTATTTTCTCACTCCGTGTTCGCGTGCATCCCTCCACCTCCACCACCATCATCACCACGACATCTGCTGCCTCTTCTCTTTGCGCCTCCCCCTCCTTCCAAACCTACCACCGAGAAAATACATGTACGAGCTCTATCCGAGGATTTTCATCAAATCAAACTGCAGCAGTGGGCAGCGATAGCTTGGGCGACAGAGCTTGATACGCATCACTAAGGTAAGTGAATGATTGACTTGAACATTTCCTTCTATCAAGGGTCTCCCGGATTGGCCAGTCTCGCTTGTTTGGCGCGAGGATGTAAGAGGGAGAAGTAGAATATGGAGGAGAGGGGAGTAAGAGAGAGGAGGAAGCTTATCTCTCAGTCCCGAACTTATCCTCCGTCTTCCTCCGTCTTCTCCCTCCATCCCTCCCTCCCTCCCTTCTATTCTACCATAATCACGACCTTCCGTCGACAACCCTAATACACCCCACCCATCCCTCATACCACCCGTGCAGCCTGTAGCTACTGAGACAGCCTCTCGGATACTAACGAAGCTCAGTGCCCTACGTATAGTAGCAGCGACCAGAACTTTAAGACTACCTCACTATCGAATTGTTGCTGGAGGAACAAGACACGTTCTCCCACCAACACGGACACCTCCATAGCCAACACGGACCACGACCGTCTCTTCTCTCGTCCTCCTCGTCTTCCTCATCCTCCTCATCCTCATCCTTCCATCCCTCCCCCTCCCTCCCTCTGTAAAGTATCACCAGGGCATCACGGAGCGACTTTCAAGACGACGCCCATTCTCGAGAGCCAGTTTCTCCTTTTCTTAAATTCGCTCTTTGAACCTCCCTAACCTATCCTTCCCATACTCTTCCTTGTTGTCTTCCTAGCCTCGTCGAGTCCAGAATCCTTGGCTTTATCACCCACCTCACTTTATTTGCCACCCACAAGGCATCTCACCAGCCACACTATTAACTAGACCCACCATCTGCCGTCATCCCATTCATCGTCTTCATCCCCACCCCACCCCCTAGGCCACACTTCCTTCGGTAAACCTAAACTCCAAACCTTGCTACCTATACCCACGTAAGTTGGCTGTTACAACAGATAATGGGCCAGCAGCCTTCAAAACGTTCCGGTGATAAAGGGAACCCGTCGACGAGCTCCTCTGCGGTCTCGCTCAACCAGGATGGGGGCACTCTACCGATCTCTAAGTCGGACACCCAGGGATCGACTAGATCCCTCCGGGGATCTCTTCGCAATAAGATCTCATCTAACAAAGACAAAGATAACAGCCCTACAAACTCGTCATCAGTACTTCCTCCTACCCCAATCGATAAGTCAGATGCAGCATCTGTAAAGTCCTCCACGAGTGGACGCTCGCGCAGGGAATCACGGAGCTCCAATCCGAACCTTCCATCTCCCCTCCTTACAAATGGCTCTAGGTCAACCCCCGGCTCCGAGCCATCTACTACTGCCACCACTCCTTACGACTCAACAAACGACCTGGTACCACCCCCATCCCCCATTCATGGATCCGTTGGAAAAGGCCATCAGTCTGCTGGAAATAAGGAAGTGGATCATGTTTCTGATGTACCCCCTGGGGCTGGTTCCATGCAGCCACCTCACTCGCAGAAACCCACAGAGTCCATTCTGATCAAGAGAGAAAATGCTATAAACCCAGTAACCCGAGCGAACGGATCCGCTGAAGACGCATCGACTGGTGGGGCAGACCATATGCAAATGTCTGCACTGAAATCTATAGATTTGGACGATATGATCACCCGTCTTCTCGATGCAGGTTACGCAGGCAAGGTCACCAAAGCTGTATGTCTCAAAAACGCCGAAATAACCGCTATATGTCATGCCGCCAGAGAAATATTCCTTTCGCAACCAGCATTGGTGGAATTGAGCCCTCCTGTGAAGATTGTGGGAGATGTACATGGCCAGTACACAGACTTAATTCGTATGTTCGAGATGTGTGGGTTCCCACCAAATTCAAACTACCTTTTCCTAGGCGATTATGTCGACCGGGGTAAGCAGAGTCTTGAGACAATTTTGTTACTTCTTTGTTACAAATTAAAGTTCCCCGAAAATTTCTTTTTGTTGAGAGGGAACCACGAATGCGCCAATGTTACACGAGGTAAGCTTTCTATTCCATAAGGCAAGAGATAATCCAGACTCTTACTAATTCCAACAGTTTATGGGTTCTACGATGAGTGCAAGCGCCGCTGTAATATCAAGATCTGGAAAACGTTCGTTGACACCTTCAACTGTCTCCCGATAGCCTCTATTGTTGCAGGCAAGATTTTCTGTGTACATGGCGGACTTTCACCTTCTCTTCAGCATATGGACGATATTCGACAGATTGCCCGCCCGACAGATGTGCCAGACTTTGGGCTATTGAATGATCTTCTTTGGAGTGATCCCGCAGACATGCAGAACGATTGGGAAGAGAATGAGCGAGGGGTTAGTTATTGCTTTGGGAAGAAGGTTATTTTGGAATTCCTTGCGCGGCACGATTTCGACCTGGTTTGTAGAGCGCATATGGTTGTTGAGGATGGTTATGAATTTTTTAACGAGAGGACCTTGGTCACGGTATTTTCAGCACCAAACGTAAGTCACATTTAATGCATAATTGTCAAAAAGTAAAGAAAAATTGTAGTACTGACACATTTATAGTATTGTGGAGAATTCGACAATTGGGGGGCTGTCATGTCGGTTTCCGGTGAATTATTATGTAGTTTTGAACTACTTAAGCCTTTGGATTCAGCAGCGTTGAAGCAGCAAATGAAGAAGGGGAGAAGCCAAAGAAACTCTATTATGCACCAAAGCCCGGTAGGAATAAATCAAAAACTCCCAAGTTTATGACTACGAATATGTGCCTAATACTAATTTTTACTTCTTTTCTAGCCTGCAAGCATGGCTGCTCAAAGTTATTAAGCACAATTTTATATTTCGGCTAGGCTATGACGTAAACCAATTCTGAACCTACAGTATAGCGACTTGATACGGCTAGGATTGTCTGAGCAGAAACTAAGTAGCAGCAATGGATATTCCGTGCCCGGTCATAATAAGAAATGGCCGATCGGAAGCTGTGGGAAAGTCTATATTCTTAGTTAAGCCCTTGCGGGACTACTACACATCATATATATCAAGATGGAGGAACCAAAAACCCTGACATTGTTTTTCTTTCGATTTTTTTTTGGCGGGTGGCGCGTGTACTGATACGAGACATACGTAACAACGTACTTACAAGAAAGTTTATTGTTATTAGTATGGGATTGAAGAGGGTTTTTTTGTTGCACGTGGTTTCTCGACTTTTCTTACTGGCTTTTGCTTCCCACGGGTGTTTTGTGATAAGTCTTTTTTGTCTTTTTCTTTTACTTCTACGCAAGGTGTTGGTCATCTTCTATTGTCTATCGATCTTTGATTTTCGGGCTTTCTTTTTTCCTTTTTTGGTTTGAGGATTCGTTTTACTGCATCTCTTCATGTCTATGTGGTCTCATGTTGTTTCCCTGCATGAGGACTGCTTTTACATACTTTGCGAGGAAAAAAGAAAAACAAGTGGAAAGATTCCCTGCAAATTTGGCGCAGGTTTATTTTTTGCTTCTTTGAATTCAACATTTTGACTGGATGGTGCCCGTTTGACCATTGCTATGATGTGAGAGTGGTCAAGAGATACATAGCCGGGAGCATGGGTAAAGAATTGGAGGAGGAGCTCCGAGTATACAGATACTTTAAGCAAGTGGTCAGGAGGCCTTTTTTAGGGGGCGAATTTTTTTTTTAGATACATGTAGGCTACGAGATCCGTTACTTAAATGTCCACGTGTTACATCTAGGAATCATTGCCCATCACTCGCTGCAGGTGAAACCAGATTAAGGTTATGTGCGGGGGACACTGAGCCTCAGATTACAGCAGCATGCCCCCCCCCCTCCAGACACGAATTGTCAGTCAATACAAACGGTGAGAATTCTATGGCTCAAGAATACCCCCCTACTTTAATAATACAACCAATTGGGGTTTCTTCCCCCGCACTGTTGATTCTAGGGAAACTTGTTTAACCGCTTGGCATTTCCTTTCGTCTGAACCTGATCTTGATAATTGCCGATCTCACGTGACATCAATATGACGATCTCTTAGATGTTACACCTTTGCAATATTAAGATGTGCACATAAATAATATACAGTATCTTAGATACTTGTACTCACAAATTCTTGTCATGTCCCATTAGATATCCCGTTTGTCCTTTTTGCGCCGTGTATATTAACTAGTAAACTGTTTATTCCCTAATAAGCAATTATACTAAATGTGAAATGACCAAGTCTATATTCCCAAAAAGGACTCATGCTTTCTCTTCCATCTCCTTCGCTTTCTTCAGTAACCGTTCCTCTTCTTCTGGTGTCAGAGTCCTTAACTGGAGGGCATGGATACCCCCATCAAGCTCGAGTTCGTCTTTGAGGAGCGCATTCACGGCCCTGTGGCGTGCAAGCTGTGGCTTTGAGGCAAAAGCGGCAGAGGTAATAACCAGTCTAAATTTTTGTCAGCCTGGAGAGAGGTCTAGAGGAGGGAAGAACAGGTAGAAAGTCACCGGAAGTGTGTTTCTTTACTTGCTACACCTTCCATCGCCTTATGATGCGCATGCTTGTGCGAATCGTTCCAGATCTCAAGTGTGGTTGGGGCGAGAGCTGCAGTGAGCTGATTTAATCTGTTAGCTCTCCCTCAGGGATAGGTGGAACAGCTAGTACCTTCCGCCTAATTGTATCCTCCATCGGGGTGTTGCTGCTAGCCATGTTCGCAAATCTGCGCACGAATCGTAACATTTTTCCTGAAAACCGTGGGTGGTGGTTGTTTCTGATATCACATGATGCTGGAGGTTAAGAGCCGCAATATTGCTGACTGATAGTTAGACTTGGCGTGCGGAGCCGCAACTCCATGATTACATGTAATGATGTCAGCTAGAGTAAAACATCATTCCTAATATGATGAGCGATTGAACATTCAAACAACTCTCTCCGTGCAAACATGGTTATCCTACGCCGAACACTACAGTTTCCCCCGCATTTAATGACCCGACGAAGGTTTGCAACGAGTGTTAGTCTACAGCAGAAAGGATTGACGTTACCTCGGCTTCCTATATTTGAGGCACTCGCATCACACCCTAAAGATGATACAGCAGTCATACATTCGGTTTCTGGGAAGCGGTTTAGTTATGGGAATCTCCTTATCGATACGGCACGTTATAAAGACCATCTTCTGAAGTTAAATGGAGCCGAGGCCGAGCAAGATCTAAAAGAGAAGCGGATAGCGTTTCTAGTCGAGAATGGGTATGATTATGTAGGTATGCTTTTGTATAAAAGGTTCCCCAAATAGAGATCAATTTGGAGTGGAATTGCTAATTAGAAGACGAGAGTAACTCTCAGTATCCATTTTGAGTATCTTTGCATCCGGTGGTATTGCGGTTCCATTATGTACAAGCCACCCCACGAACGAGATGCGTTACGTTATATCGGATTCCACGCCGAGTCTACTTATTGCATCACAAAGGTTTCTAAAACAAAGTGAAGCTATATTTGCTTCTTCGGACCTCTCTCACTTCTGCAATGTTGATCGCCCCGCCAAACGACTTCCCAGGCAAGCAGAGGACATAGATGTTAAGCTCGTTGATGTAGATTGGATGTCCGAGAACATTTGTAAGGAGAGAGGAGGAAGAGGTGCATTGATAATATATACATCTGGGACCACAAATCTCCCGAAAGGCGTCCTCTCCACACATAAATCCGTCACAGCACAAAGCAAGTCCCTCGTTTCCGCATGGAGAATGGATAGAGATCATCTCCTCCATGTACTACCTCTTCACCACATTCACGGGATTGTAAATGCCACATTTGCACCATTATTTTCGGGGGGGATCGTGGAATATCATTTTCCCTTCAACGCCACCGCAGTCTGGGAAAGACTTGCTGCTGGATTGAAACTAAAAAGGTGGCAGAAAAAAGAGCAGGAGATGGTATCATTATTCATGGCAGTACCAACAGTTTATAATCGTCTTCTCGCTACATTCCCCACGCTGTCTAAGACAAACCAAGAGCGGGGAAGAAACGCTATAAGCGCACTAAGACTCGCAATCTCTGGTTCTGCAGCCTTACCAGGAAGTCTCAAGGACCAATGGCATAATCTGATAGGGACTGAATATGGTGGGGGTACGATTCTGGAGCGATATGGTATGACAGAGATTGGAATGGCATTATCCCAGCGTCTTCCGTTATCAGACCGGATGAGTAACTCTGTTGGGTGGCCGCTTCCTAGCGTAGAGGTTAGGCTAGTAGACACTGAGACGGGTAAGCCTATTTCCGCTGAGGAAACAGAGAAGGAGGGTGAGATTCAAATTAGAGGCGATACTGTGTTTAGGGAGTATTGGAATAAACCTGAGGCAACTGAGAAAGAATTTGTTAAGGGCGAGGATGAGGGGAATAAGTGGTTTAAAACTGGTGATATAGCTGTGAGGAATGAAAGAGGGGCTTATTATATTCATGGGCGGGCTAGTGTTGATAGTAAGCCCCTCATCTGACTCGACCTAAAATATGGAGTATTGATCATTGACAGTAATCAAATCCGGTGGCGAAAAAATCTCAGCTCTTGAAGTTGAACGAGAACTACTTGAACTGTCCTCATCCCTTCCTTCCATTTATCCTCACTACTAATAGTTTCATCAACAGGCCTCAAATCGAAGAAGCGGCTGTCGTAGCACTCCCCGATCCTGTTTGGGGTCAAAAAGTTGCTGCTGTTGTTGTATTAACTCAAAAAGGGAAGGAAGAAAACTTTGGTCGTAGAGAGATGCGAAATCTACTAAAGGAAAAGTTGGCAAGGTACAAGGTTCCGTCGGTGATGAAGGTTGTGGAACAAATAAAAAGGAACCAGATGGGAAAGATTAATAAGAAGACACTTGTTAAAGAAATTTTTGAGTAGTAGGCGAGTGACAATTGAAAATTTGAGTGTTTATAAGTATTTTTCTGACATTATTCTTAGGTATCCACAAGGAGCTCATCTCACATGGTGGGATCTATAGTATCTGACGAGTGAGAGACTGTGACGATGACTGTTGGAAACATAAGGAACCTGCTGGACATAAACTGCCTTAATTACCAATCCCTAGTAGAAACTTTACTCCCAAACCTTCTAACTCTATCGACTCACCTAAACCATATCTATATTTTGATTAAATCTATTCCCCGATTCATACGGTCGCGCTCCCAGAAACAAAGGAGGTGTCCCCCTCCAAGAATGCAGGAGTAACCGAACATAGTGACACAACATTCATACGGTTACAAAGCAGCTTAGTGGTATACCGAAGAGGAATAATCCAAGCCACTCGATCGCAAATGTTAATCGTTCACCCCCTCATGACCAGTAGTGCACAATTCGAAAATTTTTGTCTCGGAGCTAGTCAGTCAAACTTAAGGAGCTATGACTCGGGATTACCCATTTGGCAGAAACACAAATACTCAGGTTTCTAGACATGCTGACGGCCTTGACTATCAATTCCTAGAAATCTGTATCGCCGAATAATCTTGCCGCCAACGACTTGGCTTTTTTGCGTTTGGGGTGCGTGTGGGTGCGTGTTTTTGTTTGGGGGCGTGGGTGTGCGTGGGTGCATGTGGGTGTGTGTGTGCCTTAATTTCCCCAATCCTGGTAGGAATACAGCTTTTCATCCACCAAAGATGGGCGAGAATCCCCTCCAAGACAATAAAGTTGTGGTAGAAAGAAGAACGAAAGATTGGTGAGGTAAGGATGTTGATAAGGATTGTGATAAAAAGAAACAGAAAGGACTACTCTTTCCTGTATTCTGTTCCTGGGCCGGCTGTTGGAGCTGTTTCTCATCTACGAGAGTTCAGTACATAAATATGACTCAAAACTATTGGAATCTAGGTAAAAATAAAAAGACAGCAGTTGCGCTGCATGAACAAGACCTATCAATTCCTAGAAACAGGAGTTCTTCATGCCTAACGACTCAAACCTCGTATTCATATGTCTATATTCCCCCACTAAACATGACCAAAGTTACATATACATATAACCTACAGGTATTTGAAGGCCAGTCATGCAGAATAATCCTCAGTGCCAAAAAACAGCCAACAGGATAACCCAGGGCCTAAAAAGCAGATAGTTTTTTTCTATGGTCTTGGCCCGATCTCGTTTGTTATGTCCAAGGCAACACGTTATGACATGGTAAAGTGAACTTACTCACCTGTCTCTCATGGCATACTAAGCATTCGCTCTCCAGCCGTAAGTAACTAGCTGTTGGCAGTATATATGATCTAATGATATGAAACTCTAACCTCCCCTGCATATATCTAGATGGTTGGAAACCAAGGCTAGGACTGACTTCGTGGTCATCGATCGTTATGTTCCTTGTATCAATACTTCAATTACCAGGATGGGGGTCCCAACAGATCATCCCCTTTACTAAACCAGAAATTCTATGCAAATCCCTCCAGTAGAGAAATTTTCTAAAATAAAATTTATAAATCAATGGGATACAGCCTCGAGTCAAAAATTTACTACCCAGAAAAATCCGAGACTCAGTGTATAGCCGACCTATTACAGGCACTCCAACCAGCTAGATATGCGTGGCAACAGATAAAGCTATGGCTATTACTGCCGGAAATCGGGGAACTGATAAGCCCATTACATATATTGAATGTGCCAAAAGCCCAACCACTGTAAATCAACATTCAAAGCATTAATTAGAGTCTCTTGATGTGTTAATAATAGGAGATGCCTCCCCCAAACAACTTATATTTGCAGTTAATGCACATGAACACCGGGGTTTCACAGCCGTAGCTGATGCATCGCGGTTAACGGCAGTCTCATTTTCAAGGCCCAATTTAAACTCGGTGGTATCGTTCTCCTCGGCCAATCACTTCAATACTGATCATGGGATATTGCGTATATCAGGGGCGATTCTTGGGTCCGTGTAAGAATTTTATCTTGCTATAGGGGCGATTCCTATAACCCGAGAAACATGGCGTTTTCAGGTAGAGCCAGGAGACCACAAACACCCTAGTCTCGGATTCTCGGATTCTCGGATTCTCGGAACATCCTTCCTAGGGCACTAAAGAAATTATACTTACTCTACAGCTTGAAAACTTCCAGCAGGAGTTACAAACCTACACATCCATACATAAGCCAGCGCATGTGAGAATAACACAAAACTTACTAGGACTTAAAATCTGCCCTACAAACAGCCCACAGCTTCTATTGCTGTGGCTCCTATTGCGAAGTGCGAACTTTCAGTGGAAAATAGCCCAATTATGAACAGTCGTAAATAACTATATTATAGAGCAAGGCTAAAATACCATCAAATGAGGTCAGGTAGATAACATCAATACCAATACTTACTATGTCTGTGCCATATATTTTATCTCTACTTCAATTCATAAATTATCGGCGCGAGGCTTGCGAGTGATTTTCTATGGCTACAGCTTCCTCGATATGGAAGGTCGTGATTCTTCTCAATCGTAAGCCTAAATTCTTATACCATAAGCACTGAGTGAGAGACCTAGATGCTTCACAAGGCTCGGTCGGCTCTCACCGTATTTGCTGAATACTAGTTCTTCGCTAGTACCAGGGCCCTTGCTCCGATCTCTACGGTGTGTAGCTCCATGTACACTAAAATGAAGATCTTTGTTAAGCCGATAAAAGGGCCTCTATCACCGAGTGACCGGCGCCACCAATACGAACTAGGTGTGTAATTTAACCAAATCATGTTCAATGCGCACTGAAACACATCCAAGATGTTGAAATAAGAAGTGGCAAGACTCACATTGCGAATATTTTGTCAATCACAGCCGCTTCTGGTGTTTCCGGAAAGAGTCTGGACTCCACTATCATGCTTAAACAGCGCCCAAGCATGGAATTAACGAACACTGTCAAATACAAAAAATTAACGAACAACAGACCCAGGGCAAATACCGGCCGAAAGTCCGAGCCAAGGCTTGTAGATCAAGACAACTATTTAAGCCGATCACGCCTTAATCAGTATTCAGGCGAGCTGGAGTGCATATAACATACCCTAAGAGCAAACTGCGCCCCAACACCCTATGAATATCATATCACTAGATTTAAGTTTGAGACTAAAGCCAATCAATAATGCAGAACATGGTTAGCCCCATTTCGGCAGTTGATCTAAGCCGAAAACCCAACCCCATCACAAAAAAACAATAACACGAAGTCTTTATACCCTAAGAAGAAAAAGCAATACCTCACCTAAAAAGTCCCGATAGCCACCTTGTAAAAAAAAAGATGTCTCATATCTAAAGCCAAAAGCAAGGTCTCAAGATCCTGTTTTTAAAAGGGCTGGGCTATGATGCCTGAAGTGCATGGTGGGATATATACCTCTACGTTATATAGTTTCTTTTGAAAACAACTGTCATTTATGCTGGTCCTGAACGCCCCGTCGTACAAACCTATGCGTCAAAATAGCAAATATTGTCTAAGAGCGAATTTATATCCCGAAAGTTGAATCTTGATCCAAGATTTTGGCCTATGAAGCCTTGTGAGTAAGAAAGGCTACAAATAGCGCCCCAGCTCCCAAGGCTCACATGAAAACCCCCGGCAAGAATATTCTTACATGCATGAGTTAGATGTACAAAAATCGTCATCAAACAATACTCACCACCTGTCTTCGGTTATATTAATGCCCTTTATGATCTTTAGGTAGAATGATATCAAACGAGTAAAGGTTACTTAAAAACTGACCCTATTAAAATTGATAATGATAGCCCCCACTTTAAATTCCTAGACCTAAATTCCATACTATACTCTGCCAAACCAAAGGCATAGGAGAGCACCACTACCCCAGTATATTATAAGTATACAAAGAGTTAGTATTTATACTGCTCCTAAATTCTGAATAAGAATTTAAGACCCTGCACTTTGAGATATCGAATCATATTATGAGTTCGTTGACATGCTACCAGTACAAAAAAAAGAGATATCATATCTCTTTTTTCTCCCTTCTCCGTTATCCCCTGTATCGGAAATCGTGCAGCCGAAATTTTTCTCCCCGTGTTTTAGAGCGGGCCGTCCATTACCCGATCGCCTCGCCTTTTCCCCCGAATCTGGTGTCATGCACACTTTAACCAATAAAAATCACCGATCTATCCGATTATTAATGTTGTCTATGCCCTAGTTCCGCTTGTACCTCGCTCAAGATAGGTATCCCGCTGCACGACGAGGCGCAGCTGTGGTTGCTAGGAACCGTAAGGTGAGGTTATAATGTTTTGACTTCGAGACGTACCGTATAACCTAATTAAACTCGACCCGTAGAGGCAGGGGTTACAGCTGTCTTGCCTAAAGAAAAACTGCCCTTTTAGTGTCCTGGACGTCAGTTGTATAAGTCTTGGTATAAAATCCATCTTCGAATTTAATCAGATTATACTGTAGTGGGCAAGCGGAGATTTACGGTGTGGCGTAACGTAGGTTCGTAATTCTGTTCCAGATGGGTTGTTGATTCTGACGATTTGCTTGCATCGGTCACCATAACGATGATCGAGTCTAGCATGAACTGGAACAGGGGTGTAAATTTGACGAATAAGAATGCCCATATGGAGTGTATAACCAACTAGATACTGCGCACCAAAAAAAATACATTCTTCAGTAAACGAGTACTAGACATATGTACTAGTCCTGCGAGGAGGGGGACAGGCCCCAAAACCCACACCTAGCCTATCAGATTGTAGGTGATGGGAACTTGATGCAAGCCACGGACGTATGGCCCGTGCAATTTACTACTGCGGTACTTATCACACTTGTACACTCGGCTTTTTTCTATTCAGTGCGCTACGATCTAGAACCCGTCCAGGTACGTGTCACTTTTGGCAACCCGGCTATCCTATATTATATTAGGGTTTTTTTGTCCCCCAACACAGACCCTTCTTTATACACAGGTCTTCCTTAATCTAGAATTCCTAGAAATAATTAGATTAGTCAAATACACAATATGAAAAAAATTGTGTAGAGACTTAGCTAGTAGCGAACATGCAAAGACCCGGGATATATTGGTACTCGTGACAGCCAAAAAAGAAAATGCAATCTACAGATTCACTAGCTCAGAAGCCGTTATCAAAGCAAGCCACATTCAGGTTCGTTTTACTTGCCAAGAGTGACTTAATTGGAACCCGTGTTAAGTACCTTCTACCTCAACTCGCAAGATTAGAGGTTAATCCTTTAATCCATATAATCAAGGTAGTATCTCTGGAAGACATGGTGCTAGAGAGAAGCCACCTCCTGCAGAATGATGAATACTGCGGACCCTGCCTATCTTTCCACCAGTAACCTACATAATTTTGAGAAGCCGACACGTCATCTGCACGCCGCCTGCGGTGGTTAGGGTTCTTGAACGAGCTAAAGATCCACCTCACACCTGCGGACAGGGGATAACTTATCTTAAAAGAAGACATGACTCCAGTGATCATCAAGCTCTCCGCGGAAAGTAACCTGGGATCGGTGTATCTAATTAGTTGCCTCTGCCACCTTCATCATCGGTTGGACAAGGATGACTTCGTAAGTTAATTTAAATTTTATAACACCCTACTTAGTAGGTTGGTTAAAAGTGGGGGCACACGTTACAGCTCTGGTATTAAACTGAACGTAAATCGTTGGCGAGGAACTGAAAACTGGAATGAAAACAAAGATGATGAAGATGATGAAGATGATGATGAAGATGATGATGTACGGCCACATGTAACAGGGGTAACGGCAGCTGTTACAGGGGATTGTGCATGGAGGTAGAAAGCTTAGCAGAAATACCGACTAAACTGAACCGGACATCAACCTTGGGCCGGTGAGTGTGAGACCATCTCTGGTAAGGTTACGGTTGGTCCACATAATGACGGGTCATTCCCACATTTATTTCTCCTTTTCATACACTGGCTAGCATATTCTCACTCCACCTCTCCAATCATTCCCTGTGGCTGCACGCCCTGCATGCATTAGTGACCACCTAGAATGTTCCCCACGGCGCTCGTGCTCGGCCGTCACCGATTTCGCGGGGTGTCAATGTATTGGCCCTATCCGATCCACGATAGGCTTAGACAGGAGACTTTGATCTCGATGCACAACGTGTCTGTGGCTTACCGAGATATCCTCGCACATAACTAGCCACCGACCTGCCCTACATGCGTAGACTTCTGTAGACATGCTTCTTGAACAACATCCATGGCTTCAACGCGCCACCCCCGCTCGCGAACAGGTGAGTTGATGGTTTCTGTGTTTTTTTGCGGATAAAGGGGATGGGAAAGGGAAAGAACGGTACTACTTCTACTTGTTGACTAACTGGTGACAACTTTAGGGTGTTGGGTATGCCGCCTTCGGAAGAAGAAATGCGACGAAACGACGCCAACCTGCATACAATGTAGAAATCTGGGGATCCAATGCGATGGATACGGTGTTGCTCAGCCAGCGTGGATGAGGGACCCAGACGCAGCGAAGAAGAAAAAAGAAGAGATCAAGCTTCAAATTGGCAAGCGAGGCAGACGAAGGAGGAAGGCTCTGACCCAAGTAGTCAAAGATCTCACGCCAGAGAAAAATGATGTTCAAGGAGAAACAATGCAACAGCAACAGCGGCATGATGGTGGTGGCGGTGGTGACGACAGTATGGATAGCACCTTGAATGATGATATTGCAATAGGAGCCTCAGAAACGCTAGACGACGGTGAGAGAAGGGTAGATGAGATGCAACCCTTTAATTTTGAGATGATCGAAGGTGGAATACAGCTCTTGAAGCCCTTCAATGAAACCCCCAGGAAGTCCAGTTCTCAGGCCACTACGATGCTCGACTCACCTCATCCACCTGTTGAATACTTTCGATGCCCCATCAAAAATCCTGTAAGGAGTGCATACCCTGTAACTAGCTACGGACTGTTAGATGCACGCACTGGAAAGCCTTTGATACAAGATATCAGGTCGAGAGTCGTATTCGTAAATACACTCCCGCTCCGGGAACAAAAATCCACTAATCCAAATAATTGGACAAAAGAGGAGGAGATTGACCATGACGAATACGATGCTATCATTGCATCAATCACGTCATCGTCTAAAAGCCAGACTCTGTTTGGCTTATCAGAGATTTCGGATCCCTCGCTCATACCAGCGATAAACGCACAGGAGCTGAATCTCATCAAGTACTACATCCGAAATGTTTTCCGACTAACCTATTGTGGCATTTCGGAAGCCCGAATCTATGAATTTTTACGAGAAGTCATCGTCCCTTTGATATGTACCAATCCTGGATTCGTAAAGGGGTGCATGAGTAGCAGTGCTATGCATCAGGTTGTTTCCAGGGGACATTCTGAGCTTGATGTCAAGACTCTATTATTAGATGCCTGGAAGCACGGTATCGAATGTATTCATGATTTGAATATAAGGCTAGCAGATGAAGGTGCATCCGAGCAAACACTTGCTTCAATATTGACACTTACATCCTCCGAGGTTAAATCCCCCGCCCTACTTCCAGTGCCTTAGCCCCCCCAAGTATCGAGCCTCTTTCACCTCCCTCCTGTATCGTATATGCCAAAAAAAACTATAATATTACCTACTTTCTTGTTGAATCCAAACATCCATAAACACCAAGAAGTCCAAATAGAAGGACACATAACTGACCAATCATAGGTTCCTTCGCTATTGTTAAACTGGAAGCTCCACCTCCAAGCGGCAATCGAATGTCTTGTTCAAATGGATTTCCTTAACAGACCAACCCATAGCGCCATGTCAAAATTCTTGATGTCTCGCGTCATTTGGCTAGACATAATATCAGCACTAACACTTGGACGTGCTCCACAGTTATGGGCAAATTACCGCGAGATACTATCCCGACCTATACACGAAAGAGCTTATTGCGGGCTCTTAGAAATGATGGGCTGTGATGACACAGTGATGTTCCTCGTATCAGAAGTTATGTGTGTCGAGGAATACAAGTTCCGGACATTGAATGATGGTATGATTAGTTGGAATAGAGGGAGAAAAAGAGCAATGGAGTTAGATATACGTTTAAGGGATAGGGACTTACCCATTGCTGTGAAACTGCCTCCTTCTCCGGAGCCACCGTCCCCGCCATTACCACCCCACGAAAATGGCGACTCTGATAATGACGACGACAATGATGATACTAACAGTTATTTGGTCTCCCTATCACCACCACAATCACCATCGTCAATAATATCAGACCCACAAACCCCTACAAGTGATGAGGATGATTTACACAATAAATCACCAACACTTCCAAGCTCCATACCTACAACTCCACTATTATCGTCACCACCTACAACCTCTAGGAGTGCCTTTGCAATCTTTGGGGATTTAAAACCCCTAGACTCTGTCGATTGGCCTGATCATAGTACTCCCCCCGAACCACCATTCGATCAAGGCATGATTACAAAAGTCACTACTGCCGCTTTCCGCACAGCAACACGGATCCACCTCTGGAGCATCGGTCTCGGCTTTTACCCACGCCTTAGTTTCTTTCAACAGCTACTTGAAGAACTAATGGTAGTGATCGCGTTAGTTCCCATTAGGCTCAGCAGGACTGTAGCGTGGCCGCTGTTAGTAGGAGGCTGTACCGCTATCGAACCAAAAGATCGTGAGTACTTCGCTAGTCGCTGCACGGCGGGTGATGGTAGTTTATGTGGCATTGCGAAAATCATGAGGGAAGTATGGAAGAGAAGTGACGAAAACGACAAAAAATTAGGTGTCGGGTGTGGGAAGGAGATACACTGGAGGAGTGTTATGAGAGAGCAGGGCATGGAAATTTTGTTGATATGATCATGACGTTTAACTTTCGGTAAGTATATGGCAGACTGTTTTTTCTTAACAATGTCTCTAAATTGAAAACCTTCATCCTAGTTTTGATCTTTGTTTTAAGGAGAGATTTTAAGGAAGTCCTATCTATTTGTCTCTAGGGAGCTTTGAGTTAGTGGACGAGAGACACTTCCCAACCAATCTAGTGATATATTTCTAGATAGTTTTCTTTTTTGTGAACTATTTCAATTCATTGGCCAGTCTTTACCAGAATAAGACTATGGTTAGAGGAGTGCGAGTGCGATGTTGTGATCATGATGATTTCGAGTCGAAAATCTCAAGCCCAACTCCAAATAATCTTATGAGAGTACTTACGGTTATACATTGCTAACTAGAAAGCCTGAGAATTAGGGCACGGACCATTCCTTCTAAGCAATAAACTATAGTGGAGGAAGACTTAGTTAATCCATATTGCCTTTTATAAACTATAGACGTAACGCCATTTAGTCTCCTCTAAAACCCTACCAGTACCGAATAATCAGGAGCCCTTAATTAACCCTATCCGCTAGAAGTTGCAAAAACGTACTCAACTAAATTTACAGACCCATGACCCCAAGAACCATACTCTCACTTATTATCTAAGACATATTCTCAAGTAGCCCTCTACTAAGACACTAGACTTTTAATCTTTCCTCCATCTACTCAAAGATAAGCGTATTCTTGCTCCCTATCATTGATGTTTCTGCTTATGTCATCAGAGAAATAGGACTACCTACGTGGGGGCTAAAAACTCTAGATGAAAAATTGAGGCGGTGCGCGTTCATTTACGCACTAGTGAGCCACCTTCCGGCCCCCACGAACTCCAAGCACCATTCATTAAAACCCCAGTAACCTTTCTACTAAAGTTTCCCAATACCTTTTCGTTCTAAGCCTTTAGTAGTATAGATATACATTCTAGGTAGTCCTAGTTTCTTTCCTTCTAATATTTAATATAGTAAGCGAGTGAGATCTCTAGTATTTAATTTAATTAGGATACTTTTCCCTATACTAGACTTGTCCAAGACATAAACTCCCCCGCCCCGCCCCCAAGAAACCTTACGAAAGGCTTATAAATTATCTAATTATCTAACTAAACTCTCTAATAACAAGTGCTTCGTCTAGATAACAAGTTAGTTCGCCTTAGTGCCTGCCCCTTAGAGAGCTTTATATCTTTCTAGTACATGACGAAACTATCGACGTGTCTGTAACCCTCTACTTCGCAGTACTACCATAGAGAAACGAGAAGTGAGACATATTAATCATGACCAGTCACTCGCCCACTACCACAAACTGTCAAAAACTCCTACTATATATTTCTACAGCTACAACAAAGATAGTCTATTCTTCTACTTAGTTCCACCACTCAAAGTTTCATAATTGTAATCCAAGCGCCCCCACAAGCCTTATGTTACATATTGAAGCAAGATTCATTAACTATCAAACCAAAAGACAAACAGGCTAGTCTCACTATCACCATAGCCCAGTATAACAGGGGGGGGGACTAAAATCTTACACAGCCAGTCTAGAGAGGTCAAAACCCTCCTAGGAATGACTCATACGCGCAAGTTAAGATTATTATAAACCTACATATACCCAAAACAAAATACTAAACCTCAAACAGCAAAATCCCAATCCATCTCACCTAAGATCAGTAATGGGGATCAGACGCTGTATAGACGATAAGTTATGCTCTATTTATGTATGTTTAATTTCCTTAAGAGTGTCGCGAGTCAACTTTATACGTCTTATTTCCTCCCAGGGGTCTGAAACTTAGAAATGTGCTCAATTTTATAAAAAGATGATAGGAAAGACAGTGACCTGGGGTTTAGGTTACTCATGGAATATTAAAACCAGGTGCATAATAACAAAAGAAATATCTAGAAAGTTTTAGGGAGATAACAATTTGTAATACATGAGACAACGAGATAAGAACTCCTTTTTATGTAAGCTGTAGAGAAATTTGTGATCTACAGGTACAAGGCTCTTGGTGCGCAGAAGACATGATGTGAGAAGAAATTTCCGATTCTAGAATCCTACGGAATCGCTCAGCCAAACAACACTTAATAGTATGTTTCTCCTATTGAAACCCATTCCGCCGGAGAAAATAACCGTCAGTCAGCTCAGCCTTACACTCTCCAATAATTCCCTCTTTTGTATCAATTCAGCCGTAAACGTACTCCAAATATATTCCAACTTTGAGCTGATATATGCCTGTCAAGGGCGTGTCATAAAATTACCATTATAGGCTAAGCTCTTGAACGCGTTCAAAAGATAAGCACTTGTCCCATATTGAGCTGAAGTACCCAAGCCACAACCTTATCATAGAAGCACAATAGGAAAACACGTAAAATAAAATAAAATAAAACGCAAAACGCGCAAAAACCAAGGATTTTATTACGTATCTAGTTCGCTTCATCCCGGTATTGCCGACATCCATTCCCCAGAAAAGCATCCAAACCATAAACCGCTCAATAAAAGTCCACCCCAAAAAAGAAGCAAAGTCAAAAAAGCAAAACGAAGGGGAAAGAAAGAATTAAAATCGATTACTCAACCTCACCCGCATCCCCGTCCTTAATGGCCTGACTCATATTGATCCATTCCTCCATGATCTTCCCTTTACCGACTGTTTCCATAGAGGTTTTAGCTGTTGCCTGACGACCGATTGTACCACGGCGTTTGACAACTATGCACAGAATCCTAGAGTATATGTTGAAGCCTTCGTATTCAGTTTGTAGATTTAATTTCTTCTTATCATCACCTTCACCCTCAGAGTCTCCCACAAAGAGGCTGTCAGAAGGAGAGTCCGGGATTATAACTATAGGGGTCTTTTGACGCTTCAACGGGGGTGCGTATGGGTCACTATCACTACTCCCGCCCTCATCACTTCCGCCCCCGTCCGTAGGGGCGGGGGATTTGCGCTTTTTGCTTTTTGCACGAGTGCTCCGCCGGGTTTCTAAAGACCCCGAGGCCATGCCCCTGTCTTCTTGATCGTCGTCCAGGACAACAGCAGTGGGAATCGGAGCTTCTGGTGCCATGGGGATAGTGCTCAGCCGAATTGAGTCTTCTGGAGACTCCCGGCGGATTTCGACCGTCACGGAGCTCTGACCGCCAGTGAGTTTTGACGAGTTGGAGAGGATCTTCGGGGGAGCTACGCGGAAGTTCCTCCGTTTTGTCATCACTGTATGACGGGTTCCTGAGTTTGTAAGAAAAAGGGAGATCTCGAAATCATCTGTTTATTTTTGTCGCTAGTTAGCTAAGCTGTGCTTACAATCATGATTAATGACATCATAGCTCATAACTGAGCTACAAACCTTCAACAACAACATCCTTCACAGGAACTGCTTTCTTCCCCTTCACCCTCGCAAGATCGTTTTCCTCCTGAAGCTTTGGGAAGACAAGTGGTTTAGCACTCGCGAATATTCGTGGAAGTATGTTATAGCGTGGTGATAGCAGCCATGTGTTTAGATCCGCTGGATTATCCAAGTAGATGCGACACTCGAGAACACTATCTTGTGCGGGGTAGCAAAAGAGATGCAATTGGTTAGATGGATGAGAGAATACGGAAGGAGCATGGGGCAACTCTTACGTATATTTTGAAACGCGACAGTAACGACGTAGGGTAGGCATTTTCGTTATTGCAGGGCCTTTTGGAGTTTCTAGGATGAAGCGAGATGAAGTGATAGATGAGGTCACGAGGCGGGTATCAATCACACGAAGGCGGTGTGGCCGAGGAAATGTGTGAGGCTCAACAAAACGCTACCCCAGTATCCCCGTACGAGGTCGAGTCACCGCAAGAATCTTTAAATCATTACCGCCTCTACCGCCTGTAAATATTACACCAGTGCTTATAATAGTAACTCGATGCAGTGCTACACCAGGGTCACCCCGCAATGTGATTGTTAAGCCACGTTTACGTTAATATTGTCATTCCCAATCACTTCCCCTTCTACCCCTGGAAGCGGAAAGATAAGCTCGTGGAACAAACCTAGTAGCAGTTAGACAGATCCATCTCGTACGAAAGTTACATCGCAGGTTGCACCATGCAGGTACTACTTACTTCGTACGAGTTGAGTAGGCCTCCACCCTAGGAAAATCTTGCCTATTCGTCCGGTTAAGTAGCCGGGAAGCCGGGAAGATTCTATCTCATCGCAGCATCGTGTCCATCGCGATTCAAGAGGAGGAGAAGCTAGGGAGGGGTCGGGTGTGCCTGGCTAACTGCGCTTGCTTTGTTCCTCGGGTACGGTAGTTTCTCTATCGATTAAACGATGGATTCTCTCCGACCGCATAATGATATGATAGTGGTCTATCATTTTCATTTATCTCTACCCATCTACCCATACACACCCCACCCCCTCTCATTCACTCGTAGTGACCGATGGCATCGTGCCCTCATTTGGATGTGATCTCCGTTATTTCCTTAAGCGAAAATCATCTTTAACTGCTGGCGCTTTATTCTCAAGTAGAGTAGTACGAGGAGTCCCCGCGTCGGGTATGAGGAATACAACCCCCGGATCTATCGGCGCCGCGCTGCCCGTGAAGGAACAATACTACTCCGGGTGTTCCGAGATATTAAGGTAGGAAGCCTAATACAAGTACAAACAAACTAATCAAGTCAAAAATCATTCGAGACATGATATCCGAAACACTGGTACGCGTACCCAAAAGATCAGCCTTTTATACCATTGATAGTAGCATGATGTATGCATGGCGTCGATGGCGTAAATACTCCCATTCAGGGAGTATGAACTGCCGCTCTTGACGTGGGGGTGCACTTCAAGATGGGGACTAGCCCTACCGACGATGATTTCCAGTTCAGAATCACTTCTTATCACGGACTAGGAGAAGGGAGCTCGCGGCGGCTATGTGCAGTTACCGTGTTTCTCTCGCTGTACAGGTCCTTTTTTCCTCACGCGGTCTGTGTTGGGGTGAACGACTCAGGAAGGGAATCGTCAAGCTTCTATAGAACAGACCGGAGGGGATATCCTGCTAGAGCATCATCCAGGAAACGGAACCCATCAAACACCAAACACTTCCTAGTAAAGGCCGAAACCAGAGGAGCCAAAGCTGATTCGAGAAAAGAAAACATTACGCAAGGTTCTAATTCCCGTTCCGGGAAAAAATATTCACTGAAGGCAAGCCTCAATAAAAACACGTGGAAACCCTGGCCCCTGCCCCTGTAGATCTTTATTCAAGCTCAAAGGGGTAATGAGCTCGAACCGCACGCCACAATCTTTGGGGACGCCGTTTGTGGTCTGTGGCCTGTACGCGCAAATCACTGATGTTTCGGGGATCCCGAAAACGGCTGTCAACTGCGTCCATCATTCAAGGACGAAGGGGTACAGCTTCTGTCCTAATGTTCTGGGACTGCATACACGCCCAGAGAAACATTTCTCCTATTTTTAAGAGGGGTCGTTGCTTTTTTTTCTTTTTCCATTTCCCTTTCCCTTTCTCGTGATGAGAATCAAAAAGTTTGATGTTATGTCGGTTGCCTCCTGTGTTGTGTTGTATCCCCCCTTTCTCCTGCAGAGTTTATGAATTTTATTTAAACTTTTTGACGAAGGTATTTCCGGGCCAGTACCTATGCAGTACAGCGCGCGGTACTTACGTTATGTATATTCCTTCAGTCTGATTTCAGATAGATCATAAAAACACATCTTAAGAAAGTGTTTAATTGGTACAGTTATTTGGCAAGCCTGTTCAAGGTCGAGCGCAGCGCCAAACCCCGGTGCGGAGACGGAGAAAAAAATAATATGCTTTGTCCCCTGAGCGTCCAGAGTGTTCTGTCAATCGTACACAGACATTGACAGGAAACAGGCGTCCTGCTCCTTTTCCTCGAACGATCAATTTCCCGATAGAATGATGATGCTGTTGTCTACGCAAGACTCCGTTTCATACAAAGCGAGCGCGCGCAACGAGGAGCCAACCTACTCTCGCTTCTGCATACAATTTCTTCTTTGGGGGATTTGTTGGTTATCCTAAATATCCGCCCAAGCTTCGTCTCGCGATCGTTATCCACACTTTGCATCGTTGATCTTACACTTTACCTTGCCGCAGTCACAGCAAACCGAACGTGAAGAGGGCAATTTGCCACCGCTCGGCCTCGCCTACGGGCCAGTGGAATATTCTATTGTTCTACCCCAGTTTCGTTTGGGCTGGTGCTGCGGTTGATGATGCGTCTTTTCGTGTGGGGAGTTCTAAAATCTAAATGGCTACTGGTCGCCTTATGACCCTGCATACAGCTGTGGCTGCTTCTAGATTCCTCTGTCTCTCATTTCTGCTTGCGAACCACATTGCGCGCACTGCGCGATCCCGAGGCTTGTATCAATGACCTGAGTTATCGTAACTGCCACCCCGAAACGTCCCAACGTCATGGATTGTCTCTCGTTTATCAAAGTTTCAAATTCAGCAGTGGAGTGCTCCGACTCCACAACTCTCGGCACTTTGCTTGCGAATCCTTGTAGGGTAGTCAATTCTTCATCCCCAAAGCCAGTTAATATTTTACTAGAACCGTCACTATCAGTAGCAGAAGAATTAGGCCATCGGAAATCGGATTGAATTGTTTGGCTACATCTTCACATCCAATAGAAATATCGTACTCCGTAGAAGTATTATGGAAGGTACCATAAATTCACAATATGGTTGACCCCGCCGGCCTTACCTCGGGATTATTATTCCAAAATCACGAGCGCTGCAACCGTTCGTTAATCCCTACGCTTCATGATTGGTCGATAAGCGGGTGTGGACATCTAGACTGGCTCGACAGTCAAGTACTTTAAACAAAAGCGCCACATTATCGCTATGGCTTCCTTTTTGACTGCGGTAACATCTCCGCGACACCGACAACATGGTCACCGGAAAAGGATCGCGAATGTTGAGCGAGGGTAAGCTGCATATCACGCACTGCATGTGTTCCTAAATGTTTATGTGTGGTAGCAATTGTGTGGCGTATCTGCTGCAGCTGTAGCACAGGGAAAAAAGTGGAGAAAGAAGTTTGATATATGGGAACCAAGACCTGAAAAAATCGCAAGCCTCTTGAGGGGCTGATTGACCCGAGGTGCGGTCCAACTGTGGTGCGACATAACTAGGGGAGAAGCAAGGAGGCGAGAAGGGGAAAAAACGTGGCAGCCCCGATTCATTGCCTGTCAATATCACGGCAACCAGATCCTCCGTAATAGTAGTTTTTCGCCTGATGTTCCTGTCTTTAGAAACGCTTCTGATATTAGACCTTATTAATCAATTGCGAAATACCACGAATATGCACATGGGATCTGCATCTTCGAGGCAAACTTAGATCAATATCGAGAAATACGTGGGACCCCCACGCGGAGCAACCGACGGAAAAATTCAGCTGAATCGTTCCCAATCATATGCTGATATGGAAAATCTGTGAAGAAAGCTACTGCTAGAAACAGAGTTTTTTCTCACTCTCTTACTAGCTTCAAGGGTCCTCTCGGGAGAAGTGAAAACTCGCCTCGGGTTGTTTGGGCCGGGCTAGATAATTCCTTAGTGTAGCGGCAGTTAGGGTGACGTGAAGGCAAAAGAAAGATATTTTTTAGTCTCCGTGACTTTGACCATGCCATGATGGGCTGGACCGTTCTTTCGTTCCTGCATCTTGGCGTCCGGGGGGGGAGGTTTCCTGGCGGTCAAGAAGACACACGGCCTCACCTTGTTCCGTTTCGATTCAGTAAAGACTCTTCTGGCCGATCTTCCAAGTTCGTCACCGCGTAGCTGCCTCGTCCAGGCACCAGATTGATTGGTTTCATCGTATGCGGCTAGCTGTTGCCGTCGTTCTGGATGTACATTCCGCACGAGGTTTCGCTCGTGTAAAAGGGGAGGATGTGCGGAGATGGAAGTTTCTTTTTCCTTTCCCTCTTTAGGAGAGGTTCCCTTTCTTTTATTTCGAAGACGTATTTTCTAATTTCCGTTTAGGCAGCCGGTGTCTGTTTTCACTATTTCTGTTTCTCTATGTGTCCATATATGCTTTGCCCCTCTTTTTTAACCTTCTTGGAAGGCAGACTTAACTCCTTTTTTTTTTTTTTCCTTTCCGCCGCGGTTGATATCAGGACTTTTCCGACATTTTCCGTTTTGTGACTGACGGATACTGTCATACGACCTAGTGGTCGGTGGGGTCAATCTATCAGGTAGTGGTGTCGTTGGTGTGGATTCTGGTTGTGTATGTACATTGTAGCATAGCATAGTTCGTAGTGATCCCTTGCCCAACGATGTAGATTCCCGACAAAACGGATCAGGAACTCTCAACGACCCTTGCTCAAGCAGGCACACACGCACACAAGACAACCTCTTTATTCGGAAGGGTACATGGAGAGTATAGAGTACGCAGGCACGCAGGCACACACATGCATACATACACTCACTCACCCACTCACTCACTCACTCACACCCACACGCACTCGACCCATCCCATCCTGAATTACACCCCCTTGTTGGGAAGGATTGTCCAGCTGATCAGATGGATCATGGCTAGATGGGTGAATGGATGGTGGACGGATGGGGGGATAGGTGATGGGATATGCATCCCACAGTCTCCTTTAAGTCACACTAGCGTAACCCAGAGTACACAATATACGTACATGTAGTTATATACATTTAAAGTAATAGAGTAGAGGATTAAGGTGCATGCCTCACTCGTTCATTTGCTCACTCTCTTACTATGAGTGTAAACAACCAAGCGATGTTAGATAGCCCCGCCCTTACATCGTCTGAAGTTGCCCATGAGCTTATTTTCTGAGGTTCCACGATGACCTTGGGGCACAAATATCCATCTTGACCTGAAGTGCTATACAAGCCTGCCTGCCTTACTCATTTATTCACTCACAACCCCAAGCTCACGACTCACCCACGACTCACTAATAATGGTTTGATATCGGAGGTATTGTTCGTCAGTGCGGGAAAGGGTGTAACAGTGTCCTGTAATAGATCCTCACCCATGTCTAATCACACTCCCTCATCCCCATCCATCACTCTCCATTCGCCGTGCTCTTCTCCCTCATCCCTCATCCCTCCATCCCCTCCATCCCTCATCCCTCCCCTCCCCTCACCCCCCTGTGGGTATGTCGTCAGTGCTCGTCGTTTGCTACGAGGAACTCAACAGGGGCATGTTGCTCATCATAAAAAAAAAAGGGAAAAGGGAAAAAGAGACATAATGTATGAGTAGAGAAATAAATAGCCCTTAGAACCCCCTCCTTTCCTATACTCAGCACTTCACACCTTGTTAAGTATCGACAAATCAAGCCATTTTCTCCATATTGACCTTCATCCATACGCCCCCCCCCCCCCCCGCGAAACATCCCATAACTCGGCGTCGAAGTTCGTATCATTGCTTTTGTGTTCTAGCCACTGGTTCCACCCACACCTACCACACCCACATTCTACACCGCCTTCTGTTGCTCTCCGCGGAGTATTGCGTACATTAGATAAACAGCCATACATCATAGGTATATACATATACGCATACATACATACACATACACAGTTACATCCACCACACTCATACTCTGCATCCGACACAACCTGGGGCTGAAACACGCGCAAACCTGCCTAGACCCACACTTCCTCACATCACCTCATCCCCCATCTCACACATTCTACGGGAGCCGAAATCGTCCAAGACTGAATCCGAAACTCGTGCGCTGCCGCGCTGCTTGTGTTGCTACTGCTGTTGCCTACCTGCACCGCCTATTTTTGCCTGCAATTCACGCAGAGCCTCCAAACAACCGCTCCCCTACTAGCCGGGTTCCTATTCAGCATCCCACCGGTATATAAACTTCCTGACTCCAACCACCCTCAACATCCTCATCATCATAAGCCAGTTCATCCCGAGCCACCACTACCACACCACCACTACTACCACTACCACTACCACTACCACCACTACTACATCCATCTTCCTCCACACCCACAATATATAAACATCAAAGCATCCCCCTCCCTCCTCCACTCGATATCCATCCAATAAGTCAATTGCCTCCATCAACCAATACAATACCTCCCGGGTCTAAAATATCTTCGACTTAAAACATCAATCACATACATTCACAATGCCTGCTCCTTCGCAAACTCTCGTCAACCCCAATGACCCTACCTCTCTCAGCTCGCTGGGCTACAACTTCAATGGACCTGCTCCTTCAACCATCCCACCATGCCCTGGTCCTCCCCCAAACAGGCCTCTTCCTCCTACTCCGAGTAAATAGGTCACTACAGTCCTATCCTCAGCTCGCAGTTGCATCACATGCCGTGAGCCACACTCGAAGAGTTACTCCTCCACACTTCCCGGTGCGCACAAACCGTTGCCACCATGATTAAGAGAGCCGGCTCTCTCTTTCTCTGTCTACCGATCCTCGATCCCCGATCACAAAATCTCCATACTCTACAAACGACGACGATACGAAAAAAAGCACGAGCAAACGTACGGGATACGAGGCAGAATCATGCACTGAATTGGGAAGGGGAAGCATCTGGGAGCATTTCTTATTTCCTTTAGTCTATACTCTCTTTCGTCATTTCCTTGGGTGTCTATTCATAAAGGAACGGAGCTAGTGGTTTTGATTTTGATTTTCCTTCTTTCCTTTTTCCTCCTATTTCTCGCTTGGTCAGTTAGGGCGTACGTTTTTCTGGGCTTCCTATTTTTATTGATAACTGTGGCTATCCTTGATATGCACAGCAGTCTCTGGTTTTCTTTTGTCTGGCTTACTGGTTTTATTTTGTATTCGACTGCATTATGGTCTGGTTCTGGGGTAACGTGGGCATGATAGTATATATTAGCTATCGGTATTAGCACATATCATAATCTTAATATCATAATTCTCTCAAAGATACTCATCGCTTCTTGGATTCCAAATGTGATGTCTGCTACTGTTACAGTTCCGTTCCTGGCACCGTTCCTGTTCCTGACCCTGTCACTAGCGTGCTGTAGTCATAGCTCGTCAATCAGTCAGCCCTAGCTTCAGGGAACCCCCGAAATACTGAGCCACCCTGCACTCTCTCTGGTAAATCAAGGGCTGGTAACAAAATAAAGGGGCCAATGTTCGCGAATATTGACGTTGCCGCGAATAGCGCCCTTCCGGTCCTTACAATAGCTACATGTATGTATCCCTTTCTACCAACCGAGGAGTTATGAATCAGCAGTAAGGGTCACTCAAATTCGGGGGTACATGTAGTTCTCTTAATCAATCGGGGGTCTCTGTTATGTCTCGGACCCTTGCGTTCTTCTTCTCCACTTGCTCTTCCTCAGGCCTCCTTTGTTCTCCGTGTTTTCCGTCGGCCCGATTCGACTTTAAGAGCCGAAGGGTGTTGCCGTTTCTCCCCTCCATCTCCCCCCAACCGTCCTACCTTGTTAATACCGATTGCGTATTATACATTTCATAATTAACATCCGGGGTAGGTATTGTTACTCGTACTCTCCACTTTTTTTCTTTTCTTTTTTTTTTTACAAGTTCTATTATTAAACCCTCTCCCCTCCATAATTTGGGGGGGGGGGTGTGTGTGTGTGAAGGGGATCCTCTGTTCGCGTGACCTGACATTTGAAATCTTTCCTCTCTCTCTCTCCCCCCCCATATGCATTCCTGTACTACATACGTATGAAAGCAAGATTTGGACTTTCTACCGATACACAATGCATACAGTCGTGGTAACAAGTAATTCTATAACTAGTAGCTTAGTTTACTCTCCTCTCACACCCCCCTTCTTCTCACACACCCCCCCCCCCTCTCTCTCTCTTTGTTCACGGTCTCGCCGAAGCTATAGCATGACTTAATATACCCTATACCGGCTTCTAATATAGTGAATGCCGCAGGGGAATTGTGAGGATTGAGTCTAGGGGGGGATGATATGGAGATCAGCTCCGGAGATACCCCCAAAAAATTCGGAGTAACCGGGTGAGAGAGTGAGTGAAAGTGAGTCGGAGCACCCTCGAGGGGGGGGAAGGGGGTTGAAGGGAGGGGGGTGAGTGTGAGGGAGAGGGAGATGGGTGTTAAAAGAGTAATGCAATTTATTTTTATTTTGGCGATTTTGCGGGGAAACGTTACTAGGGGGGTGGTGTAGTAGATAGAGCTCGGGTATTGTATCTCACAAAACAAAAAAAAAAAGTCGACTACATGAGAGATTTGTATATGCTGACTACATGTATCTATACACCGACGTTCCCTTTTTTTTATTTTTTATGTGTGCGGTGTGTGTGTGTGTTCCTGTGTGTGTGTTCCTGTGCCTGGAGTCCACGCACAGCTCGTGTAACGGCCCCCCTCCCCTCCCCTCGCGTGCCTCATAGCTGCAGTCGTTCTGGTGAGTTTTTTTGTAAAGCCTTAGCATTTGTTGAGAGTAGGAAGCTAACTACTAGTGTTCTCCAAAGCGACTATAACCGCTCTCTCGCCGCACACATACACTGTATCATAACCTGTCACTCGTTTAAGTACCTTTGTTGATTAATCAACCCTCCCCTCGATCATGCTTCTTATCGTGGATCGGAATATTCGGTTATCGATAGCCGCGCGTGGAGAGAGAGAGAGCTAGCTATACTAACTAAAGATGGAAAGATTCCCTTTGTACTTATCCCTTATTTTTATTTTTTATTTTTTCTCTTTTGGGTTATGCAGATACGGTACAAGATAATTTTATTATAGGGGGGGGGAATGGATGTATTATCCCCACGCGCCTTTCTCTATCTCTATCTCTCTTTTTTATTTTTTTATTTTTTTATTTTTTTATTTTCCCTTTGTAATATAAGCCTTGTCTTATTGAACCCCCCCCCCCCGCACGCATACTCTCTCTCTCTCGTTAGAATTTTCCTATATCGTAATATTATCGCTATGGCCCATGTACATTACAATGCGTGTGCCTTGACAATCAACAATCAAAGCTATTTACAGACAGTGTGAGAATATGGATCAATTCTTACAAGGGGGTGAGGGTAATAAATGGGGTTGTTTCGAATATTTGTAGAGATAGAGAAAGAAAAAAATTTTTTATCGGCTCAACTAATGCCCGAGGTTCCAAGAAAAAAAAAAAAAGTCGTTCACGGACGGTCTTCGATCTCCCCCCCCCTTTTTTTTTTGCGGAGAGGGAAGTATCGGAGGGGAGGGGGGGTTAAGAAAGCCGGGGTAACTGTATGTTCTTGGCGATAGATTTAGATTGTTTATTTTTCCTTTTCTCTTTTGATGTGTATTTAAATTTCAGGTGTATGTGGGTGGGTGGGGTGGGTACATACATCCGGGTGATCTGTGATGATCCGGAAAAACCTTTTGCATACGATCAACTTCCGTAAGGGGGTGGAGGAGTAAAGGGGAAAAACAATGATTCATAAAAAAAATTAATCGGTCAATCAATTAATTCTAGAATAACTCAACCGGATCCACGGTCCGTCAGATTGTGTATATAAATAAATACTTTTTTTTTTTCCCTCTCCTTCACCCCCCTTTATACACGCGGTCCTTTATTCTACTGTATCTAATTCAACGTTGGCTAAACTCCGGGAGTGAGGGAAAGTAAGGTACATGTATGTGTATACTAGGGGGGAGGGGGGGAAAGGGGATATAACGTTTCATTGTTCATTGCCTAATATTTAAATTTTTATTTATTTACAAGATCTTGCATTGCGGTTAGAAGTTTATCCGTGCATCGGATGTCCAAAGTCTTTCATTTTTAGCGGACCCTGTCTTCATCTCAGGTACGATCGATGAGGGTGAGTGAAAAGTAGATATTGTACATGGGGGGGGTGAAGAGGGAAAAACTTTAAAAGCATTTCTACCTGCGTCCGTGGTTGCATCGGTGTCACTTCCCCATCCTTGAAATCTTGGCAGTTTAGGCGTTAAGGGCTAGCTCCCGGGCAACGTGAAGGCCAACCCTGTAAGGCAAAGCAGAAGGAAGAAGGCGCTTCTGATTGGCCTGGAGGATCTCGGAGTATCTAGAGAGGGTGGGTGTCGAGGGGGAAGGTGTGTGTGTAAGTTGTAGGTATTGATGGGGGGGTGTGTAAGTAGTGGGTGTTGATGGGGGTGTGTTGCACCGTGGCGATCGGGAGTTCATCCCGTCTCTTTTTCAGCTTCAGCGCGCGCCTTCACTCGTACTGTAGATTACCCGCCGGGGCACAAGGGCCAGGCCTTTCGAGTAACGCTGGCGGATATGCTAAAATATACAATATGTCTCTCTTATGCGCTCCACCTCCACCCTCCACCTCTGCCACCTTCAGATAATCCGGGTGAACTCCTAGATTCCCCTAGTCGATCTTGGTCAATGTGCAAGCACTTTATGGTAGGGCAAGTCAAATTCATGCATGGCTGGTCCACATTGTGGCATGACCCAAGATCCCCGATACTCGAGGTTTAATCTATCTGGTGACTTTTCTTTTCTTTTCTCGAGTTTGTGGAGCTCAGATTCCAGGCACTCGGTATTGCGTTACGTTACGTTACGTTACGTTACATTTGTGTCCGGCCGCGGGAACGGGAGAGTGTGTGACGGAGCAGATCCGGAGAACAAGATCTATCTTTCGGAGGAGTACATGGGTCTTGATTGGACGAGAGGGGGAAAGGGGGGGGTGGAGTTGGGTTGAGAGGGAATCCAGCGGTAACATCTGATCTCCACGATACAATATCGCTGCAGTCCAGACTCTCGGTGGTGATTTTCACAAAACTTTCTCTATTCCCTCTTATGCACGAGCCGCGTGGTTTACTACGCCTCAGAGTCACGGCGTATCACCCGATACCCTCTCCCTCCCACAGACTAGGTGGTCTATTTTAAGAATCTCTTCTTTTTTTTTTTTGTGAGTTTAGACTAGTAAAGAGGTAAGAATAAGCAGTGACCTTTTCGACTAATTGGGAAGGGGGAGGGAGGGAAGGGATGATGATGATGGAGCAGTCAGAAACTTTTTGACATCTGCCCCGAGCGGCTTATTCAGATTTCGGTAGTAAATGCCGAATAATTCGCAAGCTTTTCTCCGCGAGGCGCACGGTGTACGTGTTGGTTCGAGACATGATCCGAACAACTTCTCGTGGGGTATTGAACTCTGTGCGCAGAGGCTTTTTGTTTACTGATAATCACGTCTGTTCGTTCATTTGTTTAGAAACATTCGTTTCGGGACAACCGTCCGGGATTAATACGGAAACCCCGAGACAAGTTACGGAAACATCCGGTCTGGATTGAATCAGATTGTCATGAGTATCGCGAATCTGTTGGGGATGATCCAAAAGAAAGGAGATCAATGGAAGGGGAAGGGGAAAGAGGAGGTTGCTGAGCAGTATAGAGTACCTACACTATGAATAGCGCAGATAATGACTTGGCAATGAGAGAGTGAGTGAGGTTTCGTGATTACAGGGGGTGATGTGAAATACCCAAGTTATGGGATTCTCAAAAAACCATTCACTGAGAATCTTTTCACCAGAATTCATATGATGACATGTGATCCTCTACAAACAATCGCAATCTATTGGAATCCATACAACCCGAATTATTCGGGGTGTGTGGAAGAGGCCGGGTCTCAGGTCAAAACTCTTGGCCCGAGGACTGACTGGTATCCGGAACACCGAGAGCACAGACTTGGTCAATATCTTTTTTTTTTTTCGGGAAGACTTCTTCATTTTTGGTAGATCTGGTTCACCATTGGGTAAGGAGAATCACTCATGTGACGGACATGAGCGGCATCTGCTATAACTTCCGGTTGGTCCAAATTATCTTGCGATTGTCTAGATATATATCAAACATCCCATCACTACGTATGAATACATAGTCGCCGAACTTGCCAAGGGCAAATTAATTGTCCAAGAGTTTCAGAGCAGGGGTGAAAGGGAGAGGGGGGGGGGTATAATATTTCTTCTAAGTTTACGAACTAGTGGGGCTCTCTACGGGTATCCATGAACACTGGAGGCTATTAAGTCATAGGTCAAACTATGTACGACATATATTTGAGTTCTTTCACAAAAACCGAGTCATTATGACACGGGTGATATTCTAAAGTGTAAATACCTAAAAGTCTAGACAAGTAATGACAATTTATATATATATATATATATATGGTATGTTCTAGACCCTATTACGATTTTCGTACTCGAGCTCTCGCAGATTAGACCTTGATTCTGCTGTTCATCGTGATTATTCTATTGCTAACCGAGCCCTGGGTGTTTGTGAAATTGACAGTAAGCGAGGCGAGGGGAGCAGGAGTCATAGAAGATCAGTTAGTTATAGTCTCTAGGCCACGCGGCCAGTCTTGGGGTTCATCATCATATGCTTACTGTGTAGTTTTACTAAACCTGTTTTTCTTCTTCCATCTACTACCGGGGGGGAGGGGGAAGGAATCCCTGTAGCGGGGTGTATCAAGTGGTGACAGGCATAGAATTCTTGGAGGATTGGCGGTTAGAGACTTTGTGGGGCGCGGTATGTACCTGGGTCTTTAGTTTATATAATTATTACTTATCTGATTGTATTGATACTCTCAATTACAAATCTTAATTGGACTTGAGTATACGTGCATGGGTACGTCTGTCGTAGTTTTAATAAATACAACACTGGTAATATGTAACCTAGGTTACGGTGACTAAAGCCCTAAATTGTATAGTGGATATGGAGTTTGGTGTTAACCAGTGTTGGATCTGTTGTGATAAATGTATTTTTTATGGGGTTAATTAATGGGGGTTATGGTTCTTCTGTAGACAACTATGTCTCTTAGGATCATATCAAGCTATTACGATATCACAGGTACCAAAAAAAAACGAGGATAGGATTTATAGTCGCTGAGCACATGTAGTTTGAGGGTTTATATTATAAAATAAATCACCCTATGGTTAGTATGTTAACTAAGGCGTCTTAGCTGAAGGGTTTTGTTCTTGGGGGTTATTTTTATTTTTATTTTTATTAGGCTGGAGTCGCAAGCTAGATGTTGCAAGTTACAGTACGAAAAAACGGGGTGAAATCACTACTGTATTGCTGCAGCATTTTAAGGGGGGTGCCGTCGTTTGATGAAATTTATTATTATTATTATTATTATTATTATTATTAAGGGGGGTGCCGTATTAGGCCAGAACTTGGACAAGAATGCTGTAATACTCTTGTATTCTACACTATTGCTACAGTATTTCCACTGGATTTGGAAAAATACTGTACTCAATCTATCCCCTCTTTTCGTACTGTAGTAATGGCACAGGATTGAAGTATTCGCTACGACTACACTTTATATTGTCCTATATTCTTCGAGATGCTAGTATGGTATGTAAGATCCCTCGTCTAGAACTCCAGGATCTGAATTAATAAACTATGATGAGCGTATTAGAGATTATAACAAACGTGTTTCAGAGTTACATAGCTACATGTACAGTTTATTAGGCCAATTTAATTATAAAAATAAGTATTAGATTGCTGAATACCTCTTCTCGGTCTTCCCGGGCGTATTTGACACCATAAAGGATGGTTGCGGGGGGTCCTATAAGACTGTAGATTACTGGGTATCCATACTAGTTCTCTAGAATGTGTACCAGCGCTATACCCATGATTTATAGTTGTTCTATTAGCAAGATTTCTCAGAAGTAAACTTATACTTTTGGTGATATGGTTGTGGGGGCCCTTAAAACTTTGGGGGAGATCAAGAAACCAGAGGGACAACTTCTAACTCTCTAGAAATTGCAAAGGATGAGTTGATTGAGTTTTAAAAGACAAGAAGGGAGGAGGGAAAAAGAGAGAGGAAGAAAATTATGGAGAGGAGGGTGGACGGGGAATGGTAAGTTTGATGTCCGTAATTATATCTGTGATGGACTAACGTAATATAGTCCTAATCGTTAAATGACTATTAGAAAATTATCTGGTCTGTTTTGACTAGAAGATTCGGACTCTAGACTATAAGATGAATGATTCTGCGAGGGTTTGGTCTTTTAAGAGGGTAAAAGTTAGAACTTTTTAGGGCGGACGTACGTATTTATTTTCTCCTAGCCTAGAAGAGTACTAAAAATCTATATATCAAGTAGGTTTACATAGTGCTTGGAAGAGATTTATTTGTTTAGTAAAGGGGCCGCCATGCGCTGTAGGATAAGTAAATTGTTGAGGCATATATGTTTCTAAATTAGAGGCTAGCCTAGAGCACAGCGATAAAAACTTAGAGAAGATTGTATGACGTTTGGAGTGAATAACTTAAATAATATGCTTGCTTCTTAGTCTTTCTTAATAACTATTCAAGTTATTTGGAGCAGGTTGTCAAGTGATCCTCATGGTGATTGTAGTGGGTTCGGCAGGGTCTGATATATAGTATTCCAAGTGATGGGTAGATTTTTAGTGCAATCTAGGGTATAAATTGGATAAATAGAGCACGATATAGCTAATTCTACATATATTCAACCTTTAACTGCTGACGAGCAATGACAAAACCTACTTCTAGCGTACACAAACCTTTTAAAGCTCTTTATACAAAAGACCTCAATCGTGAATGCTCCCTATGGTACAACAATTGTCCCCTACTCCTTCCCCGTATCTTTCCCACCCCATCTAAACCTTTCATCTCCATCTTCCCAACTCTTCTCCGCATATCCGAGGTCACGTTTAACCCGCTCGACTGTCGCTTTATCACCGGTGTTTTTACCGATATTGTCGCTAATCTTGACTGCCGGATTGCCTGCCGCCGAAGAGATCTTAATCACGATGTTTAGGGGGGTTGACTTTTTCGAAGGCTCGGAGAGGTAAGTGAAGTCATCTATCACACCACGGGTTATGAGAAAAAAAGCAACTAAGAGAGATAAAATAGATGAACACTCACTAGTCAAAAACGTTCCAACCCCAAAGCTCACAGTAAAACCAGCCTTTTGTGCAGCGCTATGATACTTTACGCAGAGTTCCACATCTAAACTATCCGAAAATACAATCGTCTTCTTTTCTTTGATTCCATGGCTATCATAAAAGTCTCTCATGGTCTTGACGAATGTCTCTGGATCGCCAGAGTCTTGACGTACCCCAGCAAAAACTTGAGCATATGATTTCCCGTCCTTATAGGGGCGGGAAAAACAGCGTAGGAATTGCTCGGTGCCGAAGGTGTCAGTCAGGGCAATCCCAAGGATCTTCGGCAATGTCAGTTTGTACACTAAGTAGGGGGGTACAGGGGAGGGCTTACACCTTCACCAAAACAGCTGATCCATTTATTGAGACCAGTTTCATTGGCAGACGCGTAGTCGTTGGTAATGGCTGCGATGCCCATGAACCATTCATGTGCGACAGTTCCTATAGGCGCTAGTCCAAACCTGCAAGGTTCAGTCAGCGCGTCCAATATTGGCTAAGGAAGGTGGTATAAGGTGACGAGCCTATGAGCAAAGTGGACATTGCTGGTACCGCTGAGACGACCGGGGCCATCACCGTATTCTTTGCTGGCGCGGGTCAAACCCCGAAGGACTAGCTCTTGGGTATCTGTATTTTGATCTGTGAGCCAGGAATATTCTTGTTTGTGGATCACAAGTACGTACGATAGCTTCTCCGCCTCCTGCTTCCAAACTCTGAAAAGATACATCCATTATTTAGGAGCTGTTTTGCTTTGTTATAACTATCCTCGTCGTAGTTTGTCAGTAAGGAAAAAAAAAAAAAAAAAACAGGAGATGGGAT
This sequence comes from Verpa bohemica, assembly GCA_033030345.1. Classification (NCBI taxonomy): domain Eukaryota; kingdom Fungi; phylum Ascomycota; class Pezizomycetes; order Pezizales; family Morchellaceae; genus Verpa; species Verpa bohemica. The sequence continues at coordinate 1,686,394 of JAUFSE010000006.1, forward strand.
CTTGCGTACGCTTTCTCCTCCTGGCCCTCATAGTTCCAATCGGTGTTTGAAAATTTAAAAAACGCTTCGCTGACTAGGACTAGTAGCGGAATTTCGTAAAGAATAGTCTCAACCCATTTCCCTTTGATATCGATTTTTACATCACCCTACCCAAACTTAGCCTTCATTATTCCCTATAACTCTAATAGAAGTAAAGTGAGACAAACAAAATCCTGTTTATCCTCAATTAGGGTGAAAGTTAATTTGAGCTGTTCCGCTGGTTTGAGGCGGAATTTTTCGAGGTAGGAGATGTAGGTTATAGGGAGGTATGGGCATGACGATTTAAGAAATTCGAGCTCATCGGAGGATAGTTGGAGGTCGCCAAGCCCTATGTTATATATTAACTATTGAACATAGCTACCAGTATTAAAATAATAGCCAGACATTGGGGAACAGACTTGTGCATTGAAGTTGTAGCCAATCAAACCCGGCTCGCGTGAGCTTGAGATTTGGTGTACGGTTCGTGAACGCGTAGGTTACATCTATTAACATAAGCTTAGGTCTACCAAACTTTATAGAGCGGTAAGTGACAGTGGGGCGGTAAACAAACCGACATCTGGGTAGCTAGCTAGGACAGCACATTGCATTGTGAGCTTGTAAAGGTCAGTGTCGAGCAGGGAAGAGATTCCTTCCGGCACCAGGATATCCTCTCCATTTGGAATTAATTTGCTCATGGTATCCTCGCTGGTTTTGATTATCGATGGGTGGGTAGTAGAGGGTTTCTGGGGGCTTATAAGGAGGGGTCAGGGAAGATGACTCTTGTTGGTGATGGTTAAGGATGATGTAAGATTCCGAGATGCCCCTCGCACGTGACTCTCTTATCGTTGCTTATCCCTGACTACCCCACTGTGGAGTGAACAAAACCCGTTAAAGAAGGTTGAGATCTTTGCTTTATCTGTTTCAGTCTATTAGGGAGTTAAAGGTATATTTTATTTATTGTATCCCGGATCGGGCTTCTGCAGCCTGCATGATACTTATGTGCTCGTAATTGTAATACGGCCTGCTATTGCATACCATACAAAACCATAGGCTTGGCATTTTTATATATGCAATAGCAGGCTATTTCAGTAATTACGAGCACGTTGACCTGTAATTGCCAGGTACGCATATGGGTCTGTACTCTATATGCGACTACACAGATGCGCTTTATTCAGGATCGGCACCTAGGATATTTGTTTTTGGGAATCAATTTATATAGTTGTGGTGGATGAGTGATAAAAAAGTTCAATAATGTAAATACAGTACGCGTCTATTGCACAGGGATTTTTATTTCTCGTTTGTCTATAGTAATATAGTTAGATCTACGTAAATACTTACGTATGTACGTTTCCGCAATTTTTTCAGGCCAGTTTTAAGTATTAGAAGTAGAAAAAAATAGGGGTTCTTGTATTTTTGAGAGAAGAAATCCAAGAATTAGTTATTTTGGCGGGGGATTACTGTAGTGGGAGAAGCAAGCAAACAATACCGACTACATGTACTTTTGAGTAAAAGGTACTCAGCTAGGATCAACCCAAGAAATCGAAAAAGTGACTTCTAGAAGTTCAAAGCCAAATCGTAGCGCCGAAAATTGGGACAGTGAGAGATATAATGGCTGGTTGTGTTATGATAGTTCACAGTCTTCCTCAAAGAGCTGTCATAACCTAGGGAATGGTTCACATACTGCATTACTACGGATATCGGCAGCTCGTTCTGAATAACGTTAGCATATCTAAGAATTCCTACTATCAACACCTAATAGAGGGCCCTCATGAAGGTTTGTATTTAGGGCTTGTTGTATCTCTGCGTACTTAGTGGCTATTACATATAGCCTGGAGCTTGTGACATCCAGAGTTATTAGTTATACTAGGGCTCGAGAAGTTTTTAGTCCTATGACGCTGGACAGAGCACTAGTCGGGTCGCATGGGTCATGTCTAATCACTCGGAGCCCCCTTTCCTGCACCACTACACCTCATCCTACATCTAGACTCAGTGACACCCACTCTCCTTCACAAACAATCTCCGACAACATCAAAAACTTAGCCCATCCGACCTTATAACCATCCTCGGAAACTACCCTTTTCAATCATCATACAAACTTTAACATTCCCACGGACACACGGAACGAAGGTGAGATACAATTTACGATTTATTCAAAATACTCGTGAAAGGAAGTCACACTTATCTATGCATATCAGATGTTCCTTCTTAGCTCTATTTTGGGCACGTATCTACCACTGTAAGTTATAGCACTATAGTATATTACAAGTTGAGCCCTGACATTGGAATATAGCTTTGCCGGACTTATACCCCGAGAGATTAAGAGTTAGATGTGTATGGGATTGAGAGAGTTTTTTGCTAGTCTCGTACCTAGTCCCACGACTATTTTCTCAGCACTACAGGGTCTGCTTTGCTTACCATCCGAGATTGGGTCAATCCTTTTATCGGGCGTATCTCCCCTCTCCAAGGTTCAGAGATTTTTGGGGATTTTCGGGGTTAATTTTGGTACTTAGTTTGTACGGAGCCACCACACAAAACTAAGTACCTCCAAAAACCCTTCGGCCCAGCAATTGCTAGGGTCTGAAACAAGCACTTTTCCTGATGGCAGAACCATCCGTTGAGACGGGTTTCCGTGGGTCTGGTGACCCATTTGAGGAAGTAAGCGAGGAAGGAAAGGGCCTAACTAAGAAAGAACGGTCATCCTGAAATCCACTTATGAGGTCATGACTCAAAATACCAAAACAGGCACCATATCACGTATATTAAGCTTAGGAACTCTAAAATTTAGGCTAGATATACCCCTAGTGGAATTATATGTCGCAGTGCCTGAAAATACTGAGAGTTACACATTCCGGGTCCTAGGTCTTCCGACAAGATACCCTAGGCGTCTGATATTAATACTAAGGCTTGGGCGCTGGTATTTAGTATCTGGTGAATTTTGAAGTCAATTAATCTAAGTTATTAGCTATGAAAATAGCTTTCTAAATTACTTAGCAATGACTGCACTAGGCGTGGGGATTGACGTATTTTGCTTGTTATACACTTTAGATCTCCGTATTTATATAGAGTTTTCCCAGGGAAGTGGAGTATGTATAAATTCTATATACTTGGCTTCAGACTTGGGCCCTAGAATATTCTTCTAAAGGCTGTGTGTGGTCCCGTGGAAATTTATGCTCAATGAACTTTCTATATCTACGAACCCATACTAATCTTGGGTATGAGCTGATGGTCACATTTACTATGAATTATAAACAGTAGTCTCATACTACGTGTACGTATTAATAAATCCCAAACGTGACCGCGTTCTCATTGTATTTTAATCTATATCTAAAAATTAGTGAAAGGATATATAATTGCATAAGCAAATACTATTCTCATAGAACCCATAGAACCCATACTATATATTTATTATATATCTAGGTTATTTCACGTACTTCTAGGGGATTTTCTCTTCCTTCCCAACCCCACCTAGCACCTAAATACAAAAACTGTAGTAATTATATAGTAAGCTTAGTGACGCCCCCAAAAAGTCTTCAAAATATATAAGGATCCCCAAAACTACACCCCTCCCCAAATGTTCGACTTCGACTTCGGATTCCCACAACTCCCCCCACTCGACCTAAGAACCGCAACCGAGACAAGGACAGACGAAGACTACCTCCTCTCCGCATTCACCGAAAACACCACACACCCCATCCACAAACTCCCAAATGAAGAACTACTAGCACTATTCAACCTCGACTCACCACTCCAAATCCCCAACCACACATCCTCAAGACTACCAGGAATCAACGCACCCCACATCCTCGGGCTCGGTAAGACCCCCCTCCCCCAACCACACACCAAACTAACCCCCCCCTCCGCAACAGCACCCTCACTCGGGACTTACCACACATTATGGCGATTCCGATACACGCTCGAGATCCAACTCCCGTACTCCTGGGGAAAATTCCAGACACGTTTCAACTGGGCCGGGATCGAAGAACAAGTTATCTATTCGGCTTCGTTAGATGCCGAGATTAAAGTTATTCGTGAATTGTGGTGCTTGTTGAGACTTAGTAGGGATTTCTTATGTAATGTTAGTGATGGGGGGTATGTGGATTGTGTGAATTCTTGGGATTTTATCAGGGGGGAGATTGTGGAGTTGGAGGTGGATATTGAGCTGCATAAAGAGGAGTTGAGACGTTGTTTGCAGAGGTTAGAGAAGGGGGAGTATCGTAGGATTGTTGGGTTGGAGGAATGGGAGAGGGGTGTGTATGGGGGTCGGTAGTGGGGTGTGTGATTACTTGGGTGGGGGCGGGGTGGAGTGTGGAGTTGGTAATGTTTAAATAGTTGTGTACTTTGTGTGTTCCCTCTAGTAGAAAAGGTATATATTCGAGTGACGTAGTATGATGGATATAGTGATTTGTCGGTTTTGTATTATTATTGGTTAGTATTTTAATGTCATGTACTAATGATATCAAATACTGATGTGTTTCATTCTATATGAAATATTCACCAATCAACTGTGCATATGGAGAGTTTATATTTCTTTGAGGCCCGAACTTAAATTTTATTCCAGCCAGTAATTTTTATTATATCAACGAAAGCAATCAAACAACAAAAGAAAATAAAAGTGTACAAAGTATGAACCCCCCAGCTCAACTGGACAAAAAAAGCCACTTCAAGAAAGTCTAATAATACAAGAACCACCGAGAGGTAAAAGGAATCGAAACCGAAAAAGTGAGTGACTTAAAGCGAGGCACCGCAGACGGGCTTAGGAACATTGTTCTCGCATGTGCACTGGCATCCAGGCTGAACAGCGACTGGGAGCGAGCGAGTATATCTAACGGATCTCTTGCACTCTGGGACACCTTCGGAAGACTCTGGCTCGCTAGATGGAGTAGCCTCAGGGAGAGAAGAAGCAGCAGGAGCACTTGGGTATTTAGAGTACCTAATAGTCGAAGTAGAAGGAACCTTGGTCTTAGTCTTAACTGACGAGGTAGTAGGAACCTGAGCAGCAGTTGAAGTAGGGGCCTGAGCGATAGTTGAAGTTGAAGTAGTAACTGGTACGGCGGCAGTAGTAGAAGTAGTGACTGGTTCGGCAACAGCGGAAGAAGTAGTAGTATCATCATCACCACTATCACCGCCGGAAGCAGTTCCACAAGTACCAACGGGAGCACCGACAGTAGCTGAAGAAGCGGTAGTGACTTTGCTGCCAGGGTTAGGGAACTCAACATCGACACCTTCGACGGTTGTGCATCCGTTTCCAATGTTGGCCTCGAACATATCAGGCAAGGCAGAGAGACCGGATCCACCACCAGTGATGGTCACAGCAGCACAGTTCATATACATTTCACGGTTTCCGACCTTGTTGAACCAACTCCATGCGAGGAGGACCTTTCCGTCTTTGGTAGCAGCGGGGACAGTGAATGGAAGTGTAGTTGCACCGCTGGAAAGTGGGCAGTTTCCAACATAGGATTCGATGACCTTGAATGTGGCACCGCCGTCTTCAGAGATGGATGCTTGACAACTTCCACCATTGTGGGCTGCACCTCCAGTGATAGTCATTGTTTGGCTAGACCCTGCTGCGTATGTTGCGACTGATCCACCTTCGGCAGTATCGAGCAGTGAGGCGTAGCCTTTGCATGGGAAGTTGCTGCCATCATCGCTGAGAGGAGATGTGTAGTCGTAGTCGATGGTAGTTGCAAATTTGTTGCTTGTGTAGCGGATTGGTGCAGGGTCGGACATAACCATGTGCCCACTGACCAGGCTGATGAGGGGGAGGAAAGCAGAAGCGATAGCTACGAATGAGGGAGACATGCTTGCTTTTTTGATGTTATTTCTTGAAGGGAAAGTGGTTTTTTCTTTTGTTGGTAATGGAGCGGACTGAGAAGTACCAGTACTGTGTATATAAAAATAAAGATTAAGATAGAATGTGTTGTTTCTCCAAAAGGAATGTTGAGAGTTGAACAGATTCAAATAACGACCCAGTCGTTTTTAAAGAAGAGAATATGAAAGTGAGTGAAGGAAGGAAACTGAAAGACAGTTGCAATGACTTGCTCTCGAAGGTTGATGGTTCCTTCAAATGGGGGAGAGAATGGGGTCAACTTATACAGAAGACTCAGCCCATGGGATATTTCCATTGAGGTTTAGCGTAAGAGTTCATTAATGGATTTACCTGGAAGACCCAATAGCAAGACAGAAAAACCCTGCATATATTTCCGTTGTCTTAGGTTCTTTTTTTCCTGCAAAGATTTTTCTGTGCCTAGGTTCGTGGCGATCTTTCTAATGTTACGTACTGGGTACCAATAGATTTGGGAAATTTCTATTTGCTACTGTTTCGGGAGGCGCGCGGTGGTCCCAAAGCAGACATTTTGGCTGTCACTAATGCAGAAAATATGTCTGGGTTGAGTTGCGTAAGCCAATAGACGTACAGGCATCAGTAGCCGTGCAGGAACAGCCATGCGCACATGCATGCATGCATCAATCCACCCAGGTGGAATACGGCTCGCTTCCGAGGACGGAATCTCGGTAATAATCAAGGTGAGTGGCGCGAGTGCAGTTCCTGAAGAATTATTGTTTTGTGTACCAATGGGTTTTAACCTCTGTGTGCACATATGGTAGCTGTACTCTATGTACTCTACGTACTCTCTCTACGTGTGCTGTAGTTACATGTATGTGGCTATGAGTGATGGTACAAGCTCTACTGGCAGTACAGGCGTAGGCTGAGCACGATACAGCATGTACCTTGGTGTCTATCTCGCGTCTACGGCTCTCTACCACTGGGTATACCAAAATACTTGATGGAGCCTCGGTTTCTCACGGCTGGTGAAACTAGTACAGCTAGCCGCATACACTACTGCGACGGTTCACATCGTACCGCGGTTGGAGGTAAAGAAGCGCAGCACACTCTGGAGTAGGTATAGAGCATGTAGAGAGTGCCTACATGTACCTATCTCTACTCCACTCTGAGTACAAATACCTACATGTACATACGTAGTACATACTCTCACCCCGCACAGACTAAAAATACTTGATGCTGGTCTGGTCTGGGAATCCTTCTTTCCTACATGGAAATAGAATGAGCGCTTGGCGGTGAATAGCCTATGTACGTGATCACTCCTACACCAATGGGTGCCCGGGTACGGGTGCACTGTGAAACCGTTAAACCCCCGTACCGTTGTTTGAGGTGCGATAAATTTACCCCAATCCTAGATCCCCAATCAAGGAGTATCATGAAACACTACGCCAATTGTATGCACATCATAGACTCGAGTCGGAGCCCACACCTGCTCAAATCCATCTCTATCTCTCTACATTACTGAGGACTCTAGAAACGCTGCCATCATCATTGATCGCTATATTGAGGTTAAATGCCCCCTAAAACGGTAATCCTCCCTCCTGGATGAGCCAGATTTAAGTATATCCCTAACAAGCTGAGGGGGTTCAAGGCTGTGCCGCGTGGCGCTTCCACTCTTTTCAGCTGCAGGTACATACGCACAATGATGACGACGGGTGGCGGGGCGATGCGATGGACAGCACTGTCCTTTATCTCGCCCCAATCTTATCAGATCTGTATCTGGATCAGGGGCTCAACGGGATCAAAGCAACCAGTAGTATCTCGCCTATGCACGCAAGTAATCCAACGACTGGTGGTGTGGCAATGCTTCCCAAAAGAATTGCACTTGTGATATTACTTTTTTGCTGATAAGGGTGATAAGGGGCAGCTTACTTGTTTGAACAAGGGGCAGAGTTCACCACAACGCCTTTTCACTGGCTCTTTTTCTAGCCAAACAACGGTCTTGGCAACCTGGCTAGGGGGAATTCATGACTTGTGCAAGCTTTTGCCACGTAGCGAAGGGTCCAATAAGCTAAGTGAGCCATGGTCCTGGTTATTTGACGGGTGCCATGAAACAAATCAAGAGCTACCAAAAGAAACCTTGAGATTAGGACCTTTGAGGTGCGGGGAAATCGCATGTTGACTTATGACAACTGTGTATATAGGGGTACGTATGTGGTATAATATTATCACTAACCTTCCTATTATGTCTGCCTCGAGATACTTACTTACCAGCGTGTACAATTGACGCCGTGCTGGAGAACAGGGTTGAATTCTAGGTGAAATCTCATGATGCACATACACATCAACACTGGTGGGTCCTTCTGGAATCCCCCCCCTTGGAGGAATAATCTCCTACCAGGATTATAGGAAGTGTCGGGATACTTGGCTGCATAAATATATCTAGCGATCCTTATTTGTGGAAATTATTAGCGCGCATATGGGGCAACTATATCTCATACCAAAGACTACTGGTCAAAGCTTCCTCGCATTCTTTCACCCAAAACAAATCCAATTTATGATATGAAACCCCCTTACCAATTGCGCACCTTATCAACCTTTTATACAGTAAACGTCATCTTGAGTCTTTGTTCACCTAGCACGCCAGGGGAGATGAATCATTCCATGTCACCATCCTCCAAAGCACTTGTAGGTCGGCTGTCGGAAGCAAGGTAGTATCAAGACACTTGAGTCTAAATACCGAGTTTGAGTTAGCTCACGAACAGTACAGTATCCGAAGGGACAAAGGTATTCGGCATTTCAGGTAATTGCAACTATTAGTGAGACATATCGGTAAGAGCCTCTTCGCGTTAGGACATTGAGTGGATACTACCAATTTAATTCGCCTATTCGCATGTAAACACCAATAAGGGTTTCTTCCCCTCTCCGATAGAACTCCACATATAAACACAATTCCGTTATGTAAACTTTTGCAAATATTCTATTAACCCGAGAGCCTTAAATCTAACCCGGGTCTAATGTCCACGATAAATTACATGATGCGGATAGAGCCGCATCTCGGGTTTTGCCGAAGCGGTGCCGGCTACTCGGGCCCGGCATGAGTGTCAACGTCAGCATAACCTTAACCGAACTAGGGCATCGGAGCCCAGCTCGACTGACCGATAGGCGAAAGGCTCGGCAACACGTGCGAGGTGTTAAATCGGCGGTATCTTGTTATACCGCCGACCAACATACTTCACTTGAGTATGTACCTTATGAGAAGGACTTAATAAGACTTGAGTACTTTGAGGTTAGGTTCTGCGCTTGATCTGTGGGACGGGATTGTACTTAACCGTGGGTTGTACGGGTGGGGGTGTGGGGTTTTATTTACTAGGTATATGTAGATCGGGATCTGAGAGATGGGGCTTTTGGGAGGGGTTATATCGGTAGATTAAATGTAGTGAGTTTTTCCCCCCTTACCCGTCTCCACTTCGAACTAGAAATTCCTGTATTAAGGATCAGGTCTATATATTATCCGAATGTATCTCTATTTTACCATGAAACTTCGTTTAGAAATTAATCTCCTTCTAGGGTTCTCTAACTATACTAGACTTATCTACGCGATAGATAGCTAGCTAGATATGTAAGAAGTAATTTTATATAACATATACGAGTGATATGTCGTGATGATCCTATCACTTGCATATTGACTGTCGGTGAAGAGACGGGAAAGGGGTCAAGATAATTAGAAAGAATAAGACCCTCGAGTGAGGTAAACGATTTGTAGCAACGTAGAATTCGGATACAGTTCTTGTGGTTGGCATTTTGGTCATAGACTTCATATAAAACATTCAGTTTTACTTCAGACTCTACTTTTATTTCTAGTTCTAGTAAATTAAATACTAAAAATCCTAATATCTATCGTTTAACCATCAACCCTCTCCCTCAAAAGAATTAGAAAGACCATACAATAAAGCACCCATACAACACCTATCTCATACTCATCTACAGTGAAATTTTATTATTTATTATTTATTATTTATACTCATCTACAAACAAACACTATCAAAAACCGAGTGATACTCCATGTCTTTAACGAAAGATATAAGACAACCAAACCCAACCTAACCCACATAGTGGGAAAAAAAACCTATGGTATCACCTCGTTTACGGACCCCCCCCAAAGAACGTACGCGTAATCAAGCAGTAGTATAATTATAAAAGGGGGGTGCCATGAGATTAGCCGTCGTTAGATAACTAAGCGACTTTAGGTTCATGTCGCTTCTATGGTATGAATTTCGGTCAGTACGGCATATAGCGTAGATTTGTGGGTGAGTGATCTGCATCTAACCCTAACCCTGACATATAAGTAAAGGGGTTTTGCTTTGTTTAGCTCGTAGATTTTCAGAGTATCGGGTATAAAAATGGATAGGGGAGTAATCTTCAGAAAGGTGGGTGGGTACGAGACAGTTGGGCTATGGAGGTATGGATTATAGGGGTGGCAGGAGATAAATTATGGGGGGACAGAAGCTAAAGGGTGTTGGGGTTAAAGGGCTTGAGGTCAAGAGATAATAGGTTTTCTGGTACATAAAGAGTAATCAAATTTAGGGGTTCGGAACCACTTTTCCGGGCTTTTGTGGAGACAAAGATTATTTATCCTCGGGATGTATTGGATAAATAGAACTTGTTGTTCCTGGGTTCATGTACGCCTCGGAACCTATAAGTCTTTTTTTATCTGAGTCTACAGGTCTTTCCAGCTGTATCGAAAAATGCTCTCTATGTTGATGGGTCGCCGGAGAAGCTTTCTATACTCACCGATAATTTCAAGTTTATTCTCAAGAGCCCATCTATCTATCTCCCTCAAGTCATGCTGTTCTGTACAACTAGGACTAATCTCTGATTTACAGTGGTATCCGAATAATACTTGTTATAATGAGTGTCGTTACAAAGGAAACCAATATTTTCTAAGTATGGAAGTGCAGCTCAGTACGTATTTGGAGAGCTTGAAAGAACGTCTCACGGCTGGTAAAGTGTTCTGTTCTTCAGACTTGATTCTCTAACTACTCTTCATACTTCGTCGGGACTTAAGTCACAACAACCCTTATCACCCTCGAGACGAGGTTAATCGGATTGGATCAAAGTATCAGGAATTAGAGGGAAATGAGGAAAGTCTTATCTTATATTATGACTGGGTTGTTGTAGCTAATGTAGGTGGCCCAAACCAGACTTTGGAGATGAGGGAAGGGGGTGTTGAGACTGAAAGAGTTGATTCTCCTCCTCGAGTCTGGTGGCTACCAAGGCTGATTGTGATATAAAGTCATACACTATCACTCGAGTATTATTGTATGTAGAATTTTTTTCGAGATTACATCATTCCCACTATTTTCAGGAGTAATCCAATAGATTATAACTACCCGCTTTCATCTGTGCTTTATTTCTCACCATATTCTATCATTGTATTTTATGAGGGATTGAAGTTGCCCAAAAATGGGAACAAACCTAATAAAGTTTTCTAGAGAGAGTGCCTGAATTAAGTTTATCATCGTAATATATCCGTCATAAATACCTGCAAAAGAAGATGCCCATTAAGATAAACCGTCACCCCTGATACTGTGTATTTTGACTAGACGGATACTGTCCACCATAGAATTTTTCCAAACCTATTTCTGCAGTGTAGTGCGTACAGCCTATAGAGTTTCACCCTCAATACCTCCAACCTATTACTTCCATTTAGACAAACCAAGGCTCTGAAGTCCAATCATACAAAGCGCCCACAGCTACAATCACAAAAAAGATAATGATTGAATGCCTTATTCGTAAGAGTTTTTTGACATATCTTCATGTCTACCCAGCTTTAAGGAATACCTCGCGCTAGTCGTAATTTGAAGAGGAATTACTTCGTCGCTAGACCAATCATAGCATGGGCTGCTCTGTGTGACTTAGCACTTTTTCTTCTTCGCTTAGCTAATTATCAGGGTTAGGGCTGACATATGAGCTTAGGTTATTTAGTTATCTCTCTATTGGTAGAACTATGCTAGAAAATATGGGTCATTGTATAAGGGTTTATGACCAATGATACTGCTATACAGCCCATTTACCGGGGCTCTTGAAGACTAACCAGAGTCATTGGTTTTTGCACGTCATATTTCTAAAAGATCTTACTGTGGGCTGTATATACGAGTTAAAAAAAGGGGGTTTTAAAACAATACATGTACTTATGGATAGATAGTAGGGGGGCTTATAATTCATTATCGTCAGTGGCCGTGATAAGGAGTAAAGTTCGTTCGCACTAATTCATGAATATGTAGTTCATCTAAGAAATTTTAAGGAGAGAGTACGTGAATAGCCTAACTATACATGAAGCAATTCAGGGATCGGGTGCATGACATGGTGCGATCGATCACACGCAGACTTAAGGGGACAACAGAGCAGGTGCCCAGAAGGGCAGTCTTTGTAAATCCCTCAAAGTTTTTCTAGGAACATAAAGGGGGCGTATAGAAAGAAAGAAGGGCAGTGGGTAGGTAGTGTGGTATGGAGAGTTCGTGGGGGCTTAGGGGCCTGGCGGTTGCACGTATGAAGTCAGTGGGAAATATATTTTTCAGCGGGAAGGGCTTAGTGATGTGGACACTTAAGATAAGCCTGAGGTGATACTATTTCTTTTCTGGTGATATGAAACAATCTTAAGTGGGGCAAGGTTCGCTGAGGTTTTATATAAAAATTCTAGGGGCGGTTTTTTTATATAGGGGTATCCAGGTGAGTTTACAAACTTACTAATTGTGTGTATAAGGTGTAATATTTAATCTGGGTTGGGTGCTGAAATCACTCTGGAGGCTTAGTAGCAAGGCTCCATATAGTGTGTCTCTTAGCGATTTCATTGGCGCATCTTATCTGTCGAGTGATTTTTCATGTTAGAGGTCAATGCACATCATAATTTTCTGATATATACGCTTTGTTTTTTTACCGCCTTGAAAGGACCTGGTTGGCGTCCCTGCAATATATAGCCTAATAAGCAACGATTTACCTCAGTTTAGATTCTCGATTTCTGTGCTGTGTTCGCATTAGGTAGCCATATAGAAAATTCCAGGGCTTAGAGAAAATCTTTGTCTTTTGTGCAGTATTGTATATGTAGTTGAACACAACTACAGTTAGTAGTTCCACGTATGTTGAGTGCCCTGACTCAAGTAGTTTGGGCTTTAATTTATTGGCTGGGTTTATTCTTGGGTGAAAGGTGTGGTAATCCATTTTTATGACAGTCTGATTAACTGAACTGAACAATGCCATCTGCGTCCTGCTTACCTGTGTCTTAGTTGCCTACACATGTAGAGTACTCGTAAAGTGCTGAAGTTTTTAGAACGGGCTGCTATTGCATACCGCCAAAGACCATGGACTTGGCACCGATTCGTATGGTATGCAATAGCAGTCCATTCTAAAACGTCAGCACTTTACGAGTAGTAAAGACTCTCGCGTAGGCGCATGCTGCATATATGTACTGGGGTTGGATTTAGAATCTCCAAAACGCCCAGCCGCAGCAGTTAAAGTGTAGAATAACTCTGCTGATATATACCCGTCTTGTACTACCATTAAATTTACAATGGTAGCGCAAGAGTTGCAGTGCATAATGAGAAAGTATAGAATGAATCACCATTCTTTTATAGCCTATGATCTCGGTTTTGAAAGATCCGGGTATTAAATTTGGGGAATTTTATAAGATTTCATAGTTTTTGACGCAGGGGAAAGTACCGTATGACATCATGGAGCCCGCTTATCGTAGGCTGCACAGAATCAGCCGAAAGTGGCTTGGGAGGAGATCATGTGTAACCCAGCCTTCTTCGTCTAAAGAAAGATTTGAGGTCTTGTGGACTAGTTATTAGATCTGTTTGAGATTTTAGTCAACTCTGACTTATAAGCCCATGATATTGGTGTAATTAGCGAGTTATTGAATATGGTTTCTTTTGTTGGTATACATACAGGGGAGTATGTAGGTTGGTGTCACAAAGGGGAAAATTCGATTTTAGCCCTTAAATATGATAATACAACTCTGTCGGTTAATTTTATTTAATTATTTGTGAGACTAAAAGTAGATGCTTGTTTGATAGACCGACTTACTGGAAGGGATTATGTCTACTTGGGAAGCAGTCAGTGGATACTCTGTCAAGTTAATTCAAGTATATACTAACATTGATTGAGATTCAGTAAACCCACCGTGGGCTTGCATTTCAAGAGGCCATTTTTGGCGAACCTTTATAATCTTCTTGCGTTGTACAATGCAGGAGTTATGTGATCTTGAGTGCAGTTTTTCTTGATCTTTTCATTAGCTGGTTATTGTAGGTTCCCTTAATTATCAAATCCTTTGCATACCCGATCTATGTATATTGTACAACATGACGCAAATACCCCGCTTCTGCATTTGTGTGCAGCTCGTTTCTTTTTCTACGCTGGATGATAGGTCTGTACTTTTTCTAGCTTAGTGTAGGTGGCATTATAAGAAGATGTGCATGCATTTGTTTCGGAATTGCTGTAGCTGTTGGTTTTTTCTGAAGGTGGGAAAGGTGGTGTGTTTTGTATGGCTGTGATCTTGTTTAAGAAACCAGGATTTCTCCAGAAGGTACAAATATGGGCTAAACATAAATACGACGGAGGGATTATCGACAGTATTTTAGCACCACTAAACAAAACAACATGTGGTATCGCAAGTTCATATTAACGGAGGCTATGGGCACCATCCAGGATGCCATAGCAATATGTGGTGCTACTATCAACCGCTATGATTCAACAGAATGCAGGGAGATGCTTATATGCGTCATGGACCAAACTGATAACTACCACATGTCAAGCTATGGTTCAGGCTCTGCCACGCTTGGCTTTGTAAGTATTCTCTCCTATTCAGCCTTGGGGGCATAGCATGAATAGAAAGTGCAGTGGTAAGGGGTGCTAACAAATTAGATGCCTACAATGGTAGGGTTGGTCGGAAACTCAACAGATGAGATATTAGAAATCCATACATACCAGCCAATTTTGGCGTTCTTACTTGCAATCTGCAACCCATCAACCTTGCCATTACGGGTCTCTTGGAACTCTCGAGACGATGAACCAGGGGTTTCTAATCTTGAGAAAGTGATTCTTTCGAAGGGAGAAGCAGCTTATCGGATACGAACGATCCCAAAGTGGCAGATTATCTTCTTCCACATAATAGCAGCAGTAGGTGCTGGTGGGTTGATATACCAGACGGTGATTTTGGGAGAAAGGGCTTTCATATCATTTGCCTGCTGGACTTCGTTCTGGCCCATCGTCTCCATCATGTTTAGCACTGCCTTTGTACACGTCGTGGATGTTATTTGGTCGAGGCTATGTCTAGGCACTAGACATTCAGGGGATGGAAATAACCTGCGCTGGTCTTGGAAACTGTCAGACGTGTCGGACCGGCTGGTGGTCACTCATCCTAATATGGCAAAACTCAAGAATATGGCTACGGCAGCCGGTACTTGTGTCTTGTACTCCTGGTTAACGATCCTGTATTCTTCGATTCAGCTTGTTAGTGCGACTAAGGCAATGCGGATGGTCCTTGGGACTTATCTTCTATGTTCTCTAGGTGCACGGGCGGTAGCAGTTTGGCTACTGGAGGTCGTTCCTGAATATGTACCAGCGAAGGATAACGAAGACTGGGAGGAGGAGGAAAAAGCCGATTGGAAGGATAGCTCAACGTTAACAGTCGATTATAAGTAAATTGGCCGTAGAGTGGGGTGTTGGGAAATAGAGTGTTTTTATTTCATCTGAGTGATTTATCTTTTGTTCGTTATCGTCTTTTTGGAATTTAAGTACAATACGTGCATCGCACATTTCTTTTTTTTTTGAGCCTCAGATACTACACTTGGGTGGTGAATATATTACGGTGCGAAAAGAGGGGATGGATTGGGTACACTATTTTACAAAATACAGTAGAAATCCTGTAGCAATAGTATAGAATACAAGAGTGTTACAGTATTCTTGTCTAAATTCCAGTTTAATACAGTATTCCCCTTAAAATGCTGTAGTAATACTATAGTAGTTTCAGCCCGTTTTTTCGTACTGTAGTATTATGTTTATGTTATATATTTGTTTCATCTGCTCTGCTACATGTACATGTATTTATATAGCTGTGGATAGCTGTAAATATAGTCAAACTGTAAGAAGTCACTGACTTATGGCTGATATCACCTCGTATATAATGATACCTAAAATTGTATTACTATACTTGGCTATTGGTAATATTTATATCTGTTTGGTATAGTTTTGTTTCTTATAGGACTCCCAGGATTTGTAAACTAATCTATGTGGATATTGTCACCCGGTAAAGTAGAGTGATGTGATGGTAATTTATATAATTCTTAGATTAATATACGCTGAACACATGATATCCGGGTCTATATATGTATATTAATACTAGGTCTTCTAGCGATTCATGTTTTCTATTCTTAAATAATAAAATCTTCAATCTTCACCTGCTTCTCAAAATCTTCTCCCGGCCCCGTAGCCAATGCATCAACAAACCTCACTGCCCACGAGGCCGGACCCGCAGGTTTCGGGTCAGTATTTGCTTGCTCAGCGGCTACATTGAATGCCGAGACGGCAGCAATGACAGCAGCGAGCTTCTCGGAAAGATCATCTATACTGGCAAGAGCGGCACCAATCACAGATGAGAGTACACAGCCGATCTAGGTTATAAGTATAAATATGTGATAAGTGATAAATTGGAGGGGGCAAGGGGCTTACACCAGTAACACGGGTTTGAATAGGGTCACCATTCCTGAGCAGATATGTATTTTGGCCATTAGAGATGATATCGGTTGGTCCGGTCATTACAATGATATTTCCTAAATCGTTCAGCCTCTATTATAAGGGATCCAGGGTTAGGGTTTATGATATAACTTCTCTACCTTCCCTATTGGCGAGCTTCGAGACAATCGCTGCTAACTCCCTTTCCCTCTGGTGCCCTCCATCTAATCCAGCACCATCAACACCCCTCATCTTGACATCTTCCCCAGCAATACTTAGGATTTCACCCTCGTTTCCCTTTATGACGTCACAAAATCCACCCTCGAGCACCATCTTTGCAAACCGTCTCCTAGCTTTCGTAGCCCCTGAGCCAACGGGATCAAAGATAACGGGATTTCTACGCCAGTTGTGAGCATCCATAGCTTTCATAAACAGCGCTATTGTGTCAGTTTCATTTAGGAAGGTGCCCATATTCAAAACCAACGCAACATGTGAATTGTTTAGAGCCGAAAGATCCTCGAACTCGGCTACATTCTCTGACATTATAGGAGAGGCACCGATGGCAAGTGTTACATTTGCAGAGAGTGTCTTGGAGACATTGTTAGTGATATGATGTACAAGTGGTGGGTTTTGCCTTATCCGTATAAGTAGTGGCAGTAAGCGTGGTATCAAATCTTTCACGGGCTTGTTCCAGCCATATGTCCGGTAAGGCTCAGGAACCCGTAGAGGGCTGGAAAGAACCAAGTCCTTTAAGGCTAAACATGTATTTTCAGGTTCGGTGGAAGTCATGATGGCGGATACAATGGCGACACCATGGAGGGGGTTTGCCGGGGGGCTTGGTTGTGATAAAGACATAATACGTTGGACATTCTTTGGGTTAATCCCACCGATTGCACAGGCTGGGATATCTATAGGTGTCTCTTCTAGGAGGTGACGAACTCCTGAGATACCGAGTGGAGCGTTATGATCAGGCTTCGTGACTGTCGCATAGACGGGGCCAATTCCGAGATAAGTGGGGTCTGCCTCGAGGGCTAGAGTGAGCTGTTCATGATTTGAGACGGAGAGTCCAATTATTGCATCTGGCCCCAGCAGACGGCGGGCAGTTTTGCAATCTAGATGAAGTTGTCAGTGATACCTTATGAAGTATTATATAGTTATGTTATTATGGAGGATCCTCACCCATATCATCCCATCCAATGTGGACCCCCTCACACCCAACAGCCAAAGCAACATCCACACGGTCATTTATTAGCAACGGGACGCCTAGCTCTTTGGTAATCGCATGGACCCTTTTCCCCAGGGCGATGAATTCAGCCGTTGCAATTTTCTTTTCTCGGAGTTGTATAATTGTTGCGCCACCCTTTATACATGCGCGGACATGCTCTGGGAGAGTTATGTTTGGAGGGAGGAGGGAGGAGTCAGTGACGAGGTAGAGTGTGAGATTAGGACGTATCGGCGCCATTTGGGGGGGGCTTTGGGCGCAGTAATAACGGGGGAAATGAGAGTATAATTGTTGGTTTGTACTGGTGGGGTAAATGAAGTCGGGATGATTCAATGAGATTTATTCGGAATCCTTGCTCTATTATATCACATTGCAGCCGCGGGGAAGCTTTGCGCTTACTTGGGAATACTTGGCTGTTGGATAGGAAAAAAAGGTTGACAATTATGCCTCGCGTTAGGTATAGTATTATTCCCTTCATTATATGGTAGATAGGCTATACCATCACTTATTTAATCTTTAAGGCGCTATAGAAATTCAATAAGAAATTTTGATTCTATAATATCGGGATGCCGAAGAACCCTAACCCTAAAGCGGTTTTCAAGGGAGCCCCACCAAAAGACTCCGAGTACCCCTCAAAATATATCCTTCCCAGCAGAAAAAGGTATACTAGCAACAATTAAACCGAATCTTAAAATGCCTGACTCACAGGTTGATCCGATCCCCCGAGTGCTGACAATCGCCGGCTCAGACCCCTCTGGAGGTGCTGGGATTGAGGCTGATATTAAAGTTATAACCGCCCATGACTGCTATGCTATGACAGCAATCACTGCCTTGACGGCGCAGAATACAGAAGGAGTCAGGGGGATCCACATAGTTCCACCGGAGTTTTTGAAGAGTAGTTTGGAAGCGGTCTTGGAGGATATTAGTGTGGATTTTGTGAAAACCGGTTAGTTTCTGGGTTGATGGATTGAGGGGTAGATGCTGATATTCAATGTAGGAATGCTGGCTAGTGAAGAAAGTATCAAAGTGGTAGCGGAAGTTCTTAAGAAATATAGCATCGAGAAAACCGTGATTGATCCTGTATGTGAAAGCAATATATCATTGTGACTGGACTGCAGAAATAACAAAAAAATAGGTAATGGTTTCAACCTCCGGTTCTGAGCTTCTACCTTCTTCCGCCATTACGTCCTTCATAGAGAACATATTTCCCCACACATTTCTTCTAACACCTAACCTCCCTGAAGCAAAGCTGCTGTTGAAATCATTGAAGATGAGCATTGGGGAGGTTACTTCTGTTGAGACAATGGTAGAGATTGCAAAAGCATTGCAAACTCATGGCCCCAAAAATATACTTTTGAAAGGCGGGCATATTCCTTTCCGGAAGATAGGACTTGAGTATTTTGTTGCGCGGAGTGAGGAAGAGAAGGAGGTGGTTGTTGAAATTCTAGTGAGTGGGGCTGAATCTATATTGATTGAAAGTCCGTATATCAATAGTGAGAATACACATGGCACTGGGTGCTCTCTTGCCTGTATGTGAATCGCCTCCTCTAGTTTAAGGTTTCGGGAGGATATCTACTTACACGAATCCCTATAGCTTCAATTGCATCAAATCTAGCTCGTGGCTTCAACCTTGAGGATGCGGTACGTGCATCGTGCAAATACATTTCTGCAGCTATCAAGACTTCGGCTCCAGGTTTTGGAAAAGGAAATGGACCAATCAACCATCTCCATAGCAGCTATATCCTTCCATTTGCCCCGTAATTCCTACTCTCCCGTAATGCTCTTGTATTTTATTACTAACGTGAGAGAAGTGGGCATTTTGTGGACTATCTCCTCGCTCATCCTAAAGTGAAGGGTCACTGGCGAGATTATACGCATCACAAGTTTGTTGACCAGCTGGGTGCTGGGACTCTGGATAAGGAGAGCTTTAAGTATTATCTGATGCAGGATTATCTATTCCTTGTTTGTAATCCTTTTTTTTTCACAACTCCATCTTGATTTTTGCATATATTTAGTTTCGAGTTACTATCTTTAGATCCAATTCGCTCGCGCCAATTCGCTTGCCGGATACAAAGGTAATCACATCGACGACATAGCAAAATCTGCTGGTGTAATCCTTTATGTTCAGCGTGAGATGGAGCTTCATATATCCTACTGCGCGTCATTCGGCGTTTCGCGTGCTCAAATGGACGCTGCAACAGAAGCGCAAGCGTGTACAGCGTATACCCGATACGTACTCGACATCGGCACAACACAGGATTTTTTTGCACTACAAATGGCGATGGCACCATGTTTGCTAGGTTATAGGCACATCGCTACTAGACTTGTGAAAGAAAACCAAGATCAGAGTTCGGGGCAGGGTAATATGTATTGGAAGTGGGTTGAGAGTTATGCTGGAGAGGACTACGGTAACGCTTATAAAGAGGGAAGAGGTAAGTTAAATTCCGCGCTGATAATTGGGGGGCAAACCATTAAAAATTTTCAGAGCTTCTGGAGAGATATGCAGTGAAGCAAAGCACGGGAAGAATAGAGGAACTGGTAGAGATTTTTGCGAAAGCTACAAAGGTTTGTGATTTCAGCACCAGCCCTAACCCTAATAGGAATGAGGGAGAGCTGTTTATAGAAGCTAACTGTAAATATAGTTGGAGGAGGGATTCTGGACAATGGGGTTAGAAAGAGTGTAGATTTCGGAAGGAAGCTCCGGGGGCCGCGGAGGTTGTGATGAGATCACTGTAAACTATACAAAAAGGCTCCCTTGCATTTATCTAATGATGTACATATCATATCCTGAAGCGGATAGACTCTTTAGTGAGATACTGTGGAGACGAGTTGTGCGCCGGGTTGTGAAGGGGATAATAACCCTATTAAAACTATGCGCAGACACGTTGCAAAGCTAACTACATAGGTTAAAGCTGCGCGCGGCACATAGACAGCCCATTGTGATTGATCAACAGCCTCCGGTAGAATTATATCAAAAGGCCGATCAACCCCCGAAGTTCGCACCAATTCTACCAGAAAATTTATTCCAAGATTCTGGGCTCTAATAGGGCCTCTTCGATTCACCTCACTTTACATCAAGGCCAAACTTTAGGGAATTACTACCCAGTGCCCATATCTACTATAGCCACGACACCTTACCTACTCGGATACTACGTTAGGAATAGCTTTGCCACTCTCGCCCGAAGGCTCGTTTGCGACAATAAGAACACAGGTAGCAGGAAACGACAAAATGAGTAGAGCCCTAGAGAACCTGAGCATGTTTAGTTAACCTTGAGTTGGTGAGATTTGAGAATGCACCACGTTCTCTCTCTGGTGTTTGAAATATTGTATCCTTGGCATAAGAGGCTAACCATATTTTATCTTACTCCGTAGATCAAATCGAGAGGTCTCACTGACACCATTGTAACATCAAAATCATAGTTTATACCCCTAGGCCAGCACTCAGTATCCCTACGGCAGATCCACAATTGTAGGCTACACATTCCTTATCTACTGCTGAGCTATAATTTTAGGCTTCACACTAATAGTAGCCATATTCCTTATATTAATCAAGGGAAAGACACGTACTTCTTTCTCCTAGGTATAGCCTTTCCTAATAAAAGCCAATCTAGTTAAGACAAGAGTCACTATGGGAGAAGATATATCTTGTGACATGCAAGACAAATGCTGCATTCAATCTTCATTCTGGGCCCACAAACATTGGGTTTCTCTTCCCATCAGTTAGAGAAGAGCTGAGCACTCGAATCTCATTTCCTTAACTAACCCTCACAAACTCTGGGTACAAATGTCTCTTAAGAGGGGTTTACATGCAAGAATTACCTAAAACTGCAAGCCTTATCACAAATGAATAGGCGTAACTTATCTACCAGAAATACCGCCACAAAGAAGGCCTATACTTACAGCTGCTACATGCTCAGGTTCTTACCTGCTCTGGGTATAAGCACTACAATACATTATGTGTCAGAATTTCTCAACAAAAATGACCCAAGATGAAGATCGGTCAGGCTCACACGTGGCTTCATCCTTTTTTAATAAGAGCACCTCAGGTCAAGATATCTGCTAGTTTTCGTGGCATTATCTCAACTACAGCTTATGGAGACACCAAGAAGCTGCTGAGCTTTCCCCAATGTATGACCGATCTGCGACCCCAATTGCCAGACACCTCAGGGTCTCATTCTGAAAACATGGAAAGCAGTATATCTTCCAGTGGATATCAAGATGGCACTTATAGTAAGCCAAAAATATAATGAACAGGCAATGGTTACTTAATAGCGAAACAACATATCCTATACCTAGGGTCTGGGTCCATTATAGATGGGAAACTAGGAATACAAAAGAGGTTTTAGACACATGGCAGGTCTCGTGAGCATCATGGGATATATCCTGAACCATCTTCCAGCCTTCAAAACTGAGTATCAGCAGCTACAGCTCCTTTCGGGCCATATACCGAAGACCTTGCATATAACAACGCGAACATTGAAGAGAATAGGCTCATCATAAATTTTTGAGGTGGTTCCACAGATTTTCTTGTTTCTGTGTTCCTTCTGGGCGGACGCTTAGGGAGCTAAGACCTGGTGCTGTCATACAGCTAAGGCTAGTTGTCGCCGTTCATAGATCTACAGCCTGTTGGACTATTCAAAGTCTGCTCTTGGTTTTTTTTTTACTAAACCAATGGCCAAAACATTTTTGGCTTTCTTGAGATATGCCTCGTTGGAATACTCAGTTTACCACCAGGGCCCGCCAAAATATCCCCTGGATAAGACTAGAGGCCATAAACAACCGAGTTATACTGCATGATGATAAATCTCGTTTCATCTGTTCCTGCTTCTGCTAGCATCTCGACCCCGTTCAGTTCCGGACTGGCAGTGATCGCATTGACGGTGCGTTGTCACTACATGTATTTCAAAAAAAACCCCGCCTAAGGAAGTAGATAAAACTGCCTATCATACATTTAATGGGTGACAGAGTACGGAACAAGAAGTAAACATCCTTGGTATGGAGATTTAAAATTCTTTTCGTAAAAAATGTACAGGGTTCACAAAAAAATTTTCTTTCTCAGCCCCCGCCGAACAACAAAGGGAAATGCGGGGTGGCCGTGGATAATTGATTGTTCTAACTGTAAGACATAGTGAAGTGTTCGACCCAAGACATTGAACAATAGATTTGTGATAATTGATTTACCTTGCATCCTAGGCGAACTGTTGTCACTTTGAGCATAGTATAAGCGCTGCTGCGAGCAGTGCCTCATTTGTACAACTAAGGCATTGTTTCATCGTCTTGAGTTCTAAGCGACTATCTAGCTTTCTACCGGCCCACTGCGTACATCTAGTAGCGAGACCTGGGGAAATCTCACAAGTGCAAGATATCTACGCCAGGTATAATTAGTTTTGTTTTTTCTTTTCTAGGCACGACAAATTGATTAATAGGGTTTCAAATGCTCAGCTGTCATGAATGAATCTAGATAGGGGTGGTTCCACGTTTCGATCAATCCACGTAGTAATTCGTCAGTAAACAACTCATCCCAATTAACTCCTGATATTGCAAGGTAATCTCTATTGGTTGATATATATTAGGTTAGATCCAATTTTTTTACCATTGAAGTGTCGCTTACATAATCGGATACTCTGTGGACTGGCTAGCGCCCCTCGTTAATACATTTTCCTACCCCCGACTGCGGTGTTTCGGGTATGCATGCTACTGCATGTTTTATAACTAGATGGCTAGATCTTCGTCCCATCTTTTTTGAGTGGCAGTACCCGCTTCAGCTGGTGTCTGTACATACATCACTCCTCGCTACCAGGGAGTGTAATCGATTAATCCGAGATGATCACCCGTGCATGGTTTACTCTATATCTATGGTATTAAATGATTCATTGATAAGTTTGTACCCCTAACCCTTCGTCAGAAAGGTATCCTTTGCCTTATTACTATTATCTAGGTTTACTTCAGCCTCTGACACCCTTATTGCTCACACCGGGCTTAGAGAGATACAGAGAGACAAGGCTACACTGCAGTAATCATACTTAACCACTACCTTTAAACTTTTGTTTTTTTCCTTTTCTGTGCTTATAATCCACAATTAGGCCACTGCAGGTGTAGATTCTCTGCGGTGTGTGGAGTTTCTGGATGTCGTTTGACGGCATTTAACTTGAAGGGAGAGTGTTCACTATGACTATCAAATTTATGTAGGCTTCCCCTCAGCCTCATAAGTCGCTTAGTACCTACTATATCAGGGGGGGTTAGTTGTAAGGAGCGTGGTGATACTCAACCCGTATTAAATTAGAAATTGAGCTTAAAATAGTGAATAACCATCCACCCCTCTATATATTTTTATAAAGAGTTACGAGTTCATGTTATTTCAGATCTCCCCCCCCCTCTTCTCCTCCTGCCTACTTGCCAAGTATGAAATAAGGTTATCGATTAAGTTCTCGCACGCCGACTGTAGTACTATGAGCCTCATGCTCAGTGTGACTCAATATTATTGCTACCTTGTAACCACGCGATCGATCCTGTTGACCATTTCCACTACATACCATAACTTGTGACTTGAATGATTAGAGTTATTATGAACATAATGTCATGGTTTTTTTAACCCTTGGTGATAGTATACCTAGTTAGTTAGAATATCTTGTGATATTGCTGCATAGATGACCTTTTTTTTTTGAAAGTGCCCCCCCCCCTCTTCCTCTCTCTCTCGAGCCGGCTACCCCCCCCCCCCCATGCAAGGCTGAATATAGAATAGCTTAAGGCTACAGTTTAGACTATTAGGTGCGAAATTTTAAAAAGATACCTTTCTTCTTAATGAAGTGAGAGAAACTATTTTATGAATGGGGGGGGGGGGGATGTTATCACATGTGAATGTTTCCCTCTCTCTATCTCTATCCATTTATAAAAATCTAGGTTTTTGGGTTTCGCCCTATATTTTAATAGTACTTTTGTGCGCGTTAGATCTTGTAAACCTAAAATAATAAAAGGGTATATCAAATAAATAAAACAATACTCAACGCGCAGATCGAATTTCAGTGCGCTGCGGGAGGGGGGGGTGGTGGTGGTGGTGGGTGTTAGTCGTTGCGCGCACGTCCTTGACTTGAGCCGGTTAGGTTCCCCATACAATCTAGGATGGAGCATACTATGCAGGGGGTTACACAAGGCTTTTCGTCGTCGCCTCACCAGCCTTGGCAAGGCTGATATGGCTGCCTAGTTCAGCTGGAAGACGTAACCTAAGCTTTTTTGAGCTTTCTTTACAACTTCTCAATTCATAGATAGGTTATACACGCACGGTTATGCATCAAGAGTTTCCAAGGTTGTATGTATGTATATAAAGTGCTCCAAGATCCTCCGTCAGAAACTCAGCAGGACACACAGCAGCAGCAAAAATACAGACTCGATCCTAGATATATCAGCTCCACCCTCGCTCGATCTAAATCCTCTGAAGCAATTGTGTAATTGCCACTAAAAGTGCGTCCCTGGAAAAGAATTATTATTATAATAATAATAATAATAATAATTGAGGCTCCTAATACGGTTCAAAGATTTTCTGACTTTTTTCTTTCTTTCTTTGCCTATAGGATTCGAATTTCACTCGGACCAATAATCTATATTCGGAAATTTCTAGGGTTCCCTTCTTTATATAAGACTCAGGAACCTTTATAACTTTTTTCTTCTTCTTTGGCTCCCGGTCCAAGTTAAAAAAGGCGCACTCTTTTATCCACCCGGAAGCCTATCCATTCTCTACAGATTTTTTTTTGTCTTTCCCATAATTACCGGAATGGCTGCAGGAACACGCCAAACTACTGGTGGCTCCAGAAAGTCCCCAACAAAGGCCTTAGGAATCTACAAATCCAAACCCAGAAGGTCCACCAGAAATACAGCGACTAGGGCCCTGGATATCGAACTGCCTTGTAGTCCTACGACAATTAAGCTTGAAGCCCTGCCTACTCCAAGATCTACGCCTCCACCACAGCCACGTACAGCTACTATACCGAATGCTACTACAACAACCTCTAGCAACGTTAGATCTGATAAACTTAACTCGTCCTATACAGGGTCAGTTCCTAGACCTAGCCAAGAGACCACGACGACGACGACGACATGTCAGCAGACCACACCGGGGCTTGAGGACTCCAGACAACCTACCGTGAACTGGGATTGCGTGTCATATGTAGTCTCGGATCAAAAAGTCCATACATCTTACGAAAAGCCTGAGATGGGACCATGTCAGGTGGACTCGAATGGGGACTCTATCCCAAGCACGAGCAAGGTCCAAGCCTACGGGAAGATGGTAACCAAGACAGTAACCATGACTGTCACGACTACCATCGCGACAACGGAGATCTTGCGCCCAGGTGAAGACGGATACGAGGCATCACTAGAGCGCCAGAGACGTCAGCGGGAACAAGGCCCAGAGGAGCAGCAAAAACAGCATCGGCAGTACCGTGAAAGCAGGCAGTGGGCGAGTGGTGATAGAACAATGCATGAGAACTTTCATTACAAGCATCATCGGGCTGCGCAGCCAGCCCCATCAACAGCTTAGATAACGAGGGTTTTTTTTTCTTTCCCTTCTATTTTCTTTTTTGGTTTTGCAGTATCTCCCCTATCTACATGTACCTACTCCTCTAGCTCTCCTCCCCCCACTCTCCTGGGATATTATTGTGCGCAGTATGAGGGCCTTGCGGGATGCAACATTCTTTTTTCTTCTTCTTCCCCCTTTAATGTACACCCAAGCACGCGGATTGGAGCCTCTGGATACTGGTCCCGGTTTGCTTTACCTCCTCGGCTTTTAAGATTCCCCGGATAGGACCTCCTTTTTTCTTTTGTATGGATCTGCCCACTATTTTTCTTAGCTCATAAACCCCACAGGGGGGGTTTTAGGGCCTACCTACCACCTAGGGGAAGAGGAAAAAAAAAAGGATATATTTCTTTTTTTTCCCACTCTTCTTTTCTGGGGGGTTTCTTATGTGGATCTAAACAAGATGAGGGGGGATATTTTTCCGATGTGATATTTAGAGAGAGCGTGGAGTGTGATGGAATACCGGGTATCTAACTAGCATACATTATTTTTTCTTCTTTTGTTTTTCCTTTCTTTTTTGTTATAAGCATATTCAAATTTTTTTTGTTAATACAATTAATTAACGATTTAATGACTTTTATGCGCATGTGTTGTGTTGTGTGTGTGTTCATATACTAGCTAGCTAGAATATATGTGTTCAATGGTGAGAATTTTTTAAGGCTGACGACAAGTTATGTCGTTGATGGGATTTTAGTTAATACGATCAACTCATGCGCTAAGAATAGATAACATGTATGCAATCACATTACATCATATGTAGGGCGAATATACAGAGAAAAACTAGGGCTTATGACGTTGGGGGTACATGAAAAAGAACACCCCGTTATATGTCTAAGCTGTGTTCGCAATAGAATCTTGGAGGGCACAACTCTCTCGCGATCCGTAGCACAACATATCACATTTTTTTCTACTTTCTTTTTTAGTGAGGCGAACATACATATTGCCTCTGAGAAAGTTGCACGTTTTCTTTTCTTTTCTTTAGCCGGCCTAGCTAATGATCCTCACCAGGGGGGGGGGAGGAAGGAAGGGGAGGAAGTATCCGATTTCAGGTACGCTGTCCGCGATTCCGATTCCACAGTCTATCGTGATCTTATAGTGTCAATATTTATGAGCGTGTTACATAGTTCATGCATGGGACACGCCTCATCTTCGGTGGGGTAGGAAAATCTACGTGATACGTAACCCCCCCCCCGTGTAGTCTTGCACGCTTCTACTTCCCCATGTCTTTGGTTATCGAAGAGGCGTTTATAGGCGTCCCTCTCCGGATCTTCAGGGCCCGTTCGGGCGGTGCTTGGGAGGGGGATACGCGTTCGATAAAGCCCCCATATTATTGCCACCAGTGGCAAGGGGTTTTACTTTATAACAAGGTCGACGGGAACGTTGTACCCGCTGTTCGTGTTTTAAAGGTTATCGTGATCAACCGTTAGCTGGGGGGGAGGCTCTAGAGTATGTGGGGTTTCTTCAGCAGCACAAGGATCGCAGATCAGCGTTCAGGGATCTGGTTTTTGGTATAAATACGATACTTCTAGAGCTGGAAATATGCCACGTCACAATTTATCTCAGCCCATCTGTGACAACAATCCCCTAACCCTGCTTTGTCAGCATGGATGTGGAGGTTGCCGCACTATACATTACCTTTAGTCGCTGAACCTCCAGCTTTAATTTTAATGCATGCTATCGATCTTAGTAGCAGTACCCGTACATGTGGGTAGAATTGTACTACAGGTTTCTAATCTTGGCAGTTAGAGAATATACATGTATCTCGGCAGCTATACACCTGTATGTACTACATACATGTTAGCTATCATTCTCCCCCACCATACATAAATAACTCTCGTTACGTCCTTTTTTGACGGCAAGGCAGAAATTCAACAGCTGTGTATCTTGAAGTTGATTTACCTAAGGTGGTAATAGATGTGTGTGTTAGTCGCCAGGAACCCCCCTTCCCCGGACTAGAAAAGAAAAGGAGGCTCATTGTTTCAAAACATCTAGCTAACTAACTTCCGGAAACGGCTTCCCATCAGAAAAACTAACAGCTAGCTATGCTGTGGATCTATTACCTTATTAGGCAAAAAAACATATAGGTGTGGCTTTCTAAGCGAGAGGCAAAGATTGCTCCGGAATAAGGCGGAAATGGGTAGGCACGTACGTACATATAAAGATCTACAATAATTGAGAGATATGTCAGGGGCTAATAGGTACAGTTCAATGTTGACTTATGAATATAGGATAGATGAGGCATTATAGCAAATGAGTGGCGGCCCAGTTATATCTCTCTAACCTCACTGTATATAAAACTTGACTGCTCAGGGCGAAGGCCCAAAACCACGAATCCTTTTTTGATTTTGATAACTGGTTAGTATGTATTCCGAGTGTGACTCAAAGCTTATCTGAAACCTCTATTTTTATTTATTTACTTCTTTTACTATTGGAGATTATAGGGCTATGCGTCAAGGCAGTCTGCACTTATTATATTGCCCATTACAGGCTTTTCCTTGGGAGATTATACAGTACAGACTTCTTTTTTTTTTGCATGTGAAATACATATTGGTCATACACTGAGATTTTGTGGCCCTTGGGAGATTATACAGTACAGACTTCTTTTTTTTTGCATGTGAAATACATATTGGTCATACACTGAGATTTTGTGGCTTTAGAACTCGGGAAGGAAGGGTTATCGTCGGCTCTATAGCCAATATATGATCGACATACCCCCCTTGCTGAAGATTTCCAGGGGGGGGGGGGCTAATCAAAGCGTCAAAATATGGGGGGATATCAGGTATCACGGTACTTTTTCCTGTAGCTCATACGCACTACAGCCTAGATGAGGAAATCTCAAGAGAGTAGATGAGGCAAGGCTGCCACCCCTCAACAGTACCTATAGTAAGGTTGAATTGAAGTTTAGGATTACCGCCGTGTCTAACACGATCGATCGATGCAGTACGGTATCTGATCAAGCGGGGGGGGGGGGCATTCGGGTTTCAGGATTTTGATTGGCTTTAGGTGGAGATGATACTGGTCATAGGATGCTTGTTTACTGACCCCCTGGATTTTTCTGTGATGCTCTTGGATGGGGATTCTCCGTAGTGGTGGGGGGTTTTTATACATGGATCAACTAGCTGCACATTAAACATGAAGGAATAGGTAGCTGAGTTCTTTTTCGTGGCTCAAACTACTAGGGTTCAGCTCCTAGAATTAACCAAAGAAACACTACATTTTAATCATATCATTCTTCACAATTAGCCAATTATCCCCTGTCATGGTCAAAGCAGAGCTAGAATGGCGTTTTAGCTAGGTAGGGGGTGTTCTTTATAGTAAGGTTGAGATGCAGATGTCTTCAAACCCTGTGAATCTGATAGGTATATAGAGCTTGAATAATGATATGATTGGGTTTTATGCTAGTGTTAAAGTAGGGAGGAATCTTTTTTTTGGATAGCAATTTCTGGCTGACCTATTGAATATGCAACCTCAACCCATGTATTGAGACTTGTATTATTTCAAGTTTCTTGATATGGTCTGCCTTGTGGTACTGATATACCTTGAAGATATTTCCCGGGGGACCGGGTCCGGCCAATTCCTTGACATAATCGATACAACAACAAATCATACCGCTTGGAAAGTGTCTAGGGCTTTGAAAAATAACCTTTGAGAAATATATATACTTAAGGGTTGAAACCCGACTGGTAGAGAGAAGCTTTGCTTGGCTCAACCTTAAGATAACACCGATACCCCGGGCCCTGAGTATCTATGAACGTAAACCAGGGCTTTAGCGCACAATTAAAGCTTTATAACCAATCAAAGAATCTATACAGCCCAAGATCTCAACCCCCCGCCCTTGATAGCCTTTCTAACTCCGCTACTTGGATGTAATAGTATTTAGTTATCTCCAATCCGATAGTTACACGATAACTTAATTGAAGCGAGCGGTGAGAAAAGAAACCGTAATACCTAGTTCAGCTCCGGTTAAGTCAGTAGTGGGATTAAATAGCCTAGATAGTTGTCATGAGAGACTTTTCATTGCGTATAGTTACCTATTTGCATTAAGAACCCCCCCCCCCACCCCCGTAGGTGTTTTGGGGCTTGGGGTTGGAGCCTAGCTAGCTACATAGGTAAGCTAGTAGGCCTCTCGCTAGGCTGGGTCGGTGAATAGATGTGCATGATGGATACTATAACGTGGTGAGTGCGAATGAATATCTTATGGTGGGGTGATTGTACCGACGGTGAGATATGAGCCCAGGAGTTATGAATATGAAGTAGTTTTACTTAATAGTATCTTACTATGCTGACATAGGGCGTAGAAGCCTTTCAAGGCTATATTATGTGAGTAAGTTTAAGCTTTTCAATCAAAGTTATAAATATCTGTAGATCTCTTAATGACTGGTTCTGAGGGTAAATCTATCACTAGATATGTAAGTTTTTTTTTTTTTTTGTTTAATTCATTAAATACATGCAGCCTTCCGGCTATGGTATTGCTCCCCTCTTGCCTCTTCCCTCAACACTTAAAAACAAAAATGCTTAATAAACAAACCAACAGTAAACATAACAAACAAAACAAATAACAATGCGTAAACATAAAATCATACCCGCACTATATTCCTTACTTGTTTCTATTCTGTACTTTCTTTTCCCCCTTTATTTTTCCACTAATTCCCATCCCTACTGCGCTCTTTCTTCCTCTATCCCGCCTGCTTCTCTCTCATCCCCTTCTGCTTTGCTTTTTGCCCTTTTCCAGCTTTGGTGTTCCTCCCAGACGCGTAGTGCATATGGGATCCCCTTCTGAATATATAGGAATTCTGTGACTGTTTTTATATCATTCTTGCTTGCCTTCTCTCTTGTATCTGGTGTCATTGGGCATTGTAGTAGAATGTAACGGGGGTACCTCCAGGGAGGTACTGCCATATGCAAAAGAAAACACAAGTTTTCCTCTACAACGAGAAGCTTTAGCAGCAAGGCTTAGAACCGCTCGTTGTTCAGAGTTTGACTAGGATCAAAGGATAAGTTTGGATAGGTTTAATGTAGGAAAAATAACTAAAACTTAAAAAGGCTTCTGCTTCCAGGGAAGACAAAGCACATTCAAGAATAATAAAAAGTATGAGGGTCTCAGAACAAGGCTTGTTTGTTGACTAGCAAGAGTAGAGTGCTCTGGGGAAGAGCAAGCTTAAACTTTTGGACATATTTGAAGGGGGGGAGTATGCTAAGCGGCGGAGTAACAATTCTTCTGTACTTGAAAATTAACACAGTCTGGACCGGGCTCCTAAGAACTAACGGAGTACACCAGCCAGTAGCAACGTAAAAGTTTATAGTAAATAATCTGTAACTTCTGCAGTTTTAGTCCGATTTAAGATCTGATTGCACCAGTGTGTTGTTCTCCTGTAACGGGGGCCTTCCTTGGAAAAACTGTAGTAGATAATACAGTAAAGCTGCCATTGCAAAGAAGATAAGAGTCAGGTTGCAATTAAAATTCTATCGCTAGAACTCAATAATTTTAAGGGCTCTGCTTTGTTGACGCTACTGATTTTGAAGAGCTGGAATCAAGTCTTCAGGCGATAGTGGGGCAGTAATTATACTGGTTTCCTTTCGGCTATCACTTCTCCGAATTCTTTTACTAAGTTCTTGGCTTTCCCTGTGATTCCTGGAATATCCGATGATCCCGCTCTAGTGAAGAGATTTCACTGCAGTGCAACCATCAGAGCTATTATTAGTTTCCACAGTAAACCCTTAGTCAAAATCTCTAGATGCTTTGCCAATAGATTAGTGCCTAATCTATCCTGGCCAAGGATACTACTCTTGGTAGTTATCGGTTTTAGTTGCTGTAAGAGTGTATTCATGTCCGAATTATCCTGGCCACTGCCTATCAGTCTCCACTGATTAGGAACTGCACAGAGTACTGAGGATCGGTTCAATTATTTATTAGTCTCTGCTAATAGGGACCGCTACTCCAATGCAGTCTGGTACTTGTTAGTACCATTCTCTTTGGGTAGTTCCTACTGACTAAGGAACAAGAAGTAGTTAACTCTTACTACTGGTAGCTAACCACTGTAGTAGGTACTTGCTTGCCTTCGTTCTTATGATACTAGTAACAATCTCTTAAGCATGTAGCGGCCATGTAGGTCCATTACACGTATACTATGTAATAAACCTGATACCTGGAAAAGAATACAGCAGGTAACAATACAAGAATAGTGAACGGAATCACTAAGGGAACTATTGTTGTGAAGAATTAAACGGAACTAGTATCACAGAAAAGAAATGCAGCGTGGAAATTGCAAAGGTAGGTATGTAGTAACAATAAGTTGTTGTGTGAAGAACTAACTAACTGTAATAACCTGATACCTGAAAAGGAACAGCAGGTAACGATATAAGAATAGTAAACAGAATTACTAAATAATAATGGAACGAGATACTAGACAGTTTAAGTATCACGAAAAGAAAACGGTGCGCGGAAGCTTCGTTGTAATAGGTATGGTAACAATACTAAGTTGTTGCGTAAAGAACTAACTATCTAGCTAAAGTATGGCCCTTATATATCCTTCGCTGGGCCCTGATGACGTATACTAATACGTACGCACTTGCGTAATGAAACAATATGAAACTAAGGAGAAGGGATGACGTGGACAAAGTACGCGTCATCTTTAATACATGAAACACTGATAGCTGACGCGTCCTGCGAGGCAGACTATCAGAACAATGATAACTAATGGAATAGTAATAGAGCACTAGGGTTAAAACCTAGGAAAAACATAGGAGAATTTGGGGTTCTTGACACTAACTAGCTAAGCATGGCCCTTATATATTCTTCGCTGGGCCCTAATAACGTGTACTCATACGTATACCTATATGTAGACACTTGCGTAATAAGACAATATGAAACTAGGAGATTGTAATAAACCTAGTACCTGGAAAAGGATACAGCAGGTAACGATACAAGAATAGTGAGCGGAATCACTAAGGAAAGTAGTTTGTGAAGAACTAGGCGGAACTAGTATCACGAGAAGGAATGCAGCGCGGAAGGTGTAAAGGTAGGTATGGTAGTAACAATAAGTTGTTGCATGAAGAACTAACTAACTAGCTAAAGCATGGCCCTTATATATTCTTCGCTGAGCCCTGATGATGTATACTAATACGTAGACACATATGTAATGAGACAATATGAAACTAGGAGATTTTTATGACGTGGCACTGGACACGTCATCCCAAATACATGAAACATGATAGCTGACGCGTCCTGCGAGGCAGACTATCTACAAAACACGTAACAAAGAGAAAGAATGAAACAACGAGAAAACAGGTAACATAGAAATAAAACTAGGGTTAAGACCTAGGAAAAGACATAGGAAAATTAGAGTTCTTGACAGAGATCCTGATGACGTGGCAAGAGACATGTCATCCAAATACATAAAGCAAGATAGCTGACGCGTCCTGCGAAGCAGACTATCTACAAGATCAATGATAATAAAACTGATAAAACAATGATGAAACACATAAACATAGAAATAGAACTAGGGTTAAAACCTAGGGAAAGGATATAAGAAATTAGGGTTTTTGACAGTTTGCTCTCTTGAAGTCTCTTTACCATTCTTTCTGTTACGGTCGGGCTTAGGTACAGGCGAGGTAATTTCAGGTATCTTACATGAGGGCAGGATAAACAGGTACTGGATCAAGGTACGGGAATATAGTATTGAGTGATACTCGGGTTCAGGTTCAAAAGATAATATTGTAATTATAAAACAAGACATTAGATAAAGAAGAAAGAGAGAAACTATAAAGTTTGCGGACACAGGTCCTTTATATATCCATCTATGTGTCCTGTGTGACTAATACTCTTTATCTAACAATTCGTAACTGTAATAAACCTAGTACCTGGAAAGGGATACAGCAGGTAACGATACAAGAGTAGTGAGCAAAATCACTAAGAATACTATTATTGTGAAGAACTAGGCGGAACTAGTATCACGAGGAAGGAAATGCAGCGCGAGAGGTGCAAAAGTAGGTATGGTAGTGTAAAAGTACCTAGTACCTGCTAGTAGTGAACAACAAGTGATGCCATTATAGGAGCGTTCTAGGATAGAAATCACAAGAACTGGAAGGAAAGCAGGAAGTACTAAACAGGTGTTCTAGTATTGAATGCAAGTTGAAGCATGAGGAACTAAACTAAACTATGGAAAGAAAGCGTTTGTACTTATAGTACAAGCGAAGACAAAATATAGAATGGAACGTGTAAGCGTTCCTACATGAAACAAATATAAAACTAAAGAGATATGGTGATGTGGATATGATACGCATCATCTTAATACATGAAACAAGGCTGAGACGTAACTCCAATCTCCTGATGACGTGGCCTGCTGCATCATGCTCTTTATATGAAACCAACATGAAACAAAGGATGTTGGTGAAACAGACTGATAGTCGAGTGACTATTGATGATCGAGTAATGATTGGTGATTGGTGATTTGAAGTTCTTGACAGGTAGTAACAATAAGTTGTTGCATGAAGAACTAACTAACTAGCTAAAGCATGGCCTTTATATATTCTTTGCTGGGCCCTGATAACGTATACTAATACGTAGACAATTGCGTAATGAGACAATATAAAACTAGGAGATCCTGATGACGTGGCAATAGACACGTCATCCCAAATACATGAGACACGATAGCTGACGCGTCCTGCAAGGCAGACTATCTACAAGACTAATGATAATGAAATAGATGAAACAAAGGTGAAACACGTAAACATAGGAATAGAAATAAAACTAGGGTTAAAACCTAGGAAAAACATAGGAAAAATAGGGTTCTTGACATCGTTCTGGTGTTATTCCTATTCCTAGCACCATGTTTTAGTTCTTGTTACCTTGTTTTCTTTTATATTATCTTATTTTATCTTATCCTATGTCAAGAACCCCAAATTACCAATCACCAATTATCACTCAATCGTCAACAGTCACTCAACTATCAGTCTGCCTCACCAACACCCCTTGTTTCACGTTGGTTTCATATAGAAAGGATGACATGGCAGGCTACGTTATCAGGAGCCTGGAGTTACGTTTCAGCCTTGTTTCATGTATTAGTATGACGCGTACTATGTCCACGTCACCATATCTCTTTTAAGTTTCATATCTGTTTTATGTTGGAACGTTTACGCGTTCCATTCTGCATTTTGTCTTGGCTTGTACTATAAGTACAAAGCTTTTTTCCATAGTTTAGTTTAGTTCCTCACGCTTCAACTTGCATTCAATACTAGACCACCTGTTTAGCACCCTTTGCCTTCCCTCCAGTTCCTGTGATTCCTATCCAAGAACGTTTCTATATGGCATCACCTGTTCACTACTAGCAGGTACTAGGTACTATTACATCCTATCACCACAATTTTAATCAAAACTTTCACCAAGCTTTAATGCGTTGTCACTCTCCTCTTTTTCCCGGCGTCATGTGACTTGCCAAGACTTTTCGCTAGGGTGAGTTTATTCCCACAAAGATGATAAATAGGGGGGGGTTTAATCCTATTTATCTGGTACTTTCCTTTCTCCTGGTTCTGAATCTAAAATCTATTTTGTAAAAGTCGTTATGGTTCAGTAGTTAGTTGATGAAAACCAACTTTTTCCCCCAAAAACCCGGTTTTTGGTGGGAAAAGGTGGCAACAACTGTGGTGAAAAACACTAAATTCTGCAAATCTTCTTTTTCTCTTCTGATTTTTTTAGATATGTAAGTAGTCCTCTAGCTCTGTATCTAGAAATGTTCTTGGGCTTCGATAATAGAGGCACAGCATGAGGTAATTACGACATGACTCAAGGCTTGAATTAATGATACTGATATTGACGAGAAGAGCTACACGTATGTAGTCTTTTCTAATCAAGTTGATCTTACCCATAACTTCTTCGAGCTGATTATAGTTCTTGTATTCTTCATAAGCTGAATTAACATCATAGATGACACGCGATTCACTTATTGGTAGCCTTAATTTGAAAAAGTTATGATTTCCTATATTGTGTAATAGCTAGATTATAGTAGTGGTTATTCGGTACTCACCGCTCAAAGATGCAGCTTTAGAGATGGGCTGCATGCATCCACCCATGCAGAGTTATCATTATCTGATCGTGATATGTCTCAATCTTTAAGACATCTTTAATACCCTTCGCTTGCCGGTATTTCGCACATGTAAAATACATAGCTAGGGCTAGCCATTATACCTACTACTTCTCCTTCTCCTTCGCACCTCAAGAGTCTCGTCATTGTGAAGCTATGAGCCTTTGGGATGCTTGATGGGCTTAGCATGCGCAGGTTTTGTTATTTATGACTCATAAGTAGAACATTCGAGTACCTCAGCGCCTCCCCGGCTAGCTCCATAAGTCAGTGTTGAGATCTCTCTCTCGGGCGAACCGATGATGGAGAGACATCTCCTGTTTAGAAATCACCCCTCCCCTCGTCAGCCCTAAAATGTCGGGTTATGACTGATGTCTCGCGTGATATGTAACCTATTGTGTCACCAGCCCTCAGGTACTTCTCCGAGACCATATCGGGTCTAAGGAAACTAGGCTTTTGTACAAGAAGTTGCAGAGAGTCGATCACAAGGTACTCTTCAGATGTTTGACCCGTTAATCCACGAATATGTTGAATGCATATATATACAAATCCATACCTTATCCAAAAACCTAAACCTTGGCTACATTCCACGGGGCACATCTTTCCTTGCAGTGGAAAGCTTATCTCCGGGATGTATACGTGTTACCACAAAATGTGCCTCTTGATATCGTTATCATTAATTACGAGGGCACATGGGGGCTACTTCAGCCGAGTATACTTTGTTCTATAGGTTCATTGCTTACTTTGGTCTGCACACACCTCGGATTTTATACATTTATATGCATCTTGCAAAAAAGATAAGCTCAGTAATTATTAAAAAATTTAGATTACGCGCAGCAGCTAGTCAGGCGTAATATTTCATTGATATTTAATCAGTGAATAAATACCCCCCCCTGCAGTATAATCTATAAATAGAAGGGCTTAGACAGTAGATTAGTGTTCCATATTATATATTAACCATATGGTACGTACTCCTTCTCTATGCCGTGCGTTAGTATAGTCGAGAGTATCAAATGACATCTGCAGGTCCTATATACTACTGGTCAAGTCTGAGCCTTTTGTGCTTACAAGTGCTTTCCCACCCCCCCCCCCCCCGCGATTGATTCGTATCTGTGTTTACCCTTTGTGTGTTTTTTCTTCTTCTTAACATCCACAGGGGAGGGGAATAATAATCATACGAGTTCTCCTGACTTTTCTTTCTGGCCCCACGTGTCTGGGAGGGGAAGCCTTGTCTCACATACACATGAGATCTCGGTTGATGTGGTATATGGTAAACTCCGAGGTGAATGTCGGAAGCCTCATGAGATTAGAATAATATGGAAACTTGGTGGGTGCCTAGTGGGTCTACGTACTCTTGATGATTTAGATCTAGTCTCTCGGTATTAGGTTGTTGTCAACAGTCTATTGGTAGTACTCCTCAACATTGAAATAGCTATAAAAGGACTTATTTAGGG
The DNA here is from genome assembly GCA_033030345.1 of Verpa bohemica. Taxonomy (NCBI): domain Eukaryota; kingdom Fungi; phylum Ascomycota; class Pezizomycetes; order Pezizales; family Morchellaceae; genus Verpa; species Verpa bohemica. The sequence goes on from JAUFSE010000006.1 coordinate 1,724,243, forward strand.
GGGCTGTTTCTACTTGAAAGGGAATCATCGGCTTAAGGTTGAAACAAAGACTTTTTTTGGTTGGGGTGCCTTGGGCTTTTGTAGAATCGTACTATTCGTTTCTAGGTCTTTTTCTATTTGAGTTTACTTATGCGATTTTTCTTTCGGTGCCGGTATTCTATATAAGAGGTAGCTGCTGTCTTAAGGAGACCTTCTTGTTATACCTGTATTCAGTATCATGGGTGGAGTTATATGTACTTTTGAAGTCTCGGTATTAGATAGCTAAACTCACACGGCGCTGTCGTGAAGGCTTATTCCTGCTTTTCGGCGGTTATTAAATTTTAATAGTGTAGTCGATTAATAGGAACTTATGAATACGCTCATCAATAGCCTAAATATATTATAAAAGAAACCAAAATTTGAATCCCCAAAGATGCCACTAGAATGGATAGAATCACTTAAGCCTGAATAAGTAAAGGCTTTACATAACGCTGGGCGCCTAAGACTATTGTGGTAACTGAGTAGTTATTAGTAGGGGCAGTCTATAGAAGATATCTCTATATAGAAGGGGCGAGTGAACTACCACCCAGAGGGGTAATATAGGTAAGTCTCCAAGAAAGCCAGGTGGTGTACTTCCAAAGAAGCATTATAGTCGAGAAACAAAGAGACCTAGGAATGGGTGTGCGGAAGTACAGTGCCTAAGGAATGGTTATTCAAGCTAGTCTCCAGGATTTAACAGTATGGTTAAACCCCGAGATTCTAAAAATATCAAGATGAAAGATATTTTGTCCATCACCTAGAGTATAAATCAATCAAACCGACCTCTATCCGTAAGGTCCACATCTATAGTAACCCCGAAAGCCACCCAGCAACCATGCCTCGTGTAATGTTTATTCCAGATACTGCCTATATTACGAATCTTAGGGGAAGAATCGCTAATGCCCAGAAAGCGGTAGACCAGCTCAAGCAAAGACTCCATCTAGAGTATGAGGAGTTACCAACGATTCTTACTCGACATACACTCCTCTTAGAGACCCTTAAGCGGGGTAATAATAATAGGTGTGCACTTTTCCAGGAGCGTAAGGAGCTGGCGGTCATGATTGATAAGTTTGGAAAGGAAAGACGCTGCTCCGAGGAGCGCTTGACTGGGTGCTTATCGGTTCTTAATACTCTCAGATTAGAGTTAGAAATCACGGAAGCAAATGTAGATATCCAGAGTTGGTTTCGGTAGGCCGCTAAGGTGGACCGGTATTCCAATATTTGGTACCCAGGGCAACCCGGGGGACATATAAGAATAAACGCAAACAAGGAATTCGGTAAAGGTAATACGACCCCTCTCGGGCTGAATCTTGGTGTTATTGGGGTTGGGTATTAGATCGCGTAATGTCCAACAAACACACTAAGCTCTACCCCGAAGCTGGGAGTAGCACTTTTAGGTAAGCCCTACTTTTATGTGAGTAAGGCGAAAAGTGCGTGCCGCTGCCCATCGGGAACGTGCTTATTGTATGTCCACTCCCGGGAATTTAAAATACTCGTTATGGTAGTTAAAGTTTTCCCGTATGGTTAAATAGTCCGTTTGTAAAGCCTGGAATCTGATAGTTAATGTCTTATGCTTATAAGTGGGATTAGTAACGTACGAGATGCTTATCGGACTAGCTATAGATATTTAAAAGGTGGAGTTTTGCTAGAGACCTCGAATTAAGCATTTATATGTGATGGAATTCGAGGAGTGTGGTGGTGTTGCTGACATATCTCGATTTGGTGTCGCTCACGTGTATGGCATAGTACGGCACAGCCACCACAACGACAACCGGTCCGGTCAAAGATAGCTCTCTCGGCGAACATAGCTGGACACCGGATGGGTTATTCTTATGAGATACCGGTCGGAGAAAGTTGGTAACGCGGGGGGCCCATAAGAGGGGTTGAAGGAACTCGGGCTATTTTGGGCGGGTTGAGTATAACTACATGTAATATCTCCCTGTAGAATTTTGTATTTGCACTTGCTTGTCTGTCGCTCATTAAATAAACACAAATAACCTATATATTGGCACCTAACCATCGAAACGTCATCAAAAAATACTCATCGCTTACGGATAATAGAATAGCCTAGTGGGGAAAGAACATACAGATATCAGATATACAGAATATAATCCTAGCATGGATCACACAGAGTCACTCGGTGGGGTAAAGGGCAGGCCTGAGCATAGACGGAGACATTCACTATCACGAAGTTTAGCAACCTGGAGTTCCAACAGCGGGAGAAGAATGTCAGGATGGGTGGGAAAGGTCTATACCAGCAGTCCCCGAGGGGGTTCTCTCTCTCGTCCCCCTCCTCCTCCCCTCCCTCCTCTGCCTGCAAAGTATCCCGTACACTCCCGCAACCATCGTATGAGTATACTATCATTCTCAACTCCCTCTCTCCTTTTAACACCTCTCCATATCCCACTGACCCCGCCACCGTCCCCACCGATATCTGTATCCTCGATGGAGACATCTTTCCAGAAGCCTGTAACAAGACTTCCACCGGATTTGAGCTCCCGTTTACCAACCCCGCCAGAGTCCGAGAAATCTTCCAATTCTCATTTGGCAACTCCAGAGTCTAGGAAACATTCCTATTCCCACTTACAAACCCCAAAATCTGGGAAATCTGCCAATTCCCGTTTACCAACTCCACCAGAGCCCAAAACCCCAAGTTCATCTAATATACGGAGTTTCAATAATCCACCCCCAACCCCTGAGTCCCTGATAAAAACAAAAAAGTCTTTCTCTAGTTTATCGGGTCCTAATCCTCATGTTCAAACACCACCAGCACCACAATTACCCCTTCAATCGTCTGTCTTGCAAAGCCCCCAACCCCGTTTACCAATCCCACCAATCCCACAATCACCTTCCACCTCATCAAAATTGCGAACTTCTCACTCCCGTAAACGGTCAGTATCCGCAAGTTTAGCTGATTCGTTTACCTTACTTGGCCGGAGAAGACGCAGCAACTCTATCAACCATCTTACTGTTCCACAGAATCTCAAGACTCTTCCCCAGACACCATTAACACCAAAGTCATCAAAGCAGAGGAAGAAACCTTCCCGTCGAGCGACGTCATCCCCTCCGCCACCTCCAATACCACCAAAGTATCCACGAAATACGCTCCCAGTCCCCATTTTGATCCCCAAGATGGATTCAATCCTGTTACCAGAATTATCCTTTTCACATTCGCCGCTAATGGCCATTCCGAAAACCTCACCACTGCTCCAGTCAAAACCACCATTGAGGAAGGGGGGCTCCAAAGTACCTGGCTCTCCCGTCAGGACAGGGATCATAAGGAATTTGAGGGCAGAGAGGAGGAGCATAATCATGCAGCCGTCAGAGAAGGAGAACAGGGAATTCACACAGAGAAATACCGTAAAGTTACAGCAGCGACTAGCAGAAGTAGAGGCTGCAAGAATGGACATGACACTGGCCCCAGAGCCAGTACCACTGCTCGATCAGCTTCATGTTAAGCTAAAAATTCCGGATTCGGGTGAGAAGAGGGATTCCTATACAAGCCTTGATGGGATCCTTTCTTCTTATGCGTCTTCCAGTAGTAGTTCTACGGAGAAGGCTTCATCTGAGAGGATTAAGACCACGCTCCCTAGATTGCTGGTAGAATCACCACACCCTTCCGTTGTAGTCCCAGAGAAGTACGCGCATCTAGGTGTGCCTCCAGTTTTCCAACTTGCCATTGCCAGTCCGCTACCGAGGAAATTGCAGGGAATTAAACCTAGCATCTACACACAATCCAGTCCAATAACACCAGTCAAAGTTTCTGAAGTATATGGGAACTGGGGGGAAGATTCATTAGTCTCAGTCTCTGCATCCTCCTCCACAGTATCGCTCGATATCGAGGTTGCGTTCTCCAGCCTTGGTGGCTTTGGATCGGGTGGTATTTGGCGTAAGATTGGAATATTAGTAACTACTCCCTCCTAACTTCCAAGATATAGCTAGCTGAGACAAATATAGCTCGAACCTTGGGATCTTGCACGGCTAGCCCGTGTATCGAAGCGAGTTAAGAGGGCTGTGGAGCCATTGCTCTATGAATCCATTAATCTACGACCAAACTATCCACATGGGTTTTCGTACTCTTACCTCTCGCATCTACTATCAAGTCTTCATAGCACACAAAACAGGACGAAATTACAAAAGTGGACGAGGGAGTTCCGTCTTGGGAAAGGCTGGGAGGAGAACCAGATTTCCCTACTCGACAATGGCGCATTTCTCATGGACGAGGAGATTACTGATCGGTATGGAGCAGTAGTGGTAGGTAAAGAGGAGATGAAGGAGCTTATTGAAGAAGAAGGTCTTCTCGGTGATGGCGGCATCAAAGAAATAAACGCTTATATGAACGATATTCTCGAGCGGATTCCGAACCTCACATCTTTTGCATGGGACTCCCCAATTCCCCTCCGTAATCAACTAATCTCAACAATCACCCCAATAAAATCTGTTAGCAAACTCGAATTAAACCTATCGCAGCCGATGCGGAAAGAACGGCGGAAGGATGGATCACCACTTCTCCAGTGGGCGAGTCTTACGAAATACCGGCCGAATATTCAAGCTTTCTCCACAATGCCACTTGTGGAGCTAAGGCTATCGAATCTACCTACGAGGGGCGGGAGATGGTGGAAACAGGTATGGTACCTTATCGCGGCATCAGTTGATACGCTTCGAATTCTGGCTCTGGAGATGCCACATATCAACCATGAGCGGTATCAGTACTTGTTTGATCGGTATCATCGAATCTACCATGTCCCTGATCATGATGAAGACGAACGCCATCTCAAGACACCGCCGGTATTTGATTGGAATGGGTACAACACAGCTAAACAAGAGTTGGGATACCTGGATAAGAAGCTGCAATTGCACACCCTTGAGCTAACTGGGTTCGTGGTGGATGAGAAAATAATCAACTGGGAGATTCAGACCGGCACTCTTAAGAGACTCGTACTACTGGGGTGCATCGAGCGTGCTGGCTTCAGGATCACGAAGGACTGTTGGCGTGGAATTGAGGTTTTCAGGTCTACCGGGTTGGGCTTCATGGAGCGTGTCCTCGAGTCTCTCTACACATCTACTAGTAACAGCGGGAAACGGAAGGAGATCTGTTTCCTAACAGATCAACACGAACATGCGGAGAGAGAAGCACTGGATATGCTACGGCGTGTGGTTATCAATACATTCCCGAGATGCGGCGAGAAAATTGAAAGGCTAGTTCTGAAAGAGCAGTGGGCCCTTGGGAAGGAGGAGCTCGAGAAAGTTTTTTGTGGGGTTTGTGGAGAGGAGGGGTTGACAGAGATTGCTGTGGCTGTGGAGAATAGTACCGATGCGTGGGGAGCTTTCCTAGGTGGACTAGGGAAGTGTAAGGGTTTGAAGAAGGTGCATGTGCTTAATGGATTCTCGTATCAGGCTGGAAGCGGGTATGGAAGTGGCGCTGGGGAGCAGAGGAGGCTTGTAGTTGATGATGCTGATGCAATCGCAGAAGCATTAGCAGAAGCCTGGGAGCAGGGATCGGGAATAGAACTAGAGGGGCTTGTTGTAGCGGTAAGTAGGGCTGCTTGGAGAATTGCGAGAGCTTCAGATGGCAAGTGGGGTATATTAAGAATCCAAGGACCACTGAAGGAGGTAATAGTAGGGACGCTATGATGGACTGTCCTCTTTTCCTTACAAATTATATTAGAGCTGATGTATTTGGTGTTGGGGTTTTGCTGTGCCATTCATGGAGTTATGTCTGCTGTTTTGGGATAAAGAGGGGCCATTTTTTTTAGATAAATAGTTAGATTAAAAGCTTTTCTTGACAATGAGAGCTAGTGAGAATGTTAAGAGTCAAACTCAGCTGGGCGCTTAATCCTGGATGGCTACTTCACCAAAGGGTTGGCAGTCTGGGAACTTGTCATACGGAGACTTTTCTATTTTTCCATAAGAGACCTTTACCCTTAGATGGAATCCTAGGGCTATAAAAGTGGATATAAGTGTTATTCTAGAAAACTGTTCTCCATCATTTTGACCCTAACCCCACTCTTGACTTGACGTTTCATCATTTTCATCACGTGACCATACGCCATTGGTGAGGATCATCAAGTTGGCCTTTCTGGTAGCTTGAAATCTTTTGTATAAAAATCTAACCTTTAACCGGGCAAATAAACATAAGCCGATGGCCATAGGAATTCTAGAAATATTAACACCGCACTCGTCTACAATGGCTCCCCCAAATACCCTCGATGCGCTGTACACACACCTCTCACACGTCAACTCTGAGCTACAAATATATATAACAAAACTCAATTCCAACAGGCTCGAGCATTCAGATGATCCGGCCAAGCTGGAACCGCCTTCTTGCCATCAACGCATGTGCGAACGAACGTGTAAACAAATTCCTACGTAATGCTAAAGATCTCGAGCTATGTATGATAGGTGCAAAGCTCAGGATCGAGGAGTGTAAAGATTTTGATCTTGAGGATGATTACTGTGCTGTTAGATGTGGACACTTTATGATTACGTGTTAGGAGTTATTATGTGGCTAATAGATATTGGTACAATGTGTATAATGTATAATGTAATGCAGAGCCGCATGCCAAGTCGTGTGGACCCACGTGGGGGTTTCTTGGCAGGGGTTTTATTTCTATCCTTCTATCCACCATCCAAGACAGTACAGACTGGATTTAAACATGCTATGACTCTATGAGTAAACTTCTCTTTCTACGTCCAGAATCTCGGGGTGCCGAGTGCCGAGAAGTCTATCCCTATCGGAAACTATACCGAACACAGCCGCTATTTATATATATATTCTTAGCAGCACAGCCCCCAAACGACTCCTAGATTCGTATTTAACGTAATACATGGCAGGTGGGGTGTCTAACTACAATCAAAAAGAAAAGCACGCAACTCATCACGTCCGCAGTTAACGAGATGCCAGAGGGTTCTAAAACTAGCCCCCGGAAGTTCGTAAAGGAGGTCTATACGTCAGGGCTGTCTAAAAAAGAGGATAAGGCTGTGATAAAAGATTACACATTTGTTTGGGATGGTGAGTGAATGATTTCTTCTTCTTTTTTGACTCTGCAGATATATGCGCAAGTAAGCGATCGAGCGAGTGGAATTAACAGCAGGGATAGATTCTGGGGTTTTGAAGAAATTGGTTGTAAATTATAGGCACTTCCAAGACGCAGAAGCCCTGAGGCTGTTCTTCAAAGATGAAAATGAGGTGACAATTTTGATAACTCTTTTTGAGTGCATGAGGAATAACCTTTTTTGTCTGTGGGGGGTTAGACAGTAAAGAAACCTGGAACCCGTCTTCCGACCATTAGAAAAATGTCGGTATTCTCGATAAGCTCCGTTTTATTTGGCATAAATAATCATTACTTTTTACTCTTTTCATCAGGCTTGTCGATCGTCACTGGGCTGTTGAGGAGGCGAAAGCGGCATTTCTTCAAGGCTTTGGTGTATATGACCTTATCACCTGTGTGACGGGGAAGAGAGGCCCCACGCTGCGTCGTCACCACTCTAATGAAGTAACCCAAAAGCGAAAGCTCAACATGATAGAGCGCAGGATGACATTCGACGCAAGTGCGAATTGCTCAAACTTTGTGGTGCTCCCGGGGCAGGAGTCGACGGAGGGTGCCCGAGGGTTCGATGGGGACCTGTATGCTGTGTTCGATCTGTTCACACTGGATGATCGTATTCCTCTCTCGATCAGCAGACCTGTTGGGCAACGAATGATGACTCTGGACTCTTACGGCTCTCGTAACTCGGAGGATTCCCCTTCCACGGTGGAACCGGAGCTCCCAATGACCTTTGCAGAAGAGTTGATGGCGACTGCTCCTTCTGTACAGGATATCCTGAGGCAGACCAAGTCTTTTTGGATCCCTTATTCAATGTCGCACGATGGTATGCCGAGGACTTTGGTCTTTTTTACGACAGACCTGGAGAGGTCTTGGCAGACTTTTGATGTTAGCACGGATGATGAGGTGCAGAATTTTGTTGATGTCAGTGATAAACAACAGGCTTTCGACTTTATATCGGGGCAGATATTGTTTCGGTTCTTCAGCAACGACCTTGTATCGAGGTGGGCCGAAGTTATTTCGGCATGTAGTGAGCATGTGATGTCTCTGGTACGCCTTGAGTGTCCTACTGTGATAGAATAGCACAGATGCTCATCATGAACAGAAGGCTAGTATAATGACCGAGACGACAACAGAACTTGCCCAGAAGATCTGGGAAGGTGAGGTGTTTTGGAAATACCTTGATCAAACAATGGAGAAACAGATCGAAGTACTGCAGATGTTCTGTCGTGAGCTGAAAGCTAGCGAGACAAGGAATTTCCCGCTTATAAACCTGGAGGATGAGGATATGGAATGGATAAATTCTCAGTTCTCTAAACTCAAGCGTCTAATTGCCCAAAACCTTATTGAACCGACACATACAAATATGCAAATGGTAAGGTCATATCAAGTGTTTCGTTATAGAATACTAATTATTATTTTTTTTTCTCCACGTTGGGTTAGCTTTTTACTATTGCGTCTCTTCGCGAAGCACAAACAGCGAATGCATATGGGGCGTCGATGAACCGCTTAAGCTGGGTTACTGTAAGTGATTTCATACACCCTAATCTCTAGGGGAGAGTCATAATAGCTAACGTTCATTCAGTTTATATTCTTACCGCTTACTTTTGTGACCGTAAAGCTCACAATCCCACCACGAGGCGAGACGGTTACCGGGCTAATTGGATGATACAAATAGGGTATTTTTGGAATGAACGTAGACACATTTCAGAAAAACCCGTCTATCGTATGGTACGTTGTTGGGGTAGTGCCTGTTTTGGTTGTGGTATTCTTGACTTGGCTTGGTGCCCGAAAGTTCCTTTTGCTTAGACACCGGAAACCGAAACATATTTATAGGTATGTTCTTTTAAGCTCTGGTCTGTTTGAAAATTTGAGCTGAAGTTTCATTTAGGAATCATACAAAATCTTTCAGAGTTTGAATATGTATACACGTTATATTTACAGGCTGAATTAAGAGCTTTGTGTACTTAATTAGAGTATATTATGGGATTATTCGTGAGTACACGTACTTATACAAGGTTTGTCCTGCCGGAGTGCATGTACAGTCTCTGGTAGAGTGGAAACATGAGTCATGGGCAAGAGTTTTGTGGCCAATACTGATTCTAGAACCTCTCCGGGAACTATGATCAGTCAGTCACTGGTACTACAGATCATATTTCCATAGTTATTCTTTCAGAGACTATAGCTAAGGTGTTATCCTAAGTCCGGCCGTTAGTGGTACGTTCTTAAGATAAATCTATACTATAGAAAACTGAGACATATATTTGGCCCGGCTTTTACACGGGGATAAGGGGGATAAAGGGGATCTACAAAATACAAAATCAATGACTCGTTAATTTGGGTAGATTGAGAAAAAATATGCCGAGATCTTTAGGTAGACAAGTCCGCCATGTTTGTATTCCGTATATCATATTTTCCGTGCTGCGTCTGTGCCCCCCTGCTTAAGACATCAATCACAACAGAGCACCCCTTTAGCCCCTGGGTTGTCAGCTATAGATTTACACTGGTAAAATTCTGGGGAAACCCTAAAAGAATAATCATACCTCCTACACAATTCCATAGAAAGCTGACCACAGAGTACAATAGGCACTCTTCAAAGCATAATTGTGGCACAAACACTGGCAAGACAGCGCATAGAGAAGATAGTATAGCATACAAACTCATTAAAAACATGATATCATGAAAGTTTCCACATCCACATTATTGTATATCCGTGTAAGGATTAAACTCCGCAGCTAGCCTTGAAGAGTCTAGTTTTATCCTAGAGTAGATAATCAAGCTTTTAGTCGAGTCCCACAGATCGCTAGTGCTGGAAATTGTAGATTTGTCGAGTACTTGCCGTATTTTCTAGGTTAATTGGACCCGCTGCAGCAGGGTTATTCTACAACAAAACTTGAAGAATTGATGTCTAGAATACTAAAAAGATAGTCTCTCGTTAGTCAAATACACTGTAATCCCTGCTTCAACGGGTCGAATTTAATCGAATTATACGGTACTCTATAAAAATGATACGATAACAATACTACACGCTATAGAATAGTAAACCTCCTCAAATATGCGTGGAGATAGGCTATCTAACTCCAGTGCCAGATACATAGACCCCTTAAAGCCGATATATAAGAGTATATAAATAATTGAAGAAGAAAAAACTAACAGAAACCATCCACAATATCTCCTCTTCTTTTATAACTACCTAAAGTACTCCTTCATCATCACATAAGTCTCAATCTTTAAACCCAATCAATCATGGCAGCAGTAATAAACCTACTATCAATTATAGTTAATCAACACCTCCCTCTCCCCTACCCCAACACCAGCTTCACCGACAAGACCATAATCGTCACAGGTTCCAACACCGGCCTAGGTCTAGAAGCCGCCCGCCACTTTACACGTCTCGGAGCCCAAAAAGTGATCCTCGCAGTCCGAAACCTTGAAAAAGGCGAAACCGCCAAAAAGTCAATCGAAGAATCAACCAACCGAATGAACACAGTCGAGTGCTGGAAACTTGATATGAGCAACTTCAAAGCAACAATCGAGTTCATTGAAAGAGTCCAAACACTCCCTAGATTAGATGTTGTCGTGTTGAACGCCGGGGTGGGCGTTGCGTCGTGGAGGGATTCACCGGATGGGTGGGAGGAGTCATTACAGGTTAATGTTCTTTCAACCGCATTGCTTGCTCTTAGGTTATTACCCAAGATGGTCGAGTCCGGGAAGAGGTATCCTGGGTGGATACCCAGGATGGTGGTTGTGAGTTCTGAAGTCCATAAGTGGTCTACGGTGGTTTCGCAACATGGTGACTGGCCGGATGAGGGGATCATGGAGTTTCTGAATGATAGAAATAGGTCTGGGAAGGATATAGCTGGACGATACCCGGTTACCAAGTTGTTTGATATTTACATTATGAGGGAGATGGCGAGACTTGCGCAGGTGGGTGGTGGGGATGGTGTGCCTGGGGTCATTGTGAATTCAATTAGTCCGGGGTTGTGTTATTCGGAACTTGGGAGGGAGTTGGGGTGGGGGCATCGTGTGTTGTGCTTTTTCTTGGCGAGGAGTACAGAGAAGGGTAGTAGGACGTTGGTGGATGCGGCATCGAGAGGGAAGGATACTCATGGTGGGTATATGGATTCTTGCAAATTGACTCCGTAAGTTTTATATCTAATCTGTTCTTGTTATTTATTGTGGGACATGTACTGATTGTGTTTCTTTATAGAACATCTGAACTGGTGACGAGTGATGAAGGAATAAAGACACAGAAACGGGTATGGAGTGAGACTTTAGATATTCTAGAGGATGTGTCTCCGGGGGTGAAGCGTCTGGCAGGTTGTTGAATTTGTATATACTTAGGCATGTTTTCGTAGTATGATGCCAATATACGTTTCCCATTAATGAAGCCATGGACTATAAAAAGACCTGTAGAAACATATGTCAAGACTCCTAAGGCTTCGACAAGGTTATTGCGAGAACAGGGCTTAGCGAGGAACAGTATACAGCTAGCCAGTGCCTCTAGAATGTTCCTTGAGAACGTTAGAAGCCAATCATAGTCCCTAATATAACCCTTATGTGGCACACTCTCGCATTAATCTTGCCAGAGACTGTAACAAACCAGCCACCCACCCAAGATACTGGTTGGGCCGCATATTTGACAGATCCCCCAGATCGTTACTCTTTGTGTCAATCCTGCGGGGTGTTACCTAGCAATATAATATAAAATTTCAGCCTAGCTCTGATATTTACGTGATTAGTAGATATATTAATAGCATTGTCTCCTAGGGCTGGGGTTCTTTTAAGCATATCCTAATGGTTAGTCTTCTAGCACTTCACTTGATGCAATCAGGGGGGTTGTACACAAGCCTTAGAAAAAGAACTAGGGGGTGAATAAGTTGCGTGTTTGTATTCGGCGTATATAACCGGTTTTATCCGTCGAGACTATACTCTCCCAGGTAGGTAGTTTTGATTAAGCATGAAGGGCACGATTACATATATGTGAGTACATACTCCTACACAGAACAGCCATTGCGCGATGTCACGGCCCCGTTTCGCGCCCTTTTATTTCTCTGTTATGTCTTGTCTTGCTATGAGGAATAATTTACTATGAGGATCAAACACAATTGTTGGATTTATGTATGCGTAGAGTACCTACACGTTCATCAGAGTGGGAGAGAGAATGACACACCGGTGTTGATTGTCAAAGTGCTAATGAACCCTAGCATGTCCGAGTGTCCCCGGCCGGAGTTCGGGGTAAGAGGGAGGGCAGTAGCGCACTCTCCATAATTAAGTAACCGCGGCCGGTCCTGACTAAGTTTCATACCCCAGTGAAATCCTATCTCAAGGAAGAGATTCTATTGGATGTTCTTGTGGATGTTAGTCTACTACTAGCAGATTATCGAAATATCCCCTCCCCCCCTTGCTGGGGGACGGCAAAAACTCCCCTAACCTCCACTCCCCCTAGTCTTAATCTCCAAGGTGGGCTGTGCTTGACTCTTCCCCCCCCATGGTTGGTAACACGAGAATAACGGGTTTCCCCTTTTTTCCAAGTATTTTGTTTTTATCGGAGTTTCTGTAATTAGGGTTGTAACTATCTACCTACCTATAATCTACTAGACGGCATTATACGGGTGTAATATTCACGGTGGAGGTTAAAGAAAAATAAACACTTTTTGTTTTTTGTTTCGGTCAATTGGGGTTTTTTTGTTTGCATAGACTCGGTTACGATGGGTTTAAAATCTACGGTAAGTTCAAAACAGATGACTTTTTAAAAAAAGTGGGTACTACTTCAACGTGCTAAGGGGAAAGAGAGAGAAGAAGAAAAAATATGCGGCGAAATTATGTTGGTACCCCCCCCGGGAAGGTCTTGCATGATCAACAAACTAATCATACCCGAGTCCATTTACTCTTATTTAAACCCCTTCTCCCCTAGAGCTGTTGTTGTTTTTTTTTGTAGTTTGTGATTCTGTTATAGGTATCAAACACTTTTTTTTTTTGCTCACGATTCAATATGCGCTCAATTCATTCTTTACTAGTAGCTCTTGCTCTCGCGCCAATGTCAGCAATGGCAGCGCGAGAAGTCTTCGCGCATTATATGGTATGTCCAGCTGATATGAACGGTGATATTTCGGGGATTAGGCTAACAGAGAATAGTTGGGGGTCACGGCTGGGCAAACTCTTAGTGATTGGACTAATGATATCCAACTTGCGAAAGCTTCCCATATCGATGGGTTCGCCATCAATGCTGGACCTAGCGATTCGTATGGACCGGCACAGCTTGCGTTAGCCTACCAAGCTGCCGAGGCGAACAACTTTAAGTTGTTTATCTCTTTTGATATGGTGAGTGATTCCCCACCTTGGCTACATTGGAATACACTTTACTGATGGTTGGTTAGCTTTGTTGTGGAACATGGCCTGTGTCTCAAGTTGCAGATTTCATAAATACCTATAAAAACAGCCCTGCACAGTTCAAGGTTGATGGTAAACCTATGGTTTCAACATTCGAGGGAACAAACTTTATTTCTCAGTGGTCTGAGGTCGAACAAAGTACTGGGCAATTGCACCTGGTCCCTGATTGGGCATCTTTAGGGCCTTCAGGGTTTTCTCAACACCTCGATATTGTCGACGGAGCGTGTAAGTAGTGACCGGGGAGAGAAAGGCCATAGATTTAATCCATGCTAATATGTCGGGGTGTTTGTTTAGTCGCATGGGATGCGTGGCCAAAGGACCCAAGTCCAACCCACAAAACTACAGAGTCAGATAATGCTTGGATCAGCGCTATCAACGGTAAACCGTACATGATGGCGGTATCTCCATGGTTCTATACCAACCTCCCACAGTACAGTAAGAACTGGAATTGGGATTCTGATACTTTATGGTAACCTCCCACCCTCATCGTTCAAAAAAAAACAATCACTAACATAATAACTTGAAGGTTCGACCGCTGGGAATCCGTCATCGATATCCTACCGCAATACGTCGAGGTAGGCTATAATCCAGACTTTTATATCTCATCAGTTAGCTAATTCTTTCGTCACAGATCATTACTTGGAACGATTTTGGTGAATCACACTACATTGGCCCAATCCGATCACAGGGTATAGTCACAGGAGCCGAAGTGTACGTCAATAACATGCCCCACGAAGGCTGGAGGTTCGTTCTCCCTTACTACATCGACGCATACAAAGCAGGAACTCGCAACGTCCCTATTGCCACAGAGGGGGCTGTTTTCTGGTACCGTAATACACCTAAGAGCGCTTGCAGTGATGGTGGTACCACTTGTGATAATGGTGGATCTGGTGGATCGGCAACAAACTGTGTGAGGGATAGTGTGTTTGTGGTTACGGCTTCTAATACGGCTACAACCGTCACTGTTACCATTGGGGGCGCTGGACAGGACTTTCAGGTTGCGGCGGGAGTGAAGTTGGTTGAGTTACCGTTCAATGGCCGCACTGGGAATGTGGTCGTGTCTATCAATGGTAAAACTGCTACTGGCCCGGTCCCAATAACGAATAATTGTCCTCAGAGTGGGAGGGTCAACTTCAATGCGGTTGTTGGATCTACTTCTTAGGTGGCTGTATGATGTTTTTGTAAAGACGGTTGGGAATGATGTTGTATTTATATGTTGTATTTATAGGTGTCTAGGGTAGTCATCTAATTATTTCGAATCTTACGGAGGGTTATATACTTAGATATAAAAATTGATACTCATACAATTTAGAGACTAGTTGGGGAATTATGAATGTTTACTTCTGAATTTGAGAGCTCAACTTATCTGCACAAAAAGATATGTATCTAGGAACCGGTAAAGTTAGATGTATGATATAATTGGCAACTATCTATCTAGTCATTAGACTTAGACTAAACCGACTGACTGGGAGCAGCCAATTGTACAGACTGAACTGAGAGCCCTGGGATTAAAGAATTGATTCACAATGTTGAAGAAAATTATTAATTCTACTCTTGGTCGTATGGCATGATTCTGTAACCGGGGGAAGGTTATAGTAAACACCCCAGTTAGTACTATATAATATTACTAATTCATATCTACAATTTAATAATCTCTCTACCACGAAATGATGTAATACCTGTTGAGGGCTTCGGTGAAGTATAAGCGAATGCATTTACTAATATGTTTATTAGGGTATATATTCCAGCCTCGCCAGTGGTCTGGTCCTTGCTTGGACGCGATGGAAAAAATAGGACTGGCTGGCTGGGCGCCGTCCGTCGGTAGTCAACTGTAGACTGTAGTTGAGCTTTGCGTATATGGTGGTAAGTAGGTACCGGGCGACCGGAAAGGTGTAAATCTATTTATAGGATAGCCCGTCCGTCCGTCCGTCCGTCCACATGTTGGATGGACTGGCTTGGCTGGAAAACTGTAGTCCAAGTAGTCCAACGTGGTCTATATATCTGACAGGCTTGGCACTAAAATTCCAGTCGACTGCAGTCTTGCGCTGGACCGTCACTGTATAATAGAATTAATCACTTTTTGCGATTTCCCTATGACTTGGTCGTTTTTACAACTTTCCCTACAACTTTCCCGTTACTTCCTTTTACATACATGGCATTTTGAGAGCGGGGGTTATATCAATTAGTAATTAAGTATCTTAGTTGGTGTGGCTATAGTCAATGATTTGCATGCTATATTTTTAGATCGATATCCCCTCCTAGTACATGTAGTTATAAGTAGTTTGTTTTTTACTATATTTATATTTTATAGAAGAATTAGGGACTTTTATATAGCTGGTGTGTATTTTTTAACTTAGTACCTTGACAAGGAAATCAACTGATGCATTTCCCCTAACAAAAATTGATGTCTTAGCTACATGAAATACAACTAAACCTACCACTTCCCTAGTGCTTTACCCACGCAAGCCTTTTAATAGAGTAATACCGCATTGCCTAATGTATTTCCCGATGCATTAACTTCTCTGGTAGAGTTTAATAAGAGGTAAAATATAGTCTAGATACTAGTTTAATCAACGGGAGTTCGTCTAGATTATTCTTGGTGTTTTCCGACTACAGTCTGTCTGAAGATGCGACGGGCTCTAAAGAGCTGACTTGGTGTCCTCTGACTACAGTCCAGCTGTAGTCCCTGAAATACAACATATAACTGGGGCTCAGATTTCTGCAACTCTGACTCAATCTTCATCCAAGTAAAATTTTAGTTGTCACTATACTACTCATTTGAACTTTCGGAGTTCATGATACCCTAAAAATAGCCTATCCGTCGATCTTATTTGAAGACTGACTGGCTTGGTTAGATTCGCCATGAGACATATCTCGGGTAGCGGGATATGGCTCAATATTCATCAAGGTTGGGAATTATTTTAGTGGTATACTACCGTATTATCTGGATTAATTCGACCCGCTACAACGTGATTTAACACGCACTGGAACAGTTGGGGCCATGGAAGTTAAAGACACTAGAGCAAGAAAGCCAGATATGTACTTGTACTAACAAAGATGAGACCTGATGCAATTTCTTTTTTGCCATGAATTACGCGCATAACCCCCGGGCCAGCCGCAGCAGGTCGAGGTAATCCAGATAATACGGTAGTAACAAGTAGCTAGACATTATAATTAATAGTCTAGATAAGAGAAGGTACATTTCGAACCTTGGTGGGGATAACTATATGAGCTATTTTGTATCATCTGAGACTTGCCTTATCACGATACTTTAGATGGTGACTGGACATAACACTCTTGAACACTGTGCCGCGGAGTACTCGGGTGGCAGTGGTTTCAAGACTTCTTGAGAGAAAAAACCAATTATGAAACACTAACCCGAACCTCGATGCTTTATTCTACTCTCTAACAAAAAGTTATCAAGATACAACCCAAAAATCATGAAAGTCAAACGAGGGTATGTATATAAACGTACATAAACGCATTTCAGGCCTCAGTCATTAGTCACCATTATTAGAATCACAACTTAGTATTTTACCACCGCATCAGCATAACCTAATTAATATTGCAGCTAGCATGAATTGCCACCCATCAATCGCTACGTATGTATTCAGCTCTCTCTTATTTAGTACAGCCGCCGCAACCGTGGTTCTTTTCTTCACCGCGGATGGGCGTATCCGGCGTGACGGTGTCTTGGTTTTAGTCATATCTACTGGAGTCTTCGGGGCGCTCTTAGTAGTATCTGCCCTCATGGACATATGCAACTGCGCAAATACGCGGAAGCGAAAGAATGACACTTCGGTCTTGTGCTAAATGTCTGCTCTAGAGTAGGTATACTCTACGGTATATGTCGGTTGCCATGCATGTATGACTACATATAGTCTAGGCTTAGGATGCGAAAGCGAAAACACCAATCACAGTGCAAAATATCTGTAGTATGACATGTAACATGACATTTTTTCTTTTCTTTTTCTTTTTCTTTCTTTTTTTCAGAGACATTTTAAATCATAGTAAATTTTGGACGGATTTTCATAAGTCTAATGTATTATAGCATTTTACTCTCTAGTTTAGGTTCTAGCCGGGGAAGAAATAATGGCAGCCTTGAAAAAAAAAAAAAGCCACCCGGATAGACGGCCACCTAAGCATCTAACCCGAGGAGGATCTTATCGCATATTATTGTACTGTACATATATTTTTTCTAGCTAGACTACCCCTCGTAATATAGTTGAAAAGGGTTCTCCCGAGGTTAGTACGCGTACCCTGTTCGTTCGGAAATGACTTCCAACTGCTAGCTCTAGGTAGGTAGTTATTCTTAAAAGTATGTACCTATGCGGTGTAGATATCTTATGCATCGTGTGTGCCACTTACTGGCTCGTGCATGCCTTGAAATTGGAAAGCAGCCTTGAAGTCAACGTCATGATTCGGTAGCACCCTAGAAATTACATCTGGGGGAGGGGGAGAGGGGCATTTTGTAACACAAGTTATGCACCCCATAGTCGAGTAACCACGCGGCGGCGCAGACTGACATGTAACTTTTGTCCGTCAGTTCGAGGGGAAATGCTGCGATCGGTAAACGTCATTATAAATGGTCCTGCTTTGGTTTATCCGAGAATAATCTAATAGGCTAGTTATAATTAAACACTGTAGTCCTTGATTAGAACAGGTTTACAATAGTAGTAGCCGTGCTCTATATAATAATCCCGTACGCCAGATCTGCTGTCAATCGTTAGTATCGTGACAAGGCGGAAAATAGAGACTCTTAATCCACACAAAATACAAAGAAAACACATGGCTCCCTCAATCGACGAAAGACCAGCAGTGCTCGGTGTGCGGCTGCCGGAGAATGCCCGCCGAAGGCTTTTAAAGGACGGAATCAACCCCGAAGAGTACCCCGCTCGCCCTCAGAAATCACTGTTTTTAGACGAAGTGTACAAGATCAGAGGAGAGAATTGGTGCTTATTCCAAGCCCTGTGCAATTTGTGTTAAACTAACATCATATATGAATCTAGGGAACACAATGACCCAGGAAAGCGGGCAGATCCCGAGAAGAGAACCTTACTTGGCGCAGCTACAAAAGTGGTTCACCTCACACGGTATACTTCCCGATGATCCATAGAAGCGCTGGTGGTTAAGACTCTAACGCGAAACAACCGCCAGTCATATCGGAACCGAGCTTTACGGTATCCAACTGGCCAAACTGACAGACCAGCAAAAGGATGAACTCGCCCTCCTCATCGCTGAGCGGAGCGTTGTATTCCTGCGTGACCAGGATATCACGCCCAAGCAACAGCTCGACCTGGCAAAACATTTTGGGGTAGTCGAAGTTCATCCGCAAGTGCCGCAGGTCCCGGGTTGTCCCGGCGTTACTGTAATGTGGCCCGATCTGCAGATTGCGGAAGGAGGAAAGGCGTCGTTTCGTCAACCAGGGTAAGGGGAAAACATTCCATGAATATGCCTACCTACTACGAGAGACTTAGCATTGGGGAGAATATAGGGGTGCATCATATTGGCATACAGACCTAACACACGAGCTACAACCTGCTGGAGTTACACACCTTCATAATGACACGGTCCCTGAATATGGCGGTGATACCCTCTGGGCTTCCGGATACTCGGCTTACGAAAAACTCTCCCCTGAGTTCCGGAAGATGATTGATGGCAAAAGCGCCGTGTTTAGGTCTATGCACAAATATCTTGATCAGAACGACCCGAAGGCAGGCCCAAAATATATAGAACGGATTCATCCAATTGTTAGGGTACACCCCGTCACTGGGTGGAAGAGTCTTTTTATCAATCGAGAGTTCACAGTAAGGATTATTGGGCTGGATAAAGCAGAAAGCGGTAAGTATATGTATACCTCCCGAGAAATTTATGAATAAAAAAAGCTGATTTTTTTAACGGTAGATTTAATCCTTGGATATCTTTGTGATGTCTATGAGCGTAATGTCGATATCCAAGTCCGCTTCCGCTGGACACCTTGCACAAGGTAAGTTTACCACGATATCTTCGCCGATAATGCTAACCATTGTTTTAGCGCTCTATGGGATAACCGCACCACGATTCATATCGCTAGTTGGGACTATGAGGTATGCTTTTCTAGTTGTGGGGGAAAAAATATCAGAATCTTTGCTAATTTGGGGGTAATGATAGGGAAACGAACCTCGACATGGTACACGGGTCACAACACTTGCTGAGAAGCCATATTTTGACCCAGATGCCCCAACTAGAAGAGAAGCCCTGGGCCTCGAAAGATAGTAGCGACTAGTCTTGAAGGGTGGGGGAACTTTATTAGTGTACTGTAATTAAATGTATATATATATTTATGACTAGGTACTATTGGCGCCGGTATCTTTTATGGAGTCAAATTTGAGCTTTGTTGTACATTAGCACAGCGCAATCTTCCTATGAGAATATTTTGTTTGTGCGATATTATATCTTTATAGTGGATACAGGATAACTCTTGTCCAGACTACCGCATATTTTTAGTACACTTCCACTATAAGAATATAGTTGACTTACTATATATTGGTATTCCTATAGAGTAGTTATTCTTATTGCGAATATAAGTGATATTTGATGATCCACTCTTGACAGTATTAAGCCACCTTCAGCCCTCTCTGTTAGTCAGTTAAGCCTCTAAAAAACGGGGGTGCTTGGTCGAATATCAAGGGCCCCCTAAATAATTCAAAAAAGCCAACCTAAGCCTGAGCCATACAGAGTATAAGAATATCCTTATAGAGACATTCTACTCGAGTAGTCCTATCTAAAAATGGCGAGAAAAATTAAGAAATGGTATTCTTATGATTCTTAAAACAAGTACTCTAATAACGCAAGTGTACTGTAGTCAGGATTCTTATCCCTTCGCTCGTAGTTGATTTGTTGGCCAGATTTGGCCCATGACAACCCTCAGGCATCTATCTATAAAAGCCAAAATAGAGTCTAAAAATATCATGCAAGTCTAGAGATACTGATGATATGCATAAAAGCAATTCCTAGGCGAATTTAAAGAATGAAATGTTAATTTAATAAGTCACAAAACCAATGCGTAGTGGGTTGACAAGTAGTCAAATGCTACACGAGGGCTTTAAAGCCCTCGAAAACCCATTGCTACGAGCGAAGGGATAGGCCAATTATACTATAAGCTACTGCGTGTGTGCTGCTGTCAAAAGCTAGATACCAAATTTTAAGAATTGAATATTTAAATACAAAAACGATGGGGCTACCATCTACATATATATATAAAAAAAGCACAAATAACACCTTTTTCCCTCCAAGAGCTGTCCCTGCGGCTATTATTTCAAGTAACTACAGCTAACGCTTAGCTATTCCAGACAGTAGGTCCGGGAATAGTATAAGCACCAGTGCCCTGGTAAATATCAAAGACAATACCGGGGCTAGTGGCAGTGTAAGTGCCAGGGATTGCAACCTTGGAGCTATTTCCGACAGTCAGTTACCCATCCAAAGCAAAATCGGGTGTATTAGAATAACTTACCTTGGTCCAGTAGAGGTTCCGGTACCAGAGACAGTGATCTGGAAGCAAGAGGGGTAGAACTGAACTCCGGGGTATGAATAGGCTATTTCAAACAAATCTCATTAGAAACATGCCCAGATGTGATACTATAAAGAGAGAAGATACTCACCAGCGTGAAGAGCGAGGATCTCGTGACGGACAATGTAGTTTCCGGCGACCAAGCTGGGGGGAACTCTGAAGCTATATGCCTGGTTTGAGATGAAGATATCCGAGGCCCATGTACCATCAGATAGCTTTCCAGCTTCTGCAACCTTGAACCAAACAGCAGCGGTTCCTGGGTTGTAGTCTGTACAGCTACCTGGGCATTTAGCCATGTATGTTATAACTGGGCCGTGGTGACTATCGGGCCATGTTGTCCAGTGCAGAGAAATAGAGCTTCCAGCAGTGACAGGTGCACTCAAAGGCGCAGGAGCAGATCCAGATCCTAGATATCCGTTGCACTGAAGATCGATCGAGGTCACGTCTTCGACAGGTCCGTTTCCGGGAATCTTGCGGACAATCCTCTCTGGGGGAGTGCTGTAGTAAGGATCAGAGTATCTAAAAAAGGAAGTCAGGTATTTTTGTTGTGATAGAATTTAGTCTTAAAAGTAGTATTGGAAACATACGGGAGGTAGCCACTGTATGTGGTGCCGCCAATGGTAAGATCGCTCACATATCCGTGTCCAAGGACACCAGAAATGTTGATGAGGGCCGCAGCGGCGGCAGCAATAGAGATAGACTTCATTTTTAGTGGTTAGATCTAGTGGAGAAGTTGCTTGAGTGGATGAAGATGCGAGATGAGATCTTGGATTGGGACGAGGTAAAGACCCATTATATACTTATTCTCGTCGTACTTTCAGGTAAAATCCCTTTCGGGTCAGATGAAGAATTTGATATTGAGTAGTACTGGGATTAGGGAACTGTCAGGTTGTAACTCCGAGGTGTTGTTTCTTGGCTTAATGATATCCAGGAACATACACCTATATGTCCGTCTTCTGGGGTAGGCATCACGGGCCAATATGCCTACCCTAGCTAAAGTCCTATAGGTAACTTACTCCGAAACCAGTAGTGAAAAACTTTAGATATCCTACTAGGGGAAGTAACATCGCACCCCGCCACGCCGGAAGCAGCTTCTCCGGATACTCTCCTACCCCATAAGAAATTTTTCAGCTAGAAGTTTCTGCTGAAAAATGATGGAATTTTCTGTCCCCGGATCTTTCGCTATCTCATGCCGTATGGGAATTATTTGGGGTGGGAGACTAAGCACTTGGCACTACACACATAATAATTTCTGTCCTACGTTTTCGTTAGCTTGGCAGATATATAATATATATTTGCCCCCCTATCTGACGGTACTAAAGTCCTATATTAGTTATTAAAACCCCTAACCCTGGTGGCTTATAGGTGCTTCAAACCTGGGCTTATTTGCTGTCACGGGTAGCCTGCTGTCCCGTAAAAACTTATGACCTGATGTTTGGCATCCTGCATAACGAAGTGTGATTGCATAGAAACATGCAGATGGGACAGTGCGTCAGCGATACACTTGATCCACAGCAGAGCTCATTTAACTAGATTTTAACTCTAAACACCAGCTCTAGGTACAGAGACTATCCATGTACAAAAGAAGTCTAGGGATAAATATCTCTAGCTTTAAGTACTTTTTCTCCCCTAATTGGGATATGTGTGAAAACTCCACAATCCATTCTTGGCATTTCAGCTCCCCAACTCTTGCAAAGAGACCCCTCACCATCTTACCGGTTACACACTTCCTAATACTGATCACCGTTATACATTATTCCTCATGATCATGGGAGTTTTTTTATTCTACTACAATATGTCGGGCATCCCCGCAATCAACCCAAAACTGCAGGCATAAGCTATGTAGTATACCATCAGCTAGATTGTACCCCACACAATTCCCGAATATAATTAAGGACTAAACTCCGTCGGAGGAACCTGAGGGGATCCCCAGAAAACACCGGGGGGGTGAGGAGAATTACAGGGTACATCTAATTCAACCGGACGGCTAATCGGGACCCACGCCTAAATATCCCCCCTATAAAACATTGAATTATCGGTATTCATTCATGTCGTTCCGGAGAACTGCTGTGGCTTGGGGGGGATAGACGCTCCGGACTTCCCAGCAACCTGTTTCCTTCAGTCCTTGGATTACACTTCAGGTGTAAATATATTATTAATTAATTAACTACACGCGCGCGCGCACACACACGCACACACGCGTCTTCCCCGCCGGAACGCTCCTTTATCAACGCCAAAACCTTCCTATATTCGACCCCTTGTGGGGTCTGCGAACTGTTGGGGAATGCGAAATATTGGCGGTAATTTATAAAACAAAATGACATCATTAATTGTTTTAATGAGCAATATTTGCATGTGACAGGTTTAAAGTCTTGGGAGGAAACGCTGAAGCCATGATAAATGTGTTGGTGTTAAAGATACCCTTTTCAATAGTAAAAGTAGGCCATAGGAGTTAGTCAAGATATAGTAATCCACAAGGGGTCTTAGGGAAACCCTACCCACATAGGACCCCGAATTCAGTGAGTATACATCTTATTAGTACTTCCTAGGATATGGTAGTATAGTGAAACATATGCAATATCGATTAAGGATTTGTTTTCGATACAACATAAGCATAAACGTATAAGTATCTAGTACCATCCTATGCATATACTTAAAACGGGGCGCTAGATACTCGTAAGAAGATACACATGTAGCATAAACCCATCCTCAAATATACCACAATGTACACTAACCGCCAAACAGGTTACTAGTCAAACACCAAAAGGCAAGCAGTAGAATACTCTGAAAAATAAAGTCTGTCGCCTGGGTACGAGTTACAACTAGGCTTCTATATCAGGAAGTGATGTACAGCCGTGTCCAATAAATCCCCGGAGCCCCCCCTCCCACCATACCAGCAACAGCAAAAGAGTTCGTTCACTGCCTATCCAGTGAGCTTCTCCCCAGGGATTCAGACCGGGGGCCTCCCGGTTCGTCCCTCTGCCAAGGATATCATCAATTTTTTGAAATCCTTACCCGGTAGGCCAATGGACCTACGGGTGGCATTTAGCTCCCATAAGCTTATACCAATGTATAGCTGTGCTAATTCCTAGAGCCCCTTTATTTTGTGATGACTGACAGGACTTGGTGGAGACCACATCACTTGGTGAGGCAAAGGGCGCCCAAAGAGAATTTTCTTAGACTTTTTTATACATGTATGTTAAATGTATTCGATCTCACATCAATACCAGCATTTATAGTGGGTTTGCCGTTACTATGGGGGACTGAGAATTTGTTAGACACGGCTGTACCTAGATGACGGACTTTATTTTTCAGCAAGTTCCTCCCTTAAAGTAAGATTCCACAGCCGCACCCATTCCGTAAGTCATAAGAAAAATACCATAAGCAACTTAGAAAGTCGGATTTGGTACAAGTCAGCCCCCTGTGAAATCACACTTATGTCAGCATCCTTATCTGATCATCTTTTATCAGATTAGATGGGACTAGGAGCAAGGCTTTACTTCCATGGCCCCAGAGCACTATATATCTTACTTACTACTAGGTTTTAAAAATCTTACTTTTAGCATGGTGCCACACGATCCTTCTACTCTACTTCCCACATTCTTGGGATTAAAATCTTGGCGGTGTTTTACTACCCTAAGTGCCAGTGCGCAAACATAGTATCCCGTGGGCTACTACTAGGAGAAACTACATAATACGGTTAGACTGATCTACCCAGATATAGGAGAGTGGGCCGACGTTGTGGTGATGTGGAACGAGTTTGAGAGATAAAGGAGGATATTGGAAGGACGGGCGGGAAAGAGAAAGGAGTGAAGACATGGGGTGGGGTGAGTTTAGAGAAGATAGGGAGTAAAAGGGTTTTTTTTTGTGTTCTGCTATTCAATTTGAGCGCTTTAGCTAAATAGATTTCATGTGTGTTATGAATTCAAATTATCAAGAAATTTTTTACCACTAGGTAGATTATCAATAAAATTCAATACCTCATGGTGTTTTCCAGGGGTTTAAGATAGCTCCCTATATATAACTAATATAGTCTCCTTTTCACAGGAACCAAATACTATGAGTTCAGCACGTTTTAAGATCGCTTTCGTAAAAATATTACTTAGATGAATTACATGTATTAACTCGTATAAGTCTAGCTTTAGCCCCATAAATCGAGCTCAAAGCCCCTAAAAGATGATCTAGTATACACGTATAATGAACTAAGTTCATACGCGATCACTCGAGATCCGCTAAAGTCAAGCCTGATTATACCACCAACCGGAAACGAACAAGGAGAAAACAATTTGAATCGCTGAAAGAAATGTAAGAATTAGGAGATTCGTTTTACTAACCGTTAACCGTTTGTTTTTCTCCTACTGAGTCTTATCTTTGGGTGCTGGGCCCACTCTAAAAACTCGCGGAAACATATAGAAATGGTTGCCTTCCGAGTAACTGAACTCGTCTTGTTTACGGTTGATATGGACGTGAAGATATTCGACAAAAACGAGAAAGCAGTAAACACCTACACCAGTTAGGAGATGCCACCTGCAGCAAACAGTCAGTATAGTTATAGCAGTGATAAAAACAGGGTATACCACTCACCAGCCGTGAAGCTCGAGGATGAACCCTAAAGGCATTCCGGTGTACGTTCTCATATCTCTAAGGTGGGAGCAACAATACTCATCGACTAGCCAGAGAGCATATCCTGATACAAAAGTGATTGAACCAACGGCAGCCAATTTCCGCATATTCCTTAGTGCTTCTTGATCTGTAACCAGTGTTCTCATGAGGAATACTGTCCGGAAGAAAACACAAGCAATGAAGGAACCAAAAACAAATCGATGCAAAGAGGATTCCCCAAGGTAGTGGTGAAGAAATGTCAGCCCTGCTAAAAAGGTGATAATTCCTGTGCCAAGAATCACTCTTTGTGATTTTTCTAGTCGAAAAGACCAAATCGTGTACAGGACAGTACTTGTAGCATATAGCATAGAAAGCTCGTCCACTATCATCCGTGCGTCACGGTTATATTTAGTGACTGGTAGGCAAAAATTTAAAGGGGTATATTTTTTTTCCTTCATACCTAACTGCATGGAGTACGTCAAGGTGGCATGAAAACAGATTGAACCGATACCAACAAGTGCAAGTGATGCGTATGTAAGGGTGAAGATGTCGTCCTTACCCTCCCTGATCGATTTCTGAAATCCATAGCCAGCGAGGAAAACTACAGGCTCGAAAAATTAGTGAGCGGCATAGAAGTTTTGGGAATGGAGAATTTTTGGACTGTCGCGTGGTCCAAATGATTTCCTACCGTATAGTACATTGGTGATAGTGTTGATGAACTCTGCGATGTACGGCGAGAGATAATAGTCCTAATAACGTCAATTAGCACTACTAGCAATGGTCTAGGGTTAGGGTTTCTCACTTCTTCACAAAAGCTATAATTTGAAGTAACACACAAGCACGATCAATAACCTTCTAGATTTAGACTGGGGGTAGCAATTAAAAACAAGACATACTTCATGGTGGAGGTCCTTGGACCCCAGGCTGATTCGTGGCGGCCATAAGACCAGCCTAAGACTGACATGGTGGGTGGCAAACAAGTGAGTGAGGTTTAGAAGGTTCTGATTATGGCGGGCTAAACTGGGAGAATTTCCTGTGGTGGAAAGTATTAGATTGTGGAGGGGGGTCCGGTCCTTGGTGGTCGTTGAGAAGAGGAAGAGGGGTTCCGGTTCCCTTCGCTGGAGACCGGCAACCACTTCCTCATTGTCGGTACGGATTACATACGTTTCACCTCTTCTTTGCAGGGTTTGATTCGCAAAGCCACCACAAGATAGCCACAGGGCTATATATTACACAGCAGGTGGCGCAATGGACCTGCTCCAGGTGTGGGCTATTATGGGTAGCATTTTGATGATTATTGTGGGGATGAGAAGGTTAAGTTGATAAAGTGACGTGAGGGAGGGAGGGAGGGGTTCCTTAATTCAGATCAAAGCCAGGGAAACTGTAATGTCCTGTATAGTTATTTTGGAGATTATAGGTACATTATAAATTTCAATGTCTTATACTCGGGGTAGCCAACAAGTACCCGGGTCTTTAGTAGCTGATCCCAGTCAGAATAGTACATATCTATAGTCATCTATTCGCTGGAAAAAAAGCCTGCGCCTCTAGGTAATTCCTGCCTGGCCCAAATACCATATAGTTCAAACCGGCCATTAATTCATGGCTCTAGTAAGTATCTTTTTATTATTTTCTTAGAAAAATCATTATCATACTATTTACAGTATACGAATGTGTAGCGGACTGCTACGAGTAATCGCACCAAAAATTAATGTAGCGCACAAATCCCCACCCGGCCTTAATTCCATGTCCTTGGTTATTCACAAAATCCCCGTATACATACCGTTACAAAAGATCTCCAAGACCTATCACAAGCTAGATCGATCTTGGAGTTAAGCCCTCCTCACATCTTAGCATTTAATACCAGCCCTGTTTTTGCCAGCCTTGCAGCAAACAATAATGTACCGCCTAATATCACTGCAGACCCGCAGAATACCTGCGCGTACTTGAAACTCCCACCCGTTGCCTCAATGATCGCTCCAGATATAGGTGGTCCAACGACACACCCAAAGCTTACAACAGTAAAAGTCATCCCTATCCTAGTGCCTGCTTTGCTCAGGTCGTCTGTCAAAGCCACCACACTGGCGGGGAACAGTGACTGCACACCAGCTGAGAAAATCCCGTAAATGATGAGGAACGCCATTAAACTGTCGTACGTTTGTATTGTCATCCAAAAGATGATGATGACTCCTGTAATTACCGTAATTGGGGCAAAGGCGTTGAGGCACCCACAGTAACGGTCCGCAAGGTAATTTGGTAAAAGTCGACCGATGACCCCGACGGCGTTCATGATGATGATGGAGTTGAAAGCATTATCGGGATCTATACCGATAGACAGTGCATACAAAGCTGCATAATAGAAAGCGAAGTAAAGTCCACAAAATAACAAGAAACAGCCTTTACTTTTTTATTAGCCTGCATATGCACAAAAAAAAAAGGGATTCAAAACATACCTAATAAGAATAAATTGTAGGACAGCTCCGAGAAAGCTGTCCATTCGACCAAGGGGCCTGACTTACGTGGGGGCACGCGAGTCTTGTATAGCGCTGAAGCAACTAATAATGCCCCCAGACATACGAACCCCATACACCGCATGGCCCACGGAAATCCGATTCGAGGGATGAGATATTTGGCCATCACAGGATATATCACTCCTCCTGTTACTGATCCACATGTCGCAAACCCCACAGCAATCGATTTCCACTTTTTGAAATAAGTACTCATAACCGAAAACCCGGCGCAGAACATCAGTCCATTCGCCAGCCCACTGCAAATTCCCTGGGCGAGAAAGAATTGCCAGTACGTGTAGCATAATGAAGTCATGAAAATGCTTAGCACCTGTAGGATAATCCCCGCTGAATAGACATGTCGAAAGTACCCCGCATCTGTAGCCCTTCCCCCGAACACACCCACAAAAAACAGTAGAAAAACTTGGAAAGACCCTATCCAGCTGATTGTTGACCGCTCCTCATCAAGTATCTTATTGTAGTAGGTCTGGAAAACACCGAAAGACTATATTCCACCCCCAAAGGAGCATTAGAAATGGCGAATATAAAAAAGAACTGTGATATTACTTACTGCAATCATTCCCCATGAGTTCATTACAGTCAAATGTGTCGCTAGAACTACTAGCCAGGCTCTAAGACCACCATCTGGTGGTGGACCCGGCCCCGGTGCGCTCTTGACATCTGGAAGCTGAGGTTCTTCATAGTCGATTATGTTTGTGAGCGTTGGGGTTCTGCTCAACTCCAGGTCTTCACTCATTCGAAAAGTCATTGCACCTAACTTGAAACTTCTGCTGGTTGGCAGGAACAGATGCTTCAATTTTTTTTTGTCGGGGACCTTCTCTCCAAAGCCTAGGTGCTTTTAGGAGGTATTATAGATGGTCAGGTGTCGGAGAGAGAGGGGGGGACTTCAAGATATGAGCTGTAATAAAGAACGAAGTTGGGTTAGAGTCCCGGTCATGAATGCCCTTTTGAAAGAAAACCGCAGTTTATTAATACCCAGCAAATCGAGCTGAGGTAAAGCCTTTCCTTTTTTTTATAGATGCGTCACTATCTGCATTGGCTTGGCTACCGAGTTGTAGCTATGGGCTATGTTTTGGGGACTTTGTCTACGCCCGATCTCGATGTCCGGGGTAGGTCCAAAGGGCTACTTTAATGTCCGATAAAACAGGAAATCAAGGTACATTTCCTGGGCTACCAAGGAATTCCCGTGAGTTGATAAGAATGAGCACCATTCTATTAAAAGAGCTCTATATCTCCGAAACTTCCACCACCCAGCATCCTTGATTTTTGAAGCTGGGAGAGATATAACTGGAGCAAAAAGGGAGAGGGAGAGGAAAAAAACCAAGGCTGAGTCGAAAGATTAGAATTTAAGAATAACCAATGAGCTGATAAATACAGAATCCCTAAATAACCTCTTACTTAGATACCAGCTACAAGTATCGTGCACCTAACCTTACTACCTCGGCCACGGGGGAGGGAGGGGCGATATCCCCACCAAGAGTGATCACGTTACACACAAAAAACCCCGAGTAAAAAAGTAGAGGACAACCCAAGCTGGCACGCGCCACGTACCATGCAGCAACCCAATGCTCACAAATAAAATGAACCTTTTCACCCCCCGCTACTAAGCTACAGTTAGTTTCTCACATTTAAATCCACGGAATAATTGACGGGTACATACATCCGATTGAGCGTAACTTCAGCCCCATGCCCAAAGGAGGAAAGAGGCTTACAATCGTAGCATAAAAGAATCCCATGTTTGTAGAGTTTATTCATACGCACAGACTAAACTAGGAGATACTTGGTACTTTAGATAATCTAGAGGCGGAGGACTGGTGTATGCCCCCCCCCTCCTGGGTTGACCTTCCCGTTTCCCCATGTGCGATCTTCTTAACCACACCATGGTCCCGTACTGGCAAAGACCCCGGTATAAGCTACTCCACTGCCCTGGTTCACAATTGATAATACGAAATATTATCGCCGGATAGGAGCTCGCCCACGTGATGGGGAGGGGGATCACTCATGCATACTTTGTGATTGTGAATCAAGTATGTACCTACATGTATATCTGGCAAGTACTGACAGTTGCAACAAACAAAACCTAACCAATATATCGTACAAAATTTTTATGCATAGGATACTTCATGACTCTCCTTGCGCAGCCGACTCAAAGCCACCGCGACAAAAAGAGTAATAGATCTAGACCAGCAGAGCTTAGTTCGCAGATCCACAATATGTGTAAAAAGTCTTCTTTGCTATGACGACGTTTATCTCTCTATCTCTCCTCGGAGGGCGCAATGTGACATACAAAAAGCAGTTCTTACAAGTTATTTAATACTTGCTATTAGCAGTAAATTAACTTACATAAGAAGGTTAGTCACGAAGCCGGTCACCAAACGTCCCGTCCAGCACCAAGTTTAAAATAGAGCAGGTGCGGCTGGGTCTGCATCTAGCTGGCCTATTGAGGGTGATTCGAGTGATTATCTATGGCTAGGGATTGAGTGATTAGGCACTACCCGATGGACCACCCCATTGAAGGGTATAAATACAGCTAACTAAAATTCTTCTAGAATCGACTTGCTCTTGTTACCCCATGTATCACATATGAAGTTTTTGGTGTTGTCTGCGGTCGCGATCTCAACCTGAGTATTTACCCGTGGCAAGTGTAAAGCTTAATTATATTTTAAGAACCTGGGATGTGTGTGTGTGTGTGTCCAGAAACGAGATCCACCAGTGGGGGTCTATATGTCGGGCAAATAAAAGGTTTGTTTGCAAAGAGGCATTTTTCTAGTTGGGAGCTCAAGTATAATAGGTAGCATATTGAGGCTCTTCTGCAGAATATCCGTGTTATATTTACGGGGATCTTCGTATAGGATCACGGTGTTGGCTGTGGGATGGATACGGTGCTCCTAGCATTGATTTTTTATGCTGACATCTAGGGCTCGGGACTTCTAGCTTATGCACGTGGGCGAGTCTCTCCCAACAAAGTGTACATGCTGGCTGGCCCCATGATTCTTTACCATAAAGACTGAAAACACTATAAATATCCCAAGACCTTAGCAACACCAATTAAATGGTACCAATGAATGCACTCTACCCGGGCATGTCATCACAACGCCACATAAGTGGGGCGCAACCGGCCGAGGCACACCCTAAACTACGTGTACTACTACTACAGTAAGTATATTAAAGTGTTACAGTATAAATATTTCAACGGAAAGTAGATACTACTAGTAATCAATTGTGGTGAATAACTTTTGGAGGGCTGTTCCTTACGTGTGGGACTTTGTTTTGGTATATCTTCTGCAATAGGACCAACGAACAATGCTTTTTACCAAGGCGCCACCAATAGCTGCAGGCGAGGAAATTACAGCCGTACAGGTTATACAACTCCAAAAAGGCGACCCAATCACAGTAGCCATGGTTGACCACTTCTCTAGGTCGTACTCTGTAATGTTGACTGTCAGTATTTCCTATTCGTCCAACTGTACGGCGTTCTGAATCATAACTAAGCCTTTCTTAGGCCCATAGCCGTTGTAGCTTGATTTCAGCTAAGCAATGATCTCCTCCCCACCAAGAAATATCTCAACTGATCCCGCTGAGCGCCACACCTTAACTCTGCAGTCAGTACGAGAATCAGTAGTACGATAAATCGGAATCTATAAATATTCCCTGCCCCCCCCTCTAGGATACGATTTGTACGACCAGCCCCGTTTTACAATGGGCGAATTAGCAAAGAGTATAAACATGTAGTTTACGGGTGTAAACCAAAATTTATGGCCCCTTTTTACCGTATAGAACACGGCTCGGGTATAGCAGCATATCAATGTGTACTTGAGGACGGGTACTAGCGTATAGCTGTGGGCTTTACTCTGATCCTGTAGTGTCATCGTCTACATCTTCGGCAATTAACGTTAATGCCAAGGCGGTGAATCCCACGATGGCTGGAGCCTCCGTACGACAGTGGTGGCCCTTTACCTGCGAAGCTTTACTCTGGGGGGCGCTATTCTAGTCCTAAAGGTCTCAGGCGGCCAGGCACGGCCAAAATTATCGCCATTGATTGTGGAAGAACGTATAGACCATAACGTAACAGCAGTTTCAAGACCTGTCCCGAAGTAAGTATATAATGATGCAGTCTTGCCTCCGAAGTTGAGCATCAGTCTTCATCTGCTTGATCCTTTAAACAGCTCAACAGTCTAGGGGTTTATACAGCTCTAGAGTTCGACGGCTCAAGATGCGGTTCTATACTTTTCTTGCTGCGGTATCCACCTTTACGGCCGTCTCTGGCTATTTTATAAAGGAGCAGATCGAAGCTGGGCTTACCCCCTTACTTTCATCCGGTGCAAAAGTCTACTATCCCGGCAGTGAAGGCTTCGCAATCGGGAGTGAAAGATTCACAGAACTCAATCGTCCGGATTGTCAGGTTGTAGTAGATGTAGCTACCGAGGATGATGTTGTCGCTACCGTATGTTGTAAAAGCCCTTTCTTATATATTAGACAGCTGCTTACCCCGCTATAGGTCCAATTCGCGACGGCGAATAACATTACGTTTCTTGCCAAGAGTGGTGGTCATGGCTTATCTGGAACATTAGCTCGTGTCCGCAATGCCATCTTGATTAATATGAGGGGGTTAAACTGGACTTCATACGATAAAGAGAAGTCGCAGATAACAGTTGGTGGCGGGATTACAACTGGTGAAATGGTCAATGCGACACATGCTGTTGGAAAGGAAGTTAGTAAGTATTTCCCAGCCATTTGATAACCTAAATAACAATATATTAATATTTTCAAAGCTGCTGGATCTTGCCCTTGTACTGGTGTCCTTGGCGTCACAATGGGTGGTGGTGTTGGTCGCTTGATGGGAAGACACGGGTTGGTTATGGACAACTTGGTTGAGCTGCGATATGTTCTCGCCAACGGAAGCATAATCACTCTGAACGAGCATTCGGATCCTGAGCTTTGGTGGGGTGTCCGTGGTGCCGGCCATAACTTTGGTATCGCGACCTCAGCAACATACCAGGTCTACGACCAGGTGAATAACGGAGACCACTATGCTGTGGACATGGAATTCAACATGACCCAGCTTAAGGATGTTGTCACCGTCCTTAACAAGCAGGGTGATAACCTGGACCCCAGTCTCGCTATCTTCGTAGCTACTGTTCAACAAGGCTCCACCGGGGCTCCCGTCATTACCGTTAACTTTGTATTCGCTGGAGCTGCTTCTGATACTAAAGATGATCTTCAAACCTGGTTGGACATTAAGCCTGTCAGCTTCTCCGACCGTGTTGTCCAGTGGGATTCCCTCCCATGGAGAGTCCAAGCCGGTCTCAATAGTGAGCTTTGTACCCCGAACAAGTACAGGAGCTCCTATTCCCTGGGCATGGATACGTACGACTATGAGGGTATCAAACACCTTTTTGACGCCTGGGAGAAATTCGTCGTCATGTACGGTGATGTTGTGTTTATGAACTTCATCTTTGAGACTTTCCCCCAGCAAGCAGTCGAGGCCGTCGATGTCGATAGTACCGCATACCGTTGGCGTGGCGCTTCAAAGCACTTTGCGTAAGCTATTATACCCCCCGTTAATTATAATTCTAAGATTCATTTACTAACACCTCACCCTTTAGGATCCTTCAAGCAACATATCTCGACCCACGTTACAGTATCTTGGTTGACGACTGGTTGATTGAGCAAGAGCAGATCTTCAACACAGCAACCGGGTATGACGAGAGACACATCTACGTCAGCTATGGAAAAGGTTCCTACCACAGTCCTGAGGATTTCTGGGGTTATGAGGGCCAAGTCCAGAGGCTTGTTGCGTTGAAACAAAGAGTTGACCCTGAAGGTCGCTTTAATGGTTACCGCCAGCTTTTGGACTATGCTTGATCGAAAGATAAAAAAGGATGGGGTTGTTGTTTTGTGTTTTTTGTTTCCTTTGTCAGTCCGAAAGTAAGATTTAGGACTTAATAGCAGATGGCAGCGAATGCGGCCGAATATATTCTTTTTACAAAAAAGATGCAGAATACAGTACAACCTATCATAATTTCATCCACCTGTATCCCTGTCGTGAGCTTCGGGAATACTGTATCTAGAATTTCTGTAGTAGAATCGAATATTTTATCTTTGTAACTAAGCAGAATTTTTTGCAAGTGGGGGGTTTGATAGGGTAGAATTATGATATATTTTATTGCATTGGCTTCCCAAGTCTTCTAATCGAACCCCCCCCCCTCCCCCACTATCGGCCATTTGCCTCGAAATCTAGCTTAATCGATAAGCACTCTACGGTCAATCAAGACTAATCTGGTTGAATATCCGTACAAGTGAGTCTTGGAGGTTATGTTATGTTTTCTAGTGGTTCTATTCCCTTAAACGGCCTTAGACAGTTAGGCGAGACATGATGTGTGACCGGGTATCATTCCTAATCAATTGACTTGGGATCCTTATCCCGATTGGGTCTCGGGATACGATAAAGTTGGAGATCTTCTATGGATCGTAGGTGTGGTACCACACTCACAAGACACCACCTAACCCTCTCTAGTCTAGACATACCACTGAGTCCTACAGGTTATTAGTATAGGATACCTTTATCGAATATGTTAATAACATACTGTCTACCCCACAGATATCCTTCCTAGAACAGGTAGAACAAGAGATGCATGCAGTGTGCAATGCAAGGATAACTCACCATAGGACTGTATCAATGCTTTTTGACCCGGGGTCGTCCAGGACCGGCGGTGTTGAGAAACATCCAACCGATCCGATTCGGTAAGAGACATGTCCAGAGTAAAATACTGCGGCGTGGATGGGAAAGGAATACCGGAATTGTTGAGCCCCGATGGGAGCCTTGGATTTAACACAACACTGATGTAATATAATTAAGTGTATTAATATTTGTATTCTTGGCTTACTCTATTACTTTTCGTATTTCGTTGTAAGTCATCAGATAAGATTAGATATTTATTTGCGTGTATATATAGAAACCCTAACCCAAAGTGCATAGATCTATTTTTCTTCCTCGTATAATTATTTAGAATATATCTATCTGAGAATAGAATATGGGATTTGTCTTGAAACACAGCTGCTGCCTAAAAGACCTTCCTGATCATATCTCTGATTTTTCCACCTTGACAGGCTGCTGACTCTGCATTGACTTTACAACTGCTTCAACAACCACCAGAGACTTGTAACCCTCTAGCGCAGAACATCTAGGCTCCCCCAATCCCCTGTGTACATCCACCATGTCCTTCAGCTGCAACGCGAGGGGCATGATATCATCAACCTCAGACTTCAAGCTATCATCGTGCTCAATCATATTATGCCAGCTTCTACTCCCATTACTAGAGTCATAATGCCACCGACGGAGTTCTGGGAGTGATAGTGAACCCTTAGTCCCGAGAATAGTGTATACGGATTGGTGTGCTGCAGGAACGTACGGACTTTCCCCTGTAGCCGACTCCCAATTATACGGAGAAGTACAAGCGTCAGAAATAATGAATGTCCCAACAATGCCGCTCTTGAACCTCATTGTCATAGCGACGGTTTCTTCAACCTCGAAGCCTCTAACAGAAGCACCTTTCTCGACATATACTCGCTCGATATCACCGAACAAATATCGAAGGTTGTCAACTTCATGAATTAGATTGATAAGGATCGGCCCACCGGAACCAGCCTTCGTTCGCCATTCGTCTTTGAAGTATTCAAGGTCTTTTAATACTGCCCAGGTGCCTTGAAAAGCCACAATCTTGCCAAGAACCCCACTAGAGAGTGCCTTTTTCGCAGCTCGTATGTAAGTGTTGAAGCGTCTATGGTGGCCAACAAGTGCAGTTGCACTAGATCCTCGTTTCTTGGCACGTTCGAGAGCGTCAAGTAGACCATGTACGGAGGAACTATCAGCAGCTATAGGCTTCTCGATCATGGTGGTGATGTCATGATCAATGAGTAGAATGCCGATTGGGATGTGGGTGTGATTCGGCGTAGCAATGATAGTAGCATCAATGATGACTTTCCCGCTTTTGTGTGCTTCGGCGAGCTCTTCTGAGGATTTGAAAACGTGGGTATTGTACTTTTTGGCTAGTTCCTTTCCGGCGGGGGTGACGTCTACGACTGCAGTGAGGATTGTTGAAGGCTCTTCTAGGACATGACTGACATGGCGAACTCCTATGCGCCCTCCTGATCCAATTATAGCCTAGGATACGTGTTAGTTGAAGTGTGAAGGTGGTAGAATGAAGTATTAGATCAACATACTACTCGAACTGGAGAGTCTTCTGACATCTTGCAGAGCGGTTTGGAGGCAAGCGAAGGGACTTCTGAAGATTGAATTTTTATAGTGTTTACCTTGTTTATTCTACCACCTATCCAGGGGATATCTTTCCATTGATATATCTAGTAGGATAATAATTATAGAGAAATGGGCATACCTTCTATCTGAGGTAAAAACCTCGCGCCATATAGATAGAAACCTTGAAGCCCGGCCTCGGGTGAAGTGTTTGGATGGAGATATCTCGTAATCTTATATGAAAGGGTAGCGGGAGGGAGGGAGAGTTATACGGACTTATGATTACCCGCGCATATATTATTTCCCATATGAAGTCCACTCAGTAGCCGGATAGCTGGTATTGATCTGCAAAAGTATTGTTGGTTTTGCATACGATGCTGCCGAAACTATCTAGAATTTGTATTCAGCCGCATATCTATATAACCTGGGGGGTATATAGTCAGCCTAATAGTCACCTCCGCATATATAATTTGCCAGAATGTTGATGAACCAGACAGGTCTTAGAATCGGACTAGCTATTTCCCAAACTGATTTTCCTATAATTTCGCAGTCAAGGGGTTTTCAATCTTGACAAGGGCAGTGTAGTGTAGCAAGTAATTTGTACTAATTTGACCTGGGAAGTACTCACGGCGCAAGATTTCATGCTGGTCACGTGACCGGAACGAATATTTTTTATTAGATATATAACTACATGTAGTCTGTTCGGGTCGTATTGTAATGAACATTAAACCGTATACACACGCATAGGCAGTATGGACCGCCACTTACTCATAATTAGTATTTTGGCGAAACAATTGATTCCGGCGGTACTATACCATCATGGTGGATACGGCTAAGTGTTTTCCCCATGGCATAGGGGAGAGGGCCCCCATGCGTGGATATCTGTTACTTCAGGGTCTAAGCTAGGTTGAGGTAGGATTCTCAAAAGGCTGTTATGGTTGCCCATAATATATATACTAATCTTATATATCATAGTCTTTATCCTTACTCTAGGGGCTATCTCTACCTAAATTTATTTTTAATATTTTTAAGATCTTCTGCATTGGCCCTAACCCTAGAGCAGATCATTAAAAATCACCCGGCTACATATAGCCATCACGTCCGCCGGCTCACCACTCACCACTCACCACTTACCACCCTTCATCACTTTTTTCATCCTTGATGAACTCCCTAACCGACTCAACTATTGGAGTACCTATCGTACACGGATTTACACCTTATGGTATTTAGCTCCTACCTTATCTAGGCTGGACTACAAATCAAATGTCACCAGAGCCAGCAAGATACACATGTTAGTGGGTCAATCCCAGAGACATACTGGCATCCCGAAATATCATGAACTGGAACTACCAGGGATATTAGCGCTACCTTTTATGGGGTACTTGGAATAGCGGGGAGTGTTGGAGCCAATGTACTGTAAGCATTAGCAGAAGATATATTCCTCCCACCTCCCCTGGAGGTCCGAGCACACTTGGTGCTAGTATAAAGGAAATCACAGGTAGGGACAGAAACACCTATGAGGTAATCTTTTTTGCTAATATAGTTTTTATATCTACTGCCATATATAGCAAAGGATTATGATGAGACATTCGACAGTACCTTGAGTTTTGTCGTGAGATACTCGCGATGTTTTAGCACACGTTCAATACTCTATGGTTAAGCTTTGTTATAAGATTTCATCTCACAACCTTAGTAGGCCCTCTATCTATCCTATCACCTTATCTTAATCTCAAAATATTAGCTCGGTGCCTAGCGAGGGCTTCTAATCCTCCCTCGTAGTTCTTTAGAACCGGCTTATATGATGTAAATGCCACGTTTAAGTCTACAGAGCAGCAATTGGCCTTAAAATCCGTACTTGACAAGGTCTCACCACTAATAGTTGTATTGGGAACGGGAGCCAGGAAGCGTATTGTGTTTGAGGGTCCGGCGTCAGAGGCCAAGATCCCTTTGAAGCCGCTTTAGGGCCGGTGAGTGAAATCACAACAGAAGAGCCCTTGATACTATCACATATAAAACAACCGATTTTTAAATTTCAATGGGGCTTTAGGGATGGACTGTGCAGACCGATCCCACGGTTGCCCGCCCAGCTGGGGACACAAAAGCCGGACAACAGAGTTTTCCGGTTATATAGTATCGGATTCTCTACATATAAGGTATGACTATAAGTGGCTATATAGAAAGATAGAACCGGATATTTTGTATTACACATACTAAGGGAGAAGTTGACTTTTAGCCCTTCCCTGATACTGAATGTAATTCTAACGGAGGGATATGAGCATCTAGTTTGGAGCATGCAGCTCCTGTATATTATATAAAACCCGGTGCAAAGCTAGAACATTTTATCTATTTGCGATCTTGCATACGATTAAAAGTAAAGATATCTATATCTAATAGCAGGCCTACTATAAGGCGCAAGAGACATTACAAGTTCGACCTGAATACCTAGTCAATACCGTCGAATAGCAAGGTCAACACAAGATCAGCACACAACTACGTGCTCTACCAAATTTGGACTCTATATAATAGGTCGGGGGAAGCCTAAGTGAAATCTCTGGCATCTTTATCGCTGTCAATTCTTCGGATGGGGAACATGACGCTTTTAAAAGCAGCACCATGCTATCCATTTCATCAGGAACCCACTTTTCTCAGTTTCAAAGGAGATAAAGGGGAAAGAGGATATTTTGGTTGCTGATAGTCAAAAGTATAACTACTATAATTAAGAAAGCCTAGTAGGTGTTGGTTGGGGCCTAAAATCATGAAAGCCTCAGGTGTTGATCTGCCGTAACATAGCTACAAAAGGCTAGCCCTCTGTGTGGATCTATAGGTCTACTTCGGCAGACAAACTTTCACTGACTGGATTAGGCATTAAGGCCCAAGGTGCGGTGCTTTGTTTGGAATACAAAATAGATTGGGAGATAAGTAGTCTCGTGCCCAGCCCCTATACGCAGCTTGCTGTGTTAGTGTAGGGTCTAGAGAAAAAAAGTTCCGAGACATGTCGGAGCCACCCCCGAGGATATCCTCTGAGCTCGGAGCTCTGTCTGAGGGTTTGGGGCACTCGGGGGATGCTTGAGGGCTTCATTCATCATCAAAGGTACTTATGTTTGTTTGGTGGCTCTTAGTCTGGAGCAATAAAGTCCAGAGAACTCCCGAGGACCTCCGCCGAGCTCGGGGTCCTGTCGGGGGCTTAGGAGTGCTCGGGGGTGCTCGGGTTTTCTCTAGCCTCCGAAGGTACTTAAGTTTGTATGGTGGCTACACGTAAACTCAAGTATCTAATTTTCCCGGAGAAACCCCCGAAATATTTGGGTTTCCCAGCTAGCTCGGTGGTTTTGGAGGTACTTAGTTTTGTGTGGTGGCTCTATACAAAACTAAGTACCAAACTAACCCCGAAAGCCCCCCGAAAGCCCCCGAGCCTCGGAGAGGGAAAATAAGGCCGAAAAAAGAATTGGGAAAGCTCGGAGGGGTAAGCACACCAGACTTCACAGTGGCTGCGCAGCAATATAATTGTGGGTCTGGGCACGAGACTAGTCTTTGCCACCTATTATTTTATAACTTAAGACTTAAAAAACTATATTGGGTCATATGATTGAGTATAAATTAAGTTATAAGATTTTTTCCTAATATTGTAAAGCTGATTTATTCAGATGAGGTAGTATTGTATCAACTCGTATTCCCTAATTATAACTTACTAACATATCAACACTTCCCCTCTCTTTCTGTATCCTATTTTTGGAAGTCATGGTTCTTTCTAGCCCCAACTTCTGATCACCCACCTCCAGAAAAAGGTCTCGGGCAAGGAGATAGATAGCCGAAGGCTTATGGGGCTACAAGGTGACTGGTTAAAAATAAGCTTTGCGTTAAAATATACACTGCAAGTTATATATAGGCCATGTCCGCACCCATCACCTAGCTTGTTGAATAATAAAAGATAGTATAAAAATAGAATAAAAGAAATACAGCCAGTACGATAAAACCTGTTACTGAATGATATGCTTACTAAAAGATGTGCGGAATACAATACTAAAGAGTAAATGACAAATGACACAGGGTGCGGCACGTTGCAGCAACTCATAAAAAGGAGATATAGTCAAGCAAAGAGTGGCGTGTGACGAGTACATTTTCCTATCGCAGATCCCATTATTGTCAGTAATGACTTAGTACCAGAATAACCAAGCGTCTTACTGCGAATAAAGTAGGCACTTGTTGAAACTAGACTGGGGTGAGGGGTTATACTTTAGAGATACTTATATAGCCCGCGGACTATACCGTAATTATGGGTAACCTTCGCAATACTTGCTGTATGCCGTAGAGCCCTCTTTATACAATAATTTAGTACTATGAATTCAAGGAATGATTAAGAGGAACATACGCGTAATATCTCCGGGATTAGTGGTGCTACAACGCATGTTTAAGCACTGATAGAACCAACCTGTTGGTTCCCCAACGCAAATACATTTAGGTTCTACCTGGGGAGGTGGGCAGTGGGCAAAAGCAGTACCAGGGCAGCTCAACTATATGAATCAAGTAAGGTCGTAAGTATGTAAGCTTAGTTTATCAGGGTAGAATAACAAACAGCACAATCAGGTAAGCCTGGAATTTGCGCAGAAACAGGGGCAAGAATGCCAGTAAGAGTGGTAAAGAGGGCGAAAATGGTGTATTTCATTTTGAGGTTCGATCTGAGCTAGTATGAAGATGGCTAAAGTTGAAGTTTATCGAGGTAGAGGAGCGAAGTGGATGGCTTGGAGCTAGATAAGAGTTATCAGAAGGATTTAAGTATTCCTTGGGTGGCATTCAAGGTTTATATATGGGGAATGCGTGATCACCTCCGTTTTAATTAGTTATTTAATCTATATTGTTGGTTGGATATATCACCCAGAGTTGGAGAAACCAAGATCATTCGTTCTAGTTCTCTCGAGTTCCCCCTGCAAATGGGATTGGTTGTAATAACCCCTAGAGGCTATTAAAATATTGATAAAGCACTATTCCTAGGCAGCTAGTAGTCTCACGTTCCTGCTTTGGACACTGAGATCGTGGAAACCGCTAATGATCTAGTGATCAGACCTCAACACACGAAAGTGGCGTAATTGAGCTTGGATGATGTAGATCGTAGGGTTAGAGGACCTGAAGCATGGAATTTTGAGCGTATGCTATTATAAGCTTTAATAAATCTAGTATAGACCACATATTCAATACGAGGCCTAAGAGCTTAGAATAGATTTCATACAAAATGCACTTCGGGATTTGGGGATCCTACCGGGCTGAACGGTAAGAGCTATTGCAGTTTTATAGGGTTAGGGTTGTCCCAACTCGAAACTCACAACATATGACGTAAGATGTGATATAGTACAATATGTAGCTATTATATACATCTACAGTATAGGGCCAAATAATTCATAGAGTGGAAGTGGTAAGGTTGGGTAACTTTAAGTTAAGATAGGCGGTAGTAAACCTCGTAGTTTAGTACATATTAGTTATTCTTCTCTCGTCGTAGAATATCCTTTCTGAGTACTATAATAACCTTGTAGCGTATGTATACCGAGTCCTAAAAGGTCGGTAGCATGGGCACCGATATGTACATACTATTAAGTAAGACAGGAATTAGATGGTGTTTCGTCGATCGGTGGCAAATTGGACCACGTACTTACAAGAGACTGGGTCTGATATTGCAGTATACTCAGGGCCGGCAAGATATACTCGGAGATGCAAGTCTCGGGTTTTAGTTGGAGATATTAGCGACCCTAGTGAGAGGATTATATCTATCTATCGATAATTTAGAGGCAAATCTACATTTCCGGATACTTCTTACCTTCCCCGAGTACCGCTTGTTGGCGAAAAAAAAGCCAGGCGGGGGTTCTAGGTTGCAGGAATAGGTTTTATGGTTGGGGGTTGGTTTTAATTTTGCCGAAGGTTTAGCTGGAGGGATATCCTACTCGTCGATCTTCGCTGCGTCTCGTACTCACGTTAGGGATAAAGTGCTAGGTATATATGCTAGGTCTGTATGGTATAATATATATGCACAAGTGCGCCACCGATGATTTTCATACATAAACCCCTGGTCATGATCCCTCGGCTTTTAAAGATTTTCATACCTAAAAAGAATTTCATTGAAAGTGCAATCTGTGAAGTGCACTTTGCAGCTCCATGAAATCTTGGCCATGAGTACCCTCCTTTGATCCCTTGTGCAGGCCGGCGATAGCCACGGGCACCCTTATAGGAGATCCCAGCAACTCAAAACCCAACTATAGTAGTGAGGGGATAAGGGCTATTTATGGCTAAGTAATTAGTTTCTCGGGAATTTCTTTGCTGGTTATTTTGGCGGGCCTGTTTTTTGGTAAAATTCTGTGCATGATATTGTTATGCCGACGGATATGTGTTACTTAATTGTAGTCAATACAAGACGTTGAAATAAGAACTGGGTTGTCTCAGGATACGGGCCCCCTAGTTGCTGTTTATAGAAACAAGCCACCCAAAAAGGATAGGCTGGTGTTGCAGTCGCCAAGATCTAGGCATTTGGGTATGCACCTAAAAAGAACAACATCAACGAAGAATACACACAATGGAAGTTCATACGAGAATTTTAAGCTAATTTATCAGGTTAATAAGGGCAGTCAATTCAAGGTGACGATCCTAATGCCTTATCTATAGGTTAAGTGCTTTACCCAGATATCTTTACTCACAGGCCAATAATATAAACAGCCGACTTCTAACTATAGTCTTGAGGAGATCGAGACTAGATCGAGTAGTGTATTTAGTGGTGTGCATCTACCATTAAAAGCCAAATATACAAAGGTTATTTAGGTAGTATACTCACTATATAATTGAGAACCTCACGCTGTAGTATTAATAGCCTAGATAAAGTTTTTTCAAATCAATTTTATCCAGTAAAGGGGATAGTGGTCTAAAAGCATACCCCCGGATCAAATAAACTCTCTTATGTGGGTCGTGACCGACTAAAGTAGTAGCAATTGTTTCTTCTGATTCATGATTCTGGGAGAGGAGCGTAAAGCAAATTTGTTCCTAGTATAGGGTATATAAATTTTATTATAGGTACATACATATATACATCTAGTGTGTAGGTTCGTAAACTGTACTATTAGCATACGGCCCTGTAAATTACTTTAGCAGTTATGCTCACCTTGAAATCTTATACCTCTAAGTTCGAATGTAGTCGTCGCCTTCTAGCGTATGAAGGCTACATATATACCTTTAAAACTTGCGGACATTACAAAGATGGTCACATGACATACTTTCTTGGGCGCTTAGTAATGAAGTAGCCCCTCACTATATCATCATATTACTACAGTAGGAGAGCGATAAATGGAATCTTAAGCACTCAGGACCATACTCAAAAGAAGCATGTTTGACAACCTTCACGATGAGCTCT
The DNA here is from genome assembly GCA_033030345.1 of Verpa bohemica. NCBI lineage: Eukaryota > Fungi > Ascomycota > Pezizomycetes > Pezizales > Morchellaceae > Verpa > Verpa bohemica. The sequence goes on from JAUFSE010000006.1 coordinate 1,768,011, forward strand.
CTGCCGGTGCATATGTCATTCGAAATAGGGAAACATCAACTGTTTTACAGATGGACTACGCCCATGTCGACAGTTCTAACTCGAATGTGCTAGCATGTAAACAGGACGAGAACTCGTATAAAGAGCAGCAAGTCTGGTGGATTGAACCTCTTCCTCACTTTGCAGATGAGGATACTGAACCTGAGAAAGGATTGGTGTACTCAATTACAAACCCTGCAAGTGGGAGATCTTTGGATACACCTCCCGGAAAAGGTATCACCCTCGAAATTGGAAATTTAAGTGGGCTTTCTACTATTACTTGATGAGTTACTAACGAGACACCAATATTAGGTAAGGTCCACACATGGGTACACCACGGACAAACTTGGCAGAGGTGGAGATTACGGAAAGTGGCTGATGAAGATGGGTACTTAGATCTAGACCTTTGTCTTTATAAGACAGTTGCTAAAAGTCATAGGAGAGCCTCTTACAATATCGTTGGTTTTTTTGGTGACAAGGTAGTTGGTATATATGGAGAAGAACCAAAACCAGGTACTACGATCAAGGCTCAGGAACCTGTATCTGGATCTAAGAAACAATGCTGGGAGTTTGTGACCCCTGTCACCGCCTTTCCGGCTGGGTGGGTTCACATACAAAATCTGGGAACAGGAGACCTACTTAGGCACAACTATATTCATAATTCGGCTATGCTCTTACCTTCAACAAAGTCCTCATGGCAATGCCACTACCGCGAGGACTGGGAATTTCAGTGGACTGTGGCTCACGCAAAGTTCTTTGATTCGACTGCTGACGAGGCAAATTCATGGTGTCTCGTTAACCGACTCACGAGAGCTCGGCTAAGTCCGCTTTTTGGCAGGATTAGGAATGACAAAGATTTTAAGGCTCGCTATAAAAACTTAATGTGGATGCTGGAACTTGATTCGTCCCGTAATTGGAGGATTATAAACCGGGACACTTCTTGTTTTTTACAGCAGACAAAGATACCTTTTAATGGCGGGACCGCAGTTGAATGCAGCAACCGGAGTTTCTCTCAAAAAGGAGGGTGTCAGAGCTGGGTCTTCAAGTATTTTTCCACTATGATTAAGCTTTTCGTTTCATGTCCCATACGAGCGCTAATAGGTTAACGTAGATCACCTTTACTCTATACAGTTGACACAGTAAGTGACTCACCAACCCAGGACCAGTTTGGTAGCTCACAAAAACCCCAAAGCTCAAATCGCCTCCAGAATATGACAGTTCGGGGGCCTGAAAATCTTGGGATACACAAATAACTGCCAATAATATTGGCGTGGGGTCTAGTGGGGGTAGTACTTGGATTCTTGTGCGCTATTTCTGCCAATATGTGGATTGAGAGTTATGATAGGAATGAATGCTTCGGTCCATCAGAACCCTGAATTTCTTTGAAGCTTTGAAGTCTCATACTTTGATAAATCTATAAGTCTTTAACAATCATTTCCTTATAAAGATCTATGAGTCTCCCATGTATATCAAGAGCTTGGTTGTTACCATAAGCCGGATCTCCCATCATTCATTTTCCCACCATTCATTTATAATAATATAATTACGTAATCCAACCACCTAATATTCCCGCTACCCCACCCTCAGTAAAAAATTTACATTTAGGTATATAGAGAGATGGAAGAAATACAAAAATTAGGGGGTGCTATAGTTTTATGGGTTAGGGCTGAGACTGACTCAGCGATTAGTCATGAAGTTGACCTGACATTGATATAAGCCTCATTAAGAGCACTAAAGACCATCGTCAATAGTTACAATACTACTTTGTGTCTATCCTATTTATGAAACTTCGTATGAGATATAATTATATATGAACAAGCCTCTTAAATACAAAAAATAATCTACGTAAAGTAATGACTCAACTAGTTGTCTATACGCCTGTGTCCTTATAATACTAACCAGTCATAGAATATCTACAGTAATTAATCTAGCATAAACGGCATCTACGTTCACAATCTCTCTAGACATACGTACTTTCTAGTAGTTATAAATGAGTGTTTCTTATATATCTGCTATATGTTTAACTTCCTCGGAGTCTTTGGTAATATCGGTAATGAGGGTCCTCATTGTAGGGCTAGACAGACCATATGTTGTAGTTTCTTTAGGGACTATCCCCGGTTTATAGCCCCCATATTATCCTCTTTCACTCCACCCTATAGACCCGCCATGTTCCAGCTATTTAGCTCCCCGTTCTGTGGCTATCTGTAGCCCCCCGCATGCCTCGCCTATAAACCCTGTAGAATGAGCTGTCGTCCATAGTCCTTATCTCCAGCGCCCTCGCCTCGTCCACACTCAATCGCGCCCTAAGATATACTCATCTTTTGAAAAGTGGGTAGTAGTGATACTGTGTACTGACAGGGTTTAGTCCTCGGCTTATCGAGGTTACTAGTGAGTGGGTTAGGGTTTTATATTAACCCTTACCCTAGGATTGATCACACTGCAATGTAGGGGTAATATAGATATATTACTGTTATTAGTAGTGGTAGGAATGCTTTTAGGTGATTTAGCCGTCTTCTCCCTCATTTTATAGCAACGAAATGCCATGGTATAGCTCCATAACAGTGGTATAATGGTAGTTTTGAGATTTATCTGCTACCCTTTTGATAAGGGACTTCATAAATAAGAGCGGGTACCCCACACATCGACTATTTAACAACCTCTCCTTAGATTCCTATAGGCATGGTGATATAGAATTTGGGTTGTACTAAAAAAAAAGTACCCCAAAGGGCATTATCTCGAGCGGAGCCGAGGACTCCGGCATGAATCCTGGCTGCAGCAAATGATTGGCTGCAGTGTAAAACGCCCGCTCCTTGCCACTGTTGGATGCCTGAATTCTTGGCGGCATTTTCGACTACAGTTACATCTGTGTACTCTCTCAGTAACCTTTTTAGCTAGTATATATTCATTTGATACCTCTGAAGCTTAAAAAACTCATATACTAGATAAACATCGATTGGCTCTACTACGACCTACCTCTGCTATACGCCTGTCGGCCGGGATGGCGTACTACCCAGGTTCTAGTGTTTCCCTTCTGTATGTTAGTGTATCTATTTTCCATCATTTTCTAAAATGCGGGAGATGCTGTTAGATATCGACTCGGACCACCTATCGTTCATAATCAACCATGTCTTCCTCCCACCAAAGCTACCTCAAGAAGCGGAATTAGGGGTCGGGGAGAACAATTTTGTGCTTTTACGATTTGTTGAGACTGCCGCAAGATCTTATCACGAAAGAAGAGGATCTGAAATGGGCTATCAATGGATGCCAATTATGCGAATGCTCGCCGTTCTATCCCAGCTCGAGAATTATTCGCTAGATTCCAATGCCCTCGGAGACGCTGTAGAGAATATGGGGACCGGAGGTAGATATCTTCCTCCCTACCTACTTGAATGAGTACTGATTTATATAATAGACGTACTGGCATTACATATCAGTGCCCAGAACGCTGGTCTCATCTTACGACAATTTGAGGATGTAATGGTGTTTGAATCCTTCGAAGCATCGCCACTAGCGGGGGAGGTACTTGGTACCACAGGTAAACTACGATGCTCTTATCCCGGACCAGCGATCTCGGTAGACCTACAAAAGGCGAAGAACCCTACGTTTCTTACGGAGCTGGCCGAATTTCTTGAGAAGATGAGTAGCGATAAACTAGAGCAGGCCGTGTGGAAAGGCACAAAAGCCGGATCTGCTGTGTTAGAGGAGAGGGAAACCCCGAGTCCGAAATTCATCACCGAGATGCTAACTGGAATCTTGCGGGGAATTGGAAACCCGGCATTCATCCAACGCATCGAGAAGCGCATTGCCGACGACGTTCTCTGGGATAACGCAAGGACTCCATGGCGTCGGTCCCCCCTATGGCTTGTGACTAGAGTTGCACTACAAACTACACTCAGACTCTCCTGTGGAAGTGATGCAGAATACAAAGCATTCATGGTCTTCTTCATGGCAAAGATCTTAGAATTGGCTTTATCACGGCAAGATGTTTCTAGTGATAACTTGTTTATCATGAATGCAAAGCTCAGCCGTCGAGTCCAAAAGATGCAAGACGGGTGGCTGCCTAGCTTTGTCCTAGCGGAGGCACGCGTAGTAGGGGATCAGGCATATGAACTTTTGAACAGAAGATGGACCCAAGCAAAGAATCATTACTCCGTACCGCTCCATTGGAACCCCAAGACTCTCAACCCGGGGGATGACGTTCGACTTACGATGCATAACAGCAGAGAATATTTGAAAGAGGCCAAGAAGATAGAATATAAAAAAGCTAAGCATAACCCCTTCGTGCCGAACCAACCAAAACGAATCGATATGTCACCAAGGAGTCTACCAGAACTTAGTAACTTCAAAACCTCTACGGAAAAGGGAATCCTATTGGCAGACTTCGAATTTTGGGTGAAGAAGAATTTGGGTGCCTGGGTCAGCGCGAATATCTGGCGCGAGGAAGCTTGTACTGAGCTCGAGGATCGAACCAAAGAATATATCTCAGCTGCAAATACGCTGTATTCATTTAACCCCGAGAGATACTCTATTCTTATATTGACTATGATGGAGCTCTGGGTTGCACTGGATAAAGTTGTAGTAAACCATTGCCCCTTGTTGTCCGAATATTCCCCCGGATTTGTCGATGGGTTTTTGAATCCTCTTCTACTACCCCAGGTTGAGCAAAGGGTCCGCCTTAATAAAATCGAACAGTATCTAGAAACGCGCAAATCTAAAGCAACGATAGCAGGGCCTATCAACTATTTATTCTCCAATACTATCACTGCGAAATCATTCGCAGTGCGCTACTTCGAGACTTCACGGCTACACCAGGAGCTACGACGTGAGATCTTGAAAGATGCCGAGAGAAATAGGCATAGGAAAGAGCACGAGCTCATGAATAAAGAGGCGGAATACATGGCATATCTTGAGATAGCTCGTGAGTTGTCTTGTGAGTACTTTACTCATTCGAGAGAGGGATGGACAGCGCATCACCGGAGGTGCCAGAAATGTGAATTTAATAACATAGCAGAAAATATGAGGATAGAAGTTTTTGAGTGGCCTCTTCCTGAAGAAGAAATGCAGCAGAAGGCTGTAGTATTTGAGCTTCGGTGCCCACTAGCGTTCTCAGTATGGAGGGATGCAACATACAAAGTATTAACCGAACTTTCCACACCACCACAACCTGGCCCGCCTCAAGACCCTCCACAAGACGAGGAGCCCCTTGAGTACCTCGAGACCTATTCGGGCCTAGAAATGTACTTTCGACCTCCTAGTCGATCCAGGAGTCAACAACTTCAGTGGTCATCATTCACGAAATCTTTCCTCAAATCTCATTACCGTAACCCTAAACTTCCCACAACAATAGATAATATCTGTGTGAATAACGGTTTATCTTATGGACTTTACTATGAGGAGGGGCGGAAATGGGCAACAGAATCGATAAGCGAGTGCAATATAAGGCAGGGATGTACATTCAGGATTCCCGATGGTCCCTATAAACCGCTGCAATACACCCTTAGATCAACTGCTCACACACCAAATCAGATCATATCCAGACAGTCAGAATGTCCTCCAAATATCCAGCTTCATGAATACGTTGCATTTGGACTTATGCGGGCTGGCCGTCGGGTCCAATGGCTGAATATTCTGCGGGAACTTAGGAGCCATACCCTCACCTTCAGTAACGAGGCAGTACACATGCTTTTCGTGCAGTGCGCATGGCAAGCCGGGCCTTCGGGACCTTCAGGGACCTTCAGAGAATCTCATGTGGACCTTAAAGATGAGGGTTTTGGACGAAATATTCTTTATGAGTTGAATAATATACTGAAGATTATAGGAGGTAACTGGCAAGAAGTTATCGCAGCACAAACCTTGATCATTCTAGCAACTCAACTCCTCTCATTCTCTGAGCACGAGTCTATCGCTAGAGATGCTTCCAAGTTTTTACGGAAGGCACGCAAGGTATGCTTGCTTTGGACACGAGAATTATCATCAAAGTTACAGGACTGCAAGCCCCAGAACATGAGGGAACTCCAACTTCGTGTGGTGCAGGTAGCAGCAATATGTCGGGAAACCTACAATGTTGAACCTAGTCATCTTCCGGGTATGCTCCATTCAAGGAAGGATCTTGCTGTCCTTGTTGAATGTGCCATAAATATTCATGACAATCTCCCGGTTGGCTCCTTACCTCATTCAATACGCACCCTAGTTGATCGAGACAGAAGATTATCTCATGCAATCGAAAGACATGTTCGCTCCTTGGTTCTAAAAAGTGAGGTCGGCTTAGATCTTACGTTTGTGTGGGGCACATATACATCTGAGTCCTCATGGAAGTGCTTACCAAAGCCCAACTCCAGATGGATGGTAGTGCGCACAGCTAAGGATTCTGTAAACCGTTCTCAGGAGATACATTACAATTTGCTCACTGGTCAACTACTTGTGGATGGATTACCACTTGGACGAATGCCGGAGGACTATGTATCTCATTCGACTTATAAAGAGCTATTTGGCGATGTAAGTGGTAAATTCGGGACTGATTTCTAGATAGATTTTTTCTAAAACCCACCCAGAAAGTGCTCGAAATATTCCAACCGAGGATGGACGGAGCGGTATTTCAGACTAAGCATGAAATATCAGGCCATGAGGTATCTTTTAAGTCCCGAAATTATCTTGACACTTTTCTGAGAGGATTCATAGGTGGGATTTGCAATGCAGGGGAAAGATCTCATCATTCGTACTCGAAGGGTGGCCGATTCTGTCGTCTACCTTCACCAGCTTATCCCCCGTAAGGCTCTAAAAGGCGACCTTCCAGAGCACATTATTGCAAGGTACCTGTACTGGCTAGATCTTTCCTCCAATAAGATTGAACTGCGGGATAAAGACACACCATGGCGTACGGAACATAACCGGTACCTCAACTTAAAATTGAATGTCCTCCATCTTTCATCGAATGAAAAATTGATTGATATCAGAAGTCCGACAGCAGTATCAATCACCCTGGCTCTTAGCCCGCTGGAATATAGTCGTTATATTGACGTACGTTATGTGAGAGGGGTGGTATCAGCTCACCTACCTCGTCTTAAGCTAGATTTCTTCATCAACTCGGATCAGAAACTGGAATGCCGACAGTTTCCGGGGATGGTGGTCGATAATGATCGGAATATCGGAACGCTGATAGGGCTCGAGAATCTGCTTGTAGTGCGTCAGGGTCCAGTAAGGAGCGTGATAATCCCATACGGCAAGGTCAATTTTAAACAGCATCAGAGCCACCACGTGAGAGTTCAGATCGACACTCAGGGAACCGATACCAAGGGGGCTGACACCAAGGTCCCAGAATGGGTCAAGTACCATATATATACCATTGACCCTATCCTTGGTCGTCTGGTTGGAAATGGTAGCCTAGCAAGTCACCTTTACAAGACCTATCTTCATGCGGTAACAGCATTCTGCTTGTCTGATGCTCTTACTAGTCGAACGGGAACGGAGGAGGCCCTGTATCTACTTCGATCTGCAACAACATGGTCATTTCAGACTCTGGAAAAGGAGACTGAAGATGAGGAAGGAGTAGAGGCAGAGCTATTTAAACTTATTGCATCACTTACCCCTAAGCGCTTTTATTATCCAGAGCATATGAAATTCATGCAGAGGATTACATGGAACGACCTTTCATCGATCGCACAACATGATGAATTTGAAAGCATTGTAAAAAATGTTTTCGCCCATGCGAGTCGATTTCACATGTTCCAGGAAAGAAACGATGGGACCAGTCCTACCCCCCCAAAGCATTACAAGGTTTCTAGTGAGCCTCTCCTACTAAGAAGAGCAGCTCTTCGTAACGCAACATTTCGCACACCTGAGTTTGGTGGCTCACTCCCAATGAGTCTTGAGGATACTGTTTATATGGCGCGGGATATAGTAGATAAGTCCATGGAGGAAGCCCAGGTTTGCTATGTTTCTAGGATGGTGGAGCGCTGGCCATCCAGAATAAATGTTTGCCCGCGGTTAATGGAAGTTTTCAAAGAGTGGGGACATCTTGGAGATGAAACGGTTGAGTTTACATACGATCAGAAGTGGCTAGACGAAGACCTCGCCAGTGTTTGGTTCGGGCTCTATAAATCTCTTATAACATGCACTCGAGAACAACACACCTACAAATTGATGTTTCTACTTAGCACATTGGCATATTCTGGCAAGGTGAAACTGGAATTGATCGAGACCTTGCTAGCGTTTGCTACGGTAGACAGTTTCACACAGCTAGGTCTACCTTTATATCAGGCTTATAATCTTGAAGATGGGATCACGCCTGATTCTAATGTCTTACATGATGTCTTGAAAAGTTGTGCTATCACTTTTGAAGACAGCGATGAGGCTGACCTACCAGCCACACGTGGTGAGGGTAAGGGTGGACAAACTTTACGGCGGCTCAGGACTTACAAAGATAACTTAAAACGTCAATTACAGTTATTTGTTAACGCCTTGATCTTGCAATGGCCCTGCGATTCCCCAACTCGACCAAGAGGGAGTTTTCCTCTTTTGGATGTGCCGCTAGCTATGGTGATAGTAGCTTCTAACTTCAGGAACTGGTATCGGAACCTAAAACTCCAGGATCACGTGAAAGAGATTCAACACAGGTTAGACGCTGTGAACAACAGAGAAGCAGGAAACTTTCAACTTTACAGCTTTACGCCCTGGAGAAATTCAAGTACCTCCATCTACAGCGCAACTCAATTGGGCGATCTTCTACGCAAAGATCCACCAACTCTACCTGTTCCTCCCACCATCGTTGGACAAGACCCTACTCGCAAAGATTTTGAACCGGGACTAGCTCATATTCACGGCAGCCTCGAATCTCTTCTAAAGGATTTCAAGTCAAGGAATACAAAGGACTTTGGAAAAATATATGCAACGGGTATAGAAAAAAGCTTTAATGCCCTCCAGGAAAGCCTGAAGACTCTCCAGAACCGAACTATTCCCATAGGTGATACTCGACCACCACCGCTTGTGGAAATCTTGGAACCCTATAAGGCCAATTGTGAAGAGCATTTAGACAGGGTATTTCGAGCAATCAAAGAAAGGCTCATTCCAGGTCGGCAAGAAGCGGCTTGGATGTCCTATAAAGCCGGTCTATGGCCACGGATCTCACCAATACTACTTCTCCAACAGCTAGCAACGAATAGATCGACTAATCTACCTATACCGACAAAGTGGAAAACGGCACTTATAACATATTGTAAAGCAGTTGCCATGCTACAACGATCACAACGCCTCCTAAAATATATGCTGGATTCCGGTAGTGGGGTGGATGATTTTTCCGACTTCTCTAAAGAGCTAGAGAATATAGGTCACCAAGGGTGGAGCCCGATGGAGAGAACAGATTGGTTATTGATGGAAATCGAGAACAATCTACTAATACGGCCGATCCAGGCTCATATCGCTTCAAAAATGATCTCACCACCTGGAAATCGTAATTCTATCATGCAGCTTTGCATGGGCGAAGGAAAGACTTCGGTTATTGTTCCTATTGCTGCTGCAGCACTTGCAGACGGTAAGAAAATGGTTCGGGTGGTCGTGCTGAAGCCACTATCCGGACAGATGTTCCAAACGCTGGTTCAAAGGCTAGGAGGCTTAGTTAATCGGCGAATATATTTTATGCCATTTTCGCGTGGGGTAAAGATGGAAATAAAAGAGGTTGAGCTAGTTCGAGAGCTATATCAAGAGTGCATGGAAAGGGGGGGGATTCTTTTAGTCCAGCCGGAGCATATATTGTCATTCAAGCTTCTCGGTCTCGAAAGATTGTACAACGCCGAATATAAGAGCTTTGACACAAAAAGGAAGAAGGACGCCATGAGTCAGATTGCCCAAGGTTTACTTGACACCCAGCGATGGCTAAGAAGGAAATCGAGAGATATCCTGGACGAAAGCGATGAACTACTATCTATCCGGCACGAACTCATATATACCATTGGGAATCCTAGACCTATTCAAAACTATCCAGACCGCTGGGTTGTTGTCCAGGAAATCTTAGGTCTAGTCCAACAGCACCTCCGCGAGACAGAGTTTAACCCACGGGACTTTGAAGTAGCCACTTCTCAAAATCTCGGGGGTTTTGACTCTATACGAATTTTAGGTATAACTGCAGGGCAAAAATTACTAGAGCAAGTTACATCCAAAATCATCTCTGGTATTCTTTCAATCCCCCCCCCCACCACATTCGGAAATACTTTTCCGAAGAAATCTGTTATAGCTAACTCATATTGTGGTGGTACCTTGTAGATCATCTACGTACACTTTCGTTCCGGCGCCTACCCGAGCATGTTAGAAAACTAGCAGGGAGATTCATTACTAACCCATCCTTGCACGAGGAAGAAAGTTTAGATCTACTCATGCATTATAGCGATGATGAAGTCTCTACAGGAATTCTTTTTCTACTGAGAGGCCTTATTGCCTATAAGATTTTATTATTCGCATTACATGAAAAAAGATGGAAAGTAGACTATGGCCTAGACCTCAAACGTTCAATGCTTGCCGTACCTTATAGGGCAAAGGACTCGCCGTCTGTGAAGGCTGAGTTCAGTCATCCGGATGTTGCGATTACCCTTACTTGTCTCAGTTATTACTATGAAGGCTTGAATGAAGGCCAGCTCGAGAACTGTTTTCGAGATGTCTATAAATCTGACAACCCTACAATGGAATATGAACGCTGGTTGGAAGGTGTCTCCGTACCGAATCCTAGCTTTAGACACTTGAACGCCATTAATTTAGAGGACAAGAAGCAATGGAAGCAGGATATCTTCCCTACTTTCAGATATAACAAAGCAGTCATTGACTTTTACCTCTCAGGAGTCGTCTTTCCTACGGAAGCTAAAGAATTCTCTGAAAAACTATCGACCTCGGGCTGGGATATAGCCGAAGAGAAGGCTCATCCAACAACAGGCTTCAGCGGCACCAATGATAATCAATATCTACTTCCCTCGTCAATCACTCAAAGAGATACGCAAGAACAGCTCAATACCAACGCAAGAGTTCTCAGCTACCTCTTACAGCCAGAAAATAGCTACACAAACACCGCCGGACCAAATGACGAACGCCTCAACGCTAAACAGCTACTAGAGGTTTTGGCAGATACTAAGAAAGGTTGGAAAATACGGGTATTGCTTGACGTCGGGGCTCAAGTGTTGGAGCTACGAAATGAGCAAGTTGCAGTGGAATGGCTAAAGATGGTCCAGGACGACGAGGTTAAGGCTGCGGTATATTTCAACGATAATGATGAGCTCACAGTGATAACCCGAGATGGTGCCATAGAACCTCTTATGATCTCAGCTTTTGCCGAGAGACTAGACGGATGTCTTGTGTATCTTGATGAAGCACACACTCGAGGTACGGACCTAAAACTGCCGATCAATAGTAAGGCGGCAGTGACACTAGGTCCGAACCTGACCAAGGATAGGCTTGTACAAGGTTAGTTCCTTCATTAGTACCCTTCAAAATCAAAGCTGATAAGTCTAGCGTGTATGAGAATGCGAAAACTAGGGAGTGATCATTCAGTCTTGTTCTGCGGACCTCCGGAAATCCATCGCAAGATCCTTAAGCTTGCAAAACGGGATGATCGCGATTTAATTGAAGTCCGAGACGTTTTGCTTTGGTGTATGGACCAAACCTGTCTTAATGCTCGCAAGCTCCTTCCAATATGGGCAAAGCAAGGGATTAGCCATCAGAAGCGATATACTGCATGTAATGATCTTAGGTTAGGATTTCCCAAGGATTTGCTTGAGAGGGAAGGAAAAACGTTGCAGCAGCATTACGGGTTTGAGCGGTCCAAAAACAATTTGCTACCAGCTCTTCATTCAACGACAAATCCCGGTGACAACGTGTCAAGAGAAATCTTGCAGAAATGTGCAGACTTTGGTGTAAAGTCATTCGGTGGAGCCCTTATGCTTGAAGAGCAAGAGCGAGAGCTCTCACATGAAATTGAGTCCGAACGAGAGGTCCAACGCCCCCCAAAAGCTATCCCTCTTAAGCACCATATCTCTCCAGATGTTAGGCAATTTGTTGTAACAGGATCTCTGCCGACGCACTCCCGTGGCCGGGATTCTTTTATTCCTGCCTTTGAAATTTTCAGCCACACTTCCGCCAATACACATTTTGAGCCGACAGCGTGGCCAAGGGGAATTTTTGCAACAGCAGATTTCTCCAACGTAGTCGAGAAAAGGCGGGACAGCAAGACAGATGATTTTCTTCGACCTGTTAATTGGATTTTATCCAGCAAAGATGATCCTTCTATTCTAGTTATCCTGAGTTCCTACGAAGTCAATATCCTATTACCTCAAATACGCCAGTCACAATCAGTTGTTCTACACATGTACTCCCCACGAATTATGAAGGCTAGCCTATCATACGAAAATCTAGACTTCTGTACAATCCCCCGATTACCTGAGTGGTCCCCGAACCGTGAATTAGTGGACGCACTAAATATCTTTGCTGGCCAGCTATATTTCCTAGACTACGAGACATACATGAGAACATGTAGGTTCTTGGGGCTATACTTGAATGAGGAATCCTTGAAGAAATCCGTTTCTATAGGCAGCGATGGCTTTATCAAAAAGCAAAACCGCCAATTACTAGGCATGAAAGAGTCACCCTTCGACAAAAGTCCTATAGCGTTCTTACGAACATTGGTTGGAATGCGTCGTAAAGGACAGAACTATATCAAAACACATATGGGACACATACTACATGGAAGGCATCTCTCGGAAGAAGACTTTGAGTATGACCGAAGTGAGGCCGATACGGAAGGCTCACTCTTGTTGGAAGAAGACTCCGAATATTAGTAGAATGAAATCGAATAGGTACGCTATAATTTATCTCTGATTGTAACAGATATTTCAAGCCATAGCGAGCTCATATACTGAAACCGAAATTCCTGGTTTAGCTACGTAGCAAGAAGGGTACCTGTGGAGTGCTTGTGATCTCTTTCCGCATATGGAAATTTATAAAGTGTGTGGTGGTTAGGAGAGTGGGTGGCTGGAAATATGGGGGGGATGGATAGGAAGAATTTCATAACACCTCACTTTTGTTCTTTTTCGGTTAGGACTTATCAGTCTTTAGTTTCCATTCAATATTCTATGTTTTCTATATATTCCATTTCTCATATATTCCGTTTCTTTGGTTCATTCTACTATATATGTACTTCGACAAGTATTTTGGTATTGTCTGGAGTCCTGAGTAATTTCCGAGTAAGAGATGCCTATTGGATCACATGACTTGATCTAGATTAAATGCTTCTTTTTTTTCGATTATGCTTATGCAGTCTCTAGGACTCGCCCGTATTCACCTATACAGTTTTTTGATTTTTCATTATGTTTATACAGAATATAGGGCATCTATACTTATTAGATCTCAAAAATAGAGGTCCGTGAGGGCATGTGATAACCTTATAGGAGTAAAATACAACTCTTATGCTATATGTATGTATATTATCTTAAGTGAGTAGTCACATTAGAAGGTAGGTAACCTCGAAACCTCATATTTCCAGAGGAGCATGGGGGCGAACAGATACGGTGACATTAGAGGATTAACGGGTAATAATAATAATAATAATAAATTTCATCAACGTACATGCAGCCCTTAGGCTATGGTACTCTCAAACGTGCTATAACTGCGCAAAAACCAAAACTTAAGAGGATTAACGGGTGAACGGGCGAAGGTATGATACGATTCCAAAAGTTCCATTATCATACTACTGGGGGGGTGAGTCACTAAACTGTTCTCTCGCTAGTCCTGCCCTGGGTCATAAATGACAGCGGAGGTTACCGTAGTTGTTCTCCGTATATCCGTAACTATGGCAGAACCCTAGCCCTGATATACATCATTCTATCGCTTGGCATTGCTTGAACTATCTTTTAATTTCCTGTTTCTGAAAATATACTCGGATTAATCAACCATATCTCAAGGGGAGTATTTATATACCCCGATATGAAAAACGAAGTATTCCGAGAAAGTAAACCCCTCGAGGGTACCTTTATCTAGCTATCAAGTCGCCGATATCTTATGTCTCGGCTCTGTTGAATGTACTCAATTCGTGAGAACAATCTTTTTACTATTCGATAATGACTCTTACCTAATTTTACCACCTAGAATATGACTTTAAATATTGTTTATTTCCCAGAGAGTTGTACGGAGTAAATGACGAGAAACTGGGAAAAAATTAGCTATTAAGCTAGATACTTATATGCTCTAGTCTGTTATGCTTTCTGTAGCCATATATTACCCGGCCTTTGCCCATGTCAATGATTATGTTTGTGTGAATGTAAGCCGAGTGATAGAATGTGAAGCCTGGCTATCATCCACAATATCGATCTAAAACAGGTACGGCCAGGAGGAGACAGGTTTTGTTAATTCATCAAGAGGTTTGATTAGTGTAGGTTAATCTAGCGAATTACTAACTAGGAAAAAATTATCAAGAAACCGCCAAGAGTACATGTAGATATGAACCAAGCAGCTAGAAAATTGTTAATTCAATTCTTTGATCTGAATAGCTTTTCACGGAATTCCATATTTTCACCCATTGAAAAGATCCCTCGATCCCTCGATATAAAGGAACGTAATTTACAGCCAATTGACTAAGGATACAGGGTAATGTATGCTGTACTGGTTTGGGACCGGGAGTAAGCTAAGCAAATAATATCCGGTTCATGAGCGGCCTATAATAGAGCATACCCTAGATACAATTCATTCTAATGTATTTTAATAAGGAAGTATAAAGGAAGTATAGAATTAGAAAGCCAATTCAACTGGAAAATCTGGGAAGAAAAGAGAGACTACACCTCGGACCATGCGGTCATTGAAATCGACATCCAGACCCAAGTCGAACAAACACCAGACCCACTAAAAGCCCACCTCAACCTTAAGGCAGTAGACTGGGACGTGTTCAGGAAAAACCTTCGAGAAATTGTAGACAATAACCCAGAACAATGGACAAGGAACCTGACGTGCATAGACACAATGGCATGCATCATCCGCGACTGGACTGACGAAGCAATCAAAACAGTTGCCCCTGAATCGAGAACAACCTGGCGAAGCAAGAACTGGTTTGACCAGGAAGTCAAAGAAGAAAGACTTAAGCTAGGCCAGCTCCAGCGCTGGCAAAAAAGAAGAAGCAAGGGAAGAAAGAGAGAAGAGAGGGAAAAAGAATGGAAGACACAGAGAAATAAATACTGCAGACTCATCAGGGAAAAGAAAAGAGAAGCATGGAACACATTCGTGAGAGAAAGCTCTGGCAAAGACGTGTGGAAAGTATGGAAGTGCGTGAATTCCAGGAAACGAGTATGTACCCCCATCATCCAGTCGGCCACGGGTCCTCTGGTCACAACAAAGGAAAAACAAGAGGGCTTCTCCAAAGCCTTTTTCCCTCCAGCCCCTGGCCAGCAAGTAGACCGGGCGGAAACAGAAAACAAACCCAGACAACCCATCACACTTGAGGAGGCCAGAAGTAGCATCCATCACCAGGCGTCAGGAAAGTCCCCGGGACCGGATAACATTGTACCTAAAGTATGGAAGGAAGCATTCCCCATAGTCGGAACCCACATCACCACCCTGTACAACGAAAGCTTGAACCAAGGGAAACACCCCAAGATCTGGAAACAGGCCATAGTAGCAGTCATACCCAAACCTAACAAGGGCGACTACACCACCACAAAAAGCTACCGCCCCATCTCCCTCCTGTCAACCCTAGGCAAAGGCCTGGAAAAGATCATGGCAAACAGAATCAGTACCATAGGAGAAAATAGAGGATTCTCGGACCACCAACATGGAGGCAGAACAAGGAGATCGGCTGAAGAATACGTCGCAACCACGATTGAGTGGATCAAACAACGGCACACGGCGGGATCCAAAGTTCTTCTGTGCACCACGGATATTGCCCAAGCCTTCCCCAATGTCATAGCACGCAAAGTGGCAAACACCATGAGAAGAAACGGAATGTGTAAGGAAGAAGCAAACTGGATAGAGGACTTTATGACAGACAGAGAAGCTAGCATCAAACTAGACGGAGTACTAGGAGAGCTCACCCCTGTACAGACGGGCATCCCACAAGGAAGCCCCTGCTCCCCCGCACTGTTCAACATGCACCTATCCCCCCTACTCAAAAGCCTCAGCAGCACAATCAAAGAACACTTCCCCAACCAAGCAATCACCCCTACTTTTATCGACGATGTCGCATACGGAGTAGCCAGACCAACCTGGGAAGTAGCCAAACTTAGGGCCGAAAAACTTATGGACTTAGCGGAAAAATGGGCCCAAGACAATGATGTCCAATTTGACCCAGCCAAGACAGAATGGATCAGGTTTGGGAACCTGGGAAAAACCGAAGACACTCTCATGACAGTAGGAAAAGAAGAGATAAAAGACAAAGAGCATATCAAGTGGCTAGGCATTTGGATCGACAGGAAGCTATTATTCAGCACACATGTCCAAAAGAAACTGGAGAGCGGAAGAAGAGCAGCATGGAGCATCACACAACTAGCAAAAAACAGAGGAGGCGCAAGTGTGGACGCTCTTAGAAAAATGCACATAGCATGTACCAGACAAGTAACCGAATACGGATCCGTCGTATGGTGGAATAACCAGACAGGGCTGGCGGAAAAAATCAACCAAGCTACAACAAAAAGCATGAGGAAAATAGGAGGCCACTTTAAAAGCACCCCCCAAATGGCTATCCAGGTCGAAAATGATTGTATTCCATGCGAACACAGATTCAACCACCGCACCAGAATGTTCGCTCTGAAACACATTCAATCTAACCCCTACCCAAAAAACGAAGACCCTAGCTGGACCCCAGCGAATTCACACCACAAATTAGACCGGGCGAAAAGAACAAGCATCTTAGCCCAAGGCCTGGAAGGCATCAAAGAATGTAGCAAATCCAATCTCAAAAAGATAGAAACGCCCACCAGAATCGACAAACCAGAAGAAGAATGGGAAAAAGAAGTAAGAAAGAAAACGGTGTGCATCATTGGATCAGGAAGCGAGGAAGACGTAAAAAGACAAAAAGAAAGGAACGAGGAGAAAACTGAAGTGATTATATATACAGACGGTAGCTTAAAGAAAGGCAGAGCAGCAGCAGGAATAGTTAGAATGGGGGAAGGAGGAAAAATCAGAACAGAGAAAGGAAAGGGGCTAGGAAAGGAACTCGAGATTGGGGACGCGGAGATGATTGGAATTGAGCAGGGAATCGAACTAGGAATAAGGGAATGTCAGAAAGAGGAAGGAAAGAATCAGATCATCATAAGGACAGATAGTCAATACGCTATCAGAAGGGGAATGGAGAGGAAGAGGGGTAAAGGGGAATTCATGGCCGAAAAGATCAGATGGATGATTCACGCGGCAATCCAGCAAAACCTCTCAGTACAAATCGAATGGGTTAAAGGACACGCGAACATCAAAGGCAACGTAGCAGCAGACAAAGCGGCGACTGAAGCGGTACTTAAACCCGCAGGCAAACACGCTTTCACCTCCCTCGCCTTTTTACAGAGGAAATCCAGAGAAAAGGTCATTTCAGATTGGGAAGAGCAATTCCAGGCAGCCCCTAGCAACAAAACTGGGAATAATTACCTAGGAACCCCAAAGAACAGACACATCATCAAAATCCCGAACGACCAAACCGAAGGCAAAAAGATTCTCTCTAGGTTATGTACAGGCCACATCGACACATCCCACTACCTGCACCGCATAGGCAAAAAAGAAACGGCAGAGTGCCAGTGCGGCCACCCAGACCAAACCGTTGAACACATCATGCTACAATGCATTCTCACGGCATCACGAAGGAACCTGATCAACAGGGACAGAACCAGTCCCCACAACCTAGTATCCCTACTATACCCAGAAACCACTGAAGAAAACAAGGACCAATGGATGGAGGCGGTGCTTATATGGAAACAATTTGAGAGGCAGAGAAGAATCATCGAGAGAAGTAACAAAGGGGAAGAAGAAGACAAGGAGTTAAATTGGGGAAGAGGCAGACTAGTATATTAGACAAAAATCTTTTTTATGGTTAAATTGGTTTTCTACTTTTAGTTATATCTTTACTTTTAGTTTTATTTTTATTTTTAGTTAGCGGTGCGTTTGTCTTTGCTTTAGCTCGAGTACCATAGCCTTAGGCTCCATGTACGTTATGAATTCATCATCATCATCATCATCAAGTATAGAATTATTTTATTAAAATATTATATACAAATATTTGTCAAGTCTCGGTCTTTAATGGGTTGGTAAGTATTATTTTTTTAAGGTCATTGATATGTGATTTCATAACTTATACTGTAATAGTAAAATGGATCTGAGTTGTCAATGAAGTCCTGTATCTAGGACTGGCCAAGAGCTATATAGGGTGTCTCCAATTAAATTCGCCCTAGGATATGCAAAGCAGTGATCAAGAACTAGATTACCGTCAAGGTAAAGGGTTCTCTGGGTTAGTGGACTACAGGCTAGAGCAATGGCTCCTAGTACACCTATAGATAATTATATGGCCTCCCCGTACACTAACCTCTCGCTGGATATCTATAGTTTATCTGCTGGTTTATGTTAAGGTGTATCAGCCGCCCACCCGAGTCTACCTTGGTCTTCACTCTCCGCGTTGTCCAATAACTCATTCATGATATCTGCCTCCGTTTTTTCTGCATCGCGTTCACTGACTGCCGCAGCACAATTTTTGATGATTTGCTAATCGCAAGTCAACACAATCGTTTCAGGCAGGAAAACCATAGAGGTAGTTCAGGGTTGCTCTTACCTTCATTTGCGCGACACACTTTAGGAGATGCAAGAGTTTTGGCAAATCCTCGATGGTCTTTGGAACCTGTTGTCTCCCTTCGCGCTGCAGTATACAGACGTAGCCACGTGGACTGCTCATCCGAATAAGCTGGAACGAGAGTCCTACAATCTATCAGCGATTGTGACGGTCAGTTGGTCATAGAACATACCAGCGTTGAACACACCGACGACTTGTAGCCGCTTTACAATTGCAGCGTCATGATCAACGAGCTCATGCAGGCGGAAGAGCATGTCACGTAGTGCTTTTACCAGTTTGAGTGAATCACTCAGCCATTTAGTCGACGTCATGCCGCTGAAAGACCGTGCAACCTCCATGCCCCCATACTCGTAGTAGTCATCTTCGACACTGCGGATAACCCCGTCAAGGCGCGGGCCAATTTTAAGCCGGTTAGTAAGGCCACCAGTCTTCGTGCGATGGCGATTTTTACGGGAACTAGTTGCACGACAGGTGGCCTCCTTACGCTCGAGAGTCATGCCGGGAAGGTCAAGGAGGCAATTGTCAATGATCTGGGACCATAAATGGGAAGTGTACCAGTCCTCTAAGTGGCTTGCGCGGAGGGGCTCGCCGGGTGCTTCAAATAGCATGAGTCTGTAATTTTGTGAGCGGATGAGCGTGTAGAAGCGAGGGTGCCGGCTAGTAAGGTACAGACGTACTGCTTTCGAAAGACCAGATCGGCCCATGACGAGTTGAAATGAACCTCTCGATTATAGGTCGTATCGTTTGGTAGGAAGCTAGTCGTCATGAGAACCTCTTGAAGTTTATCTGTTGTTTTAACCTATGCGTAAAAATTAACACAAGAACGGCCAAATGGTGGGGAGCAGTATAGGTAGAACATACAAGACAGAACCTCCTCATTGACTCGACAAACACGACATCCGGGTCTGGTAGGGGTATGATAGCACGCCGAATCTCCTCCCACTCTGATTTACTAAACCAGCTCTTCATCATAGCATCAGACGAGTCAATGACAAATGATCGAGCAATCGATTTTATAAATGTGTCTGCATCCATTGCCTGGCATGCCTCGAAGATAACCGTCTCGACGGCGTTTCCGCTAGCAAGAACCCATTTACTACTCTCGTCCATTGAGAAGAAAGTCTCGGCAAAGGTGGCGTGCGCAACTGAAAGCTCCTCGGGTGTGTCATCTCCAGGCTCTCTACCGTCGGATTGGCTAGGCCCCTCGGTGTCAGGATGGGTAGATCCACTAGTTTCGGGCTGACCGGGATCCTTAAGGTGGGTGAGATTGCTTGCTTCGTCATCAAATTGTTCTGCGGGGGGTTCATTGGTCTATAAGAGTTAGAAATTTGATAGATAACATGAAATAGAAATATAGCACACCTCTTTAGAACTTGAGCCTGCGGTGTTGTTGAACGTCTGCGCTACTGACGCACCCGTAACCGGTCCATGATACACCGCCCCGATAGTTATTGCAGGTGCTGCTTCGGCTTCGGGCACCCGTGCCCGTTTCTCCATCCTCTTATTAAACCACATACGTCCGTATATCCGGTCCGAGCCTTTTCCCTATATAAAGATCAGCTTCCATTCTTTATAGCGCGTAGCCCTACGCCCGATTATAACCTAACGACTAGCAAGCAGGTAGTCGCAGGAAAGCGGGTCCAGCATTTGCAGGTTGACTAGAACAGCAGAGCAAGCAGGTCTGCCGCGTCGTGTCCTGCACTGGTATCTGGCGCGGGGAGCAAACAGGTCCCTTTGCCAGTGGCTACTATTTCAAACACAAGCAGAGGGAGACAAATACCTTTTCTTCATAACGCGCGAGAAGATCACGCGCCCGGCCGCGTTGCTGTGGGGTGCAACATTTTGGATGACTGCAGTTATAGATAGATTGTAAGGACTTCTTCCACCCTTCGATGATGCGGCGGGGCTGGTGAGAGGGTGGATGCTGGAAGGTAAGATAGGCGTGAAGGCTCCAGTCTTGTGGAGAGGGGTGAGCGGTGAAGAAACCGGAGTTTGAATGTGCCCGAGACATTGAACAATATTCACGGAGGACGATGATGCTGGATAAGGGGGGGTGAAGAGGGGTTAGCCATAGTGATGATGATTGGGGTTGTTTGGTGTTGGGCGTTGGTAGCGATGTTTGCTGTTTGGGGGGCTGGTAAATGGGTGGTTGGGTGGCTTGGCCTCGGTTACCCGGAGCTGCTTGGAGCGGCATAATGATAAGATGTAGTTAATTGTTATCTGATCAGATGATCTTGGCATAAATATGACGTCACCTATTAGTCATACTTCTTTGCCCGAACATCCCGTATATAAAAACTTCTGGCTAATATAGAACTTTTTATTATTAGACATGAGTACTCTAAAATGATAGGATAGTTTTGTAAGGATGAGAAATCCTATGGCTCTCACGAAGTAAAGTAACCTAGTGTTGGGTTAGGATTTTTGACTGATTAGTCAGCCCACTAAACCTGGCGCTTCCTGCGGGTAACTTTTGTCTGCAGCTAGCTAAGCAATTTCTCCTGCAGGTAACCTTTGTCTAGGCCCAATCAAGACTATAGCTCGACTTTTCCTGCAGGTAACTTTTGCTAAAGCCAATCAGTGTAAACCACTCAATCCTTTCTTACGTTGATCAGCGAGCCTTATGTAGGATACCTTTGTTCTAACCAATATCTATACGCGGACAGTCTCACAAGCCACTCGAACAAGCCTCACCCGAGGGATGGTTATAGCGCTACTGCCGCATCAATGCAGCCTTGTTCGTTACACTAACCTCTACGACTTACTTATAAAACCCAGATGTCTGCCTGCTAGCGATACTACAACAAGTGCACAAGCAACCGGTTGAGTAGCAGTTTTATTCCTAATAACCCCCACTTTTCATACCACGCAATGGATCAACACCAGCAAACTCTTTACTTTCCACCCCCTCCAGTTCAGATCCCACAGAATTGGGAAGCAAATTTCAAGGCCCGCGTACACACATCGGATGAGTGGGAGAAACAACGTCACAGTATTACAGTACTCTATCTCGACGATGATCACAGTCTCGTGGTAGTGAGGAAGATTATGGCTGAAGAGCATAACTTTTATGCAAAGTAAGTAATATCCTCGGCCTATAAATCAATTTCTTTTTAATAAAGAGGGGAACTGGCTTTATAATACAAGTTTAGTGAAGCACAGTATAAAAGGAAAATCAAAAAATGGAACCTCGAAAAAAACCTAGATAAGAAAACGGCATTAGCGTTGCTAGGGATTCAGTCGAGAAGGGGAATTGAGGGGAAATCGACAAGATTCAACTTTAAGGGGCGCCCTATAAGGGGAGATAAGCTAGAGCGCTCGCGTAGACGATTTGCAGATACAGAAGAAAATATTAATGCTCTAGTGGGTATGCGTACCGGAACCCTTTTTCTTAACTAAGTGGAGATTTTGACATAATTTGGTTCTAGCTACCCCAATAGGTGTGAATTACTGTACACCGAGTCCTGGGCCTATTAATACAGGAATTACTAGGAGGATTGTTTCTGAGAATGACAAAGATATGGAAGATATCAGCGAGGCATTTAATCAGGATGGTGAAAATGCCATGGTCGAGGATTTACAAGAACTCGATGCTCCATTAGGTATGTTACAGGACTCTATTGTTCTAAATAAACAGGAATTTTAATAGAATTTAGCCCTAGCTACCCCACTGAATCTGGAGGATCCTACACTATATTCTAGCACTAGAGATGTGAGAGATACTAGTGAGATTGTTTCTCAGGGTAGTGAATGTGTAGGAAATACCAACAAGGTGATTCCGCAGGAGAATTTCATAATGGAGGATGCTGGATCATATCCTATATCTTTCCCGCCGAAGAGCAGCCCTGCTAGGAGCTTGCATTTCCTTACCTCAGCAGAGCTAGCTTCAGAAAGGAATAAGCAGAACCTTGATCCAGAAAAGGCTGTAACTCTTGGTTTTTCAGGAAATCCAGATGAGCCTTTCAAGATTCGCAGTACTGATGATGGGGCGGGATTTAGCCCAGGGGGTGATTTATGGGTGAGTTTTGGATCACCCGCAGGTATAATTGGGAGCTGGATAAAAAATGAGTAAGAAAAAATTCCCATTTCTTTTCTTATGACTACCGGGAAACAATCTAACTCTTTATGTAGTATCGTAACGTCTAAGGCATCACCTTTCATGACACCATCTAATGCCCCCTCACCGTACTACTCATGGATTTGGAGGGGGGTTTCCAACCACTTGCTGCGGCGAATTATTTCACGCAACCCGTGAGATGACAAACCACTACGAGAAATATCACACACAGCACCATCACCGTAAAGTGATACAAAGAGCTTCAAATCTACAAAAAAACGATACAATTAAGGTTTTTGCGCTATTAGATGCTGCAGAGAAGGGTCACACAGAACAAGTCCGTTACCTGCTCGAAAAGGTTGTCGATCCTACTGGGAAAGGTTGTATATGACTACAGCACTACACGAGGCGGCAAAGAATGGTCATGAATCAGTGGTCTGTTTGCTACTCGAAAAAGGTGCCAATCCCTCTCAGGAAGGGAGTTATGGGTCTACAGCACTACACGAGGCGGCAAAGAATGGTCATGAACCGGTGGTCCGTTTGCTACTCGAAAAAGGCGCCAATCCCTCTCAGGAATGGTGGTATGAGAATACAACACTACACGAAGCGGCAAAGAATGGTCATGAATCAGTAGTCCGTTTACTGCTTAGTAAGGGTAATAATATTTTTATAAAAAATTTTGATGGGTTGACGGCACTGGAGTTGGCGATAAAGGGAAATCATAAGGTGATAGCTAAGCTATTAGAAGATGCAGGAGCTTGCTAAATTTCCAGTACATAAGCTGAGAATCATGTTTAAACTCGATATAAATTACCACTACCTAGCTAGGATCTGTTACTTACTCGAACTTAAGCCCCCTTTATAATAGGGCAATTTGTTTTTCTTTATGTCTTACTATAACTCTAAGGCGGGGGCAGGTTTCTACCTATAGATAAGCGTATTCTTCAGATTTCCTTACTAGTCACTTTCTTATTCATATTTTTCTTATGCTTTTTTTATCTCATTTTCATGTATTGATGTCGTATAGAATCTTTGAACAAGCTTTTTTTTTTTTGGGGGGGGGGACTTTGTAAACTCTTGAGAATTTATCTTACGAAAAGACTCCCTATTCTTAAGTTGAATAAAAACGCTTTGATATATTACTTGTCTCATACCTTGGCAAAATAGATAGACTTTTGTGTTTTATCACCCGAGATCTCATTTATAACCATACGTGTATTTAGTGAGTAATATTACCTCAAATGGTTGAATAATATACTAAAATTAATTCTCTTATGGAACGTCAATATGGAAGTCAAAAATGATTCACTACCTGTGATGAATTTATGTACAAAACTACTAGCTTCTAGCGTCTCTACACCAGCCTAGATCTCTTGCTTACCTAATATACTATAGACTCTCTTGGCACTGGATTAGGGTTTTCAATATCATAGACCGGGTAGAGCACCTTGCAGGAAATTATTGTATTAAGTAGCCAGACATAGAACCTTTAAAACATTTACATATCACTTAGTCCATCACATTATTCGTCTAAGATATTCCTGTACGACAGCCAAACTACTTGTCTAAGAAACCTACAAGGGATGAATAAAACTTGGAGAGATAATCATTAGGAAAGATAACTGCTCTGCGTACCATTACGTATTAGCTTTAAAGTTTAGGGTACATGCCCCTAGATACTCTAGCCAGACTGAAACCGGGCTAGCTGTATATAGTTATTAATCTAGGCTGGTGAGTGGTTTGTACTTGGTGGGTTCCCAGTAGATCGATCCGGCCAATAAATAAGCAGAGGGTTTTCAGTACTATTGGTAGGTTAATAGAATTTATTTGCTATGAGAAGAATTATGGGTTATTTTCGGGTTTCTCGGGGGAGGGTTAGGGTTTATTTATACTAACGAAGTCTTAAATTTATAATACAAATTAAAACTAAGAAAGTATGATAAAAAGGCAGTGTGTGGAATATGCGGAATCTAAACTAGATAAAATATAATTAAAGAAATCTCTCACATAGAACACTTCAAAGAAATCCCAATATATACATTTCGAAGCTAAAAATTAACCCGCAAACCTACATTAAACCCAAACACTAAACCGCACCGAAATTAAGATCCTATACTCAATCAACCTTCTCCTTCCTCCTCTTCCCATGCCCCAAGAAACCATAGTTCTTACTCAAGTCAATCCTCTTCACGCCCTCCGGCAGTAAAGATGAAGATATAACCGCAAGCTCCAAATGATCCGCCGTCGTTTCCCCAATCCTAACAACCGTCTTCAAAGTCTCCGTCGTACTAATCCCCGCACACGTATTCTCCACAGCGCCAATAACAGGACTAGTCCCAAGACACAGAGTCCCAAACTGCGGGATAGTACTCCACGCTCTTATGATACCACCCTTCCGATACTGCCATAACGAACCCAGTAACGCAATAAGAGAATGCATGATGAGTACAACAACACTCAATATACCCATAGTAGATAAAGACCGGTACCCGTATACCAAACGGTAGATACTGATAGCTGGGTATTTGTATGAAGTATAATCTAGCATAGGCTCAGGGAGTAGATCCTCCGGATAATTCTCCACTGCACCGGATCTGACAAAGCGTCTTGGGATATATGAAGTCGAGTATTGTGAGTCAGATGCCTGCATCCTCATGAGTATAGTTATGTAAGCACCCCCGATGACTGATTCGAGGATTGCAGCCTCGATACCCCCCGAAGGGACTGGTTCCCAGATAGGGGATCCGGTGTGGGTGTTTGAATTGAGGAGCTCAGTCGCCCATTCTCTCAAGTAGTTGTTTTCCGTCGCTCCCAGTTCGGTTCTTGGTGGGTATGTTACGTTCCATGCTTGCTGATAAGATGATATATTCGCTGGATCGGGCACGTTCTCGTGGATCTGGTCGAGCCAGTTCTCGTGGTAGAGGAGGGTACGTGGGGGTACATATTTAGTAGAGCTACCGTCAAAGTAGGCTAAGTAATCATGGAACTCAGCCTGTTCGGGGGAGAAATACTTGCTGGCCGATAACCCAGTTGCGGATTTCAGAGTTGTAGATGTGGAACACACCGTGAGCATTGACTCAAGGTCCTCCTCGAAAACAAACACAATAGAGTCCGTGAATTTGGGGCTTTTGGTCAACCTCGGGCCTTCCGTCATCCAGAATCTAGGACGCGCTACCTCCATATCTTTATCTTGCATATGGTCAACTACAAGTAATAAGTCTCGACTATTTAGTAGCTGGCCATCATCTGTATCCATATTAACAGACATAAAGCACCAATCCGAACCATTCTCACAGGGCTGCTTGCGTCTCCTCCGGCAAGTAGTAGTCGCTTGTAATCCCGTCAAATTCGCAACAAACTGAGCTTTCGAATCCCTATTCTTTGATATTGGTTCATACGACGCCAGCGCTGTAGATGTAGCAATAACTTCCCAAAGATTAATAGCAGAGAAACTCGTCCCACCACTCCAATTAGCTCCCACAATGAGCGGACGATCCCAAGTAGTTGTAGTATTAACAGTAGCAGGGAGCCCATCGTCACTGAAACGATGAGTTTCCTCAGTATGGAACTTATCGTCAAGGATCTTAAGAAACCAAGAGTGCGACCAGTACTGAGGTTGAGGCGCAGAATTGAACGGGTTAGCCGGGTACTGGCCACCCCCGAGTCGAGGGTCGATTAGGATATACGGATAGCACACAGGATAACGAGCGACGTTTGTTTCGGACTTGAGTTGCACGGTAACATCGTAGTCTCGATACGACTCAAAGAACCAATTCAATTGAGGAATCATTAACACCGCACTTGCTGGCCCTACCACCGCACACAGGAGACAAGTGAAGAACATGAAAGTCGCAAGAATAAGTACTCTTCTCCGCCGTCGTCGTTCTTTCGGTGATCTTCCTTGTCTCACCCGAGAAGATGGACCGTAGATGCCGTAACTTATCGCCGCTATGAATTCTTGCGAAATTATGAAACTAATCTTCCCGAGTGATTGTTCTGCGCCCAGGAGACCCAACAGTGTTCCCCCACCAATCAAGTATCCCTGAATCCACTGCTGGATGATATTCACCAGACTAGTCATGATTGTGATTTCATGAGCTTTTGCCGCTACCTGGAGTACTCCGAGAATGTTTTCTGTCTCCTGCGAAGTCTTGCCAAGCTCTGTACCGATGACAAACTCGGAGAAGTTTAAAAAAAGAAGTATGGTGGTTATGAGGCATGGGATTATTGTCCAAAAGTGCCAGGATAAAACAAAGGAGAGATTTCTAGCGATAATGGGTTTCTTAGCTTCTCCGGTCGGCGATGTTGGAACTCTAACACGTAAAGGCGCTGGGGGTCCTAGAAAAGTTCCTACAATGTGAACTTTGAACGGTTTAGATCGAGGGGCGGTAGATTCAACTCACGCTTTCGGCTCCATGACCACTGAGAAGGACTAGTGGGGGAGTGTATAGCCTGGATGTTTTGCTTTGGCTCTTGCTTCTGTAGGGGAGACTTCTGCATGATGGTTAATGCGTAAGGCAACCAGGCGAAAGAAACACTCGTGAGTGATCAAATTAGGTATTGATATCACGATGAACGGTAAGAAGGGCGAGGATTGGAGCAAAAGAAATAGACTGCTAACAATGCTTGATGCTGGTAGAGTGGAATATGTTTAGTAATGAAAATCGAGATATTGGGGGTTCAAAAATACAGGTTTTGTGGCTGTGGCTATGGCTACTACTAGGATTCTACATATGATTGGTATAAGCCCCATTATCAGCCTTCGTTGATAAGGATACAATAGAAGATCGGATGCTATGGTCTCCTGGGCACTATATAGTTAATTAAAATATCTATGCTACCCCACGAGGGCCCCAAGGCTGTTTCTAAGCCGTTGCGAAAAGAACCTGAATATCTGGGAACTGGTCAGACCTGCATAAGTGCGAGAACAAGGGGTAAAATGGGGGAGGTTACACGTAGTTATAGAAAATAGCCATTCTAACAATGCGTTAAAATAACCATAACTTACAGCATGAATTCATGCCCATAATTTACAGCTCTACAAAGGCACAGTGAAATGCCATTATGTATTTATTCTGCTGCCCTGTATCGTATCAACTACATCCACGCTCTGTGTATCAGAGAAAGGTATCGAGAGGGGGGTTTTAGGCTAAAGACGATCAAGACACCCACGGAAAAAAAGAGAAAAAAGCAAAACTCAATATAATCGGTGGCCTGTGCTCTAATCCTGGAGACTTCGCTTGTAAAACCACCGCGTGTCCTGAACACAGAGGTCGCACAAGGCGCATTGAACGTTGCACAAATTTAGAGACAGACAGTCTGCTCACCCCGCACGAAGAGGGTGATACCTCAACTACCGCAACTTGGAAATGGTGTCTTTATCCCGTGATAGAAGAAATCCGTAAACCGTTTTTTCGTGGGGGTTTTAAGATCGAAATATTGTAGTTCAAAAGTAAATATCGCTTCTCAACCGAGGTATGTCCCCATCCGACCCTAACCCATGGCTATCAGATGGAACTGGGAATATCTAGGCAGCAGTCCTATAAATCACTCAAGAATGCTATTTACTTTGGATTCAGAAGCGAACACAACCCGCATCAGCGTATTGTCATTCCAGCAGGGATAAACTCAGCCTTGTCTTGGCAAATCGCTAAGGTTAAAGGCTGACTCCATCTACCGAACATATTTCTCGGTAGAGAGAAGCTGTAGTTACCGTATTAATATAGTCAATTATTGTGTTTCCTGATAAGATAGTAACGAAGGGCTCAGAGGACAGCGATTTTTTATGGTCTCTTGATCAGCCTGGTACCAGCTATTATTCGGTACTTGCTCCGTCCTGTGCAGTACCTGGGACTGAATTAACGGCCTATTTCAAGGTTTCTCAGGTTATGTGTCCTTTTCTAGCATCAACCTAGGTTGAATACGAAGCAGGTTAATATGTGAATACTAGTGTTTAGTATATATAGCTTTCCGAGTTACTCTAGCTAGAGTTTATGCCGATCGACTAGAAAAAGAACCTGTAAATAGCTGTTTTACATGAGACATATATGTATCTAAGTGGTACAACAGCTACTAATATTTGTGCTACTCTCAAACACTATTGCATAACACTGATATCCAATAGTTTATCATATTCTCACTGGTAGTTCTGGTGCCGAGGTTCTTGGCACGGCTTGGCGTCGAGTGATCATTCGTGTTCGTAGGTAAGTAAAATTCATCTTTGTTGTCGAGGGTAGGGAGGGAGACCTTGTTGAAAACTGAAACCATTACGGTATTGATATTGATGGATTAAATGGACTTTAGGCGAGCTAGGTAGACTAGATAAGTAGTCAATAACCTATCAATTAAAGACCTAACTTTAATATACTACGGATTCCATAAGAAATAGGAACAGAAGTCTAAATCAGACATCAAGTGATTCTGGCTATATAGTACTCAAGTATTTTGTTTTTTACACAATAGTCCTGTGTTATTCGGAGTTTCCTAGCTGGTATATAACAATTTTTAGTACTGTACCCGGAACACTGATGGCGTAAGCTCGTATTTCATCAGGCAGAGAAGAATCATCGAGAGAAGTAACAAAGGGGAAGAAGAAGACAAGGAGTTAAATT
The DNA here is from genome assembly GCA_033030345.1 of Verpa bohemica. Lineage (NCBI taxonomy): Eukaryota > Fungi > Ascomycota > Pezizomycetes > Pezizales > Morchellaceae > Verpa > Verpa bohemica. Next base: position 1,797,475 of record JAUFSE010000006.1, read on the forward strand.
GGGGAAGAGGCAGACTAGTATATTAGACAAAATTGCTGATTTATTTTATGGTCTTTTTATTTTTACCTTTAGTCATATTTTATTTTTATTTTTATTTTTACTTTTTATTTTTTAGTTAGCGGTGCGTTTGTTTTTTGCTTTAGCTCGAGTACCATAGCCTTAGGCTCCATGTACGTTATGAATTCATCATCATCATCATCATCATCAAGCTCGTATTTCATGATTGGAAACCCTAACCCTAAGTTCTCATAATACTGTTTCTCTATCACTATTTATAGTTATGAATACTCTAGTGGCTATTAAGCAATTAGCCTTTGCTATAGGATATCTAATAGAATTTCTAGTGGCTTATCATCATAAAAATCAAGTGCTAGGTTTCTACATTTTACATCATAGGTTTTTCCCACCTCACCGTGCTTATACTTGCAGCCTTGAATGCCGTAGTCCACCTTCCTAATTTACCTATATCATCTAAGATTTCAGGCCCCTTTGCGACCTCTATCTCCATCCATACCCCTTCCTTGTTCTCGAACGCGTAGCGCTGGCCAACCGGTGCAATCCACAGGTTATCCCAGAATTGGTATGCATCATCCTCCTCATCGTCGTCGTCACTGGTATGGAGGGAAGGGTCTATCTGTTCAGTGACAGGTCCAGATACTTCACGAAGGTTGTAACATTGGAAGAAGCGTATTCGTGAAATTGATGGATCGATTCCGGTCGAAGAGATACAGACGTGGGACAGAGAGTTAGGGTGATGCATGGGAGAGAGGATTTGGGATAGTGCTTGCTCGAACGCGGTAACTGGGCTAGATGGGCCTTCTCGCTTATCTATGTTTTCGGGGTCATACCAGTGCGCAGAAAGTGGTATTAGTGTTTGGGTATCGGGGAGCTCTAGGAGAGAGGTTGATCCGGAGTAGTCAACAAGGTCGATACAGAGGTTCCGGAGGTGTGGGAGGTTAGATAGGACGGAGCCTACTGAGGCCTATATGCTGTTAGTTGGGCTATTTTAGAGGAATATATATAGAAATATGGGTATTATAACATACAAACTCCTTAACATCCACATTAATTCTCAAATCCTCCAATCCCGGACATTCCTTCACAAGCATCTCGACCTCTCGCACACCCAATGCTGTTCCTTGTGAACCTTCGCTATGTATGTATCCTATAAATAAGCTTAGCGCTTTCAAAGTTCTTCCATGTCTCACCACCGACTCAACGATTCCCCTTGCCGGCTCCGCGATTGGCGTTGGATCCGGATCCCCACTATACACGACATGTAACTCCCTCAGTCCCTTGCACTGGCTCGTGAGCTCAACAACCTGACTCGGTACTAGTACGGCACTCAACTTAGTCATCGCTGGTAGTCCGCCATCTTTGAGCAGTGCACGAGAGAGCTTGTGGCAAATCTCGCTGCGTACTAGCTGAAGTGTTTTTAGTGCACTGAAGTCAATAGCTTTTCCTAGTGCCTCAATTGTGTCCAGCTCATAGCCGCCGAGAAGGAGGTGCTGAAGCTTTGGCAACGATTCAACATCTTTCAGCATTCCGGCAACGCGCGAGTTGGTTTCCTCCGGATCTATATTATGGAAGGACAAGTGCAGGGACTCTAGACTCTTCGCCGACGGGTAGATGAGGCCCTGCAGCCCCCTTGTGTCCTCCACGTAGGTACCACCGTTGTGGAACACCGTCAAGGACTTGAGGTTCATACCACCCAACCTTGGTGCTGGTTGGGGTGCGTAGAGGGGGCTTGTGACTGAGCAAGTCACATCAGTCAAGTTCGGGAGACCCGCAAGTATTGTCGCCAAGCGAGAACTTCCGTTGTTTGGCTCCCATATTGCGCTCTGTAGATTTTTCATCCCCTCTACCGCCTCTTCTAGGTACCGCCACGGGATATTCTCTTCCCCAGGTGGTCGGGGGTGACCATTGTATATTACGAGTCGGCGCACCCACGCCGGATCCACGATTCGTTCTTGATCTTGGGGAATTTCGATGTCTTGGTGCTGGGTAACCTCTGAAGCTAGAAGGAGACGCTGCGATTGCGAAAGCAGTGGAAGGAGCTTTGGGATCAGCGTGATATCGTTACGAACAGAAATATCACGGTAGAGCAGTGGGGCCGACAGTGAGTAGAAGGAGCGTGACGTGAGGCAGAGGGAGGTGAGACTGGGGTATTTCCGAGGAACAGGGACCAATCTATGGCAACTTTCATCACTAAAGCCAGCCTTAGTTGAGAGTTAGTTAAATATCAGAAGAGTCGTAGAGGCTGATATTGCGGGGAAAGTACAAACTTGACAAATTCCTCGATGATCTCGGTTGGGAGCTGGAGTGCCATTCTTGCTTTTTTTTTTCTTTTACTATGAGGGATTTGTAGAGTTACAATTTATGTAGGGAGGGTGAGGAGGAGGTATAGAGAGAGAGAGAGTGAGAGAGGTATAGTGAGAGTGAGATTGAGAGTAAGAGTAAGAGTAAGAGTGAGAGTAAGAGTGAGAGATATGAGGACGTGAGGTTGTTTAGAGATGACATGTGAGA